>OY728140.1:1011502838-1012752838 GCA_963277665.1 Viscum album
CAACCATTGTCATTCCTCATTTCAAAAAAAAAAACAAATACAATATTGGGACTCTATTTTAGGACTACCCCTGGTAACTCATGTCTCATCATGGGTGATGTTGATCAGGAAACAACCCATTCCAACATCCCTTGCTCTGAAAATCATAATATTCAACTAACAGACACCCCAAATAACATGTTCCTTCTCTGATACAATTTTTTCATGAACCAACCTAGGTCGTCCCTAAATCGGTCACCCAAGCTGGTCGAGGCATGAACCAAAGTGAATACCAGATCCCCACGGGATGGAAACTAGTTTCGGGATTCAAAAAAATGATTTGGAAAAAAATTAAGCCTAAAATAAACATCCATGAACAGATAAAGATTACCAAACTATCCTTAATAGTGAAAAATAAAACAAAAATACTATAAAAAACTATAGATACAAGATACAACTAAAAATGTTGAAAAATAAAATATGAAACTCAATCTAAACGAAGAAACTGAAATATCACTACATGAGATCCTTGTGACCTCTTAGTAACCACCAAACCTATGACCAAAACCGCTCCACGATGCGCAACAACTAGGGGACCTAAAAAAAACTAATCCTACACAAAATTTTTGGTCTATAGACACCGAGTGGTATAGGTATGGTGTTAACTCATAGCATAATAGGGAACCATCCAAGAATCCAAGTCATTCCTTTCCAAAAATCTGTCCATTGATACTAATATGAAATAAATTTATAAAAGTAAATTTTTATAAACATATTTCATTTTAAAAGAAACAAGCATGATCCATTGCCCTCATAATTTAAAACAAGGAAAAATAAGGGTAGAAGGAAGTATTTCTTTATCTTTTAGAACAACTACATAGAAACCCTTACTAAACCAACCACAAATTCATAGATTCATAAAAATAAAAAAAAAACTGTATAGAGAATATGATTAACCACAATGATGGAAATGACTCTAATAGTAATCGTAATGGGAGAATACAAAAAATACTAAGAACTAAGAGGAGAAGCAGAACATACTATATATGTAATACATCTTGAAGGCATGCCCAACTCAATGACATCATAATGCTAGAACACTCGACCATCAACCTACCTGGCCTAGTCGATGGACCTGATCTCATAACAACAAAACCGTGTATCCACCTACTATAGCCCACTAGATTGTACAATAACATAGACTAGTGATGCAAAAGATCTTAGAATTCATCTTTTTTATGATAGGTTCTAATGTTATGATTCACTTTGGTGTCTTCCATACAATCTACCAATATGCCTCATATTCATAACCAACCACACAACACAAATCCAAACCACCCTGGACAACTCATGGTTTGTCCCTTGCCCCAATATAATCAACATACAAAGGAGTTCTTATACCGAGGACCCTCCCATATCATGATTAATGGACTAAGAAAGAGAACTAACAATGAATGGTGTTTTCCAAATAGCCATTTCAAATTTCCAACTAATTCTTCAGCTTCAAAACATTGAACCATTTACCAAAATCACTTAGAAACAATTTTAAAAACAACACCAAACATCATTTTTATACTATTCACGTCCAAATGGTCCATTAGACCAAGAATTCACAAAAATGTTCCCATGTGCATTCTAAATACATGTAAATACACACAAAGCATACAAAATATCCAAATAGAATTTTGAACTACTTATAGGTGAAGTCTATTTTGAAAAAACCAAATAATACATAACTATACAACAA
The DNA here is from genome assembly GCA_963277665.1 of Viscum album. Lineage (NCBI taxonomy): Eukaryota > Viridiplantae > Streptophyta > Magnoliopsida > Santalales > Viscaceae > Viscum > Viscum album. The sequence continues at coordinate 1,011,504,565 of OY728140.1, forward strand.
ATCCCGCAATCAAGTTTCGTGTCCTATCGGGAAATACCTTAACAAACATATTAGGATCCACTTTCAGACACTGCTGAAACTAATTCCACCTTTATAGTAATTATGGAGCTATTTTTGTGAAAAAATGAAAATGGGGAGAAGATATGTTATTAGTGCTGATTAGATATAAAGTATCATCTTTATTTGATTTCACATCCATGTGTGAACATAGTGCACCCATTGATATGCCTTAATCCAATGGAACACTTTATAAACCATCAAAACATTCAATACCAATTTACATAAAACCACCATTTTATTTCAACCCAAATCGATAAATTTCAATCTTTTATAAAATACAACATCAATTCACAACCAAGAGGCTATTCTCAAATCATGTTTGAAACCAAATAAAAGAAAATAACCATGATTTGCATATAAAATCCAAAAGATGACCAAACTAAATTTAACAATAAATTTTAATTTGAAAAAACCCCACGCATCCATGAAATTTCATATAAAATGTTCAATATACAATTTAACAAATAGAGGTGGCACAAATACACATTGGCATAAATCTATATTCACGTAAAATACTATTTTTAGTTGATTATACTATCTTAAATACACCACTATGGATTAACTATGAATATAATAAAAGATTAACACATGTATTAAGAATAAATTATGAAAAACCAGGTATCATATAGATTGAAATTGAAAATAAAGGCATGAAAAAACCTACCATTTTGCTATGAAACTAGAATATAACTAAATATAAAGGGAGAACTAGGCCCCATAGATGATCGGGATACCCAGAACATCATGAAATTAAAATAAATTATAAAACCACACATCAACCCTATCATCTATGTTTGATCAAATAGGAACCAAGTTAAGAGAGAGAAAGGAAACTATTTGGGAAGAGGGTAAGAGGAAACCATGATGAACCACTGGTATTTGATAATAAATCTCCAAAAAATAGGTCTTAAATGATGGAAAATTAAGGGGGTGACTCCTATGGTTGATATCTAATAGGCATGGATCCATTTGGGAGGACCAATCACCAAAAATGTTTTTTAGGTTAAAAGTTATTAATCCCGTAATGGGATGAATGGTTTTGATAATTGATTTTTTAAACCATGTTAAAATCGTGAGAATGCTACCTGAAAATATTTCTAACATGCATGTTTAGGGTGAATGGTTAGATAAAACCATAGTCAAGCTCTATTCCATGGGATATAGGCCAACATCCCTCAAATGACACCCAAAAAATTTGGAATACCACCCAACAATCCTTGAATGATTTAAACTCAATATAGTGACACTATGGGCATAAAAAAACCATCAAAAATGAAATAGTATTTTAATAACATTCACAATCACCATAAGATGAGTTAGAAGAAATAGGGACACCCAATTACAAGGACTTTGTTTAGGCACTCATCTTGAAACTCATCCAAAATATTTAACATTGAAAAATAAGAAAATTATATAAAAATTATGGTTGGGGTGTGACATATCCTCCCAAAATTGTTCCCTTAATTATAAAGGCATTCATTAGTGATTTATTTCATGAAAATAATTCTTTTTGTGAAAATTAGTTGACGATACCCAAATAAGTTGTAACATTCATCAACAAGCATTTTTTACTTGTTCCCTGAACACCCTCAATTATTTTTATTTCAGGTTTAGATAATATCATCATTATCATTAATATACTTTTATTTTTTTAAATTATGGGTTCTACATACACTTCACACACTTCCATGTAAATGTTAATTAACATACCATTAATGTTTACGAAGGACTGCTGCATTATGAAATAATGATTGTTCGTTTAACTATTTCCACCTATCATGGTGGAATGTATGATACAAAGTCTAATTTTTATAATATAATGAATATTTATGACATTATTAAACATCTAGAATAATAATATCATATCAAACATTTTACCACCTATGCTTTTAAGAAATGATATTATAGCCAGTGCATAAGTATGGCTTACCATCTGCATTATGCGACATTTTTTCTTTTTTATCTAAATTTGACATGGGTTGCAATAATGTGAATTCTTTTTAATATATAATATTTATATCACATTAAATTTTTTTGGAACTATAATATATTGATGTGGCCTTAAAAGAACATGTTTTTTCACATCATTTTAATTAACTTTTAATGATTTAATTGGTTATTTTTGTACATTATACTAAATATTAACACATTTGTATTTTTGTAAAAAATTCATTTATTAGATTTCTATAATTAATCATGTATTTTAATCATTAAATTTTTCAATCTAAGTTCTTTTTTATTTTAGATTATAAATTTTTTTAGCGAGTTGTTTTTGTCTGCTAATTTAATAGTTATCACTAACTAATTAATTTGACCTTTGTACATGATTAATGTATTTTTAATCTCACATTGCATGTATTAAATATTATTTAACATAATATATCGAAATCTAAATTTTAGATTTTCTTATCAATTCAATTTTAATAAATTTAAGTTTATAAACTCACTGCATATCTTTACTATAATTTCATTAATTAACATAATTTTCTAATAATATTATAATTATATATCTACCTTAAATTAATTTGATACAGTTAATATTATAAATAATTAAATGTTGTTTTATAATTTTTTAAATTAACTTTTAATAATTTAATATTATCTTTATTTAATTTTAAGTAAAGTTCCAATTTTAGTTAAGTTTAAACGGTTTTATTATTTTATTAAATTTAATAAATTGTATAAACTTTCATTTTTTTAATTATGTTTTAGTTTTTATTAATTATTTTTTTATTCTATTTAAGTTTTAATTTATTCTGCCCCTCTGTTTGTTCTCTAGGTTCATGAGTTGCATCGTGTTATCCCTCATTATTGTCTCACCGTCTAAACCGTGCCACCGTGACTCCCATGCACCTTTTCTTTTCCCCCACCACTATCCTTTTTTACCACCTCATTGTATCTGTATTCCCCTTTAAAGTGCCACTTATCACCATAACTTGTAATACATTCTCTCTATTCTATTCCTTTGCATCGTTTCCTTTTATCAGCGATGCACCCATCATTTTCACTATCCCTCACAGCCTTTAAAGTTCACTTCCATTTCTCATATTTCACCAAACCCGCAACTCCTATTTGTAATTGATGATCCACACAGCAGTCCGATAAGTCTGAGTTTCCTCACATATCACCTCAGCTAAAACTAAGGTGTTTTTATCTACGGAGAAGTCTTCTTGGAGACCTCGAGTGGCCTGTAGCCGAAGCATGACCACTAAATGCCGCTAGTGTTCACCTGGAGGAGGACTGGATGAACCAGGAAATCCACTGGAAAACCATAATGCCGCCTTGGAATCTGCTAAAGCCAGCTGTTGTGGAGATTTGATATTACTTCATGAAGAGATCTGGGGAGGCCTAGCATTTCCAAATAGAGCCTTAACACTTCTCAATGGAGCTTGTTTTGCGCCACTATCATTTCTCAACCAGAGGCTAAAGTCAGAATTGCAGTGTTGGGAGGATTCTGGTTCGAAGGCATATGTGTCGTCATGAGCAGAGGAGCCGAGATATATCCATTATGTTGCTGGACAAAAACACCGCTGAGGGTGAACCGCATTCCATTTGTTCGTGGAATTGCATGGAGGGATCCACCTCCACGTAGCCTCTAATCCTGTAAAAGATAGACCTTTTTCCATGACAAAGTTCGATGCATTCTTTTTTCCTACAAAGACCACTAGAGGAAGGAGCTTAAGACACTGTACCATTTGGTGAATTCGGCTGGAGTCGCTATGGAGAAGGGAGGCGAATCGGAAGGGTTTGAAGAAGAATATTGAAAAAAAAGTTAACATAATAAACATCAATTAAATAAAGAATGACAATAAAATAAGTAAATAAAAACAAATACTTATAAATTAATAAATAAATTACTAATAAAAATAATAGATAAATAATTATAACTTAAAACTAATTAAAATTAAATATATTAAACTATAATATTAATGATAAACATATTAATAAAATTAAAATAATTAAATTTAAAACATTAATCAATATAATATTTATAAATTATCTTCTTTATGAATAAAATAATTATAAAATATAATATTTAAAATAAAACTATTTATTATGATAAACATATATAATATTTTTAAAAAATAAATAATAAATATTCAAAAAAAACATAAAAAAATATTATTAATTTAATGATTTAATAAATACTTTACATTTTACTTAATTTAATTTAATTTAATCACATTCATAATTAAATAAATTAATAAATAAAAACCTTTGACTCAAAATATTAATTAACATTAATAATTAAAATAATAACTAATAAATATTTAATTTTACATTAGACCTTTTTTTATAAAAGTAAAATTTTTAACGTGGATATATTTTGTTATTTTTCTGTTCTAAATTTTCAGGTTCATTTAGTAGATGTTTATACTTCCATATTCACACAAGTAACTCACTCTATGTTAGTTACATGAAAAAAATTAATGTGATGTGTCAGTCGTGAATGAAACACGCATGTGTTGTGCATATGTGAAGGATATTTGTTGTCGATGAAGAGTGGTGGTGATTAGCAACATATTATAGTGTGGTTAAAAGCAGAGTTGAAGCATAATTTGAGGGGGGAATCCTATTCTGATTCCACAAACACACAATTGGAGAGAGAATATCTCAAGAGACACGAAGGGAAGTACTAAAGATTTGGAGTAGCAGGAGTGAAGCAGCAGTACATGATATTCATTCTCAGATGGAGGATCTCTCTTCCTCTGTATTTATAAGTTTTACACTATACTAGATACAAATATATTTACAATTATCTTAGTTTAATATATTTTTCTGGAGAAGTTGGAGTTTTATTAGTAAAACTTTTATCTTCTTCAATTAATTTCTTCAATGTGAATGTGATTCTTTCAGCGAGATTGAATTTGGTTATTAATCTTTAAATAGAATTAACACCTTCAAGAATATAATTCCAAATCAATTATCTTTTGGTAAGATCAATCATTTTTATAGTTCATCAAACAATTAAATTCAAAATCATCAAAACTATGGGAGAGATAACTTTCTTATAATTACCTTTTATCAATTTTCTGTATGTGGTATTTGATATGGAGAACTTAGAGAACTATAATACAGAATATTATTTCTTCTGTTGATGAAGAATTAACAACTAATTTTGAAGGTGTGAATTTAATAAAATGAAGAACATTCATTTAAGCCTATAAGGTTCTAGTCTCCTGAGAATTCTTTTTTATCTACCCTCACTACTTCTGTTTCATTTTGTATTTATTTTTAGTCTACAATGACTCATTTTTCTATATCATTTTTAATTTTAGAAAATGGAGAATTTCCAAACGTGTTTCATTACTGCTTTATAAAAAAATTGAAAAGTAAAAACAGTTACACTCGCTGCACTGCTGACAACAGTTGAGTTAATTAAAAATAAAACCATAGAATTCACTCACCTACCTTCCATGTGGATTGACCCTCCACCAATGATCTCGTGTATATTATTAAATGTAATTTTGAGGGCTGTGATGACATCTGGGCACATCAAAATTTGGCATCATTATCAGGGAGGGAAGGCGCTTGGTGTTCTTAAGGTAAATTAATAGAATAAAAAAGATAAAAAAATGCTTTAAAAACTGTGAACTGGATCCTATTGATTTTTTTGAACATTAAAAATCTACATCAATTCTGAAACATTATGTGTTTAATCTCAACAGATTATTGTTTAAAAATGATGTTAATGAAAACTGCGATCAACCGGGTCCTGATTGTGTGTGTTGTGGTTGTTATGGGCACACTGTCTAGCAGTGTGTCTACAACAAACGACAACAGATTGATTACATTGAAGGAAATGAAAATATTGAATCTTATCCTAAAAACCTAGCAAAAATTGACCGAATTAATTCTAAATTGGATGGTAGGGTGGAACTAATTAACACACGGTTAACTAAATCCCATGAAATTTAACTTAGAGATTCTCAAGAGAATGATAAAAACAATTAGAAAACATGCTGTTGGATTTACAAAAATGGGTTAATGAACAATATGAATTTGAAGAAAATAAAAAAGAAAATGTTTATAAAATAATTGAAAATCATGTGGAAGTAGAAAGTGATAGTGAAACTGGAAAAGAAACCATTATCATTGAAAAATCTGATTCTGTTGAACTAAATCCGGAAATATCCAACTCACTGAGTTAAGACAATAACATTGAATATTCCAATATGAATTATAATGATTTTTAATTGGACAATATTAATTTTAAATTAAAAAATATTGAAAAAGATAGACTAGTTCATTTAATAATTTCTAATTTGGAGAAAAATCATTGTTTTAGAAGTTTTGAGAATAAAGTCACTCAGGTTGATAATATACTAGAAAATAATAATTTGAATGTTAAAAACGCTTCACCAGACATTTTTGAAATTTATAATAATGATCCTTAATTGGATATTGGGTATAGTCTGGATGAGAACATTAAAATGGAAGTTAAAGAATCAGAAATTTTTGAACCTAAATTGATAACCATCTTCAATGTTTTGAACCAATAAACACAATAATTTCTTGGATTGTTGTTTGATAATGATTAAGAGGGAAATATATTTGATGAAATACTAAGTTAAGAGTTTTAATTTCCCTATTCTCATAGTAATAACTTTTCTGAAACATTTTTCAATGAAATGGTAATCAGTGTTGGCCAACTTAAGGAGAATTGTGTAAATTTAAAAATTCTGGAAACTGAATTTATTGAAACTGAATTGTAGAATTATTATCCTTAAATTTTTTTGCAACACTCAAATTACATGGTTTTTGAAAGTGATCCTTTTAAACATAATCATGAAAGAGAGGTTGAGCACACTATTGAATTCGGCAGAATTGATTTGTTAGAAGTAGTAGATGTTGAGTGTTCATTCCCTGATTGGGAACTTTTGGAAGAGACTTACAATATTTTTAAACCTGATTTTATTACTGGTCATATAAATTATCTTCATTGTCTATCACTTCCATCCTCATTTATGATGGGTGCTGAGCCTTGTGGTGGTATTGTTATTAGTCTAGAGGGGGAATCATACTTGGGTTTCAATGTTCATAAATCTTATCAGCACTTTATTAAATCCCCTATTGAACCTACTATTTAGTATTCACCCACAATAACCCTTGTATTTTGTCCTGTTAGTGTTGTGGATAATAGATATAGTTATGAGATCAATGCCACACCCTTTTTTGCCTCTAGAACCATGTTCTCCCTTCATCTGAACACAAATCATGATAAATCTGAAACAATTCTAGAAGCGGACAACTATATGCTCACAACTGTTAAAGGGTGTTCTTTAGGGATTTATATAATCTATGAGAGTTTGGTTGTGTTTCTACTAAGTTCCCATAGATTTCATTCATTCATTAAAAACAGATGGTCCAAACACATGTGGTGGTTCTTACTGAGGAAACCACATCCACCTAGTGACTATGGTTTTATGGTTGGTGAGTCTGGATGGGGACTATAAACCTACTGCTGCATGGGAGGCAACCCATGTTTTCCATTTTTTCAATAAAACCCAAAACATTTGTGATTAAATAAATTCAAAATGAAGACTTTAAAATCATTGCTTCATGGGAGTCAAGCCATGATCTTTATTTTTTTTAATTTTTGTACTTTTTAGTGTTGAATAAAGTGTTTCTTTGTTGTCTTCTATATTCTCTATCTCTTGTGGATTTTTTTCCTTGTTTACAAGATCTGTGTTTCTAGGATAATGATGATGTGTCCTTTAAGGAGTGGAATTCTCATTCCTAATGAGTAATTGAAAATCTAGTCATGGAAGGATTTTTTTTAATTTTTATTTCATTTTTTTCAACTTAATGCTTTATAAAATTCTTCTTCTTGCATTTCACCTAAAATAAAAATTCTGTATATGTTTTGAATTTTACTTGAATTGGAATGAACTTTTTTTTCTAGTCACTATGATGAATTTAAAAAATTATTCTTGTACTTTATTGCTGAAAACTGAATTTCATTGGTATAAAAAACATGCAGAGCTTGAAACTATGTATAGGGGAGTACATGCTACTAGTCTATTGAATCTGATTAATGTTCGGATGTTTACGATGATCTTTTTCTATTGTATTGAATATCTAACTGAATAAATTCTGCTAATCATTCTTTCATCCCAATTAATTGTGCACCCACTCCTTATATGCTTCTTTTGAGCTATATCAAAATTTGTTTTCACTAGACATAAATGTTAATGCATGTACTTTCTAATGTACCCGCTGATAAGTTACTCATTGTGGCCAACAATATTTTTGAACTTCATTGAGACCCTTTAAACATGTCAATAAATCTACTAAATTGAAAATTTGTTTTGAACCTTAATTTTTGAATTACTCTTCTCTACATTATATGTCATCTTTGGAGACAATGTTGGGTTTTATGTGTGGTGGAGGGGGTCAATTATTGAATGTGCATAAATGTGCTTTAATGTAAGCTCATCAATTCTCACGTCACTTCAATCTTGTTGTCAAAAAATGGGTAAATGTTTTCAAAATTCATGCATACTTTTAGGTTTTACACTGTACTAAATTGAGTCTTCCCTTAGGAAAAGTAAATTGATAGAAGTTAATACTTTATTTCTATTTGAAATTAATGATATTGAATGATTTCTGAGTGGTCTATCTTAATGATTGAATTGAATTTTTGGTTTAGGAATTATTTCTGAGAGTGACATGGGTGATCTAATAGCACAGTTATGATGATAATGCTTGAAACTTGAAGTTTTATCTTGATTCTAGGGGGAAAAGTTTTTATTATTATTTTATATAATTACCTTAATGAGATAGTGTACATATTTTTTATATAAATGTTTTTAAACTAGAGTAATTTGGCCATCTAGGATCTGACAATTATTCTTTAAGTCCCTAGATGATGGGTAAGTTTCTGTTTACTATAAGCCCTTTTTACACTTTGAATAAGTGCATATGCCTAGTTTTTAGAACATGATACATGGCTTGGTAAAAATAAATAGCATCTGCGGTCAAAAAATGGTCTGATTAAAGAGTGGGGAACGATGAAAACCAAATGATGAAGTGGTCAATTGGTTTATATGGGAGTCCTTTAGGTTGTATCATTGAGGTGGTTCACAAAAAAACATATTTATTTTTGGAACCTAAGTGAAAAATTCAAAGTATAAAGTTATTACTGTTAAGATATTAATTCCACATAAATTTTAACACTTGTCAAAATCATACATTGAACATAAGTCTGGATTAGTGTTTGTCACTATGCAGTATCACATATGAGTCATGACATCTTCATTTCTTGATGATTCATAGTTTTCAAAACTGTCAATGAGAATTGTTTCTAGGAAATATTCATATGAGAAATTTCTTTTATAAAATCCTATTAATGTGTTTTTGAAGTCCTCTCCTGAATGTTATGGACATTATATATTTTGATCAATTTAATAAAAAACATATTCTATTTCTCAATGATAATAAAACATGGGATTATTTGAGGAAAAACAATGCTTAAGTGTCGGGGAATTTGATGTGGCCTTTAAAACACATGTTTTCCACATCATTTTAATTAAATTTTAATGATTTATTTGGTTATATTTGTACTTTATACTAAATATTATCACATTTGTATTTTTATAATCAAATTTATCAATTAATAAATTTTTATAGTTAATCATGTATTTTAATAGTTAAATTCTTTAATCTATGTTCTATGTTATTTTATATTCTAATAGTTTTTTAGCTATTTTTTTTGTTTGCTAATCTAATAGTTTATCGATAATTAATTAATTTGACCTTTGTACCTGATTGATGTATTCTTAGTCTAACATTTCATGCATTAAATATTAATTAATTTAATATAACATAATCTAAATTTTAGTATCTTTTTAACAATTCAATTTTAATAAATTTATGTTTATAAACTCACTGCATCTCTTTAATTTAACTTCATTAATTAGCAAAATTGTTTAATAATATAATAATTATACATCTACTATAATTTAATTTGAAACAGTTACTATAATAAATAACTAAACTTTGTTTTATAATTGTTTTAATTAACTTTTTATAAATTAAATGTCTATTTATTTAATTTTATGTAAAGTTCCAATTTTAGATAATATTAAACAGTCTTATTATTTTAATAAAGTTAAAAACTTATAAAAAATTTCCGTGTTTTAATTATGTTTTAGTTTCTATTAATTATTTTGATCATATTCTTTTATTTTTTAATTTATTCTACCCCACTGTTTATTTTGAAGGTTCAGGGGTTGCACCGTGTTAATCCTTTTACTGTCTCACCATCTAACACATGCCGTCATGACTCCCAATCATCGTTTCTTTTCCCCCACCACTATTTTTTTACGGTCTCACCGTAATTGTATTCCCTTTCACAGTGCCTTTTTCCACCATAACATGATATAATTTCTCACCACTATATTCCCTTGCACAGTTTCCTCTCATCACTGATGCACCCATCATTTTACAATCTCTCACAGCCTTCACATTTCACCCCTATATCTCCTATTTCACCAAACCCACAACTCCTTGATGCTATGGATGATCCACACACCGGTCTGAGAAGTCTGAGTTTCATCACATATCAACTGAGCTCGAACCGAGGTGTTGTTATCTAAGGGGATGTAATCTTGGAGACATTGCGCTTCCTGAAGCCTAAGCATGACCACAACACGGTACTGGTGTTCGCCTAGAGGTGGACCGGATGAACCTAAAAAACCACTAGAAAACCAGAATTCCCCTTTAGAATCTGTTTCGACTAGCTGTTGTAAATATCAGAAGCTACATTGTGAAGTGGTCTGAGGAGGACGAGCTTTGCCAAATGGAGCCTCGCCATGGCTTTATAAAGCTCATTTTCACCGCTGACATTTCCCATGTAGAGGCTAATTTCATAATTAGAGCGTTGGGAGGAGTCTGGTTCGAAGGCTCATGTGCCTTTATGAGTAAAGGATCGATGACTATGCCATTTTTCCGCTAGACTGCAATGCCACGGAGGGAGAACCACATTCCATTTCATCACCACATTTCAAGGATAAATACACCACCACCAAGCCTATAAGCTTAAATGAGATATACCTCTGTTCGGGACAAAGTCTGCTGCATGATTTTTGTTTGAGAAGACCGCTGGAGGTAGGAGCTCGAGATGCAGCACCATTTTCTAAAGTGTGCTGGAGTCGCTATGGAGATGGGAGGCATAGTAGCAGGGTTTGGGGAAGAAGATCAAAAAAAGATGTTAACATAATAAAAATAAGAAAAATAAGATAATGATAAGAAAATAAATAAATAATAACAGATACTTAGAACTTAATAAATAAATAACTAATTATAATAATAAATAAATAATTATAATTTAAAACTATTTAATACAAAATATATTAAACTATAATATTAATGATAAAGTTATTAATAAAATTAAATCAATTAAATATATTTATTTATAGAATATAATATTCATATATTAACTTCCTTATAAATAAAATAATTATAAAATATAATATTTAAAATAAAACTATTTATTTTGATAAACAGAAATTATAATTTTTTTAAAAATTTAATAAATATTCAAAAAAAACTTAATACCAATATTATTAATTTATTGATATAATAAATAATTTACATTTAACTCAATTTAATTTTTAGTTAACCACCATCATAATTAAATAAATTAATAAAAATTTTAACTCAAATGATTCATTAACAATAATAATTTAAATAATGACGAATAAATATTTAATTTTACATTTAACATTTGTTATTGAAAGTAATATTTTTAATATAGAAATATTTAGTTATTTTTATGTTCTAGTTTAGAAGGTTCATTTAGTATATCTGTATATGTACAGATTCAGACAACTAACTCACGTGAAGTTAGTTACGTGAGAAAAATTTTGGTGACGTTCCAGTCTTGAAAAAAACACATGTGTGCGGTGCATATGTGTAGGATATTTTAAGTTTGTGAAGAGTGGCAGTGAAAAGTAGTAGATGATAGCGGGATTAAAAGTACAGTAGTAGCAGAATTAAGGGGGGGGGGGACTCTCATTTTGATTCCAAGAATACACAATTGGAGAGTGAAACTCCCGAGAGATAAGAAAGGAAACACATGAGATTTGGAGTTGCATGAGTGAAACATCAGTACACTATCTTCTTTATTAGAGGTAGGATCACTCTTACTCTGTTTTTATATGTTTTACATTTTTCTTGCTACTAATATGTTGACAATTATTTCAGAATAATTTCATTTCCTCAAGAATTTGGAGTATTGTTTATTAAAAAATTTAACTTCTTTAATTAATTTATTTAATGGGAATCTGATTCTTTTGCCAATATTGAATTTTTTTCTTAAACATTAAATTGAATTAACACCTTCAAGAACATAATTCCAAATCGATGATCTATTGGTGAGACCGATCATTGAGACAGTTCATCAAACTTTCAATTGATGATAATCTTTTATCAATTTTCTGTATATGGTTTTTGATATGGAAAAACATCGAGAACTATAATACAATGTTTTATTTCATCAAGTGAAGAAGAAATAAAAACTAGTTTTCATGGTGAAAATTTGGTCAAACGATGAATGTTTATTTAATCCAATAATGTTCAAGTCTCTTTTGTATTATTTTTGATCTACCCTCATCACTTCTTTTTCCTTTTGTAGTTATTTTTTGTTTACACTGTTTTATTTTGCTATATCATTTTCCAGATTAGAAAATATGGAATTTTCAAACATGTTTCATTTATAATTTATAATAAAAATATAAACGAAAAAAGATGTCCACTCGCATCACTACTGACAACAGTGTACTTTATTAAAAATAAAACCTTAGAATTCAGTCACATTCCTTCTCTATGGATCGACCCTACACCACTATGCTAGTATAGGTTATTAAATGTAATTTTAGGGGCTGTGACGACCTACTACGACATCATATATCATATAATTTTATTTATTTTAATATGAAAATAAAATTAATGAAACACTTAACCATAAATATGGCCTACAATCTCCATGAATAATGTATTTCATTTTCTATTTATATCTTCTATAGGAAACCATAAATATACTAACAATGAATATATATGACATTTTTATAATTTTAATAATTATGGGGCTAATAAAATCATGATGTATGTATGTGGACCCAGAATAACAAGTCAAACCATGTATGAGAAGCCAATTATTTATTACACGAACCATAACTTAAACTAAGAAATGTTAATAAGAGGGTAATATAATGTAAAAAAGTAGTCCATATCTGGTATTATATATTTGAATATGGTTCTATATAATATGTATAAAAAATATATATTTATTATAAATTAGATTATCATGATTATGATTAGAGTAAATTCATAATGTAATTTAATTTTATTTCACTTTTTTTTCTATGAGATACATGCCATATTCAGCACTCCCTTATTTTGTGTTGTGCATAAACTAAACTATAACTTGTTATATCAATAATTTTCATTATTTAATAATTTTTAAATAATTAATTTATTTTATTCATTATTGGGGTTCAGGAATCCAACGTTACTAAAAAAGTAAGGGATTTGTGTCTCCCTTTTATTTCTACAGGACACATTCCTTATACACATATTTTATCATCTACATGTTGTACATACATCCAAATAATGTCGTTTATGAATGTTTTACAGAATATTATGGAATTATTAATTCCACATAATTTTCTTTATTTCAAGGGGAATCTGATTCAACCGATTATAATGTAATGTGTATTTGATTCATAGTCTCATTAATATATGGGATTATTTTGTTTTAAGGCTCTATTGGGGAATACTTACTTCCATAAAATTTATTTCTAAAAAATATTAATGAAGTTATTAATATTCTCAATTGTATGATTGATGTCCCTTGTACCCATGTTTGACTTTCTATTTTATACATGGTTTTAAAATAATCTTTATTGATGTTTTCTAAACTAGGTACATTGTGACTTTTCCAGAAAATTTATTAAAGGAATGTTTTTTAACTTATACTAAGTTAATGAAAATTTTCAAAATCATGATTCTTTAATTATTTTATGTTTAATTTACAATATTCAAGATTTTTATCAATGACATTATTTGGGAAATTTATCATTATTTTATAAAAGAAATGTTATAAAGAAAAATAGATACATTCCATAAGGATTGTTTTCAAGTGATAAGTCCAAATTATATTCCATCTTAGGTAAAATTATTTTATGTTACTTATGTTTTATGAGGAATATGATTCCATTATAAAACTATTATTATTTCATTGAATGAACTATGTTTAAAATGGAATGATATTTATGAAACCCATTTCTTTTCCTTGGATAAATTATGATTGAATGATGTTTCCGAAATTACTTTCATTCTATGGGTTCTTATATGATAATTGAGTATTTTTATTTTGGAATATATATATATATATATGTATATTTAATTTTTTATTCTTAGGAACTAACTCTCCATAAAATTCATCTGGTAAAGATGGATAACTCAAGATGTATATATGTTTTGTATGAAACTGGTTTCATGTTCAAAATTCTATATGTGGATCGATTTTTCTTGTCCATAAACTTATGATCGGTCGAGGTTTTCTTGTTCAAATTATTATACAAGGCCCTGATTTCATTCCCTTAATTTAAGGATTGAACTAGTTAATATTTATATATGTTAACAACATTAGATTTTTATGTGTTTGACATAATTTCTTTTCTTCGGTTAATGTTATGATTTCATGGATTATGTTCTTTAATTCTTTAATGATTAGTGTCTTATGAGCTACAACTATTTTTGCCTTGAATCATGTATATGATCATTTTTATGAATTTTATATTTGTATAATGTTATGGTCTGGTTCACATACCCTTTAGTTCATGATTATGATTATGTATCTTCTTTTATTCTCCTTACATAACTTCTAATCTCACCCTTTCTTATGTTTCATTTCCCAAGTATACAAAGAAAGATATTATGTTTGATATATCAAAATGGATTCTAGTTATCATCAAATTTAACAGATAATAAGGATATGATTTACGGAAAAATAATTTATGTTTCTAGGTTTTTAATGGAATTAAACTCGTATGGTCTTTGGTTGTGTATTTATATAATGTAATGAATTTTATACAAAAAATGATGTAATATCCATTTTTGTCAAGGAAAGGTCATTATAATTTGGTTATAGTCTCTCCACAATACATGTAGATCCTTACATCTCATCTATTAACACTATCAAATGGGGATACATTCCTGAGATAACACAACACCACCCTTTTATACACTATTCTTATAGACCAATGTATAGATGTTATTGTGATTTTTATTGAGAATAATTAGTCAAGAAAAAATGTAACCATATTTCATATTTAGGTCTAAATTTTTGTTATTTTTGGATCATTTATCTTCTCTGAAATGATTATTTTAATTTAGAGTGACTTTTTTATAGTAAAATAGGATTATACCTTATAAATCATTGCACCTCTTAGAATGTTAGTCATGGTGTTCTATACTGAATGAATGTCATTTCAGATTTCCCACATTTGTCATTATTATTATTATTTTCTTAATTTTACCATAAAATAGAATTTTTACGTTTAATTAGATGTATGTAACAAAATTATTTGGTTATTTTATCTTTATAATTTTCGAGAAGTGTATGTATAGCTTATATAATGAGTATTTAGATTAATTTTTGACCAATTTGAGGTTGAGATGGCTGGATCTTGAATACAATATATCGTTCAAAATCCCTTAATTAGTTATATTTTTTTATTGATTTTTTTATTGATTTTAATTAATTTTATTTGTTATTTATATGATTATAAAAAATGGGTATTGGTGTATGATATTTTGATGAAAATAATAATGGGGAATTTTTCATATGTCCCTGTAATTAAAAAAGATAAATTGATAATATTTAGTGTTTATAACATTATGAGTTGTATATTTATGAAGATGTTGATTTTATTATTATATTTTTTTCTTGGTGAATTATTATGAATTAGTTTAAAAAATTATGTCTTATGTGTGTGTGTGATTAATTGGGTTTGAAAAGTATAATATTAAAACATTCTTCTGTCTGGGTGCTTGTATTCCATACTGGGTGGAGGGGGTATGGAATTATACTAATGAAGAGAGGGCACCTAATATATTTTACTATTGTATTATTAATTCCCTCATTTATAGAAAATTTAAACCAATTGTGGTTAATATATTATATTGGATGATGGAAATAGTTATTATGTTTGGTTCTGTTTTATTTGGAATCATGGTTAACTTTGGAAATGAATTTTATTATTTTTATTTAATAAATACATTTTTTTTCTTTTATAGAATAAAATTAATTATTGATCACTTCTCAAATTCATCGGGTGTAAGGTATTTCATGAGTTTATACAAATAAGTCATGTTTCTCACCCCTAAATATAAAAAATAGTAGGTGTCTACATAATGTTCGACATGATATAGTTAAAGGGTATAAATATTGCTTCATTAGAAAAACGTTTTATCCATGGGGACGATGTAACACCCTTAGATTTTATGAATTAATTTTATTCCGAAAAAATTATATTTCATTGATGGCTTCCATTTCATGCTACACCATGTTAATGTTTCATTATACCCAAAACCAATTAATGATTTCTATATATACAAAACTGAGCCTAGATTGTTTTATAAGTAACACTAATATTTTCTTTATTTTACAGAAAATACATTTTTCCATCGATATCATTTGTTACATGCAATACTGAGTTATACTAAACTATAATATGCTATTAATATTGTTATTAATGTATTAGTATAATTATAAAATATTCATTGAAATTTAAGTTAATAAAAAGATAAAATAAATTGTGATAAAAGACATTAAAAATGTATATAAACATAATCCTTTTATATAAATTAGTTATGAATGAATGTAAGAACTCTTTGAAAATAATGAAATTCATTTTCATTGAAAAACTTTATTCTTTATAGAAACTTGTTTTACTTAAATAAATTTTTTAAAATCTTTTTGATGAATCATTTAAGTATAATAAATATATTTTATATTCAGACAATTGTTTAACATTCTTAAGTATTTTCTAGAAATCAGATTAATATAAATCTAGTTTTAGGCATCAATAGCAATATTTTTCAACAATGTAGTTCTTCATCATTTTAATTGAATAATTATATTAAAAATATATTTTAATAGTTTTAATTTTTATTTGAAAAAATTAGATATCATTTTTCAAATTGGTAATATCAAAATTTACTTTTATTTCTTATTTTTTTGAGAAGTTTCATTTTTTTAAGAATAATGATAGCACAAAATTTAAATTAAAATATTATTTTTTATATTATATATTTATTTTGATAATATATATATATATATTTACGTTTTTAAATTACAATTAGTTCAATTATAAATAAATAAATCCAAATTTAGGTTGTTTTAATAAATTTCATATTTATATTTTATACTAAAACATTTTAATTTTATGACCATTTTAATTTAAAAACCCATTTTCCAAAGACATCTACATGATTAATTTTAAATTAATATATTCCACTTTTATGATCATAATTTTTGTAAATGGATTCCAATTTTGAATTAGAATACTATAAAATATTTAAAATATAAAATATTTTTTTTTATTTTTTTTATGGAATGCAGTTTAAATTAATTACAATGACTAAGGTAAAAACCGATTAACTTAGTGGATAAACCTTTATATTAAGAGGGTTAAATGAATTAAAAACGTTTCAAAAAGCCATTGTATAGAAATATTTCATCCATATACACATTTTTAATTATTTTTTATATTTATTTGAGAAGAATAATTTAATAAATATTTCAATTTATTCATTTCCATTGTGTATTTAAAATAATGTCACTCATATGCTCCAAAAAAGGACTCAACCCCCCCCCCCCCTCTTCAAACATTGAAATAACATTTGATTATCAAAAAATTACTAATATCCAGTAAGATTCCCTCATTCATCCAATAGTATTTCAGTTGAGAATAATGACATCCAATTATTTCCATTGGTGAAACCCAATTGAGTTAACCAATGAATAGGTAATGTTCTTCAATTGGAAATTTTGTTTTATTTATACTATAGACCTATTCTATTTTTTTATATAATTATAATATAATAACCAATATATATTAAATAAAAATAGGTGATTGTTTTATGGTTAATACCAACACCTTCACATACTTCCATCAAATGTGATATGCAAACATCATTTGTGTGTACGGTGGACTATCATCTAACGAACTGATGTGGTTTGTTCCTCCAGTACCACCTCTTACGGTTTATAATAATGATGTAAATATATTTTTGGTATTATATATTTATATACATGATATTTGTGATTTATTCTTATTTAATAGTTATATAACACATTTCTTCTTTCATTATATTTTTTGGGAATATGACACCATTATTTGCAGATGTGTGGACTATAAACTCTTCATAATGGTGTGATTCATTCACATTTTACAGAGGTTTTATTAAGAATTTCTTTCTTAAAAACATGATATATTTATGGAATAATAATTCTACTATAATGATAACAGACATACAAATATAATTTAGTTTTCTCTCATTCAACATTACAAGAAAATGTAAACAACAATCATGCGTACATACAACAGAACATCTATTTGGACAGTGTATTTCATTTCATAAATATATATTTTATGTATAATTAAAAATACATATATATAGAACATATAATGTCATTATACACTTTATTACATTCTGTAAATAATTAAATCACGATCTATGTAATAAGACCACGAATAATAAGGAAAAAATGTAAAAAAGTGGTTTCCACTAGAAACAAAACATTAACATGGAATTGTTAATAAATGATTAATATGTATCCATATGTGAATAATATATTGTAATATATATATATACATATATATACGAATATGATTATTTTTTCATTAATAATATTCTTATATTTATTATAAAATAGGTTTAAACATTTATTTAATGATTTAAAAATTATGGTAACGTGATTTCAAGTCTCATATTTATTTCTGTGAAAAATATAACATATTTAGAACTCATTTCATTTGTGTAATGAATATACAAACCAGAAATTTATTATATTTTTTATCCAAATATTTATTTTCATTTACATATGTATTTTATGATATCTTTATCTTGGGGTTTATGGTTCAAAAGCTTCTAAATCTATAAGATAAATTTGTCATAATTTTCCTTTTTTGAGACGCATGTTTTGTTATGAACCTAAATTTTTTTATGTGGTGTTTATATAACTATTTTTACATGTTATATAATTAATATAATTGTTTTAATGTTATTTTAATTTTCATGTGATGTTACTATTTTGAGTATATTATGATTCAAAAATTAACAAATTAGAAGGAGTTTATTGCTATAATATCATCGTTAAATGGGATTGTATAAAATTATAATTCCAGTGATGAAATATTATTATCCATATTTCAATAACTACCATGAAACTTTTTATATAATAGTTATTCAATATATATTCAATTAATCATACTATTTTATATTATTAGTAATTAAAATGATTCATTTTTTTAAAATATGACTTATTTATATCTTCGATTGGAAATCTGTTTTCTTCCATAACATTGTTTTATTAGAATCATTACTAAATATTCATTTTATGATTTCTAAAAGACATTTTTAATCATTTTTTACATATTTAAATAATAATTTTATTATAATGAATATTCATTAAATTGTCCAGTTAAGGTTCTTTTCTATATATTTTATGGTAATATGGAATATTCTTCATGTACAGATTTATCCACTGTCATAATCGTCACTTCCTTAATGCTTCTGTTGAAATTTCACAGGGTTATATTTAAATAAAAATATTTTCTTATTGTTCTTGGAATAATTTTTTCAATAATGTTTTAAATGAAAATGTATTCAAAAATGGATTGATGTCTTAAAAAGTGATTTAAATTTTTTTCAATGTTTCCTTCATATTTTTTAAAATAAATTTTAAAATAAAAAGGTTTTCAAAATGATTTATAAATTAAAAACTTTTTCAAAGTGGAATGGTTATTTTCCCCAAGACATGTTTTAAAACATAATTCCTTCGTTTTCAAAGTGGTTTTCAACAAATATGATTTTAAAAATATATTTTGTGATAGAAATTATATTTAAATCATGTTTGTTTTCCCTTTATAAATAATTCAAGTGGTACATAAAAAATATATCCACCTAATATGGAATCCACTAATATAGTTTATTCTTTAATGTGTGTATGATTAAAGGAAACCATTATTATTCCTTATTTTCATGGTTTATGTTTGATATGAATAGTTGTTTATGAAATCTGTTTCAATTCCATGGGTTATACAATGATATAATTATTTTGAAACCTTTTTCATTTCATGGATTATTATATGATGAGATGATTATGATCCCTATATCATTTTTGTAGTTTATGATAATATGAAATGTTTGTTATACATATTTCGGAACATTTTTTATGACATGATATATATAAAACCCATCAATTTATTTGGGTCATGATATAATGACTGTTATATTATATTTTTTCACATGAATGTATGGTATCATTATAGGTAAGGTGGGACCTATATCTCCCCCAAAAACATTAGTTAAATTAATATATAACATGAGATATAAATGGATTAAATGAGGAGTGAACCTAGTCTAGTAATGTACTTTTTCCATTAATATGGTCTTAGGATTGATCATTGAATTCAAAAATGATCTTTGGAGTGATCATTGACTACTAAGTTGTTAGAAAAGTCAACAAGCATGAGCCACCATGGGAAATAGTGTAAATAGATCCACTATATGCAAAGGGATGTGACTGAGGGTGGTGGTGTGTCCTTCCTAGTAGGTGTATCCCCCATGATGTTCCCTAAAATTTATTTTAAATGAACCTTAAATTATATGTAACAATTTAAATGGTTATATATATGAAGAAATTTAAATTCTTATGAATTTTTTTAAATCATGACTCAATTTCGTAGAATTCATTATTATTTATTTCCTATGAAAATCCAATATTTATTACACGAATCATAATTATGATAATATATTTATAGTTTATGCTCTCCAAATCCTATGATCATTTTATCATAATCTTATGTCCATGTTATGATTACATATCTCACTTATTTTTAGCATTACTGACCATCTGAGATCACCCATTTTTATGTCATCAATCCCCGTGTTTTGAAGAACGATTTTATGTTAGTGTTTTAATTGGAATTATTTTATGAGATATTTTCATGATCTTTCAACAAATTTGAGTAATGTGTTATATTTTTATAAAACAAATATAGAGTATGGTCTTTGAGAATGTAATATTGTAATGTAATGAATATTTATCTAAATGAGGTAATTT
Organism: Viscum album; assembly: GCA_963277665.1. Taxonomy (NCBI): domain Eukaryota; kingdom Viridiplantae; phylum Streptophyta; class Magnoliopsida; order Santalales; family Viscaceae; genus Viscum; species Viscum album. The sequence goes on from OY728140.1 coordinate 1,011,525,989, forward strand.
CAATTTATGATTAGCCTGGGTCACTATAGTTAATATTGATTAAAAGGTTTACTTAACAATTGGAAACTAGGATGAGAAAACCATAGTGAGATAACTAGCTATATATATAATGATATATATAGAAATATCTCTAATGATAACTCTAAGGATTATTTAAATTATATGAAAATGTCCTCCAATTTTGGTAAAGGATAGAGCCAATGGTTTTTGAGATATACCTCATTTTCCGGATACTAAAAGTGGATGTTTTTATATAATAGATATAAAAAGGGGGAAATGACCCTGAAATCATCATGGTTACTTCTATTCAATCGGTAACTAGTTTATGATAAAGGGTAATTTAGAACAACTAATTTGACACACTCAGGGCATGTTCTTGGGGAATTCATAATCACTTTACAAACCCTCGTGAAGAATTAAAATAGAATGTGACTTTGAATAACCTAGGATAAAACTAAGGTTTAAAATATTGATGAAGTAGGTTTTATAATTTATATATCATATAAATGTTTTTTCATGATTATGATGTTTCTTCTTATGATACAGTTTCTCACACTTTGTATTCTGGTTTTAGTCAAGGGTGTAAACCAAAAGAAACATGGTCAGTATTTAATGTGATGGTAAAATTGTTGAAGACCAGTTAAATGGGATGAAGACTAGAGTAAAGGACATTCTCGTTATGCCTAATAAATTTTTGAGGTACATGGTAAATAATTTTTACCTTATCCAACTCTCAGACTCGCCAAGAGGATAATAAAAGGGCTTGTTGAGTGTTTGGGTAATTGAGAAAATGGAGGAATGAATATTCAGTTTTATTTTATGTCGATAATATGGACGGAAACATCCAAGTGAATGTTTTTAAAGAATATGAACATCTTTTGAGTATAGAAAATAAAGACAAAATGAATGTAAATACAAAAGATAAAATTAAATTTTTTTTTTAATAAAATGAATGATAATAATGTATTCCCCCATACATCCTCTATGGTTGAATGTATTAAATGCAGAAAAATTTGCATTATGAAATTAAATTTTTTATGTGGAATGCTCACAAAGAGATTCATAAATGTGGCATGAGTAATGGTTATATTCATGATGATGATTAAATTATAAGTGAAGTGTGATAAATAATATGGATTGAATAACAGAATGGCGAAGCCTTAATAATTTCAGAATGATAAAGTGGAATAATCAAACAATTTATATATTTACATTTAATAACTGGGTTATATAAATTGTAATATATATATATATAGATTTTTCAGTTAATTTCTATCATTTTATATTTATAAGAATATATTGAATGGTTTTGATGAAATAGAAATTTCATTTAATGGAAAGGTTGTATACATGGAAAATATATGAATAAGGGAAATATAATCCTTTATATGTTCTTAATGTTGGGATAATTATTCTTGGCTAAAGATAGGATGTATAAAAATAACTAAATTGTATGGTATGATTACCTTGGAGATAATTAATAATTTTTATACAAAGTGGTTTATAATTCAAGGATGGCGTTTATAACATTTTTTTATTTCAGGAATATACCCAATAATATTTTGAGTAAGAAATAATTCATTTTTTCTATAATTATTTATGGTAATTTAGATTATTTCTTTACATCAAGTGAATACACAAAGAATGTATTAAAATGATTTTTATATAAAAATTAGTTACTTTATTATATATTGGGGTCCAATTTTAGACTGATTTTGAAAAATTTAGTGACCGTATTTATAATTTTTTGGATTTTCATTTATTTTATGGGTTAAACGATCAACCATTTATGGAATGGTTTAAGTTAAAAAAGAGATGAGGTTTTAAATATTTAAGGTATTATCCCACCATATGAACATTGTTTATATTGAATGAAAAAGTGTGGGAATTATTTTATGATTCTATGTAAATATATATGAAATGGATCATCATTAAACCTCATGATATTTTAGTGATTTAGGAATAAAAAATCACATTCATTTGTTGGATAATGTGATGATTTGGGAAATGAGTAAGGGACAACCAAATAAATATATAAAGCATATGAAATAGGCTGATATCAATTATGTATATTTCATTATATTAATATAATGTTAAATAATTCATCAACTCTAAAAAAACTTATTGAAAAATATTAATTATAATACATTCATTTCTATTTAACCGGTGATCATAAAATCATCAAATATTTGTATGATTGAGACCCTTAACATTCCCTTGTTCATTAAATTTCTTATGTTCAATGATCCCAATTATTCTCTATAATAATTTATTCTTTTTTCCATGTCGACATTTTCACATTAAGCCTATTTTCCCTTCTAGGGAAACCTAATTATGGGTTAATATGTGTAACTATTATGTTATTAACTTTCCAGTTTTAATGAATGTTTTAGTATTGATTTTTACAATGTGGGTTTCTGTGAAATGACTATTCATGTATTAGTCCTTCGATAAACCATATGAATCTAGATAGTGAAGTTCATTTTAAGGGAGATATAATTGAACTCCACGAATTTTTATGAATTAATTTTTTTATAATAAGTTAAATTTTTTTGATGTATTGAAATTAACATTACACCACATTATGAAATAATTATATGCAACATGAAGATAATTTTGTGCTATATAAAATTCAGATACTATAATGTGTAACATGAAAAAATATGTATATCTTGTGTTACTCACAATACCACATTCCTTCGTCTATTTTTGGTAGATGCAAGACATAAATATATGGAACTCAAATATATAATTAATATTGTTGTTAAAAAATTATTAATTTTTAAACCATTCTCTTGGAATTTAAGTTATAAATAAGATTTAATGAACTATGATAATATTATTTACACATGTATATAGAATTAATCCTTCAGTTATCAATTAGTAAGGAATGAAAGTAAGAGGTATTTGATAGTAAATACATTCAATTTCTAAGAAAACTATTTTTCTAGTACAAATGATTTTAATCTTGTTAAATTAAAAATACTAATTTTATTATTTTTCTAATGATAAATTATATTTTTTTTATATTCAAAAAATATTTAAAATTAACTTTATGTGTTTTAATGAAAATAGATATAAATAAATCCAATTTTAGGTTTAAAAAGATATATTTTTTTAAAAAAATATTTGCCACATTTTAATTGAAGAATTATTTTAATAAATTTTTTTGAAACATTTATATTTTTTTATTGGACAAAGAATACATATTTATTGAAATTTAAATGTAAGAAATTTTATTTGGGTTTGTTTTTTTCTTTTTTTACGATGGTTCATATTTTGTAAATAATAAAAGCACTAAATTTAATTGAGAAGTGCATATTTGTAAAATTTATTAATTTAGTTAAAATATAGAATAACTTTTTAAAGTATAATTACATCAATAATAAATAAATAAATAAAATTTATCTCATTTGAGTAAATTTCCATGTTAAATTATATAGTTAAACATTTCACATGTTTGATTTTTTTGAAAACTAACATTCATGACATATTTGTGTGATTAATTTTTAATTAATTTATGTTAAATATGTGTTTATGAATTTATAAAAGGGGATTTCATATCTGGAATTATTATAAATAATAATTCATAACTAGGTAAAATTGGTTTTTGAAAAAAATAATACTCAAATAAAATATATTAAATATTATCATTAAGGTAAAAATAAGTTTGATTAGTGGTTAAACGTTAATCATAAGGGGGTTAAGTGACATAAAAACATGTCTAAAATGCATTGGGTATAAATATTTAGGTCACATAATCTATTTTCTAGAAATTGTTTTCTTATTTGAGGCACATTGTGTATGAAATACCTCCCATTAGTTTTAACCTTTTTATATTTAAAATAATGCCACCACTCCTCCACTATAATAGTTTTGTCACCCTCCCCCACCCCTCACATAATCACACATCTAAATTGATTATTAACATGAAAACCATGTATAAAAATCCCTTAAAAAATAATTGCATTCTTCTTATAATCCTCCATTTTTGTATTAATCTAAAAAACAAGTCATTTGGTGAAAATTAAAAGGAGTTACCTAAATAAGAGGTAACATTTCTCAATGATTTTTTTGTTTATTTCATTCATAATCGAATTATTTATTTATATATAATTAATATATACAATCATAAGTATGTTAAATATATTTTTATTATTTTTATTATAAGAATATGATCTACTCTTCTAAAAACTTCAATAAAATGATATAGATAATCACCATTCATATGTACGATAGGCTACCGCCTCACGAACCAATGTAATTTATTCTTTCATTACCACATGTTATGGATGGGAATGATGATCTACATATTATATATATATATTTATGATATTTTTTATTTTTTATGATTGTTTAATTATAACTCAAATCAATCCTTCAATCTTTATATTTATTTGGAATAAAATAACAACTTTTCTGAATGTGTGGACTACCACATCCTTAGTGCGATGTAATTCATTCACTTTTTACATGTAATATTTTATTGATGGACTTATTAAACTCTTGTGATTATTATTAAATAAAAATTCTACTATTATGGTAATATATATATATATATTTATATCATTTAATTTTATTTCTTTCAATATTATAAGAAATCGGAAACACTGTTCATGCATACGTACAACCTACTGACTCTATGAATGGGGTATTTAATTTCTTAATTGTGTGATTTATTGATTGTTATAAATAAATATATAATTAATATGTATTATATTTATATCAATTTTTACATTATGTTAGTAATTAAATGATGATATATATATGTGGACCATGATAACAAGTCAAAATATTTTTGATAAACAATGTGATTATTAAAAGATACACACCTTTAGAAAGTAATTATGAACCAAAGGGTAATATAAATTCATTATTGAATCATATATCATATTGTATATATTTAAATGTGTTTTTTATTAAAAATAAACTTATATTTATTGTATAGGAGGTTTGATCAATTATGATTTGAGTGAAAGGTAATTTGATTTCTAATATCACTGTTATTTTTGCGAGACAAATGACAAAGAGTTTATTATAATATTATTATCTTAAACTTTAGGTGTTTATAAATACCAATTCTATAATCACTCATTCATGGGTTTTGCGATAAAAAAGATACCAAATTGGTAACTTAATTTTGTCTCTATTTTTCTTCTTTGAAAAACATGTTATGTTATACACCATCATTATTTTAAGAGGGGTATATAAATCACTTTTACATGTTCTAACATGAGTATAATTTTTTTATTTATTATTATTAATTGGAAGATATTATTTCATGGGTATTATGATTCAATGTCACCAAAGTGGTACAAGTTTAATTCTACAATCTCATTCTCTATTGCGATTGTTTATGATTATAATTACAATATCTGAATATTATTAACCATATTTCAGGGACTCTCATGAATTTTATTATCCTCAATTTATCCATTATATCATCATTTAATGATTCCTTTATCCACTATTCGGTAATTAATCTAATAAAAAATATTCTTAATGAAAATATGATTTTATTTCTCTCTTCGTCTAGAAATTGGTTTTCTCCAAGAAAAAAATTTACTCAATATGATTACAGAAATTAATATTTTTTAGATGAAATTTTTACAATTTTTTTTAAATTTTAATAAAATTATTTTTATTAATAATGTTCTTGTAGTTTTTTAATAATGCCACATTTCTATACTTTTTAAACTGAAAAAAGAATGTTCAAAATTTACCGATTTACACGCCGTTATGATAGTCAATTCCATGAGGATTTTTTTGAATGATCCCAAGGTTATTATTTTTTTAAAAAATCCAAATATTTGAGAAATTCGTTATTTCAATCTATTTGATAGAGAAATTTTTTAATGTATGTTTTATGTTTTGAAATGTTATTTAAATATTTTTTTCAAATATTCTTATATATTTTTTCAAATTTATAATCAATAAAAATGTTTATGAAAATTATTAATGTTTAAAAAAATCCATATCAAAGAGGATATTTCTTTGAATACATGTTTAATAAAATTAATCATATGTTTTCAATGTGGTTTTCGTAGAAATTGTTTATTGAAAATGTATTATATTATAAAAATTTATTTTAATGAAAGGATGCTTCCCTATAAAAATGCATAAATTGTTTTTTAAAATTCTCTCTCCATCTAAGATTAAATCATTTATTATAGTATATTATTTTTTAGGGATTTTATCTAATGACCCCATTATTATTTCATTATACGGTTTATGTTTCAGATGACCAGTTGTTTATGAAATATTTTTCTCATCCACAAGTTATAAAATGATATGATACTTATGAAACCCAATTCATTTCATAGATTATTAAATGATAAAATAATTATGAAGCTTCTCTCACTCTTAGAGGTTATGATATAATGAATGTTTTATGATTATGATTTCATTCCCTGGATTATGATATATTTTTTGTTGGAACCATCAATTTTTATGAGTTAGGATATGATGAATATTTTATTATCTTACGGACAACATATATAAGATTTAATTATTTGATGGGTGGAACACATATCTCCCTCAAATAAATTTGTTAATGGTTTATATCTCGTTAGATATAAACATATGAAATGGGGTGTGAACTCTATTCAGTAAGGGAATATTGTCTACTAAGATGATTTTGGTAGTGAACCTTGAATACTAAGATGGGTGATAATTGACTTTTAAGATGTGATGAAAGATGAAGGGGTAGACCCACTATGGGAATAAGATATAACACCATAAACTATAAGGAAAAGGTTGTGATTATAGATAGTGGTATGTCTGGCCCATTAAGATTAGTCAATAAGAGGATTCTTGATATATTTTGGAAATGCACTTTGACTTATAGGGAATGATTTTATACATGTATATGTGGGTCATAAGTCTTTGTATTATTTCAATGTTATGATATCACAACTCTTTTTTTATTTTTCCCATTTCGTTCATGTCTTATGAACTAAAAATATTCTTTATGTACTCATGGTTATGTTATTTGATTCTCAGGGTATGATATTCATATGTTATGATCATATTCTGATACACGTTTGTTATTTTATTTGTATATATCTCAATAGTTTTATCCATACTATACATTTGAGCTCAAAATTGATTATGTTTTCATTCCCCAATTAATGAATAATGGTTTTAATTAAGTGTAATAAAGGGGAATATATTTATGGGTGCTGTTGAAGATATTTCAAAAAATTAGAAAAATGTGTTCCTTGTTTTTAATGATATGAAACTATTACAATCGTCGGTCAAGTAATTTTGTAATTTTCATGATATTAATATAAAATAAAGTAATTTCATGTATGTTATGCTAGGGACACTATAGTTTGTACCAAATTAAATATTTAATTTCCATTTAGAGACTTTATTTTGAAAAAATTACTGACATATCTAGGGATATTTATAAGTATATGACTAGGTATGTATCGAAGGATATATCATAGGATGTGTTAATGATTAGGTAATTCTAGTAAATTTTTCATAATGGATAGAGCATGTGGTTTCATAAAAAAGAATCCCTGTCTAGATATAATAAGTATATGTTTCTATGGAACATATATAAATGTGGTTAACTACCCTAAAAACATTGCATTGAGATATACTTGAATGGGAACTAGTGAACGACAATGGGCTTTTCTGCACACCAGGCTTTACACCCATGGGGGATATGGTATTTGAAGTCAAAATATCATAATGAACCATCACGATGTATTTAAATATAATACAACTATTATTAACTAGGAATAAACCTATGAATTCATATATTAATGTAGTACGTTTCAAGATTTAGATATCCAATAATTAATTTTTCATGATTATGAGGGGTTTTTTATGATAAGGGTTTCTTAAACTATGAATTATAGATTTTGAAAATTGTGAGAACCAGATGGAAAAAATTTGAATGTAAATGTGATGGAAAACTAGTTGATGAGAAGTCAAATGGGATAATTACTGGAGTAACAGATGTGGTGAGTATGTCTAACTAGTTTATATGAATCATTATTAACAAATTGTATCTTAACAAAATCCAAAACACACCAAAGATGATAATAAAATAGTTCCCTAAGAGTTCAGGTAATGGTGACAATGGATGAATGAAGATTTAGTTTCATTTGTGTTTAAAATGAGGAAATAATCACCCAAATGAATATACATAGATGAATGGGATGATTTTTTTACTATGGAAAAGAAGGAAATAATGAAAGTAACTATGAAATTAAATTGAATGTTTTTTAATTCAATGAAAAATAATAATGGCCTCCATAAGACAAAATCAATGTTTTAATGCATTAAATTTGGAATGAATGGTCATTATGAAAATATATGACCTAAGTGGGTAACTTAGGAATAGAATACGAAAGGTCATACAAGTAATGATTATATTTCCTATGATAATGAGACTACAGGTGAAATTTGAAAAGAAATATGTATGGTAGAATATGATAAAGAAGCCTTTTTAATGTCTTATTGGTGAATTAGAATAATCGAATTAATTTAGTACCCGGATTTAATATTTACGTTATATGGATTGTAAAATATATATCAATTATTTGGTTTTTTTTATAAGGATCTATGAGCATATATTGAATGGTTTTGATAGAAAAAAATTGATTTAATGGAATGTTGATATTCATAGAAAACACATGATAAAGGAAATTATATCCCTTATTATGTTCCAAATTTTGACATTATGATATTTCAATAAAGATATGATGGAAATTAATATGCATATTGGATGATAGGAATTAACTTAGAACTGATTAATCATTTTCTGACAAAGTGGGTTATTCTAACATAATGAGAGTTGACAACATTTTTCGATTGAATAAATATATAAAATAATCATTATAAATAGAAATAATGCATATTTTTGAAATGATTTTGTAGTAATTTCGGTTATTTATATATTTAAATATAATACATTATGATGGTATTAACATGATTGGAATGTGAAAAATAAGAGCTACCTTATAATATATGGGGGAATGATTTTATATTGTGTTTGAGAGTTATAGTGACCTTACTTATAATATTTTTGAATTTCAGATATAGGAAATGTAACAAGGTTTACAATTTATGGAATGGTTTATGATAATATTAGAATGTGGTTTTAAATATTTAATCTGTTATATCAGCATATAAATATTTAATCATAATGTATAAATTTTTATAAATATTTTTTGGAATAATAACTAATGATTTATGGAATGTCATATCATTCTACCTCAGGATCTATTAGTGGATCAAGAAAGACATATTTACCATCATTTCACTATATAAAAATGAAGTGTAAATAGAGTATGGAACCACTATAGGATGATATTTTTTATATGAAATGGAATGAAATCAAGTAGGTATATTTCCTTCTGGACATAGATTGTAAATTAATTACTAATCTCTGGGAAAATAATATTGAAAAATACTCATACTAACACCTTCATTTCTCTATAATTGTTTACACTTTTTGACCTGTCCACATTTTCACTTTCAATATATGTTTTCCTATGTTATCCAATGGGTTACATTGGGTAAACTTTATGTTACCATAATTATGGTTTTAAATGGAGTTTTATAATTCATATTTATGATGAGGGTTTGATTGAAATTGAATTTAATTTATTTTGATAACCCATATGAATTTTGGGGGAGAAATTCATTTTATGGGAGGTAGAATTTAGCTCTGTGAGTTATTATGAATGAACTTTTTTAATAAATTAAATTTATTTGATAGATTTAATTAAATTCTACATCAAGTTAAGAATTGTTTTTAAGAATAAATAAGATAAAATTTTTATATCCACAACTATGATCCTGAATTGATTTACACCTAACACTTTGTTTGTATTGTGTTACGCACAACACCATGTTTCTTAGACAACTTCTGAGACATACATTAATGATTTCTTCCAAATTATTATATAATATTAATGTTTTTATAAAAATATTATTATAGTTACCACTTAGACATTATAATTTACATTACAAATAATATTATGTTATTTGGGAATAACATTATCTACACATGTATATAAAATGAATCGTTTTTTATCCGTTAAATAAAAATTTATGTAAGAACAATTTGAAAATAATTAAATGAATTTTTTTTAAGAAAACTACTTTTCTATATACAAACATGATTTTTCTCATTAAATATTTTTAAAAAATGATTAATAATTTTTATGGAATGTAATAATTATATAATAAAACAACTATTTAACATTAACAGAATGTATTTTCTAGACAATATATAAGAATACATACAATTATATGTCAAAAAATCTATATTTTTTAATAAAAGGTAATTTTTTCCTATTTTAATGGAGAACATGTTCAAATTTTTGACACATTAATATTTCCTATTTCCCAAATTAAACATCATTTTTAAAATCAAAATATTAAAATTTTATTTTTGTTAATATTGAGTATTTTTATGAGATGTTTCATTTTTGCGATGAATTATGAATACATGGAATTTTAATTGAAAATGGAATTTTCATCTAATATATATATATATATATATGGTAAAATATATATGTTAAATTTTTTTCAAATTATAATTAGTTCAATTATACATAGTTAATTCCAATATAGGTAATTGGAATCAATTTATCATTATTATTGTATATAAAAACATTTCAAAGATTACAAACTATTTACATTGAAACCCCTCTTTCATGACATGTTTGTGAGGTTAATTTTAAATTACATAATTCTTATTTTATGTTTGGAATTTAGATTAATATATTCCATATTTCTCATGATAATAATTTATAATATATTATATGGTTAACTTATTATTTAACAAAAAATAGTTGTGAAATCATTTAAATTTATTTACATCGAGGAACTCCCCAACAACCTCCGGGATATCCATCATATCTGTATCAGCTAGAACCACTGATAACATGCCTAACAAGGAAAGGAGAGGCTCCACACACTAGCATCCTACCTGATAGCTCCTATCGCCAACAAAAGATATGTGCTGCCCATCCACGTCAGAGAACACACCTCTTATCCGGAAGCAGTCGATAATGGCACTAATAGTAAACAACCAGTCAATTCCTAATATGACATCGTATGGCTGCATCTGTAACAGAAGAAGGTCCCCACTAGATCTATGTGGTCCCAACGTCATCCCACGTCCCCGGAAAACACAATATACACTGGTCTGGCCTCTAACTAGTGTACTAACCTCAAGTGGTACGGAAAGTCTCTCTACGTCTAGTCCCAAAGCATGAGCAAGACCAGGCGCAACAAAGGAGTGTGAAGTTCCCGAATCGAACAAATCAGAGACAAGAGTGATGAACAAAAAAATTGTACCTCACACCACCTCTGGTCCTACCGGAGCTGCCAACTCTTCTGTGTGCAACTTTCCATGCCCAGTTCCTCTTCCTCCCTGATGTCGTCCACCTCCCCGACCATGCCCTGGTCGAGGTCCATGAGGTGCACCCTGAGGTCGTGCTCCTCCTGCAAAGTCTGCACTTAGAGGAGCATGGTCCTGCTGATGAGGGAAGGGCATCGCCGAAAACTGGTGCTGCTGAGGTGGGCGCTGAACCTACCCACCTCCATCGTACTGAGCTTGGGTCAGGCACCGACACTGAACGTGCCCGAAACCTCCAAAAGAAAAACACTTTGGTCATGGGCTCGTGAAAAAGGGACGAGGACCCGAAGATATAAACAGGAACTGCTGGGGCCTGCTCCCCACTGGCCTGAACCTGGATGGTCCCGTCACAGGATACCTGCTTCTAAATAACTTCCTCTTCGATGAGCCCGGCTAGATCCCTCTCGGGGTGCACCTCCGAGCAAGTGTATCCTCTGAACAACCTCTTCCTTCTTCTGTACCACCGTGTATGTCGGTAGGGTGAAGGGGGTGACAGTATATTGGAGCGAACGACGAAGCGCCTCCAACAAAAGTCTCGCCCGAGACTCCTCATCTGGAAAGAGATCCGGAGCAAAGCACAGGAGATCCTTGAACTTGATCCCCAGCTCTCGTACTTACATACTACTCCGCAGAAGAGAGAGTATCTCCTGCCAGTTCTCCTCCTTGATCATGGAAGAAAGGAATTCCTCTCAGAATTCCTTCTCAATTTCATCCCATGGTACCTCTGCCTCTATCCTCTCTCTATGGTAGAGCGTCCACCAATGTCGCGCCGCACCTCTCAGCTGACTGACTGATAGGGGAATGCAGTACTCCCTCGTAGCACGGATCGAGATAAAAGATATCCCTAGCTCCTCAAGCCACCCCTCCGTCTCCGTATCTGAAGTACTACCATAGTACTTCTTGAGGCTTTGCCACTGGAATGAATGGAGAGTTTTCTGCCACTGGCTATCTTTCTCCTCTCGATCAATCCTTAAATGATCGACCGCCTGAATCTGCTGGGCCTCGACCATCTGAGCCACCCAGGGACGACGTCCATGTGGCATAGCAGTACAGTAAACAAAGATCACCTAAGCCCATGTAGTATAGAAAAACTCAACATTTATTTTTATCATTTTAATTCAATTTCATCACCAAAACACCGAAATCAAGTAAAACACCATCATGATGATGCATGTACCTTCCCTAGGGTTCCCACCTTGCAATCAATGTTTTCTCACTTGGTCGTTCGGTAGGCTCAGAGTCCTTGCATCGGATCACGGGGGGCCCTAAAATCCCATGTCCTAGCCGATCTTCCCTGGCCTATGTCACACACCAAGATTAACAAACATTATTTCCCTACCATCCCATGAAATCGTCACTGTTCCTAACTCCCGTATCCATCCTATCTCTCAACCATCACCTCTGATACCATTCTGTCACGACCCCCTCCCACCAAAGATGCCCCTCCTAAGCTGGAAATGGTGGAAGGGGATAATGACCACCGAGTCCCGCCTCCAGTAGGCCCCGGGGTGTCGACTAGCAGCAAGGGTATGATTTTTCACAATAATGGGAGGCATTACCATTTTTATTATTTAGGATCAGGAAATAGGATGAGTCAACCACCCAAAAGGAAAAGAACAAGTGTATATAAATAAACCCAAACCAAGACCACATCCATGTTTAAACAATTTTATAACAAGGTACAAGTACAAGAAAGCTCAAAGTACAATACCAAAAGAAAAAAACGTACAACAACAAAAACAACTCCAACTGTCTGACTAGTAGGGTCCCACACGGCCCTGGTAGTCTTCCTGGAAACTTGAAAGTAAACTTAGGGTCAACATACAAGTATACTCAGTAGGTAAACCTAAAGCTCTCGTGCGCAAGTAGGGAGACATCCTAATGTCCCGTGAGAACAACAGAAGAAACCTAGCAAGGAATTCTATCCACCCAACCTCACCAGCCACACACACCAAAAACACAATCACAACAGGTAGTAGTATATATGAACAAGAGTATTGGGTACCCCATACCATTCCCCATTAGTTAGCTGCTCTTCCTAACGGCGAACGTCCTGATGCTGCCACACTCTCCCCGCCAGCTCACACCTGGGCCTCACAACCATGTATCCCTCCCGCACACACCTGGGCCTCACAACCACGTATCCCGCCCGCACACACCTGGGCCTCACAACCATGTATCCCGCCTGCACACACCTGGGCCTCACAACCATGTATCCCGCCTGCACACACCTTAGCCTCAACACCACGTATCCCTCCCGCACACACCTGGGCCTCACAACCACGTATCCTGCCCGCACACACCTGGGCCTCATCCTGAAGATTCTTGAGAAACAGTAGAACCTGCCCGAAGAGTATTGGGCTAAAACCATCGCAATAAAAACCTACCCGAAGAGTGTTAGGTGTAAGGTCACCTCAAGCCATCACAACCTAGGGGATAAGGAGCAGGAAGGAGCTAGTAACTAAGGGAAAACAGCCTCTCCCATTAAATGGAAGTGTTCGGTACTAAGTGCACAACATGGGTGGGGTGCAATAAAACAAAAAATATGCAGATATATATATCTATACCAAATACAGCCCAGCCTATGGCTTCTAAACAGAGAAACTGAGCATGTTACTCAGCCCCACAACTACAAAGGATGCATACAACAAACAACCCCAACCCCATTTAGGTTTTCACGTTTCAGTAGAATTATTTTATTTAGTTCTTTAACTACTGGGAAACTATCCACAACCAACCACATCGATCATTCGTAAAACATATTCCTACCATCCATAAATCAAATTAGGAAAACACAAGAAACACAACCAAGTCCTTCTTATCAACCATCCAACCCATTGATTATTAATCTCGATCCATTCTGTGACCCACCATTCATTAACTCTTCCACTTTTTATTTATTATTCACAACCCATAGTCCGTTCATATTCCAACCCATCCCTGCAGCCCTACTGCCAACCGCCATAACCACAACTGCACCGTACATCGTTATCCCTTTAATACCATTTATCGCAGCCCCGTTTCCTGTTTCTAACATAACATTTACACCAACCCATGACCAAGCCTACTGTAGCCCCGCTGCTCACCCTTTCCACAACAACCCAAAAAAACACCACCATCACATGCCACATATCCAAGACAACACCCACTTGTTCATTATTCTATTTTGTTCAACCGGGGTGATCACACAAGGGTTCGGGATTTTAAACGGCCAACTTTAGGTGATTAACCAATTTCCAAATTCCACAAAGTTATATCCACAAAAATGGTCTAGAATGATAGTTCAACATTTAATTGCACAAGAAAAGGCCCCCAACGACCGTGATTTTCAATAGGCATAAGCCTATTCAATTCATAACAAATCAAAAGGATATGAAAAGATAAACATAACAACTTCCCCATCCCAGTTCTTTAACCAGTTATTATATTTATTTAATGTTTCAACTGTTTATCATGAAAACAAAAGGATACCCACCATGCATGATGCAAAAATTAGAGAGAAAAAGGTAAGATCCCTACCTCAAAAGGTTCTGATCGCAACACTCCCCCGGATCATCCTTAGAAGATGACTGTCGGCATCCTTCACTTCTGTCGGGTCCTGAAAAAACCTAATCAGATGGAAGTCATAAAGGAAAGGCCGAAGAAAAGGCTACTGAACTAAGCTCGGTAGTTCCTCCTCGTCGTTACAATCCTGTGGCCATTGACGGATCGTAAATTGGAGCTCGGACGGCGAAGTTATGGAAGAAAGAGCCTTCGAGTCTCTTAGGAGAACTCTGCTCAGAGGAAAGGGGATGAGAGGGGTGAGTTGAAAGGAGGAGGGGACCCCTCCTTTTATAGTAGAGAAAATAAAAAGTACACGACGTGTATTTTATGTTACACGACATGTACTCGGTGATTTCTCATGGTCTCAACGCAGCTTCCAACACGGCATCACGGCCGTTGACTGGTCAACACACGGTTTGGGGGTAACGCATATGCTGGGAAGGACTACACGGCGTTTAGTTTGGACACACGGCGTGTACTCATTTATTTCACACGGCAATGACACGACTCCAACACGGTACATGACCGTTGACCGGTAACACGTACGCAGGGAAGGACTACACTGCGTGTAGTACTGGCACACGACATGTACCTATTTACTTCACATGGCGAGGACATGGCCTGCAACACGGGGTATACCCGGCAAGGGGGTACACGGAGTGTACTCATAATACACGGCGTGTAGTTTCAAAATTCAGGAAAGTGTGGGAAAAAGTCCAATTTACCATCCAGAACACTTCGTGGCCTTCTTTTTGACCAAGGAATGGGCCATGGAGGTCTGAGCTATTACATTAGTTACCTCTTAAAACATTATTGTCCCTAAGAATTCATAAATCAACCCATAGGAACCCATCAAGATACCTGTTAGGGTTATCTTTATAACAAGAACCCAACCAACAACCCTAATTACAGGTGTTAGGAATTTCCTTTCTTATGTCAAGATATTATCCACTTTAGGCTGCACTTACTCACCTACACAGGTTTAATATCTTCCGTATTAATGCGTCTTGATTAACGATTGGGCCTTCCCACATCCGTATATTAGGATTTTCCAACTTACACTGTCCCCAACACCGCCCAACCAACACACTGCCTGAACATGTGATTTGGGGAAATTCCTTCTCCTATGTCGAGATATTATCCACTTTGGGCGGCACTGACTCGCCTGCACAGGTTTAATCACATCCGCATTAATGCGTCTCCATTAAGGAACATATTTTCCCCTTTTTCCCACACATCCGGACATGCTACACACTTCCAGAGAACAAGGAAACAAAAGGTCTCACAACCTGACAAGCCAAGCATTCCATAAATCAAAGGTACATAGTACAACATCAACACAAAGCTCAGAAGAACAAGGGAAATGCACAAGTCAAAACAACTCTGGGTACCAAGCGTTCATCTAGGTCTCATGCTCCCAAGTGCTCTCCTCGAGGCTGCCATGCCTCCACAACACACGAACCAACAGAATGGTTCATCCATGAAGCACCTTCTCTTTACGATCCACGATTCTGACTGGTCGTTCCTCAAAGGTCGTGTCGTCTCCCATATCTATCTCTCCCATGTTGATAACGTGGGAGTCATCATGAAAGTACCGACGAAGCTGGGAGACGTGGAAGACTTCATGAACCTTCTCCAACTAAGGAGGCAGGGCCAACTAATATGCCACCTCGTTGACCCGCCTCAGCACCTCAAAAGGTCTGATGAACCTAGGTGAGAGCCCGCTCCCTTTCCCAAACCGCCGCTGCCCCCGTCGAGGGGAAACCTTCAAGAACATAATTTGTGTTCAAGATGTAAAAAGACAATGTAATTGATACTGAAAACTATAAAAGAAGTTTTATTTTTGAATTATAGTGTCCTGATTATTTTATATATTAATATAACATATTATGGAATTTTTTAATGGTTTATATTCGAAATATACTACAATATACCTCTATTTAATGTTAATATAAATGAATTATGTCAAAAAAGTATTTAATGATATATTATATATTCTATTTTTTTAATAAACTATTTAGAAATCATGAAAATTATATATAGAGGATAATTAGTGTGGTAAATGTTAGTAAAAATCATCAATTGAGCATTTATTATCAAAGTTTCAATTTTTATATAAATTTATAACCATTTTATATTGAAAAATTTATTCTCATTGTAATGTTAAAATTTTTTAACCATAGAGTTAAACAAAACAACAAGTTTTAAACTAATATATAAGAGTATGAAAAATAAATTTTATGATTAAATTATGAGCTTATATTTATTATATTCAAATAAATTTCATTTAGGGGTCATTTTATATGAGTTATTCACATAATATATTATAATATTTCAAGTATTTCCAAACATTAGATAAATAATATTTTCTAAGAAACAGAATTCTAATTTTTTTTTATGAATTTATAAAAATCCTATCATAAGAATTTGAATGTTATATAGTTTAAAATATTGATCATGAACCTTTTATATATCATTTATCCATTAATATTAATTTTATTACTTATTAAAATAAAAAAACATTAATATCATTGTAATTGTCCAAATGGGTAATGGAGTGTAAAAACAAATACATAAATGTAAAAAATATATATACATGCCTAAATATTATTATATGGGATTATTTATTTAAATAATAATAATTTATTATAATAATAGAAATTTATATCCACATGAACATGAATATTTATTTTTATTCTTTTAATACTCTAATATATTCTATGAATGGGCCTCATCCCACTTATAAAAAGGTTCCGCCTCCTCCCTTAATAGCAAATTTTGAGAAATATATATCAATAAATATATACACAAATAAAATACTAAATTAAATTTCTATTTTCTATATGAATTATTTTAGTCCTAATACCATCCTTAGAGTGATTAAACTGTAATGAAAAAAGTATTTTCCAAAAAAGTGATATAAAATTTTACCAAATGTCTTTTATTTATTTCTGCTTCAAACACCAAGTATTATTAAAGTATTATAAAATAATAACACCAATATATTCTATATAAGGATATGTTTTTATGTTTATTTTATAATATATATATATCTCCTTTAAAAAAATGGTAAATGAATTTATCATTAATTTGTATGGCAAACTGCTACCTAATGATGAAATGTAATTTTTTTTCCATAACATCCTCTCAAAAGTGGTCATAATGATTTATTAAATGTATATATATGATATTAATGAAATTTTTATCATTATAAAATAAAAATATGACATCAAATTTTTTACATTTATATCCATAGAAATATGATAACATCATTATTGGGTACATGTGGATTACTACATATTTAATGTGATGTATTTTTTCATAACTACGTAAAAAGGATTTTATATATAAATTAATTATTGAAGTAATATGATATTTATGTTATAATTAAACAATAATTAAATAATAATTACCTTCTATATCTAGGGTTCATTGAAGAATGGAATCTTTACACATTCATATGTATGGCCTACTCACTACAAGATGGTAATGTAATTCATTCATCATAAAAATATTTCATAGTTAATATTAAATGAATTGTTGATATATAAAAATGAAAATAATTTATTATTATTATAAATATTATGAATTAATGGACACTTTGACAATATTCGACCAAAAAAATATAATTTTGTATATATAGGTTACATATCATTGAAACGTCTGATGTAGACTTAGTTGATAATCTAATTAAATATAAAAAATAAATAAATTTTAATGAATGATAAAAAATATAATGGTTCTTAGGAAAGTTAATATTTAATTTAATTTTTTTATTCATGATGATAAATAATGTACATTTTGTGTTAGACTTAAGTTATGTGTCACTATAACATAAAACCTCATTATAATTTGTCTAAATATCTATTTTGAAATATTTTTCATACATGTCTATATTATTAAAATTATTTAATTGATTTTTATATAGTTATAAATGAATTATAAATGAAATTTTAGAACTCTTAATATTTTTATTCAATTATTATATAAAAAATTGTTATTACATATTTTATACAGATAATTTTGGAATTATTTTCAAAAGGAAAAAACGAGTGATCTATTTTAATAATTATAGTCAAAATAAATTTTAATTCCTCCAAAACCATTATTTTATTCTGGGTTTTATTAATATGATTCTATTTTTTATTCAAATAATTCACTATTTTCATTTTTCCAATGTATTTTAGTTTTGACAATAGTTATTTAAAAGGAAATGGTGTTTTCTTATATGAATGTGTTTTGAATATGGTTTTAAAAGAGTTTCCAAATGGTTTTATAATGGAATAGTTTTTGATTAAAATGTTTTATTCATGATATGAGACTTGATCATTATAGAATATGATAGTTTAGCCTAATAATACATATATACATGTGTGAGTATTATATGATGTGTTATATGGATATAACTTATAAGACATGTGACTTTTATATATCGCTCAAATACATTGAGAAATGTTCCTTGTCATAAATTATTCGAAAGAAAGAATTAACCACATTGATTTATCCTCTGGATTTATATGGGATACAGTTATTTCTAGAAAGAGATACCATTAATTTTTATGTGATGACATATGTTTTATATAAGGTTGTATATTTTCATTATTTGGGTTGTGATGGTTTTCATTAAGGAAATATTTAATTTTATTCATGTGTATATAGATTATTTATTACATTCAAAGAATATCTGGGTAGTGTTATAAAAAATTATGTTATTAATTTATTCACTGGACTTATGTTTTTCTAAATTTTTTACTGCGTAGGAATATTTCCATGCAGATCCAATTCTTTTTAATTTATTTCATATGGAATAAGGATGAGTAAAAATGTAATTACTTATTATTTTTATATATGTATGTAACCATAAATGAAGAAATCATGTTTTAATACAAAACATTTTTTTGTGGAAAAAATGGTTATTATATAGAAATATCCATTGTGAATGATCTTTTCATAATTCCCTAAAACACTAAACCTAAAAGGTTACTAGGTATATATGTGAACCAACATTTCATATTGATGTTTTATGTAGAGGATTTCTAAAAATGGGTAACATTAATATATGTAAAGTGTATAAATATAATGACTAATTTTTAACACTAGATCATAGAGTGCATGTTCAAGGATGTTACATATAATCATTTATGTATCAATGTATTCTTTAATTAATATCAAAATAATAGATCTCTAACTTCTAAATAATAATAAGTTTATTATAGGGAAGAATAATAGTGCCTCTATTAGAGGTATATAATAGTTTTACTTGAAACATATTGATGTTTTGATTCATTGGTGTAATTATTGGATTTATGTGGAATATGGGATGATACATGGGAATGTTCGTAGATGAGGGACAATAAATTATAACTATGGGATTTTACTAGAAATTATGGGTGATTAAGAAGTATCTAAAAGGTCATATTCCAAATTCTTCAAGACTATGGATAAAAATGATGAAGTATATAAAACCCTTTAGTGGGAATTTCACTGTATGATGCATATTATCTAGGATTGTTAAAATAAAAACACATTAGGGTTCTTATTTCTATAAAAAAACATTTTTATTTGGATTCTTTATTGATATTAAATATTTGATCGGGGGATTAGAATCAAATTGGGAAGAGTTATTCTTAGTGAAGAGTCTATCCTTGAAGGTAGATATCACCATAGACATAGTGAACATTTTGAAGTACCAGTTAGCTTTATGTAGAGAATGAGAGGCCTTAGATGAACAATAGTCATCAAGTAGCCATTGGGTAGGTTCCTAGTGTATTAAATGGAAATTGATGGCCAATTATGAATTTTTCTTCCATATTTAATTAAGAAAATTATTCATGTAAAAAGTAAATAAAATTATTTTTAAACCCCTTAAATATCCATGATGACTAGATAATCCCATCCACCTAGAATAATCACCTAAAAGAAAAATATTTCTCTCATTGGTGGTAATACTGATGTGATCTATATCATTGCGAATCACTAGATGTATGAATATAAGTTCACTTATTCTATTATTGATTTCTCTTATGTTTTCCAGGTTATCTGCCAAAACACCATTATTTCTGGATTTATGTCTTATTTTGATATTCTATACAATTTATTCCAAATCACTTAGATATATTAATTTTTTGAGGATATAGAAAGATAGGGTATGTAGTAACACTAATTTCTCATTTTTTAATATGACTTTTCATGTGATATTTGATATATGAGTTATGTTGCAGTTTTTATGAAAACTACAATGAAAATAAATTGTATCCCATAGTAATTTGATTGTGGTTTATGATTTATTAGGGTTTTGAGTGGTCCTTGATCAATTAATCTTGTACCCATGATATCTAATGGTTGTGACCCTAGATTAAAATGTTGTGAGAATGGGGAATTGATGAAAAGAAGGGGTAACCTTGGTTATGTTATGAAATAATGGACCTAGACAGAAACTCTATATTAGTATTATATAAAAGATAAACATATAAATATGTTAGTTTGAATAGATTATATTCATGGATGGATAATGGTATAGAATAATGGAGTAGTGTGCTGGTAGGAATAAGAAATTTCAACTAGGAAATAGGGATTTGATCGAATGGTACTCTATATTTTATGTTATATGTGAAATGTCTTAAAATGAAATGTATATACATATTTATGTGTTATGAGTGTGTGATGATAAGAATTGACCATTTATAGAGTCTTCATAATGATATCGTTTTTATTTTGGTTGGGTGTAATGAAAAATGTTGAAATTTTTTGGAAGTGGTTTGTTTGTTATGATAACCCCGACTCTTATAATTATCTAGATTGACTATTGTTCTGACCATCAAATTCATTTTTAAATCATTTGGGTGGAATTAAAATTATGACATCTCTTGTTTTTTTGACTTAGGTGTTATATCACTAGTGAATCTTTACATAATCACGGTTTAGTTAAATTTCTACTATTTGACATTGTAAAACGATGTACTTGTATGGATAATTCTCAGGATCATTTAAAGATAATTTTTTTCATTTTTTTGAGTACTTTTCATTTGGATTCTACCATGGGGTGTCTTTAGATGGTTATTTGTGAATAATGGAAGAAATAGAATATAACACGGTAGGTGCACATTTTTCCCAAATAGTATGCCTTTCACTAGGAAAACATTAACCAGGATAATGTGAATTTTCATGTTTTGAGAATGTTTTTTAAAACCATGTTCCCATAAAGGATATGTTGTGCACCCCCTTAAGGAGAAACCTAGTTATGGCGCATGGTTAGGGGAAACCATGTACTACTTCCAGGAAAACTGTGTGCAACTTATTAATTCACCTAAAAGTTTATTTTAATGTTTTCTAAGCCAAATTATAATCACAAATAAAAACCCATTTTAACTATAAGATAATTATCCTGACATTAGATCTATATTGAGAAATTGGAAGCCATTCTGACCACCTTTATTTGCAATTTGATGCACAGATTTTAGATGTTCACCCCTCCCAATAAGAAGATCTCATCACGTGTAGTATCGATCAATTTCTCGTCCATCATCCTTCTAATGAAGGATTTTTATTCCAAATATTTGGTTTGATATAGATTTATTTTTGGTAATGAATCTAGTATTGTAGATTTAGATCCATATTTAAGGGATATATATTTTTTCAATTGAGGATTTAGGTTTTAGAAACAAATCATGCACAAAATCGTTTTTCCATTAAATTTGTGGATATCGGTTGGGAAATAATTCATCAATGAATTGAGGTTGCTGGTCAATTATTCAAATCACTTAGTCATGATTTAAATTAAGTGTAAGTAACTATATAATTTATAAGGGCTATTTAAAAGTTTAATTACATTCTTGAATTATTTAATTTGGAAAATTAATTAATTGAATTATGTTTTGGGGACAATAAATTTTGGGGTAAATTATCAAAATATTGAATTGTGATTTGGGAAAAATTTATTTTTCATTATGATAACATAATATTAAATTGGAATTCGGGGATATTTATTTATGGAGTTAATTATCATTGTATTCATATTGTGAATTAAATAATTAAATCTTTAATTAATTAAGAGATATTCAGATTAATTATTTTGAGAAAATTAATTGTTGAATTAATTATGAGATATTGAAATTGCTAAATAAGATAATTAATTGATGAATAAATCATTAACATATTTTGAATAAGAAATTAGGACAATTAACAATTTAATAAAATATTGTTATATCAAAATTATTAATTAGATATTTATATTTTTAATTAATTTTAGTGCATCAAGATTGTGAATTAATTAATTAATTTTTGATTTAATTACTGAATATTTTTCATCTTGAAATTTGGAGAGATGAATTAATTAATTATGTATTTATTTAATTTAATGAATCATTTTAAAATTTGATAAGGTGTTTACTGTTTTTTAACATTGATTGATATGACAAATGTATTATGTGTGTGATTGGGGTAATCGAGTGTATGGCATGGTATGCTTCTTAAAAAGTACGAAGTGATAAATTGAGTGGCATATTATGTGATAAAAGTGTGTAGGACATGGTTTGTTGCTTAAAAATCCCATTGTGATAAATTGTGTGACATATTTTTTGATGAATGTGTGAGGTACATGGTATGATTCTTCAAAATCCTATAGTGAGGAATTTTTGGATAAATTGTGACAACTGTGTGTGGGACCTGTTATGCTGCTTCCAATGACTGTAGTGATAAATGGTTTGGTAGATGTGTGAGTGGGACATGGTATCAAATTTCAAAACCCACGGGGCCCTTGGTAATCTAATCTATACCCAATATTATTCAATTGGAAAATGGTCAAAATTTTCCATATTATGTATTGAAATAACGTGGATAAATAGATCAAATTTTTTATATAGAAATTTTAATAGAAAAGGTAATAAGATTCCAACTCATGCATGGGTGAAGGCATATATTGACATTTGGGTTTCCTTGGGAACCCATCGGTTTATGTGGATAAATAAATGGTAGTAGAATAAATTTAATCTATTTAATTTATTTATTGGATTGCATTCCTTATACAACATCACAAGTCATTATATAGTAGATTTGTTTTAGAAACATTTGGCGGTGGACAAATGAGTTATACTCACACCCAACATGTTCTTCCTCATCATTACCCCCAATATATTAAATTATTTCTGAACATTATTATATCATATACCATATGATTCATGGTAGATTTGGGATGATGAATTAATGAGGGATCAATATGTGTTTTAGGACCTGGTAGAGTAATCTCAGTGTATTTACTTTTGGGTTTTAATTTTATCTCATGGAACATAATTTGGCATGGGATTTACCATGTTTAGTTTTGATTTACTATTTCATGTTTCTTACCTCATGTGATGCTAGAATTATTATTCATATTTAATAACATATTTGGTTTCCTTGTATTATTGGTGTGTGTATTACTCTATTAAAAATAGGGTATAGTCTCTCCATGATTGAAATTAGACACTCGCTACTAGTGGTAGACCTCTACCATGAAGGGAGGAATGCTTGAGGTCATGTGACTGAACTGATCAAGGCACTGGTGTGTGGAAATGAGGTCAGGATGTTAGGAAGTGTTATGAGAGGGAAATTTACTTTTCCTTACTTTTGTATTACTATTTGTATAAGATAGGTAGAATACTAGGAAAAGTTTATCACTGCTTATGAGATTATGAATTGGAGTATATAACCCATGTATGATGTAAAAATCAGGTACCTATTTTGGTATTGTCGTTATTGTTGTTTGTTATTAATGATGAAATTACTTCACATTCAGAGACACACTTGTGGTGTGCTGTGAATTTTTTTTTCATATTTTGTTAAAAATTGTCTCATGGCCTGATAAAGATCGAGACTTGAGATTTATGCATCATTCTAGAAACTAAGGATTATTTTGTGACATTAATCATTTTATGCACACATGGATAATAGGTTTTGGTAATGATTTTAAACTTGAACTGTCTATTACTTCTTATAAAATTAAATTAAAAATTTTCCTAACATGAAAATAATTTTAAAATGATTAAATATGGGAATAATTTTTTTCATAATTATAAACCTGATTTGGTAATGAGAATACCCGTTGATAACGAAGAAAGGGTGTGTGATGGTTACGTGTACTGAAATCACCTCGGTTTTGAGAACTTGATGAGGTTCAAGGAAAATTCTTGTTATGGATTGTTGTAATTTTTCTTCTACTTAAATGTTTAAAGGTTTTTTTCTATGACCTAGGATGTGTGTTTGGAAATATAGAGTTATACCTCCATGATGATTCTTATTGAGAAAGAAACATGAGGATATGGTTGGAGTTGATCTACTAGAAGTGGAACCTGAGGAACTGATAGTCCTAGGTGATGAAGTAGGGGAGTAGTTATGAGATAACATCAATTGTATAATGAAATTCATGGAAGGATACATAAGATTTTTTTATTAACATAAGTCTAATCAGACGAGGTATTTTTAGTTTTTGTACCCTCTGACTTTTACTATAGATGGTAGAACTAAGGGAGGTGATTTTTGGATTAGTTTTATCCAGATTATACATGTCCACTAGGAGACTCATGTGGACAAGTGAGTCAAAATTAGATCTCTATATGTCAGATGGTCTTTCGATGCATTGGTGGGACATTCAGGCTTGGAATGGATATCATAATGCTATGTAGTGAAAGGAAATAATAGAGATATTCCTAGAACACTTTAATCTAGAGAAACTCAGGAATGTGAGAGAAATTTAGTTTATGCGGTTGTGATAGGGGAGTAAGACTAAGATAGACTATGATGGATTCTCTATAGACATGCAATGATTTTCTCTAAAATCTGAATAAGAAATGGTTTCTTTAGAAAAATTTATTTAGGATGGGATTAAATTTTAAATTACGTATTAGGTGAATATCATCAATATAATGATGTTTTTGAAACTAGTGAATGATACTCTCATATATGGGGGAACCAAAATGAGGATTGCAATTCTTAAGAAGTAGTTTCATCTACCTTATAAAGAGGAAAACCTCTAAATTCATGGATCATCATTGCGATAATTTTCTATGGTGGAGTGGAATGAACTGTAATCTTGGGGAATGATCAATTAAAGAAGACCTTGCACATTTTATTTGTCACTATTTAGGTATGTTGGAAAAGTTATAGATATATATCCCCTGACTGACATTATAGTGTCATGATTTTAGAGGGATGGGACATCTACAGTGGTTTTGTAGGAACCCATAACAAACCGTAAATGATAGAAAATTTTGACAGAGGAAACATGTAGGTAGGGGACTTTCTACACCATTCATGTCTGGTAGTTGGAGTTTTTCATGTCATGGTGGTAGAGGTAGTGGATGTGGAACTTCTATGAATGAGAGTCCATATTAGTAAGGTGATGCAGATTAGGTGACTCAAAATACATAAAAAAAAAGAGGTCCATGATAGTTATATCCCATTCATCTTACCCTTATAGATAGGGAAGCATGACTATTGATGGTTACATATACTATTCTTGTAGCCTCTATTGAAGCTATTTCATTATTCAATATTATTTCTTCTTATTCAATTTTTTTCACTACCTTTCAGTGTTTTCATCTTGGTGGTACGGTTCATGAGTACATTTATGATGATAGATACACCGTTAGGGAGTTTAGTATATAGACATATTCTTATTAATAGGGGTTTTCTATCCATGTGGGGGAATATCATTTTTTTGTGGGATATATATATCCTTGATATGGTAGGATTTTAAAAAACTGTTCTTATTGATTGGTTAGTATAATACTGAGCCCACATTGATCATTACAGAGTGAGATTAACCTATAAATCTCTTAAGTTTGACAAATTTATCAATCATGGGTAGTAGGATATCTATGATGCCCAATCATGTCCAATTACTCAGTAACTGGGAGATCTCATGGCCCATGTTCGAAGTCTATTGTTAGATGATGGCGGATTAAATCATTATGTATATCCAGCAGTACTAGATTAATTTTAGGATGTGTATCCTCAATAATTCTCAACAATACCACCTGAGAGCGTTTTCGAATTTAATATTTATATCTTTTCATGGGTTGATCATGTTTTAACCCCATAATTCATAATGGAACCTATATAGATTCAATTGTAGAAGACATGGTTTCAAGAGTTGGATGCTATGGGATATATCCATCTGAGTCGATCCTCATGGGATCCTATTGTTTAGTTCACAAATATTTTCTATAGAAGTTTAAGTCTACATCATGATCACCATAATATGGTCTACATGATTGTGAATATCTATTATCCTATTCCACATACTGAAAATATATTTTACAAGTTGAGGGGATCTTGTGTTTTCTCAATGAATGGAATGATATCAGCATATCATTTGTTGACTTTTCAACTATTTGATATACCAATGACTGCTTTCAGAAGCATGTATGACCTATATGGGTTCTTTATATTGTTAATTGGGTCAATGAATGAACCAGTAGTGTCTCTATCCTTAATGAAGAAAATTTACATTCATACCTATATCAGTTTGTATTTGTATCTATGAATGACATCATGGTGTACTCTAAGACTCAGGATGATCATTCCAAACATATTGGGATCATCCTGAGTACAATAAAAGAAAATCAACTATATGCCATGATATCTAAATGTTATATTTTTAATTATCATGTACACATCATGGTATTAATCATTTCATATATAGGTGTTCTAGTGGTCATAGAGAGGGTTCATGAATTTGTATCATGGGAGAAGACGAATAATATGATTGATATCTGTTTTATTCTAGTGTAAGATGGATATAGTCAAATTTCTATCAATGAGTTTTTTATGAAAAGAATTACTAGTTTCCGGCACGAAAAAATGGTGATAATGTTTTAATTGTTTGGAGCATGCAAAAATGCCTTCCTAGAGCTGAATAAGTATTTCACATTGGCAATGATCTTGATCATACGCATTCTTGGTGAGGGTTATAGAGTGTATTGGGACACATAAAGGATAATTCATGGTGTAGGGTATATCCATGGAGAATAAGATGTTGCATATGAGCCTCCATAGTTGAGGCCACAAGAATGGAACCACCCTATGCATGAACTCGAGTGAGTTACAATTTTTTTTGATTTCATGTGTGAGGGGAATTATATATAAGAAGAAGTTTTTAGTTTGTATATAGACCAAAAGACATTGAATATTATATTTTCATAGAATTACTAGAAATTTTGTAATAATATCTGGGTTTCTTATAATAATTCATTATATATTGAGTTGGAATACAAACCCAAAATGGGAAATGGTGTTGTTGAAACTTTGATAAGGGAAAATAAAACTAAAGAAGTTCATGAGTTTATTGTTGAGTGGAAAATAATGAATTTATTGTACGTGATGCATGTTATGGCATAAGAGAGTTATGAGAAGATGGATCTCTGATAAGATTCCACAGTGTCACCATCATATTTTATTATTGATATGTATTATGAGGATTTATAATTCATGACCTTAAGTGAAATCCTTCATGGTGTGGAGTCACCTTCATATTAGAATATAGCAGAGAATTAGATCATCTATGTCTGGAATTAGGTTTTTGTGACTACAATCATGTGGGATGAGTTGATGCTGGAATTTCATGCACCAAAATGGGTGGTAGATCCCAATGTGACAAAAAATGTTCCATTCCTATATTAATAGATTTGGTGGTCGGACATGAAAAAGGGGATAATAGGGTTTGTGACACGATGTTTCACCTGTCACCAGGTGAAGGATTAACACCAATGACCTAGAGGTTTGTTAGAGCATTTCATCTTATATAATATATGTGGGTAAATGTAACCATAGATTTTATGGTTTTCTCCCATTAAATCCTCATAATAATGTTGCTATTTTGGTTTTTGTGGATATACTGATGAAGGATGCGCATTTCATTGAGGCATATGGAACCTTCCCAGTGAAGCAGTTAGGATAATCGTATGTTCATGATATTCTACATCTTCATGAAGTGATTTAGATGATAGTTTGAGAATATGAATCATGATGTACTTCATGATTCTAGGAAATCTTATAGATGTATCTGAGTTAATAAATTCTATTGAGTATATACATCGACCTGTAGATAGGTGAGTAGTCAAATCATACTATTTAGGTTCTTGAGGATATGCGACGAACATATTACCTATAATTCTGTGAATCATGGGAGAACCACCTATATTTGATAGAGTTCTCCATTATGAATCATAATCAATAAACTATTAAAAATTAACCATATGGGGATCATTATTTTAGGACTTGTAGACCACCTCAATGTTTGATGAAAGTAAGTGGGTCAGAGTTACTTGG
This sequence comes from Viscum album, assembly GCA_963277665.1. Classification (NCBI taxonomy): domain Eukaryota; kingdom Viridiplantae; phylum Streptophyta; class Magnoliopsida; order Santalales; family Viscaceae; genus Viscum; species Viscum album. The sequence continues at coordinate 1,011,555,225 of OY728140.1, forward strand.
ACCGAGTCTCATACAAGAGTCATGTGTGTAGGTATATTTGATAAAAATGTGTTTTGGATATGACTTTAAGAAGACAAAATTCATATGTTTCTAGACATTAAAGACCCCAATATTTTATGGAGTCTAATCAGGTATTTCTTCACGTATTGTCTAGATTGGGTCACCATTGGATATAGAGGGAGGGAATGTTAGAACCCAAGTTTGTTCAACTGTTTCAGGTTGAGGATAATATTAGGCAAGTTGAATACTGATTAACTCTTAAATTATGATACAATGAAATGCATTATGTTTTCTATGTGTCACAAAATTAGAGCTATCACCTAGAAACAACTCATGTGATTGAGGTGGATGATGTTGATATTTAGTTTGATGTTTCATTTGAGGAAGATATGATTTGTATGTTGGATCACAATGAAGAAGTGTTGTGGGGGAAGACTATGGTTATATCTCTTGTATTGTGGTAACATGGACATGTTCCAGATGAAACTATGGAGAGAGAAGCATAAATACAAGATCAATAGACCAATATTTTTGACTCAAGATCATATATATTTTTGGGATCATATCTTGTAGATGTGTTTTTCTAATAAGATATTGTAAAACATTAGCACTTTTTAGAGAATTATATGGCACATTTTAAGGTTTTTAATCCTGTGGGATGAGTATATTTCATTTTGGGATTTTCATAGTCGGTGCTTCAATTGTCAAACAATGTGTCCAAAAAGGAGAGATCGTGTGCCCCATAGATGAGGTGCATAGGTAAGGAACAATGTTTGGAGAAACCGTGTGCCACTACCAACTAAACCATGCACGGATTTTTAATTCACACAATTTTTTTATATCCCAATTTTTAATACAAAATTAACCCTTATTCAACGATATAATTTATTTCATGATAGTAGATCCCTCTATAAAGATTCCTATACATTTGATCATTCATTATTCGTGACTCATTGCTTTTATTGAGGACTGCACCCATCTTGGTAAGAATATATTTTCCGAATTAGTGTCATTTTCCTTCCATTTCTGCTTTCATCCATTGAAAGACTATTATTCCATATCACTTTCGGGATATAAAAGTATTTTTGTATATATATCTAGGTTTTTGGATCTAGATCAATAATTAAAGGATAATTATTAGTTCAATAATGGTTTTAGGTTTTAGATCTATATTTTTTTTGATTTTGTTATTTTTTTTTCAAAATAAGGATTTCTTTTAGGAGATCACTCATATATGTATTAAGGTAGGTGGTCTATTATTCAAATGCCATATTAATTATTTCAATTATCCATATAAAATTGTATAATTTATAGAGTTGTTTAACCTATTTTCCCCAATTAAATAAATTAATTTTGTGAATTAACTAATTATGGAATTGGGTTTTGGGGACAATTAATTCTTTAGTAAATTTTCTGAAACATGAAGTGGGATTTAGGGATAATTAATTATTGAGTAATTTGTTGGGATATTTAATTTGGACATGGAGATTAACAATTGTTTAGTTAATTATCAAAATATTGAGATTGATAATTAAGTAATTATTTTTTATTTAGTAATGAGATATTGATAGTTATTTATTTGTGATAATTATTTATTGAATTAATTATGAGATACTAAGATTGTTGATCTAGATAAATTGTTTTTTAATTAATTATGGAGATATAGTGAATATGAATCCGGGATAAATAATATTTTATTTAATAATAATTTTATTGAAATTGGTAATTTTATAATTAATTATTGAATTAATTATAGTGGAATGAGATTGTGAATTTTTTTATTTAATTGTTGTATTAATTAATGAAAATTATTGTGATTTTATAATTGATTCAAATGAACTAATTAATTATAGGATTAATTAATTTTATTTATTAGTGTGAAATGTGATATGACTGTTGATATTTATTAACATTTATTTATGTGATAATTGTATTATGTGTGTGTTTGTGATAAATGAGTGTGGGATACAGTTTCCATCTTCAAAGTATCATATTGATAAGTTGTGTGACATATTATGTGATGAATGCATTCAAGACATTGTCTAATGCTTCCAAATAACATGGTGATGAATTATGTGTCATATTGTGTGATAATGGTGTGTGGGACATTTTTTGCTACATCTAAATCATATATTGATAAATTGTGTTAAAATTTGTGATAAAAATGGGTGGTACTTGGTATACTACTTCTAATTCCCATAGAGATAAATTTTTAAAAAGGTATTCTTGTGTGACATGGTCTTCAATTTCAAAATCACACGGGTTCCAATGAAAGGTGACCAAGACCCAATATATAGGTAATGAAAAAGAGTTCCAATTTTTCATGTTATTTGAAATAAAATGGATAATGATAGATCATTTTTTGTAATAAATTGTGGATTGAATATGTTATATGGTTCAGAATCTAGCATATGATGAAATAGGTATTGAAATTTGAGATTCCTCTAGAATCTGGTGGATTTTGGGGTTATGTTGTGTTTATTATAATAAATATACAATGAAAACATTATATCTTGTATTTAATTCATTATACAACATAACACTCTATTATTGACTACCTTTATTTTAGATATCGCTGGTGTAAACCTAATGAGTTTTACTCGCACCCTAATGTGGATGCGTGATCAGTATGAGATTAGATAACAAGATTGCATGAATGATTTTGGAAAATTCACTATTATAGATGGTTGAATTGGGGTGGTGTTTTATTGGGGGAATCAGATGTGTTTTCAGACCCACTAGAGTGTTTTAGGTGTCTTTATTTTTGGATTTAATTTTAAAAATTGGAACGTAAATTAGTGTGGAATGTCAAATATTCAATTTTGAAAATGTATTTATAGTTTCTGTCATAATGTGATACTCATTATAATTTAGTTATGTTATTTCATTTTTGGTTTCTACTTATTCATTGTACAAGTGTATTAAAATGATTAAATGAGTGTATATTCTCTCCATGATTGACATTAGACCCTAATTGAATTTCAGAAGCCTTTACAGAATGAAGAGGCACCCTTGAGGTTATGTGACTGACCAGCTCGGGGCACTGTTGTGTGGCATCGATTTTGAGATGTTATAGATATTCTTTTTCTTTGGGTTGAGTGTAATTCGGCAGCACGTCATGATTTTCTAAAAAATATTTTTCCAAACATATTTTATTGTTTAAAAATATTTCATTTCAAATTGAACTTATTTAATTATACATTATGGGAAAAATATATTTTATATTTGATTGTATGAAACCTTAATTTTTTATTATATTACACACAACATTGAGTTTATCTGATATTATATGAAACATAGAGATTAAAAAATGTGACATACCATTAAAATATTATTATCTAATATGAATTTTATCACCTAGTTGTTGGAATGGTGGTTATGAATAATATTTACAAAATTAGGAAAATAAGTTCTACAAATATTTATATGAAAATAATTAGTTGGTGACCATTTAGTTGGAAATGAGATTAATAACCATTAAAAAAATTAATCATTATATGATAATTATATTTCTATGGAAAAATGTATTTTACAGTAATAAATTAAAATAATCACTTTTGGTGGTCTTTATTAATGAAATTTTTATATTATATATTCAATAGAACATTTAAAATACATTTTATGTTAATTTTGGTCATGAGAAAAAATATATCTAATTATACAATTAAAACATTAAATTTACAAAAAGTAGATTTTCACATTTTGAGCACTATCTATAAATATGTTTTTATTAAATTTATTTGAAAATTCAAATTATTATTTTTAATTATATGAAAAAATTGTCTTATGGTTAATTTTTGAGAATTCATTGAAAATATTAATTTTTTAATGAATTGTAACAAATATTTGTTTCTATTAAGAAATATCATTTCTTTTATGAAATTTAAAATTTTATTTCTTTAAATATGGTTTAAAAATAATTTTGTTTTATATTTTATATCTATTAATTGAATTTAGTTAATATTAATCAATTTCATATTGAATTTATAAATAATTTATTTTTCTATTTTGATTATTTTATTTTTTGAAAACTCGCATTCTCATCATACTTGTATGATTAATATTAAATTAAAAAGTACCACATAAATGAATTGAATTAATAAAAAATAATTCAATATTTTGAATTATATTAGTTTATATTATATTAAAATTCAGAATAGTTTTTGGACAATAATTAACAGTAAAAATGGAATAATTAATTACAATCCAGAATGTGAAAATGGGATTGCCATGGGTAAAACTAAAATGATAATGTTTAAAATGACCTAGAAACATTTCCAATATAAATTTTATTTAAATATTAATCCTAAATATACATAAAGATATATAATTTTATATTTGGCATACCTATTTCATATGAAAAAATGTGGTACACCTTTTCCTTTTCCAAAATTACATGTGTTCCACTTACCTCACTTACAAAAGGCCACACTCTCCCTTATAATATTCAATTTTCAAAAACCCATTGGTTCACTTATGAAAAAACCAAATTAACTATTTATTTACCTACTTTAATATTGTATGATTTTTTTTCATAATTCAGACATAAGAATCCTTTTGGTAGAAACTAATGAAATATGTTTGAATAAGAGGTAATGTAACTAATTGAGAATTTTGTATTATTTCATACTAATAATAAATAAATTATTATTATTAAATGATTATATAACAAAATAAGTATCATAGCCATACTTATATTTTTATGTTCATTTAGTAACCTAAATCATTCTCATATTTCATCAAATGGGATAAGAAATAAAAATTCTTATGTACAACAGACTACAACCTCATGAACAAATGTTAATTGTTTTCCATCACAACCACTCATGACTAGATATAATTTTGGATTTAATTAATATAAATTATATCTATGATATTATTATACACCTGATATTAAAACTCCACTTATAAATTTTTACCTCTAAACACTTTGGGAAAACAATAATGTCACATGTTTGTATGGTCGACTACCACCTCACGAACTGATGTGATATGTTTTACATTAATTATTAACATAGATTGTAATAAGGATAGATTATCACATGAACCTCAGCCCAGTTCGTGAAGACTCTCTAGGTGCATCAAAGATGCCCGAGATCAAATCTGGATGGAGGCATATTTCTGGGGCACTGTAGTAGTCACTATAGTAGGCATTGTAGCAGTATTGTAGCATGCACTGTTTGGTACTGTAGTAGCCAGAACTATACATCCATCTGGGCCTTCGGGCGATCGTTTTGGTCCTCCGGTCCTACAAGGCTTTAGGGCTACCCAAGGCCTTTGGGCCAGATGATTCTCAAGCCCTTCATGCCACCATTAGGACTTAGGGCCACCCATGACCTTTGGGCCACATGAATGCAGGCCCCAGACACACTAAAAAAAATGAGTGCCCCCAAAGAGGATTCAGTGCAGGTTCACTCACCAGAGAAGAGAGAAATAAATTTTCAAAATGAGAGGGTATGGTTATGCCATTCGTACCAGCCTGTGCTAGCATGAGAAGCCTAGCCAGGTAGATATGCAGAGGTGGACAGCTACTATACAGATGTAGATACTGGGGAGGGGAGGTTACTTTAGATAGGCTGGTTGAATTTCCTAAGACCTTCAGTTCATGTAATCTCCTAAGCCTATGGTCCATGTAATCCTTGAGCCTACAGGCCTTATAAGGGTTCCCCCTCATCCCTTGAAAGGGGGGGGGTTTAGAAATCAATAAAAAATGATGCACTTCGGGCCATTCAAGTAAGAAAATAAGGATATATTAAATAAATATATATGATAATGGTAGCATATTTATAATTTTTGAATAATTATATCACTTAAATCATATCACATTTCATTCCATGGGATATACGCTAATGTCATTTCTGTGTATTGTAGATTACCACTATTCAAGGAGATGGGATTCATTTTTTCACTAATGGTTTGAATTGATGGTACTTAGGGAATATTTATTTCAAATATGTGATATCTATGACATGAAAATTATTCATTAATCATAATATATTAGTTAAATTTCCTTCATCACATCCTTCAAGATAATGGAATCATCATTCATGCATACTTATAGCCTACCGTCTCTATGAACAGTGTACTTCATTTTCCATCTCTACATTTTATGGATGATTATAAATACATATAAATTGAGTATATATTATATTTATATCATTTTTATCATTATACATATTATTGAATCATTATAAAAGTAATAGGATAGAAAATAGAAAATCAATACATTCATTAACGAAATAATGACTACGACATGGAAGAATATTTTAACAAGGAATTTTTAATAATAGAATAATAAAATATAATTAATAAATTATTTTATGAATGATATATATAAGTATTTTTATTGTGTAAATTAATAATAAATTAATATTGTATATAAATATGGTTCGAACATTTCCAAAGGAACTCAAGACTTAATGTAAAGGATTTCTACTCTATGTTTTATTTCATAGAGACAAATTAAAATTTACCACTTGTTTATAATGTGTTTTTAAATAAAAAATATATTACATAATTAATATTAATATTTTATTTATTTATTTACATCGACTTATTTTTTTTCATTGGGCCTTATGATTCAAAATATTACTATAGCAGTAAGGAATTTCCATCACACTTTAATTTTCAAGGATATAAATTCTATATTCACAACTTATTTTCATTATGTGGTATATATACTTCACAATAATATAGATTATTATTATTATCCTTAAAAAATTATTTTACATATATTTCTATTTAATGGGGTTTATTGGATTGTGATTACAGTTTCTATGTAACCAATTCGGTATGGGATATTGTTCAAATGTTTTATTCATTTGGACATATGTTATTATATACACCTACCTTCTAATGATTAAATATAATAATACACCTTTAAATAAAATCATGAATGGAATTATCAAGATGTTATTTCAAAATCATAAATTTTTCAACATAATTTTACACTTTTTATGTACTCATTATTAGAAAATAATGCTTTCAAAGAAAACTATCTTTATTTTCCTCTTGAGTAGAAAAACTATTTTGTTCTATATCCATGGTTTCTAAAAAAACATAAAAAAAGATTGTAATATTCTCTAAATTATTTATTAAACAAATTTTTACCAATTTATTATTTTTATAAAAATGTTCACTAAGGAATATTTATATCATTATCAAAATAATGAAAGATTCTATATTACTAGAAATGTTAATGGAATCTTTCTTTAACGTGTAAAATAGATTCAGCTTCCATGAACACTCAATGTTAAAATCATTGATAAGTTTCAAAGGATATTTTGATAGAATGTTATTTTGAAAATGTTTTATCTTTTATAAAATATTTTCCAATGTGTTAAATATATATTCCTCAAAAAAAATATTCCTCAATGTTAAAATCATTTATTGTTCTCTGTATGAGTCAAAGTTAAGGAAAATGTCTTCGAATTTTGGTGATGGATATAATGAGTGGTTTATATGAAATTTCATTCCATTCATGATACAAATAGAATATGTAGATAAAGTACAAAGGTACCCTGGGGTAATAACTAAAAAAAGGTGTCCATGTGATGGAATAGATCATCACTTTTGTGAATGAAAATAGGCCACACTATACACCAGATTTGAAAAATCCACAAGATAATCTTTGGATATTAAAAAAACTCATTATGTGCCCTCCTAAAGGATTTTAATAATGACGTTGAATTCCATATTATATTTTGTACCACAAGATATACCATATTCTCCTTTTAGAATAAATTTAACATTGTCGATAGCCTTACAATACAGAAAGAAACATTTGATTTAAATAAAACACTATTAAGTCACATTTTCACAACCATGATAATTAACCTTATAGAGCGTATTTATAGTAAATTAATATATTATATATCCAAAAAAAATATTTTAATTTCATCTTATATATTTTTTAGGAAGATGATAAAAACACAACCAATATTACTCATAAAATAATATATTTTCATAAAGGTACTTTTCCACCTTTTATTGGAGAACCAATTTTAAATATACTTTTTGACACCAGAAAAATATTATATGAATAAAGAAAAATTGTAATGGAAATATGAAAAAAAAAATTTAGGGCAAATTTAATATATTTTTCTATGACGTTTCATTTTATATGAATAGTGAAAAATACTGACGTTTAATCAAAACTACGTTTTCGACTAATTTATTTACAGTATTAATTTATAAATATAATTTGTATAAAATTAAAATTATATAAATAGATTATATATTAATTTAATTTATGTTATTTTAATCATGTTCACTTTCAAATTTGGTATAAAAACATGGTATATTTTTAAACTTTTTTACTTTAAAAAACTTCATTCTCGTCACCAATGGGGGAATAATTTAAAATTAAATTTTGAAAATTATTTGATTTTATTTTGGAAAAATTGATTCCATATTTTGAATTGACATGATTTATAATGTCTAATAATGTAAACATATTTTTTGACAAAAACATATTATTGAGATTGATTAAAATAAATTTCAATTATTAAGGAAAAATTAATCTTAACAAGACACTAAACGATACACATAATGGACCAAATGACATTGGATGTTTTCCAAAATTCCTAGTATGGCCATATGTCAACCATATCCTCCATTTTATCAAATGTTTCTATTGCATGACCCACTTTAAATGTAAGAAATATCGGTGGAATTCCCATTCCCAAAATTTACAAGAGTGTCAGTCCTCCTCTAATATAAAGAGGACTCCACTCCTGCCACTTTTCCACACATATCATGCCACGTTGTCTTAACAAATATCATCCCAAATAGATCCTCAATATCCCTATCCTCATCCTATAGGACTCCCATTGGAAATAAATTCATCTATGGAATCCCTATGGTGTGATCCAAATGGAGTTACCCAAAGAGGATGTAACATCTTCCCTTGGGCACTTCAGTTTTATTTCATTATACACTCCCTCAACTCTCCTGATTCCATTATTATTTAGAATAATATCCTTATTATAATGAGTTGGTTTTTTAATTTTTTGACCTAAAATTTTACACGCTTATATCTAATTGGTAACAAACATAGAGTTTATGTGTACGATGAACAATAGCCTCCCAAAAAAAGTTATTCATTTCTCCATTGCCACATTTATTGGATGTGAATTATGATGGAAAATCAAATTATATATTTTATACATGTTATTAATAATTTTTTATAATTATTTATATATTTTATTACACATATCATTATTCACTCCTTTTTTTGTTAATATGTTAACATGGTTTGTTGAAATGTGGATTACTACACCCTCAATACGATAAGATTATGTCATGCTATACATGTAATATATAAATGATGGTTTCAATAATCCTTTTTAGTATATATTACATAAATATTATACCAAAATATTAAAATAAATATACGTATATATCATTTTATTATTATTTTAAAATATGAAGAGAAAATGAATGCAACGTTTCTATGTACTTGTGGAATGTTGTCTCCATGAACATTACATTTCATTTCCTATCTCCAAATATTATTTATTATTAAAATCAATTTATAATTAATATATATGAAATTTAATCATGGTTTATGTCACGACCCATCCCCCGAGACTCGTTCTTTGAGTACCCCAAGCCCGCCTTCCATAGGCCAGGGGCTGGCGACAGGCACCGAAAGGCGTATTCCTTAAAACGGGAAGGCGTTGCCTCTATTAAAAATAAACTAGAGCAAACCAATCACATAGAAAGATTAAAGCACAAAGTAAAAAATATAGTAAACAATTTTTGTACAGAAAGTAAAAGGGTCATAATACAAACCCTACTAGGAAGTACACGTAAAACATGAAAGCATAAGTAAAAATGAAAGCATCTATTGTGAATAACCACCATGGATCCTTCCTAAATGGTAGGTACAACTCTCAAATGGTCTTTTCTATAGATCACCTCATATAAGTTCTACCTCTAAGCAGTCTCTAGTCCAGGTACACTCGTCCTCAGTCAGCATTGTCCACCGTCTGCACCAGACACAACAAGGTGCACGCGTAGCCCATGCAGGGGTGAGTATAACAATACTTAGTACGGACCCCGAGACCCCCAAAGGTATCTCAAATCCACAAAGTATAAACCAAAAACATGTAAAAACAATCAACAATACCTAGTTATTTTCCTATACATATACCCATATTGTCAGAATATAATCACCTCACACAGGACGAAAGAATACCACTGAGGTAGGAGAACCACACAAGTATCACCACAAAGATAAAGTACACCATGAACATATTATACCACACAGGTACACCATATAGATATAAGACTCAGCTCACATAGTTATTAGTGATGTATATAAGTATAGATGATTAGTCACGAAGCTAGATCATCGTATTCTGTCAAGAGGCACTACTGCTGATTATTCAGAGTCAGGATCACACATGATCAATTGGTACTAACCCCCGCACTGACCCACATAGAATTTAATCCTCACAAGATCTGTATGTGATGACCCACACCGGATCGCTGATCGATGAAACACACAATATCTGACCACACATTATTGGTATGCACTGACCCACACAAGATCACTGAGCACTGACCCACAAAGGATCTGACCCATATAAGATCGGTATGCACTGACCCACACAATATTTTTGACCACCAAACCCCACAATATTTATAGGTATTATCCCCCAAAATGACCCAAACAAGATACGACCCACCCAGAGTCGATAGATAACAAATATATGTATTATCTTTCTCAGACCTCTGCCTCCCTGCCAGCCACTGGATTCCTCACACCCGATGTGCTTGAGTTCTGTAGAATCTGACCCTCGAGATATTGGTCATACCTCAAACACCACTAAGAATCCACAAAAGAGTAACCCAAAGTTCCTACATGCTATAAGGGACTAAACACAATAGACAGCTCTTCAAACAGACACATGGTCTGTAAGTTAATAGTGTTTCTGCTCTAAGGAACTTATTGGATTCGGGGTTCAATCCATCCTAGATGAACTCCAACATTATCCAAAACTCAAGTTGAGTATACCAAAAGAACCATCTCGATCTAAGGATCCCAACTCTATAGACATATCGTCAAACAGACGCTCGGTTCTTATGTTACGGCCAAACAGGCATATCCGGGTCTAATTGCGCCCGGGTCCGATTCGAAACAGTCTGGGCCGACCTGATCCGGTTCAGGTTTCCCAACCCAGCACATTTCTAAGCCATCCTGCAAATGGTCGGCCCGACTAGCTGGGCGTGACCAGCCCGCACTAGTCATGGCCCGCCCAGCCAGGTGAAGGGTCCGCCCTAGACGACACCCGTGGGGGGGGGGGGGGGGGCTCCCCCCAGGTCACCTGAACGACCAAAGGGCCATCCAGTTTTCAGAGGTGGGAAAAGACAGAGTGGTCCCTGATCAGTGCGCCATGACCGGCTAGTTAACTGATCGATCCTCCTTCTCCCAGTGGCACGACGGTGCCGTTGTCCTCCGCAGCCGGTCGGGTGACGGCTTCCCATCGGTCTACGAAGTGGCCAAGCAGCTGTAACCTCATACTACACATGTGACACGGACGCATGCCACCCTACCTTCATCATTCCTAGATGGGTGCCGGTCACCGCTTTCTTCTGTGAGCCATCACTGCTTCATTCCATGCCCGAAAATTATGCCGTTCACATATTCATGATACTCGGGTTGAGGGCTCTGTGTATATATGTCGCGGTCGGAAACATTTTGTGTTTACAATGTCAATAAATATTTGGCATTGAAGAAATCATGAAGAACGCGTGAATAACACACGATAAGAGACAATTTATATGTGTTGATCGATGGCTATGTTATTTTTTCCATCATAGTTATAAATCCTGAATAGAAAGAATTATAAAATAAATTGAATCATAATTCAAAAATAAATCCCTACCTTGTTTCTTGTTGCAGATGTTGCAAGGAAAGAGGTGATTTTGGTGATGTTGACATTCATTGCTCCCGCACCATGCTCTCTATCTGAGCTAATGTGTCATCCCAATTCTAGATCTAGGGACATTATTTGTTGGAACATGATCATCCAATAGCTCAATCCAAGGCTCTCCTCTTTTTCCAATCCTTTTTCCCGTGAGAGATGTGGTGCCAAATTAAAAAGTTATGAATTAACTCAATTAACGTTGGAAAATTATTTATGTTATGTTTGGCACATTATGTTGGGGGATTCCGAAGTATAAATCTCATTAAAGTTGGAGTTCAAGGGTCAGGGGGTCCCGACCACTAAATTAAAATGGGAGATTAAAATCTTGGGTGGTCCCAACGACAAAATTCAAAATGGGAGGTTTCAATTCCAAAAATTAAATAAAGAATGTTTATTTTATTTTATCCTAGAAAATGACTGAAATATAAATTCCACCCTCAACCCATTGCGGTAGCTTTGAAGGTCTCTATAATCGAATATCGGCACTGAGAGTTCAGTGGTGTCCTCAGATTTCAATTCTGAGAACCAGTTCAAAAGTTACAAAACGTAGCTCACGTGTTACTAAATATACACGCAAAAAGTTCAGAAATTAATTCCAGGCACACTGGGACTCAGAATCACACACCATCAATTTTATCGGACTCCTAATAATTATCTATCATTAAAAAAATTACATGGAAAAATCCTGGTCTTTATATTCTCTCCACCTCAGGGCTTTGAATCCCTAAAAGTCACAACACAAACTAGGGAAACCAGTGGGGGTACTGAGAACAAATTTGAGACTCCCACTCCCTTGTGCTATCTTGGAGGTTCTAGTTCTACCAAAAATTGTGCACCAGAGGTTTAGACCACCCATGAAGGACTATCTCTTGTCTATCCTAATTCTCTACTATAACCAAAAACAATTTCTCCCCATCGTCGATGTCCAGATCGTCCCAGTCAATGATGTGCGAAGGATCAAGTACATATCTCCTCAACTGGGATACATGGAAAACGCCATGCAACCAGTGCAACTGAGGTGGAAGAGCTTAATGTTAATCCACCTCTATAACTCTACCATGGACTTGATATGGTCTGATTAATCTCAAAGATAACATGTCACCATAACCAAATATTTACCAACCTCATCAAGGTGAGTCCCATAGAAAGACACAGTCGCCATCCTCAAACTCCAGAGGTATCTGTTTCCTGTCAGCATAAGACTTTTGTATTCATTGTGCTATCTTAATCCGCTCCTATATTATTTTAACCATATTTGTGGTAGCTCATACCATCTCTTGTCCCACGAATTCTGACTCCACTAGGTCAGTCTAAAACATAGGTTCTCTACAAGTTCGTTCGTGCAACGTCTCTAATGGTGCCATACTGATAGAGGTGTGATAAATGTTGTTGAACACAAACTCCAGCAAAAGAATTTGATTCTCCCAACTGTGGACAAAATCAAGGATTCATGAACATAACATGTCGTTGAGGTTCTGAATGGTCCACTCTGTCTGACAATCCATTTGAGGAAGGAAGGAAGTGCTCAACCGAAGCTGTATTCTGAACCCGTCCTACAACCCCTTTGATAGCTAGGTATTAAAACATGCATCATAATCGGAGATAATTTTAGATGGGACTCCATGAATCCGTATAATCTAAAATACATATAGGTTTCCCATAATCTCTACGGATCCCTTCTCTCTAATAGGCAGGATGTGGGCTGATGTGGTGAGTCGTTCAGCGATCACCCAGATAGAATTAAGACCCCTGGACATGCATGAAAGTCCTGTCATGAAGTCCATGGAAATTCCATCCCACTTCCACTCTGACACATCCATTGTCTGAACTAATCTCGTCGGTACCTCATGCTCTACCTTCACTTGCTGACAAGTGAGGCATCGTGAAGCAAACTATACTACAACTTTCTTCAAACCCAGCCCCCAGTTGTGACGTCGAAGGTCCTGGAACATCCTCGCCACTCCTGGATGTACTACTTGAGGGGATATATGGAACTCCCTCAAAACTTCCTCCATAAGCACCACAGGGACCATATTACATCCTCTGAAGAGGATGACGTGATTTCCAACATCAGAAAATATATCAGGTTCCTATCATGTGGATATCAGAGCAGGTCAATCCTCATAGTTAGTGTCCCCAAGATGTGCCTCCCTAACTCGCGGAAGGAGTGGGGGAGTGATTTTCAAGGACTAAAGACAAGCTTCTCTATCTCAATCATCATAGGATATCTACAAAGAAGCTAACTGCTCTGTAGCCTCACTCATTAACAATATACAAGATCTTTTGATGAGGGAAATTGCTATTATGTTCTCCTTCCCAGAAATATAGACTATCTCAAAGTCATATTCCTGGAGGAGCTCAAGCCAACACCACTATCTCAGGTTCCGGGATTTTTGAGAGAAGATATACCTCAGACTCATGTGGTCAGAGTAGACTGTAAAACATTTTCCCATCAAGTAATGTCACCAAATCTTCTAGGGGAAGACCACTGATGCTAACTTCAGGTCATGGGTAGCATTGTTTTTCTCATGATATCTCACTTGTTGAGAACTATACGTGATCACTGCTCACTCCTATATCAGGAAACATCCATGTCCAATCCCTGATGTGTTGCAGTAGACGACATACCCAACTACTTCCTCTGATAGCCTCAAGATGGGGGCACTGGTCAGTCTCTTCCTTAGAACATGGAAACTCCAGTGGCATCTCTCTGAACACAAGAAGAGTTTCTTGTTATTTGTCCACACTGAAAGGGGTGCATCAACTCTGGAAAATTCAGTCAGAAACCTCCGATAGTAACCAAAAAACCTAGGAAACTTCGCACATCTATCATTCTCCTGGGTGGATCCCAAACATGCGCAACCACAATCTTTTCTGGATCCACCAAAAATCTAGCATTCGAGACGACATTTCCCTATAAGTGTACCTCTCGGATCGAGAACTGGATCATCGAGATCTTAACATAAAGATGGTGCTCTCAGAGTGTGTCCTGAACTATTTGTAGATGATATGCATGCTCTTCCTATGTCGTTGTGTATATCTATATGACGTCGATGAAGACTAACACAAGGAGATAAAGGTATGAGAGAAAGATCCAGTTCATGAGTCCCATAAACACTAATGTGGAGTTGTTCATGCCGAATTGCATAACCAAAAACTCATAATGGGCATAAAAATATCTAAAGTCTGTCTTCTACAAATCCTCATCTCAGACCCTGAGCTGTAGATGATGTAATCAAAGGTTTATCTTCAAAAACCACGGTTCTCCCTTAATCTAATCAACGATATGGTCAATCCTTGGGAGTTGTTACTTTTTCTTCATGGTCACCTAGATCGGGCACTGATATTCAACATATAGTCTCAAACTCCCATTATCCTTCTTGGCGAAAAAAATTGAGGCTGCCCAAGGAGAAACACTGGGCCTAAAGAATCCCTTGATTTTCGAGTCCCCCAGCTCTACTCCATGCTCTCGATGCATTGTGGGAGCCATCCTACATGCTGTTGTAGATATCAGTGTTGTTACGGGGTACAAGTCGATGTAAAATTCCACCTCTCTGAAAAGAGGTAAAACCAGAACATCATTACATAGAACATCTATGTACTGGTCCACCACTACAGGATAGCTCAGAATCTCGACATCAACCACTCTAAGGGTATGTCTAGCCAACTGATGTGTGATCGACTTCACCCTCATATGGGTAAGCCCATCTTATGCTGCAATGGTTCCCTTATCACCAGTGAAGGATAACATGGTCTTATCAGTGATGAAAAACTGCACATTGCTCCTAATATAGTCTATCTGGTCATGGACTATGGATAACCAGGTCATACTCAATATGATGTCGTAAGGCCTCGATGCTGCTACTCGGAGATCCCAATCGAATCTCTCACCTCCTAGAGTAAGCTGACACTGTCGGAACCAGTGTGTAAACGTCGCATCCTCTCCCATAGGAGTCTCTAGCCATAAGGATCATGCAAATGACTCCACCGGTATCTCTGAGATCTGAACAAGGGTCGTGGAAAAAATGAGTGAAAAGAACCTGTGTCTATAAGTACTTCAACTAGGGTATATTAGACACAAATCGTACATCGTATCATCTATGGAGTGTCATGGTCATAGGCCTTAGCTATTTAGAGCAGAGCTCGTCCCCGTCCACCTTCTCCATGTGGTCTGGGTGGACAACCTGGAGGTGGTGGTGGTAGAACCTTGAATCACCACCCACCACCTATTGCACGACATAATCCTCTTCCACGTCCGCCTCCTACCTGCAGAACTCCTCGATCAAATCTTTTCCTCTACCCAAATAGTCGTTCGAACACCTATTGGTCATCTGTACGGCAGGTCGGTCGGTCGGAAGCCATGGGATGCTTCCCACATCACGAATACCAATGCATGTTCCTCACCGGTCCTTCTCTATCTCGAGATCCCCGCACCACCGATCCTGTATCAACTGGTTTTATTCCTATAGGTATGGTCCTCTTGGGACTATGGGTCATATTTTTTCTGCCAGCTGCAGATGACTCTACTATGTGTCATCCTGTGGTGGGTCTCATTGTCGGTGACAGCTCATTAAGGAAGCTCTCCACTAAGAGTGCTCATTCTAACACCCCTCCCACTTAAGAATTCTAAGAGAAACCATCAAAGCATTGATCTCCCATCTGAGCCCATGCTCAAAGGTCCAAGCCCTGATGAAATGGTCCCACTCCATATCAATAGAGTTTCGCAAGAGGTGGGTGAACCCTACTGAATACTGATCCACAGTCATGCTACCCTTCTGTAATTGAAGAAGCTCCTTTATACTCACTGAGCATAAGGTTGTTGGGATGAACTCTACCCCGCGAAGGCTCTCGATGTCTGCCCAGATGAGAGTCACCTAATCGGGAACCTAAAGTATCAAAATACACCATATACCAATTGCTACCTAAACAAGAATGGAAACAACGATAACCATGAGATCAGCTGGTGTCCCCACCCATCAAAAAACTCCAACCACAGCCTCCATCCAGTCCTCAGCTGCCCGTGGATCTGTCTCACCCCGAAACCTTAGTGGACTTTGGTGTTGGAACTCGTGCAACAAGATCAAGTGGAATGCACCCTCTACTGTTGTGGCTAGTTGCATCAACTACCCAACATGTTGTGTTGATTCTAGTACACCACCAAATACAACAACTACCGTAAGAGGGTCATGCACCGAAGCCTCATCGCTCAGTGGACTTTCATCACGTACAATACCTAAAACCCTGGCTGGTTTTCATCGTCAAGGTATCCTAAAAAAACCAGGTGTGCAATAGTTATTAAGTATATACCTGGGGAGCTGACTCAAATAGATCAGAAATAAAACATTTCAAAAACACACACATAATCGATGTTATCATGCACTAATTCGGAAATCATAGGTCAGGGTATTGGTGTATGGATACGTCGATCACTGCACCAACACTGTACTCCCTAAACTAAAAACCACACTGAAAACACATAACATTATTGCTCCACACATAAATATTAGAGTCTTAGTTCTTCGGTATAACCGAACTTCTCTGATACCAATTTTTCATGACCCATACCCCAGGGCACGTGTGGTGACTACCCCATGGCCACCTTACATAGGCCAGGGGTAGGTGACAATCATGGAAAATAGAATTCCCTAATACTAGAAGGTGTTTCCTTTATAAACTATAAACTCACTCTAACCAAGTACACAATAGGATACAAGAAAAAATGTAAACTATATAGTAAACATGGTGTGTAAATAAAGTAAAGGTTTCAAAATACAAACCCAACTGGAAGGTACAAGTAAAACTAGAATGTACAAGTTAAACTAAAAGATGTTTCTATGAACACCCACCATGGATACTACCAAAATTTTAGGTACAAATCTCGAACGATCGTCACTGTAGATCCCCTCATCTAAGATCATCCTCTGGGCAATCTTTAGTCCAGGTACCCTTGTCCTCAGTCATTGTTGTCCCTCATCTGCACCAGATACAACAAGGTGCAGGCATAGCCCATGCATGGGTGAGTATAAAAATACTTATTAGGGACCCCAAGACCCCCTAAGATATCTCAAATCCACAAAGTATAATCTACAAACATGGAAACAACAGTCAACATTACTTAGGAATATTCACATAAATATACCCAAGTTATCAGAATATACTCACCTCACACCAGATGGAAGAATACCACATAGGTTACACCAAGAAGGTAAAAGTACTACACAGGTATCACCATGAAGATAGAGTTCCACACAGGTACGCCATGAAGATATAGTACCACATAGGTAAACAATAACGTTATAAGACTCAGATCGCACATGTATTAGTGATGAAGAGAAGTATAGATGATTAGTCGCGAATATTGATCATTGTATTATATCAAGAGACACTATTGCTGATTATACAGACTCTGAACCATATATGATCGATTGGTACTAACACCTAGAATGACCCAAAACAAAATCCGACCCCCACAGAATCAGTATGCGCAAACCCACACATGATCATTGAGCGTTGACCCACACAGGATCGGTAAGGACTGAGACACACAAGATTTCTGAGCACTGACCCACATAGGATCGATAGGTACTAACCCATGCAATTACCCACACATTATCCGACCCTCCCATGGTCGATAGGTAAATAAAATCCTAATTATCCATCTCTAACCTCAGCCTCATTGCCATCCACTGGATTCCTCGCACCTAGTGTGCTTGAGTTCAATAGAAACTATCCCTCGAGATATCATTCATACCTAGACTTCCACTAAGCTCTATAAAGGAGTATCCCAAAAGTCTCTCTGGTTATAGGGGACCAAACGCAACAGACACTGCGTCAATCATATGCGTGGTCTGTATGTTTTTGGTGTTTCTTCTTAGAGATCCCTGTTGGATTTATGGTTCTATCCAACCTAGACATACTCCAACATTATCCAAAACTCATGTGAGTATACCAAAAGTACTATATCATTCCATGGATCCTAACCCCAACGAATATTTGTTAGACGGACTCTCGGTTCTCAAGTTACGGCCAAAAAGTGGTATTTGGGTCTAATTGGGCCCAGGTCCTTTCTGACCCGGCCCAACCCGGCCTAGGATGACTTGACCAGACCAGGTCAGGCCCATCCTGCGAAGGGGAGGCCGGACCCACTAGGCATGGCCTGCCCATCTAGTTGTGGGGTCCACCCTTGCCGACACCTGGGGGAGGCCTCACCCGGGTCACCCGAATGACCAAAGTGCATTCAAGTTTTAGATGCGGGACCCAACGCAGTGGGTCATGATCGGTGCGCCATGACCAGACAGATCACTGACCGGTACTCATCCTCCCAGTGGCCCGACTGTGTCATTGTCCTCTGTATCCGGTCGGGTGTCGGCCGCCCTTCGGCCTCCACCGCGGCTGAGCGACAGTGGCCTCCTGCTCCACAGGCAGCATGGATGCACACAACTGCTCCCCTGCGAGGACGGTTGTGAAAATTCTCTTCCTTGGCTGATGGGTCACAACCTCTTGCTCATCTGTTCATGCAGACACGCACCTCTCTACTATATTCACCACCATTTGAGTGTCAGCCAACGCCTTCTTCCGTTTTCCATCGCAGTTTTGTTCTAAGCCCAAAAATTATGTCATTTGCATATTCACGATCCTCAAGTCGAAGGCTCCACATCAATATGTATCTCTTGGAAAAACATTGTGTTTCCATCTACATTAAATATTTTGCGTCAAATTACACATGAAGAATGCATGAAGAATGCATGATAAGAGGCAAGGTATATGTGCGGAATAATGGACATGTTAGTTTGGCCAATGTCATTATGAATCCAGAATATGAAAAATTTTCCAATAAATACAATCATAATTCAAAATAAATACCTACCTTGTTTCTCATTCGTGATGTTGTGAGGAATGATATGATGTTTGTGATGCCGGCATTCGTTGCTCCCGCACCATGCTCCCGATCTGAGCTCGCGCATCATCCTCATTCTTGATCTGTGGATGTTCTTCCTTGGAAGATGATCCTCAAAAATCCTGCTCCAAGGATCTCGTTCTTTTCTAATCCATTCTCCCATGATAGATGAGGTGCCAAATTTATAAGAGAAGAATAAACACAATTAATGTTTTAATTTATTTATATAAAGGATGGCACATTTTATTGGTGGGATTCCAAAGGATAACTCACATTAAAGTGGGAGTTCAAGGGCCAGGGGTTTCGACCACTAAATTAAAATGGGTGGTTACAAGCTCAGGTGGTCCCTACCACTATATTCGAAATGAGAGGTTTCAATTCCAAAAATAAAATAATGAATGTTTATTTTATTTTTTCCCACGAATTGTCTGTAAACTAAATTCCACCCTCGACCCACTATGGTCATAGTGAAGGTCTCCTTAAGAGAATATCAGAGTTGTGAGTTCAATTATGTCCTCAGATTTCAGTTCTGAGCACTGGTTCAAAAGTTATAAAATGCCGCTCACTTTTTTACTGAACATACCCCAAAAATTTTAAATAATTCATCATGGGCACACCGACCCTTGGAATCATGCACCATTAATTTTTATGGACTCATAATAATTACATATAATTAAAAAAAATTACATGGAGAATTCTGGGTATTTACAGTTTACATTCTGGAGATAAATAATCCATTATCTAATTATTGATGACAATAAGTAACATGTTCAGTCATACTTCACAAACTAGGAGTTTAACACACAAAATAGTGAAAATAACGAATGATTTTTATGAATTGGGTAATAAGATTATATAAGAATATAAAATATGATACTATAAACATGAATATAGTATTTCAATAAGTTATAAACCATTTGAAAAGTATTATAAGAGAGGTTAAGTCCCATTGATACAAAAGGAAAGTCACGATAATAGATTTTGTCCCAATTTATATTCTATTGGGATTAATTTGTTTATATACACCAATTCATTTTTATTTGGTGAATATACTAACCATTGAATTGTTATATCATAAATAAAATTATTCTCATTATATTATAATTTTCATTCAATTCATGGGGAATTATATTCCAATGTTTCAATATGGTAAGGGACACACTAGAATTTATTATGTTGACTTTCCTCAAAAATGTTCTCAATGATTCAATTTTAAATTTGACTTATTTTTTTGATTGATATAATTATCCTATTCCAATCACATAATAGTAATAATGTTTCCTTATAAAATTACATTAATATCCATATTCACATACATTGGGTATTATTTTTTTTATAAATCATATCTCATTTTTACACATGATGTTCTCTTTTATAATTATTTCATTAAGAAGAAAATTGTTGATATAAATGTATCCTTTATTCAATATGAATATTAGATAAAGCATAAAGTTTATTATTTGAATATATTATTCGATATGGGGAAGGATTTTGATAGGTATTTCATAGTTCAGGAATTGTTAATGATATCCCTTTGATGCAATAGTATTCTCAGGAGTTCATATAGTTTTCCAAATTAAATGTGTTTCTAACTGATATGCTATACTATATTGTGAATGGTATTAATGGTAACTGTTACTTGTACTTAGTAATCATAGAGTTGAATAACTAATAATTTCCACCATTTACATTCCGTTATTATTCATCCATTCCATTTTGTATCGATATATCAATGGATACAATTTATTTTTAGTTCATTGATTAAATGGGATGTGTTTCCAGTTATTACTATTCCATATTTATTTTTCATTATCATTTTTTTTCAATAATTTAACTTTAATTACTCACTTTGTCATTAACTCACATCAAGTAAATGTTTATTCATCTTTTCATACCCTTAACGATTATTTTTACTCTCCCTTATTGTGTTCCCATTACACATGTTCTGAATATGAATCCATTAAATGAGGTTTAAGGATGAAATTAATTTCATTTTATTATGAATCGTATATTTGATCTCCATTCACCAAGGTATTATGATTTTCATGAATGTAATGTATCTTTCTAGTACTGCTAAACTAATTGGTCCTTCGGTTTGGGAATCCTTTTAATCATGCCAACATAATAAAATAATGCAGTGGCTCCAGCTTTTGGTTTGATGGATTCACAATAGGTAATAGATGAAGTTCCACAATATCATAGGAAAATAGATTTAGGAAATGTAGATTATATAACATAACCCTATTATAATATTTTTTGATATTTTTTGAATAACACCCAATAATTTTTGTATGGTATTGATTATATGGTTATTCAAAAAAATACATCACAATCTGGATACTACAACAAGATGTTGTTCTGGCACAGATTTATCAAGGTGACAAAACATTGACAAGGTGTTTCAATCTAGACTCAAATTAACCTAGTAGACAAAAATTATCCTTATTTGGATCCTGGTTTTACACTCAATCAGGATAATCATAGGGTACTTCACAATATCTTAACAAACCATTATGAAGGATTTAAATGTAAATATGAACCTAAAAATCCAATGTGTATAACTCTTTGAGTTATGATGCCTAAAATTGTGTTTTGTGTTATAACTTATTTTTTATAAGGCCCCAGCCTTAAACCTTACTTAATATTGAATTAAATGAGTAACTCACATTGGGGATCTTTTCAGGTTTAGAGTTTTAGAGATTAAGACATAACTATTACATCTCAAAAGATTACAAAGTAGTCGCTTCTACTAAATTTCCATAAAATAAAAACTCTTAAAAATAAACATGTATAGTTCCATGTATTAGGTAGCATGACTTTCCCTTGATCCCATTATTGACCATATTCCACGCTAAGTCCTGTGAAAAACATTTCAAAAACATGAGATGAGCATAAGAAGCTCAGTAAGGGATACACAAAGAATGAAAACTGTTAGTTTTTCACAACAACAAGTAAACCATGAATACTTTATCAATGTAATACTTTTCACCTTCATGAAGTAGTAAAAACTCTTCATTGAAAAAAAAGTATCATTACTTACTTTTGTAAACAAAGTATTACCATAAAACCCATATAAAGAACACATAACATATATAAAGGTAACTTGGGACATAAACATACTTATGTGGAATAACCATACGGTCGACTTCCACACATATCACTTAATGGAATAGCCATACGGCCAATTTCCAAAAATACTTAATGGAATAGCCATACGGCCGACTTACATACCCAATGCATTGGAGGTTATAACGTAACCACCCATCCTGGTATTCATGAAACTACCCGTCATATGGTTTATAACGTAACCACCCGTTAAAATTTCCATGTACTAATATAAAATCATAAAACATAAAAATAATATAATAGAATAATAACATTTCCACATTTCAATAACAATATATCATAAATATATTGACATAATAGAATACTTTATCAAAACCATTTTCAATACCAAAATACATAAAAGAGTATATGGTATTTATTTTATTTTAAAAACATTACGGCTTGTTGAGGAAGTCAAAGACCGAATAATACTCGCGGCAGCGGAAAAGGTCGTTGTCACCGCGTACGTTTAAAAAAACATTCCTTTTTGTCGTTTAATAAAACACTTCGTAGAAAAAGATTCATTTTATATAAAAGTTAAAGTCAAAGGGGTTTATACACCGTATAAAAGAAAGTTGTGTATAAAACGAAATATGCCTCAATGAAAGGAGATTGGGATGAAGTCCCTTACAAAGACAGTATCCTTGGTTTACGGATAAATCAATTACATAATTATGTGTGACAAACGAATACACAAAATATAAGTGAATATTAAGTGTAAAATAATCAAAGGACATTCACACATATTCAAAGGATGACATATTCAATAACAACATGTTGAACCCAAAGAAATCGAAATTGGGTTAAGAAGTTCCCTTGACATCCTAACGGCGTCACATCAAAATGAGTTTATGAGAGATAAAAAAAGGGTATCTCATCACTTGGACATAAAATTTACATCAATAAGGATATATGAGAACATATCCCAACATAACAATATGTAAATTAAAAGACCCAACAAAATAAGTCTTTTAAAAAAAGAGGAGGGTGAAAGGTTCCCTTACCGACTTGGGTATCTTTCAAAACATACACCCCATGAAAGAAAGACAATAGATCATTGACGTAAATACTCATAAACGAAAGTATATTACACAAAGAGTAGAATAATGGGCAGTACATACACCACTCAATGGAATTTGTGGCAAATGTAGCATAAATCTCACGGGAATAAAAGTGAGATGAAAAATCCCATACGAAAACTCGGCAGCCTAACAGCGCCACATAAAACTTCCGAATATGGATTGATGAGATCAAATAGGGTATCTCATCACATTAAAATAAAATGTACAACAAGAGTAATATAAAATAACATCCCCCAACATTACAAAGAGGAGCTTAAAATAAGTGACATAAAGGAGAGTACTTAAAAAGAAAGAGAGAGGTTAGATCTCTTACGAAAGTTCGGCAGCCTAACGGCGCCACTCAAAACTTCCAAAATGGATTGATGAGAGAGAATAGGGTCTCTCATCACATGAAAATAAAAATTACAGTAATTTTAATATAAAATATCATCCCAATAACAAGAAAGATGAGATTTAAAAGGAATGACATAAAAGTGTGTACTTAAAAAGAAAAGAGGAGTAAGATCCCTTACCTCGGGTCCGACTTGACTCGATCGTTCTTTAACGTCCTGAATAATAAACTTGAGTTAATCTCTACTTGATTAAGAACCTTTTTCAAGTTCATTATTCCTTTTAAACCATGTTATAAACATCATGTAATCATTTAAGTTAATAATGTTCATTTTGTCGGTATTTGGTTCTTAAGTAAAAAGTGGACTTCTTACAATTACATGTCGTTCGTGTGGTCAAAGGTTCTTTATATCCAGAATGACATTCCTGATTTGGATATCATATATATCATATATATACAGCATATACATGTATTTATAATATTACATAATCATTTAGAGGTAAGAAATGAAATGCACCGTTCATGGAGACGGTAAGTCGTACGTACGCATGAACGCTACTTTCATTTCTTTTTCATATTAATGGAATTAAAACTAAATGAAAGGTATGTATATTTTAATTACAGAATTATATTCATCATTTATATGGATCATTCATCATATATTTCCATTATATACATGTACTTATAATAGTACATTACATTTGGGGATACGAAATGAAATGCACCGTTCATGGAGACGGTAAGCCGTACGTACGCATGAACGCTACTTTCATTTCTATCTCATACTTTAATGGAAAGAAATAATAATGATAGAGAGGTATATAATAATTCCAGTATAACATCATATATAATAACATTAAATCCATCCTTTATACATCCCACGTATGGCATTAACGAATCACATCACTTTGAGGGGGCAGTAGTCCACACTTCCTAAAATGAAGATATCGCGTATACCCATAATGGAAGACATAAAGGTAAGACACAAATGAAAAATAGAGAAGAATAAGTAAAACATAAACATATTATATATCATATATAAAAATAGTGACATCATAATGTCCACCTTTTAAGGTGTTAAATGAGTATTGAACAATCATCGTTTCGGGAGGCAGAATTTCTCCATCCACGGAAACCGTATGTTCTTTAACCATTTTATGTAGTTGGGTGAGAGTCTAGGTAGAATAAATCTTATAAAAACATCCTAGTATATTGAAGATACTGGTTTTGTTACAAAAAAAGTAAATAAAAAGAGTTTAAGGGGATGGAGAAGCAAAATAAAACAAATGAACATGAGAGAATGAATTACATTTAAAAGTGTAACTCCTTTTGATTTGTGACTAAAGGCATCCTTTGAAAGGATTATGCCCAAAGGGAATCCTATAGGATGAGGATAGGGATTTGGAGAGAGTAAATGGGAAGGTGTTGGCCGATCCAATGGCTTGAAGAGTGTGGGAAATGAGGTAGAGGTGTGGGCCTTTTTATAAGGGGAGATGAGGGGCACTTTTGGAAAGTAAGAAATATTACTTTATTTAAAAATGTGTTTCGGTTTTAAAAGGTCCCACATTGATATAATTCGTGGATAAGGTGATAAGGGTTCGGAATCCACCCATCCAATATGTTTTGGACATGTTTAGTTCATAGAGTTTACATTATCTTCTCATTTTATTTAAATCGTTAAATAGT
Source organism: Viscum album (assembly GCA_963277665.1). Classification (NCBI taxonomy): domain Eukaryota; kingdom Viridiplantae; phylum Streptophyta; class Magnoliopsida; order Santalales; family Viscaceae; genus Viscum; species Viscum album. The sequence continues at coordinate 1,011,581,262 of OY728140.1, forward strand.
GAGGTCATCATTGCATCATCATGATGTCATAAATAATTTAATTTATTTAGTGTCTAAAAATTATAAAACAAATACTATGATGTATGAAATCTTTTTAGATTTCCAATGACTATTTATAATAAAAAATCTGATCTTTGTAACCCCATGTAAAAATTGTTTTCGTAAAACATATGATGTTTGTGTCATTTTTACTTTTACATTAAATAAATAGTTATTTATGTCATTTCCCAACCAAATAGGCTCCATGGGGTCCCCAAGTTGACCCATGGCTATTCTTGGTCGTCCATGACACAAAACATGAGGGTAGGACATGTTTCAAGTTCATTTAATATTAATAAAACATTATTTTTACCTTAAACTACACTAATTACCACTAATCGCGATTAAAAACTTAATAAGTTACTATTCACCAAAAAATTATTTTTATCCAATTGAACCACATTTTACTTCTTAATGACAACCATTTATATATGATTTTTTGAAATTCAAAACACAAAAGTGGTAAAATTTCATTTAAATGAAAAATCAGTTTTTATAAGTACCACTTAGTGGTTTCACTATTCATCAAAAATTGAAGTTTTTCAGAAAAATACCAAAAATTCACCCTAAGCTATATTTGATATTCTGAATTCAAAAATGAAGCCCATTTTAAAAAATTCACAGAATATAAGTTGCATTAATTAATTTAATAATTAATTCCCGTTGTAAGAGCAAATAGCGTGTTTTTATGAAACAATAAGTATCAAAAGATTGACACTAGTTTAAGTCTGATTTCAAAGTGAAATTAATTCCAACGACCACTATTGGATTTAATGGTAAAAATATTTTCTAATTTCACTTTAAATCCAATTAAAATGTTAATCTAATAATATTAATAAATTAGATTAAAAAGAGGTTTTGAATTAAAATACAACATTTTACACTATTCATTAAAAAAATGAACTTTATCGGAAAAATACCATAAATTTACACAAAGTAAAATTTGATGTCCCGATTCTAAAGAAGAGTTTTATTTGGTCCAAAAGAATGTATAATAGTGATCAAAACTATATTTAATGACAGTTCGCCATCAAAAGGCGATAAGTGAACCTTTAGTGAAATTTAGGGTATAAAAGCCTAAAATTGAATTCTTTCTGTATTTTAAGCCTTTGGATAAATGTAAAAACATTTAAAAAACATATATAATCATATTTTAGTTATTTATATCCATTCCTGCCAATACAACGTCTACATGTTAACTACCATTTAAAATAATATTATTTTATTATTAGATTGCAACGTAAGATTCCCAAGAAACTCGTTGTTGCGTGTTGGCTACGCCATCGAGCATAGCGTCCCCTTTAAAGTCATATTAATATTTTATTCACAAACATGGATAAATATGAAAATGTCATATTCATTATTTACCTGGGGTGTTACATCCTTCCCCCCTTTTGGGAATTGCGTCGTCGCAATTTTTAAAATTGAGCTTGGAAACATCCTTGAACGTCCCACATCGGAACAAGAGTCGGTAAAACAATCACTTTAAAATAAATGAAGATAAGTACAGAGGTCACCCGAGTTAACCCATACTAGGATTCCATGTAGAAAAACATGGACATGGAAGAAAAAGCAAAGGGTCATGTTCTTGAGGGAGAGTGGTAGTAAACATGTCTAGGAGAAGGTTAACAATGAGAAAATCACAAACTTGTGATGGGTTAAACAGTATTCGATTCCCCAGTAGGAAAATCTAATAGACAAAATTTTCGTGTTAAGTTACTTTTTATTGAGGAATTTATTCATAAGGAATCATAATCACTTATCATGTTGACTCTCAACTTTTATAATATTCCTTACACAAACTCATATTTTATCCAAAAGGCAAGTATTTAGGGGGACTTGTTCACATTAAGAGTACTATAATCAACTTCTAGAGAATTACCTAACCCAAAAAAAAGATAACTACATACTTCCCATGTTTTTAGACTTTAACCAAAACCAAAACCAAAAAGGCTAGTACAAGATCAGATAATCTCGAAAAGGAAAACCCTTTATAAAAAGAAAATATATTCTTAAACTCCAAAATTTGTCCAACAAAACCCAAAGTTCACGAGGCCCATTAGATAAACAATTTGTCCATAAAATCCTTCAAAGTAAACCAAACTATGATTGAGACCCAAATATTTGAAGTATTTAGTCACATAGTGTTCCATGTTAAATCGTATCATTTTTCTCCAAACAACATTAGTCGCTCCTAAAGTCTCGCATTGAAAAGTAATTATCCTAATCACATATCATCCATGATAGGTTAATCATTTTCATAAATACCCCAAAATCAACTTACTCTTAATTCATAAAATCATATAGCTATAAAGAATCAGTAAAACTAACCAGGGACTTCACGTAGTCCAGTGGTAGGCGATAAATACCAGTCGCACTTTGGTTGTGGGTTCGATTCCCGTAGCATTGTCCGACGCGACGGGTTGTCACACGGTCTGCGTGTTGTCCTTTTTCCAAAACTATATAATTCTTAAAACATTCCCCAAAATGAGCTAAAATCTTCAAAAATAATCATAACATATTTTAACATCAAGTTTATCTCATTCCTTTCATTTTACATCATATCATTTGGTAACCCATAATTACCTAAAAAGTAAGGATCATATAAACCCTAATGGTTACCTTTTTAATTATTACCTGAACTTCCACATCGATTGGTCATCTCGTACATGATGAATCATAGAAAATACCATGGTTCACGTGGTTAATCCTGACTCCTTGATAGTTGGTTTAGAACAACCACAAGTTTCCTCATTGAATACCCCATTTCGTCCAGTATCTTAATCAAAGAACCACCACAGTTTCCTTCAAACCAATTGTAACTTTGGTGCCTGCTAGATCCATCCATTTACTAAAAATAGAAATGTCAGTGTGAGTATATCAACCAAACCATCATGTACTAACGAGTAAGGTAAACACTAAGATATACTTAGTCATTCACTTTATCTAAAAGTAGGACTCTTTCTGAAATCCTAACCATTATGGTAATGTCACTTATGCTTAGAGAATACCCTAACCTCTAAAGTTATCTAAACCGACCTTTGATACCAACTATAAGGACCCAGACTTAAACCTTACTTAATATTGAATTAAATGAGTAATTCACATTGAGGATCTTTTCAGGTTTAGAGTTTTAGAGAATTAGGACATAACTATTACATCTCCAAAGATTACAAAGTAGTCACTTCTACTAAATTTCCATAAAATAAAAACTCTTAAAAAGAAACATGTATAGTTCCATGTTTTAGGTAGCATGACTTTCACTTGATCCCATCCTTGACCCTATTCCATGCTAAGTCCTGTGAAAAACATTTCAAAAACTTGGGATGAGCATAAGAAGCTCAGTAAGGGATACACAAAGAATGAAAACTGTTAGTTTTTCAAAACGACAAGTAAACCATGAATACTTTATCAATGTAATACTTTTCACCTTCATGAAGTAGAAAAAACTCTTCATTGAAAAAAAAGTATTATTACATACCTTTTTGTAACCAAAGGATTACCATAAAACCCATATAAAGAAAACATAACATATATAAAGGTAACTTGGGACATAAACATACTTAAGTGGAATAACCATACTGTAATCTTCTACACATATCACTTAATGGAATAGCCATACGGCCAATTTCCATACATACTTAATGGAATAGCCATACAACCGACTTCCATACCTAATGAATTGGAGGTTATAACGTAACCACCTATCCTGGTATTCACGGCACCACCCGTCATATGGTTTATAACGTAACCACCGGTTAAAATGTCCAAGTACCAATATAAAATCATAAAACATAAAACTAATATAAAGGAATGATAACATTTCCACATTTCAATCACAATATATAATAAATATATTTAAATAATATAATCCTTTATCAAAACCATTTTCAATACCAAAATACATTAAGGAGTATATGGTATTTATTTTATTTTGAAAACATTACGGCTTGTTGAGGAAGTCAAAGACCAAATAATACTTGCGGCGGCGAAAAAGGTCGTTGTCACCGCGTACGTTTAAAAAAACATTCCTTTATGTCATTTAGTAAAACGATTCGTAGAAAAAGATTCTTTTTGTATAAAAGTAAAAGTCATAGGGGTTTATACACCGTATAAAAGAAAGTTGTGTATAAAACGAAATATGCCTCAATGAAAGGAGATTGATATGATGTCGATTATGAAGACAGTATCCTTGGTTTAAGGATAAATCAATTACATAATTATGTGTGACAAACGAATACACCAAATATAAGTGGATATTAAGTGTAAAATAATCAAAGGTCATTCACACATATTCAAAGGATGACATATTCAATAACAACATGTTGAACCCAAAGATATCGAAATTGGGTTAAGAAGTTCCCTTGACAGCCTAACGGCGTCACATCAAAATGAGTTGATGAGAGATAAAAAAAGGGTATCTCATCACTTGGACATAAAATTTAAATCAATGAGGATATATGAGAACATATCTGAACATAACAATATGTAAATTAAAATACCCAACAAAATAAGTCATTTAAAAAAAGAGGAGGGTGAAAGGTTTCCTTACCGATTTGGGTATCTTTCAAAACATACACCCCATGAAAGAAGGACAGTAGATCATTGATATAAATACTCATAAACGAAAGTATATTACACAAAGAGTAGAATAATGGGCAGTACATACACCACTCAATGGAATTTGTGTCAAATGTAGCATATATCTCACGGGAATAAAAGTGTGATGAAAAATCCCTTACGAAAACTCGGCATCCTAACGGCGCCACATAAAACTTCCGAATATGGATTGATGAGATCAAATAGGGTATCTCATCACATTAAAATAAAATGTACACCAAGAGTAATATAAAATAACATCCCCAACATTACAAAGAGTAGCTTAAAAGATGTGACATAAAGGAGAGTACTTAAAAAGAAAGAGAGAGGTTAGATCTCTTACGAAAGTTCGGCAGCCTAACGGCGCCACTCAAAACTTCCAAAATGGATTGATGAGAGAGAATAGGGTCTCTCATCACATGAACATAAAAATTACAGTAAGTATAATATAATAGATCATCCCAATAACAAGAAATATGAGCTTTAAAAGGAATGACATAAAAGTGTGTACATAAAAAGAAAGAGAGGAGTAAGATCCCTTACCTCGGGTCCGACTTGACTCGATTGTTCTTTAACGTCCTGAATAATAAACTTGAGTTAATCCCTACTTTCTTAAGTACATTTTTCAAGTTAATTATTCCTTTTACACCATGTTATAAACATCATGTAATCATTTATGTTAATAATGTTCATTTTGTCAGTATTAGGTTCTTAAGTCGAAAGTGGACTTCTTACAATTACATGTTGTTCGTGTGGTCAAAGGTTCGTTATATCCAGAATCACATTCCTGATTTGGATATCATATATATCATATATATCCAGAATATACATGTATTTATGATACTACATAATCATTTAGAGATAATAAATGAAATGCACCGTTCATGGAGACGGTAAGTCGTACGTACGCATGAACGCTACTTTCATTTCTTTGTCATATTAATGGAATTAAAACTAAATGAGAGGTCTGTATATTTTAATTACAGAATTATATTCATCATTTATATGGATAATTCATCATATATATCCATTATATACATGTTCATATAATAGTACATTACATTTGGGGATAAGAAATGAAATGCACCGTTCATGGAGACGGTAAGCTGTACGTATGCATGAACGCTACATTCATTTCTATCTCATACTTTAATAGAAAGAAATAATAATGATATAGAGGTATATAATAATTCCAGTATAACATAATATATAATAACATTAAATCCATCCTTTATACATCCCACATATGGCATTAACGAATCACATCACTTTGAGGGGGCGGTAGTCCGCACTTCCTAAAATGAAGATATCGCGTATACCAATAATGGAAGCCATAAAGGTAAGGCACAAATGAAAAATACAGAAGCATAAGTAAAACATAAACATATTATATATCATATATAAAAATAGTGACATCATAATGGCCACCTTTGAAGGTGTTAAATGAGTATTGAACAATCATCGTTTCGGGAGGCAGAATTTCGCCATCCACGGAAACCGTATGTTATTTAACCATTTGATGTAGTTTTGTGAGAGTGTAGCTTGAATAAATCTTATAAAAACATCCTAGTATATTGAAGATACTGTTTTTGTTACAAAATAATTAAATAAAAAGAGTTTTTGTGGTTGGAGAAGCAAAATAAAACAAATGAACATGAGAGAATGAATTACCTTTAAAAGTGTAACTCTTTTTTATTTGAGCCTAAAGGCTTCCTTTGAAAGGATTCTTCCCAAAGAAAATACTCTAGGATTAGGAGAGGGATGTGGAGAGAGTAAATGGGCAGGGGTTGGCAGAGCCAAAGGCTTGAGGAGTATGTTAAATGAGGTAGAGGTGGGGGCCTTTTATAAGGGGAGAGGAGGGACACTTTTGGAAAGTAAGAAATATTACTTTATTTGAAAATGTGTTTCGGTTTTAAAAGGTCCCATATTGATATAATTCCTGGATAAGGTGATAAGGGTTCTAAATCCACCCATCCAATAAGTTTTGGACATGTTTAGGTCATATATTTTACATTATCTTCTCATTTTATTTAAATCGTTAAATAATGAGGTCATCATTGCATAATCATGATGTCATAAATAATTTAATTTATATAGTGTCTAAAAATTATAAAAAAAATACTATGATGTAGGAAATCGTTTTAGAATTACAATTACTATTTATAATCCAAAATATGATCATTATAACCCCATGTAAAAATTGTTTTTGTAAAACATATAATGTTTGTGTCATTTTTACTTTTACATTAAATAAAAAGTTATTTATGTCATTTCCCAACCAAAGTGGATCCATGGGGTCCCCAAGTTGACCCATGGCTTGTCATGGTCGGCCATGACACAACAAATGATGGTAGGACATGTTTCAAGTTCATTTCATATTATTAAAACATTATTTTTACATTAAACTACACTAATTACCACTAATCGCGATTAAAAACTTAATAAGTTACTATTCAACAAAAAATTATTTTTATCCGATTGAACCACATTTTACTTATTAATGACAACCATTTATGTCGGATTTTTATGAAATTAAAATCATAGAAGTGGTAAAATTTCATTTAAATGAAAAATTAGTTTTTATAAGTACCACTGAGTGGTTTCACTATTCATCAAAAATTGAAGTTTTTCAGAAAAATACCAAAAATTCACCCTAAGCTATATTTGATATTCCGAATTCAAAAATGAAGTCAATTTTACAAAATTCACAACATATAAGTAACATTAATTAATTTAATAATTAATTCCCGTTGTCAGAGCAAATAGCGTGTTTTTATGAAACAATAAGCATCAAAAGATTGACACTAGTTTAAGTCTGATTTCAAAGAGAAATTAATTCAAACGACCACTATTGGATTTAATGGTAAAATTATTTTCTAATTTCACTTTAAAACCAATTAAAAAGATAATCTAATTATATAAATATATTATATTAAAAAGAGGTTTTGAATTAAAATACAACATTTTACAATATTCATTAAAAAAATGAACTTTATCGGAAAGATACCAAAAATTTACACAAAGTAAAATTTGATGTCCCGATTTTAAAGAAGAGTTTTATTTGGTCCAAAAGAATTTATAAGAGTGATCAAAACTATATTTAATGACAGTTCTCCATCAAAAGGCGATAAGTGAACCTTTAGTGAAATTTAGGGTATAAAAGCCTAAAATTGAATTCTTTCCGTATTTTAAGCCTTTGGATAAATGTAAAAACATTTAAAAAACATATATAATCATATTTTAGTTATTTCTATCCATTCCCTCCAATACAACGCCTACATGTTAACTAACATTTACAATAATATTATTTTATTATTAGAGTGCAACGTAAGATTCCCAAGAAACTCATTGTTGCGTGTTGGGTACGCCATCGAGCATAGCGTCCCCTTTAAAGTCATATTAATATTTTATTCACAAATATGGATAAATATGAAAATGTCATATTATTTATTTACCTGGGGTGTTACATTTTTCATTATAAAATATGATTTAAAAAGATAATATATTATATTCCATTGTATAAAAATGGGTGTAATAAAAAATAACAGTGTCCTTACTTGCAGAAATTGTAGATATTTCCCCTTTGAGGAAAACAAAACATATTGTATTGAAATAGAGTAAATCATGGAAATGGTTGGATAAATTAATCAGGTTATGATAAATAACCTATATAAGAAGGATGCAATAGTTAGATAGAGATAATATCCTTTGCTAGATTATTTTATGTGATTCAATCCCCGTTTTTTAGTGGAAGTAGTTATATAATTTTAGTTGAGCAGTGGATTATGTTAATGAAAATGGCATTTAGGTCCATGGAATGTAGTGAAATCGAAAATTCCACACATCCAGTTTATTTTCTCATTGTGATTAAAATCATGGGTGGTCCTTGATCTAGAATACTATGGAAAAAGAATAAACAATTAACTAATGGAATAAAGGAATTTTTAGGAGACATACTTTGACCAATAATTTCCTCATAATCAACATGTTGTGATGAAGTAACTGGTTCATAGAATTAAGGAAAAGAAATATAAATTTATTGTAGATTATAAAACTACATGTAGAAGGCTATAATGGTATTTTATTGTTTATACCCACATCATATAGGGAAATATTGGTCACTTCTATGAATTTCTTAAGACAAATCACTAAAGGGATCTAGTTTCTTTCAATTTTTCATCATATGAATAACTACTTATATGTTCCCTCAAGATGGATAAATAATTCTCAATATCCTATATATTCAACCTATATCAATAAAATATGTTTTAAATTGAGAATAATGAAATAGGGAACACATAAAAAAAGAAAAATAAGTTTTTGTGATTTCTATATTGTTAAAACTATTGAAAGAGTCACCCATGAAAATTACATATGGGAATGGGAGTTTGGTTAAATTCTGAAAAAAGGATTCCCCATTCAAATGAATTTATGGGGAATGATGAAAAAACTAATATTCAGTGATAAATATACAAGGATATGGGGAATTATAATAATCAATACCCCAATATTCATAGGAATTTATTATAGAAGTGGCCAAAGAAAGATGAAAATGTAAATGTGATCACAACAATAGAGGTATAACTACCAAATGAGGTTGTGGCAGTTATATTAATATTATCATAAAATTTATCCAACGCCTTATTGAATTATAAAAATCAATACCCCAGTATTCATAGGAATTTATTATAGAAGAGGCCAAAGAAAGATGAAAATTTAAATGTGATCACAACAATAGAGGTATAACTACCAAATGAGGTTGTGGCAGTTATATTAATATTATCATCAAATTTATCCAACGCCTTATTGAATTATAGATTATTTCACTCTTTTATATTTACATAGATTGAAAATAAAAGTAGTTATTTTCCTTTTTTATATAATAACATATTTTTTTGTCAAAACACTGAAGATAAATTTCATGACATCAATGATGTGTCAAAAATTCCCAATTATAACATATAAATTTGATTTTCTTGCAGAACTATTTATTATAACTATGGATAACATTTATATAATAATTTCTTTGTAATGGATCTCAAACTATGATACAGAAATTAATTCAATAAAAATAAAATAAGGATTTATGGGGAAGATCTAAAACCGCTCATATTTAGAGAGGGAGATTCCTCACCTGATTATTATCTAGATCCACCCCCATTATCTCTAATAAATTAAATTATTAATGATTAACAAAAATACACATAGTAAGGAAGGATTTAAATTTCAAATGGTGTATTTATCTATTCTGTAGATATACATTGTTGTATTTCATGAGAAATTACCTAAACACCCCCGAGAGCATGTTTTTAAATTTAAAATTGATTTAATCCCTGATGAAAGTACAATATCCAAGACTCCCTATATAATGGATAATATATGATTAGTGTATTTGGAGGCACAATTTGAGAATTTGTGTAATAAGGGATTTTTTTTACCCTCGTGTTTGTCAATGGGGAGCCCATTTCCATATCATTTTGAAGAATGATGGATCTATGGGGTTGTATATTGATTATAGGGAAATAAATTCTATTACAATAGTGAACAAGTATCATCTACCTCAAATTGATGACATTTTTTATCAACATCCCATACCCCAATATTTACAATTTAATGATCATCATTATTTGTATATCCAATTCAATGTGAAGAAGGAATACATTCTAAATACATCATTCTAGATGAAGTATACACATTTTGAGTTTATATTAATTATATTTGGGATGAATAATGCACCCACTATTTTTAAGGACATAATGAATAGAGTATTCAAGTAATATCATGATATTTTTTTGGTATTCATTTATGACATTAAGGTGTTTTCAAAACTCTATTAGGACCATGATAATCACATTTTGTTCATTCTTAAGACTCTTATCAGGGATGAGTTATATAGTAGAATTATTAATTGTGACTTTTATTTTCGTTAAGTTTCAATTATTGTCCATGTTGTTTCTAATAATGGTATGTCAGTTAATCCCACAAAGAAACAGATAGTAAGAGAATAGTCTATAATAAAAAAATTCACTAAGGTTTGTATTTTCATTTATTTGGAAGGTTACTATCAGTAATTCGTTTATAATTTTTCACAATTGGCTAACCCATTAACCAATATTACATTTAAAGGGGTAATGTTTGTCTGTAAAAAAATTTCAATAATTCATTGATGTAAGAAATATAATATTAATCAATTAACATATTTTAACTCTACCTTCTAGTATTTATGAGTTTATTATATATAGTGATTCATCTATTAAGGTAATTGGTTGTTTCTTAATTGATGATACAAATATTATATCATATGCATCATTTCAATCGATGTCTCATGAATAGAACTACACAACCCATTATCATGACATAACAATGGTAATATTTGACATGAGAATATGGATAAATTATCTATACAGAAAATGATATGAGATATACATTGATAATAAGAGTCTGAAATGCATCTTTTCAATGTAAGAGCACAATATACGACAAAGTCAATGGCTCGAGCTACAGAAATATTATGATTTCTCAATACACTACCACCCATGGAAAGCCAATAAGGTATATTATGTGTTGACCATGAATGATAATTGAGTTCTAACCCAAATTGGGATTGATAAGGATGATATGTTAAAGGATCTAGTAATGATGGATATGGGAATTCTGAATAAAGGGGTGACATAAATAATTTTTCAAATGATTGAAAACCCATTTTTGTTATAAAGGATATATAATTCACAATCCCATGAGGTGGACATCCATAATAAAATTAATTTCAGGAATGAAGGAAAATATGATGATTTTTTTTGTGAAGACGGTGTTCAAAAATTTGGAAGGTGTATATGTCTTCTATATATACTATTTCTAAAAAGAGAGTCATTGTATGAAATTCATATCTATAATTTCCCTATACATTCTAATAGCACAAAGATGTATAGATACCTGAAGGAACATTTTTTTTGCGATAATGTGAAAAGGGGAATTTTGTATTATGTGTCCAATTATTTGGTTTGATAACAAGTGAATTTTTTGAGGAAACATACAAAAGGATTCTTAAATCATCTTCCTTGTATATTGTGTAAATGGGATGAAATTACTACTTACTTTTTCCTGGGACTACCATAGACTCTATGAAAGATGGATGAAATATTTTTTAAAATTTATCGCCAAACCAAATATTGTCACATTCTTGTTATAAAAAATTACATTTCCCTTGAGCACATCACATGGATCTATATTAATTATGTAGTAAAGATTAATGGTTCACCTCTATAGATTGTTTATAATTGAGATCCCCACATTACCTCATCATTTTGGAAGAGTATTCTGAAGGTTCTAGATATTGAGATTCATTTGAGAACCTCTTACCTCCCAAAAATATATGGAAAATCCAAAACAACTATTAAAATAATGTGAGAATTATTGATTTAATGCTCATTTGAAATTCTAGGAATGTGGGATCCATACTTTCCTTTGGTAATGTATTACTATGATAATAGTTTCCATTCAAGTATTCAAATGGAATCATATAAACCATTATATGGAATGATATCTTGTACTCAATGTTGTAGGGAACACAGATTTTAAAGGAAACACATAGGGTTAGAACTTGTTGAAGATATTATAATAAGGGTAAATGCGATTCACTCTCAAATTAAATTATATCAATGTAAGAAAAATATTTACCATGAAAATCAGAGGAAGGATTTAGAGTTTCTTATTAAAGATAATGTTTTTGTGGATGTATGTATTTTGAAAGGAGTTATTATATTCAGTAATAAATCTAAATTATGTCCTAGGTATATTGGAACATTCAAAATTTAAGAAAGGGTGGTATTTGTTTATAATAATTTTAGAAATCATACCAAATCTCAAAATGGTACACGATGTGTTCAATATATCTGTACTAAAGAAGTACATACTGGACCCAACACATGTGTTCATCTCTAATGAGAAAGAGTTGGAACCTAATGATTCATACTATCAATAACACTTCAATATTCTTGATAACAATGAAAATGGTTTGAATAATTGGACGAATCATCGGGTAAAGGTACTTGTCAGAAATCACCTAATGGAGGAATCAATATGGGAACCAATGTATTATATCAAAGATAACTAAAAACATATTTTATGAATGTAATAAAACTAAAATATCAAGTATATTTTTTATGTAAGAATCAATCAACCTAAGAAATTACTCTATTTTCCGTTATTTAAAAAAATTATCTTTATTGAAGGTCTTGAAACACACAGAACACATGAGTTAAAAAAACACAATCAAGTCACATTTTTCACAATTAGTAAAATTATAATAGTTTTAGATATTTTATATCGTAAATTTATTCATTATATATCCAAAAAAATATTTTTACCTGCATCCAATATATTTGATAGGAAGAATATAAGAACAAACCCAATATTACACATAAAATATTATATTTTTATAAAGGTTGTTTTGTGGCCTTTTAATAGAGATCATATCGTAATTATAATTGTCGAAAATTTTATAAATTTAATATGTAAAAATAAAATTCATATTTAAAATTGAAAAATAAAAAACATCTTATGATGCATTTTTCATATTTTTCTATGATGTTTCATTTTTTAAGGAATTATGATAAATAATGACTTTACTTCAATGCCTCTTTTTTCATATAATTTTTAATAGTCTTAAATTTTAAATTTTAATTGTTCGAAACTATATTATACCAATAAATTTTCAATTAATGCAATTTTGGTGATATTAATAAATTCCACTTCTAAGATGTGTTTTCAAACATCGTAAACTTTTGAAATATTTTACATTCATAACAAAAAATTTCATCCCAACTACAGGATTCATTTTATATAAATTTCATCTACTTATATTATTTTAATAAGGAAAAATGATTTTAATTTTTTTATTCAGAATAATTTATAATCTATAACAGGTTCAATTTATTTTATGATTGAAAATATCAGGGAAAGGGATTGAAATTAATATCAATGATTAAGGAATGATTGAGCATAATAAGAGACTAAACACTAAACATAATAGTGAACATGAAATATAGTCATGTCCAAAATTTAATTTATGGCCCTATTTCGACCCTATCCTCATTTGGGTTGACATTGTTCTTCTATTAGATCCAATCTCAATGAGAGAAAACTAGGTTTAATTCCATTTTAAAAAATATTCATGATTGTCACTCCTCCAACTCTATAAAAAGGCATCTTATTCTCCTACTTACTCACACCTATCAAGACACATTGGCTAAATCAAAATCTTCCAAAAAAGCTCCTCAGCATTCCTAACATCATCCAAGAATCCTAACCTTTGGCGTAAAGTCACCCAACGATGCCCTTCAGGCAAACAAAAAGGTGTTACCTAAAGAAGTGGTAACATAATTCCTCAAGCGCTTTAGTTTTACTTCTTTACCAACTCCATCAACTCTCTTTATTATATTCCAATAACAACACTGTACTTTATTTCACACATTAACAGATGTTATTACATAAAATCTTCACTAGAAAAAACCTAGAATATTGATAGGTATAGTGTCTTTGGGTCTTGGGGATATTATACAACAACATAAAAAATGAAATACACGTATTTATTGAAAATATAATTTATATGACCACACACATTCCATCATACTTATCATTGTATGGGATAACCATAGGATATGCATAAGAAAAGGGTGATCTATAATGCCCAATAAGGGAGTATACAAGGGATTACATGAACAATATAGTAAATGTTATGACATTGAAATATTAATAGAACATAATAGAAACATGAACATAAAAGCATGATATTTCTTGATTATCATAACATCGAAATGTGGAATCAACCATTAACATGATATGAGCATGTTATCGGGCTCATTAAAAGTGGAGCATGAGTAAACCCTCATTTCACATGAATTAGAGTTAGTAAACCCTCATTGCACTTGACATATCATGATGATAGTCATTATCCAATGAATTGGATAACTATTAGGTCGCACCCTTCATAATCATTTTATTTCATGCATAAGTGCTCAACATTGATAATATAACATGGATTCATTAGACATCATCATTTATTCCAAGATTAAGTAATGTTGAATTATTAAATGAAACTCTATAATAATATGTAATGTTCATAAAGGTGAATACCGATGATAGAGAAATTGGCATGGTATTCACTACATAATGACTTTGGCTTGACAAGTTGTGGTGCAATTTCAATTTCATAACGACGTGACGTAAGAATATAAAGATATGATTTATGAGAGAGAACATGTTTTATGATAATATATACATGGAATGGATAGTAACAGGGTCATATAGATACGTTTCTCAACATAATTAAATGAATTTAGATTCATAATACAAAATAATTGCTTGAATGTAAATAAGAAGAGATAAATTCCTTACCGAATCTTTGTAGGGTAACAATTGTATCATGTGTGGAATTAATGAGAGTGAAATTGGTATATTATCATTAAAACATAAGAAAGGATGTATGGGGAGGTAAAAAATCATACCAAAACATTTTTTATTGAAAAAAAGGTATAACTATATATTGAAATTTGGCCAAAATGGGGATGGAAAAAATCCCTTACTTGTAAGTGTGATGAAAAGGCTTGGGAGTGGCTTAGGAGATATTTATTGGGATATTAGGGAGACATCAAAAGTTAATAGAGAGAGGAGTTCATCATATGTATGTGAACCATGGGTTTTTAGTGAAAGGATGTGGGCGCTTGGGTGTGATTATATAGGAAAAGAGATGGAATTATTTATTATTGAGTTTTTTGAAACCACACATTAAACTAGACAAAACCAAAATCCAAACCACGTTTTTGGCACATGTTTTTTTCCAATGGGGAGTATAAATATTAATTTTATAATTCAAATGGTATAAATTCCTTAAATATTAGGCTTGATTATGTATAGGTGAGTCACACTCTCTAGGAAATCATTTTAAAAAATTAAATGTTTTATAAGTCTTGGATGGTCCACAGGGGAACCATAAATTTAATCGAACATATATAAAATCTCATTATATTATGGGTAAAACACACATTGTTAGAAAATACTTTTTATAATATTTTATTATATCACTATTGGGTCATTATGATTTCATAAAACACATTATATATTTAGAAAGTATTTAATGATTATCCTAAAGATCGACTATCTCAGAAAATGTTAAAAAATTCACTGTTGGATAATTTAAACATCCAAATTAAAAAATAATTCATTTTATCAAGATAATTTTGTAAATATGTTAATTTTTACATTTAAAACAAAAATTAACATTTATAAATAATTCATGCGTTAAAAAAAACAGATTTCAATCATTAAAAAAAATAATATTGTGTTAATACAAATTTATACGATCATTTATATTTAATAAAAAGTAATTTTGTAATAATACTAAAATAAAATTTAATTCCAAAATCCATTAATTAGTCAAAATAGATTTCTAAGTTGAATATTAACTTAAAATACTATTTGTTCTTTAAAATATATTTAAAATTTAACAATAAAAAAATGAATGTGTATTCTATATAAAAAATTATTAAACATATTGTAGTTCTAGGGTATTATTACATAACCCCATAAAACACCTACCTAAGACCTGATGGTATGGTGTGTGATGGTGATAATCTCTTGGGGTGTCGTAGATAACATCGCTTGGGTGGTAATCATTTTTTACTTCTACTTCTCCCAAAGGTTTTTCTGTTCATGCTTAACTTCTTGAATCTCGTCTTGGTCATACCCAAGAAAGAATCCTAGTGATACCACCTAATTTTTTAGCTCCGAAAAATGGACATCGTTTGAAGGAATTCTACTAAATGAGGCCATTTCTTGGTTTGTTAGAGTAAATTCGATTTATTAAATAAGTATATTAATACTAATCACGTGGTCACTATTCTATGGCAATATTATCAATTGTAACTATTCATAACGGTATTTTAAAATCCAAAAACATTAAACCATGGAATTCAATATTTAATATAACTATTATATAAAATAGTACATTTAATTAGATCCAGAAGAATTTTCATTATAAAATTGTACGGACATTTCAATACCTATATTTGAAAAAGGTATCCTTAAAATATATATATTTTTATACTTTAAATGTTTTACATACACTTACACATAATTATATTTTATCAGTAATGAACATCCTACTTATATGTACAGTGAACTACCACCAAAAGAATAGAAGTTGGTCATTTTTCTATTACCACCATTCAAGGTTAGGAATTATGATGAAATCTATGTTTATATTTTTGATATATGATATTTATAATGTATTTATTCTTATTCAATTATTTTATATCAAATTATTTTATTCACTCTATTTTTTTGTAAATATGGTAACGTTGTTTATTGAAATGTCGACTACTACCCCCACAAAGAGATGTTATTCATTCATGCTATACATGGGATTTATAAATATGCTTTTAATGAAACATTTTAACATATATGAGAATTATTTGATAGTAATACTATTATATACATATAAAGATATATCAATTAATTTTAATTCATTCAAAATATCACAATGTAATGAAACTAGCATTCTTGCGTACATACAGTCTATCGTCTCAATGAACAGTGTATTTAATTTCCTATCTCTAGTCATTATAAATAATTAAAAATTAATATATAATGAATATATACGATACTTGTGTCATTTTTAAACTTTTTTAGACGATGAATAAATAATCTAATTAATCATAACAACTTGTAAAAAGTTAAAACATACTCGACAAACTAGGAAATTAACACCCAGGCTAGTGAAAATAATTAATGAATGTAATTAATCTAGTTGTAAGATATTATAAATATATAATATATGAGAACATACCAATTAATATGGTCCTTTAATAAGTTATTAAAACTCCTAAAAATATTATAATGGATGTTAAATCACGTTCACAGAAAAGGAAATGTAATGTAAGGATGTTTTTCACTATTTACATTCCAAGGAGCCTTATTTGTTGTTAAGAAACGATTCTCATTTATATTGTACATATACATCATTTAGAAATTTTATATCATGAAACACATTATTCAAATTATATTTTATATTTCATTTATTTCATGTGGAATTAAGATTCAAATGTTTTAATGTTGTATGGGACACTTCAGAATGTTTTAGCATTATTTTCATCAAGAAATTTCTTAATGATTATCTTTTCAATCTCAGTTCCTTTTGTGATTGTAAAAATTATCTTGAAATTTTAACAATAATGTAGTAATTTTTCTATAAAATTTTCTTGAATATCTATATTCTCATAAACATTATCTTATTATTTCCAAAATCATACAACATTTTTACATATGGTTTTCACATTGGAAATTATTGGATTAACTAAGGAATTATTTATATATCTATTTCCTTTATTCAATATAGATATTTGATAAGTATTATTTTTTATTATCTGAAACAATTATTGGATATAAGGAATTATTTTGATAGCTACGACATGGTTGAGGCCTGGTTTTATATTTCCCCTCAATGCATCTGTATTTTTAAGAGATGAAATAAATGGCCAAATTAGAATAGTTTCTACCCGATATACAAAACGGCCATGTGAAATGTCTTGAATGTAATGGTTTCATGTGCGTAAGTAACATAACATCCAAAAAATAATCATCTCCCAATTTTTTTATTCACCCAATAGTTTGTGTGTCTACCTATTTATGGATTCAATTTATTTTAATGCAATTGATGAAATTACATGTGTTTTCAGTTGTTACATTAATATATCGAATTTGGATTATCATGTATATTTTAATGGAATGTTTTATCATTTATTCACCTTTACCTTTACTCATATATGATTTTTATTAATTCTATATTAGATACCATTAATGAGAATTTTATCTCACGGGTATTATGTTTCCATTTCTTGGGTTATGAAGGGGAGTCCTTTGGATGAGATTCAAGGATGTTGTATATTTAATTTTATCCTGAATCATTTTCTTATTATACATTTCACAATGTATTATATAAATCATTTATGAAATTTGGATTTCCATAATTTTTAAATTGATCAGACCTTCGGTATTTGATTCCTTTTAATCATGCAAATGCTGTTAAAAAATCCACGAATTTTAGGCTTCTAGTGTTAGGGCATTAAAGGATAAACCTAAATTTTAATATATTGACAATATGGTTTAATGAATTAGAATAACATTAAGTTATTTATCATCATTATGTGTTTTTCCATTATGATTAGTGTTCCTCATACAATTCTTTTTGGTTTCAATCAATTGCTACAACTAAAAGGAGTAATGTTAACACTAAATCTGATAGAAAATTCTATGACTATGAGAAATAAAATATGATTATGATTGGGGAGAATGATATTATGATTATTATGAATTTTTTATCAAGATATATAATTAAAAACTCCCACCACAACCAAATATTTTACTTTCCAAAGAATAGAATGATATTGTTCTCCAATAGCATGGATGGTGGATAGCATTGATGAATGTTAACTATGATTTCTATATGGAAAGAATGTCTTAGGAAACGCTCAACGGAATGAATAAAGGGAGTGAAACGATGATATGAGTGTGGAAAATAATGACATAGGGAACATATTTTACAACAAAAATGTTAAATTTTTTCTAAACACAATGGATTAGAATAATTGTTACCCTAAGTCATCATTAGTGGTCAAATGTTATAACTATTGAATTTATAGGTTATATATGAATTGATTTAAAAGTGGGAATGCTGCTAAAGATAATTAGAACGGTTTTATTGAGTAATTTATATTATATTATGATTAAAATAATTTGAATAAAAAATAAAAGTAATGAGTCATTAGAAAATATTTTTTAATTTAAACATAAGAATAATTATTTAAACAAGATTGATTAATGTTAAGACATGATTCATTTTTTATATTGTTACATACCATTACATTATTTTATTAATTTCCCATCTCGTTTTTTTATTCCACTTTATTGTGGTTCATTTTTGGATTCTCAAGGATGGATAATAGTTACTGGGGATAATTACTTTAAATTATGGGATTTTTATTTGATTGAATTAATAAAATCTAGGTATAAATGAGTAAATTGATTTAGAGTATATCCATTAAAATCTAAACTACTTTCATTATTATGGATGTTTTGATGTTCTAAATAGTCTAAAAGATGTGGACCCTTTACAGAAAAGATTTCATGAAATGGTTCATGGTGTGTTTCAAAACTATGAATTTGTTTTATGTCATTAAATATGCGATTTTTGTATTTATATTATGATAAAATAAGTCGTTTTGAATCCTTTTCTTAAATGATAAATCCACATCATAAAATGGTTTCATGCCATGTATTTTTATGGATTGGTAATTTTAGGTTCTATACAGGTGATTTTTTTACTTTTATGTGTTGCTTATCTCTTGACCCCTATGAGAGGTTCCATTCAATATTCAGGATCTTTTATCCATTGGGATTGTTTTGTTTAGTGATTGATCTTTATTTTGGTTTTGGTGTGTCTCCCTAGGTAAGATATCATTCTTCTTCTTCATTAATGTTGGTCATTTTAGTACAATTTCAATACGATTACGGATCCTTTTATCTATGACTGCAATATTCTTGATTATTTATATATCTACTACATGATCTCCCTTCCAATGCTAGCCCTTTTGTTGGTTTTGTTGTGTAATAAGCATTGTACAGGAAATTGTTTGTTATATCCTCTCAGCTAGTAATTTTTCTTATTGAATCAACTCTGATATTTTAGGAATGAATCCTGGAAATACATAATTTCTTTTCATTCTATCATATTGGTCGATCTTGTATAGTTTGTATGGATGATATTTAAGGTAGGTTATTCATTCTGAAAAAAATATTGGGTGAACTACATTTATTTGTTATTATAAATAAGTTTAAATATAAACCATCATGATTAAATAGTATATGTTGAATTTTTTTTCTACGAAATATTGTTTCCCCATAATTTGATAATGGTAATAGTCTTTTAATAATTGTATAAAAGGTTTTTTATGAAATGGTTTTGATTATTTACCCCATGTAAATTAAAGGGAGCATAAGTAGATGTTATAGTCAAAGGAATTGTTTGTTAATCTAATTGCAAGGTTCACGTGTGGGGTGTTCTTCTTTTCATTTGGCCTCTTTTTATAGGGAATTGTTTGAAAATATAAGCTATTTCACTTATTGTGGTGTTTATCTACTCTTTAAATTTGATTCATATGTCTGGAGGATTGCTGTGTGTGATTGTATATGTCTGTGTATGACTTCCCTAGCTATTGTGTTATGTTATGATCATATTCATGACATTACATGTGTTTTGGTTTGTATTGAATTTGATATATTTTGCAGTAAATTATTTTATATGACTTCTTTGATGTATAAGAAATTATTTGAAACTACTTTACAATAATTGTTTGGAAATATGTAAAAGGGGGAAATTCATAAAACAGATTTTGATATCAAAACTATATAACTGATTATCATGCCTCTTAATCATTAAATGTGTGCATGCTCAAATTTATGTACAGATACATCGTATGGAACACCTTGGTGGGATCCTACTGGGCATGTTTAACACACATCCCATGCACCCCTTCGGTGGTATAAAGATATTGATTTTCCTTTCAATGCATGAAAATTAATGTTTCATATAGTGTGGTTTTGATGTTAATTTTAGATTTGTTTATGTGGATGGGGCAATTTAACCCTTGAAATTACATGGAGTAGTTGTTTTTTTCTTTTTTCTTGTTTTTTTGAGTTTTTTCTTTGGATATTTATTAGCATTTGTTGACTTATATAGATTCTATTGTATCTTTATTTATATGACACATATATATGTTGTTTTATTATTATACTATATCGTCGATTCTATTTTATATAAATGTCATGTTTTATACATCATATTAGTCAAAATCATTTTCTATGGTTGTTGTTAATGAATGTGTTCCTGTCGTCAGCCCATGGGGACCAGGAATTCCCTTTGGTAATGTGATTGTTCATGTCAGATGCCACATTGAGAGGGTATCCATGATGAGTTATTGATGCTGGGGTTTTTTTCGTGAAACTACTGTCGATAATTTCTACTAAAAATGTAGCACAGTGGTGACCACACTATTGTCTCATGAGGAGGTTACAAGATATGTTATCAAACTATCACATTGTAAATTTGTTTTTGTTTTAAAAAAAATGGAAAATTGCGGATTTGATTAAATAGTCTAGAATAGAAAATAAAAAACCTAAATAGAAAGAAAATTTTCCAATGATCTAGAAAATTTATTGGAAGTAAAATAAGTTTAAAACCAGAATCAAAACAGTGGTAACATACTAGCTTTAACCTCTAGGACACTCCCCTCTTTATTGTTTAAAAATTATCTCCCTAATGAATCTTTAAATGACTACCCAAATACCTCTAGATAAACACCTTATATTGAATGGATATCATATTGAAACATAAATATGATTGTTTCCCCTCTTGTAGAAGTGATCCAATAACTTGAAGAGCTTCAAATAATCAAACGTAATCGAAATCACTATACTCAACGGAAAGACCTCACCGAAGAAATTTAAATAGAGAAATCGACTATTTTATTTCATAGATTAGGAGACCATCTAGAAAAAACAAGTTGAAAATATATTAGTGAAATAATTAAATAGTTTTCATCCAAGAAATATAAATTCAAGAGAGATACAATAGAGATTAAACAAGAATATCAATACTTGGAAGGGAGTGTTCGTCAGTTGTCGCCGTCCGTAACCACTTTGTTTTTAGCCTCGCATCACTTGAGCATCCCACATCATCTAAATTCCAGAAATATTTCACACCATCTTCATCAAGGATTCTAAAAATCCAACCCCACCTTGATAATAAAGAAGAAATGGGAAGCTAAGGGGAGGAGGTCTGGAATTTATTCTATCCAGATTCTGTCCTCCTGGTGTAGTCATCTTTTTGGAACCCTCCCTGGCCGAATCAACCTCTGGACCATTCTAAGTAGTTGTTCCAAATTTTATCTTCTATCCCTCCTACAAATTTCAGAATAATTTAAGATGTTAGGTGAAAGGTATTAATTAATTAATCAACGTATCTTTCTCTTCTCAAGGAGACTCTTCATCTCCCACAAAAGTGTTTCACTCAAATAGTTTCACAATGAGAGACTATGACCTTGAAATGCTTCCTGCACAAGCAACATAGAGTCTTCTTGCACTCCAAGTTGGAATTAATGACTTTGAACACCTGTATAAAAAGATGTGCTTCATTGATTGAGGTGGGCTACACACATCCTAACATAAAAACTTTTCCCAAAGAATGATTTTTTGGGCCCCTAGATGGACGTTTTAGAACATGGTCCGGTTGAAAAATTTGAAGACCATAATCAAGGGGTTCTTTAAAAAAGAAATCATTTGAATTTGATCAATATAAAAAATGATATGACTGAATCATCAAACTAGTGAAAGAATGTGAAAACCCCATTATTAGGGAATTTTCACAATTTAGCTCAAAATACAACAAAATTCCAAAAATTATGCAATTTAACATGTAATTAGTCATTGGAGAGGATTAAAACATTGAGATGTAGATAAAATATATCGAAAATATCATCTCTATTAATTCCCCCACACTTAGAACTTGGTCTCCTAGATAAGTCATCATCAAAACCAAATCAATGCATATTCAAAACACAAACCAATGAGGTTAACCAATCAACCAGCAAGAATCAAATGATATCATGCCTCATAAAAAATTATTCGAGTTTTAAATTCAGTTTATTCAATCCATTTACACACTTATTATCCTCATTCCCACAACACAGTTACCTCACCCAAATTTTCTCTCAACACAAATATTGATTTTGAACAAAGATTCTCTCATCCAAACACGTGCAAGAATCATCATAGGCTTGAAACATTTCTACATATCTACCCGCTGTGAGCCAAGAAAAATTTGATCATCATGAGAGATTTTCAAGGTTGTTCTGTAGAAAATGGTGGGTGGATTTAAGATGGACAAAACTTTTGGGGCCGAATAAGGAGGGTTTGGCTCAATTTGGAAGAAACAAAATGCATGAATCTAATCTCCACTCTCATGTGGTATCTTCCTTACTATCCTCTAATGAAAAATAGATTTTAGCATCTCTGAGAATATATTTTCCACTTTATTCCATCAATATTTTACTAGAAAAAGTGACATTTCTTATCTTCTTCATTTTTTCAAAAGCTCGAGATTGGGCATAACATTCTTCCATTAAGAGCTCCAGACAGGCACAACTTTCATAAATTGAGAGAACTAGACAGGCACACCGCTCTTCCATTGAGAGATCCAGAGAGGCACAACTCCCAGAAAAACAATTGTCAGAAGAAAAAACATCTCTTCATAGTTTTGATAACCACCTAAAGCAACACCAGAGGATGTAGCACACCACAAGTCATCTCGCCCACACTTAAGTTCAACTAGATAATGCATTTATACTTCTAGAGTAGGTAGGGAAGGGAAAATGGCCTGTAATTTGGCTATCTATAAGGCAGTACATGGCTACTAGGGGATCAATAAATATAAAATGTACATGGTGGGGCAGAATAAAAAGGATAATCATGAAAAAGGGGCTTTCAATCCCAAAAAATTTGCCTCAATAATTTCACTCACAATCACCTCAACCCTCATGTTTTGGTAGAAATAGATCAAGTTCTGGTTCAAACAAACATGGATTGGATCACTAAACAAAAAAGGAGAATGTGAATAAGATAAAAAAATGGTTCAAAATTCTCACAGGCTATTGATTTTTAATATTAGACTACATTCATGGCATGGAACCCAAAATTCAATGCTTATTTCAAAATTATTGAACTTGAAAAAGTGTCTTTTTATAATTCATTTATAACTAGATTCAAGGGATCAATTTGTTCACTCGTTGATTGGGTTTTCAAAATTACAAAGATCATTATGTAAGATGAAATGTTTTTTTTCAAAATTTTAAATAAAACCCGGAAAATTGGAAGACAAAAAAAATCATATTCTACCAAGGATGATTCTCCCCCCACACTTATCTTGTAAAATGTAGTCATTTTACATATATTATATGAGAAATGAAAATAAAAAAGGTAATACATGAAAAAAACAAGTGGTAAGGAAAGGCATAACCTGGTTTTAATTTAATATTAGCATTATTGATCTAGCTTCCTAAAATCAGCAGCAGGGAAACCTACATAAAATATAAACTGAAAAAATCATCAAATTTTATTTTGGAATGAATGTAATGGAAAATAAAATAAAAAAAAGATAAGGGAAATGAGCCTTGGTATGAACCCCCATGCAGGTGCTAGGATTTCACTGCCCCTAGTCTGGTAGTTTAAGAAATTCAACCCCAATCTGAAGGCGGGTGATTTTTCTTCTTCATCATCCACCAAAATGAAATCTCATTAATATTTTTCAGCTCACACTTCTTGTAGAAGCTCCCAAAAAAAGATTTCTTCAGCTTCCCCTCCATAAATTTTATGTTTTGATGATATAGTGAAAGTAGGAAAAAAATGTAAAATAAACCTCCCAAGACATTATCCTCACAAAAGGCCTCCACTGGTTGTTGAAATGGACACACTATCCTTTCCTCAATTTCATCCTTGAAATACTCATCATCTGAAAAAATCTGTCCACCCAAATAAAAAATGAACTATATCAGCACAAGGATAACCAATTAGAATATTATTATCAAAATTATTAGGAAATTAAGGATAAAAATTTGAGACATCTCACTATGGATTCTTAGGTTCCAACACTTTCTGCGAGTCAAAAATAGTGGCATTAAAAGTGTGAAGCAGCTCTGGTTCTTCCATATGCTCTTCATAATGGAATGGCTCAAGTTTCTCCTCCTTTTGATCCAACGATTTATAAAATTATTCTAATTTATCAATTTCAAAAATAGTGGATTCAAATGAAATTTCATTTTCAACAAATTCATCTGAATTATTTTCAAAAGGACATTGATTTCCAAAAGATATATTTTTTGGTGAATCACAAAACATTTATTCCTTAAAATTTTGAAAAGATGATTCAAAATCAGTTTTCAACGCATCTACACAAGGTTAGTAACTATAAAAAATTGGTGTGATGCCATTTTCTATTTCTTGAGTATATTTTTGAGTTTTCAGATCTTTCAATTCTTTGAATTCATTGGAAATAAATACCATTTGTCTGATTACTTCGTGAATATTTTGTTGAATCACCAAATTATTTTGGTTCATATAAATAGTATATTGTTGAAATTTTAAAAAACAATCATGACCAAGCACCTCATATTTTTGATAATCTGAAAAAACATAGGAGCAGTCACTGTGAAAATCAATTTTCTGGGTTTTTTTTAAAACACAAAATTAGTGGTTAAAAATCCTAGAAAATGTATAATAAAATCAGAAAAAACATATGTAACCTCCTCAAAAATGGTGCCAATTTGATGCTAGGGTTTTTTTCATGAAACTCTATTCAATAATTTCCTCGTAAATTGTAGCATAGTGGTGACCATGGGGTTGTCTCACGAGAAGGTTTCATGCTATGTTATTAAACTGCCACTTTGTTAATTTTCTTTTGTTTTCACACAAAATGGAAAATTGGGGATTTGATTAAAGACTCAAGAACGAAAAATAAATAAAAACTAAAGAGAAATAAAATTTTCAAAGGATCTTAAAAATTGATAGGAAAATATAAGTTTGAAACTAGAATCAAAATAGTGGTTATGGACCAGGTTTAACCTCCCAGACACTCCCCTCTTCCATGTTTAAAAATTATCTCCCTAATTAATCTCTCAATGCCTACCCAAATACCTTTGGATAAACACCATATTTTGCATGGATATCATATTAAAACATCAATATGATTTTTCCCCTCATATAGAAGTGATCCAATTACTTGAAGACCATCAAATAATCAAACCTAATCGAAATCACTATGCTCAACGGCAAGACCTCAACGAAGAAATTTAAACAGTGAAATTGACTATTTTACTTCATAGATTCGGAAACCATCCTGAAAAAACATGTTTAAAATATATCTGTGAAATAAAACAACCATTTTCATCCAAGAAATATATGTTGAAGAGAGATACAATAGATATCACACATGAAGATCAATACTCAGAAGGGAGTCTTTTTCGGTTGTCACCATCCACAGCCACTTGGTGATTAGCCTCACATTACTTGAGAAGCCCACATCATATCAATTCAATCAATAGTACACACCATCTTCATCAAGGCTTCTACAAATCCAACCCCACCATGAAAAGAAAGAAGAGATGGGAAGCTAATGGGAGGATGCCCAATTTCTTTCCTCTCTGTGTAGTCTTTTATTTTGAACCCTCCCCGGCAGAATCAACCTCTAGACCCTTTTAAAGAGTTGTTGAAAATTTTATACTCTGTCCCTACTCCAAATTTCACCCTCCTTGCATACGTGAGGTAAATGGTATTAATTAATTACTCAACTACTCTTTCTTATCTCGGGGAGACTCTTCATCTCCCACATAAGTATTTCGCTCAAATAGATCCATAATGAGTGACTATGACCTTGAAACTCATCCTACACGTGGTCCATGCAGTCCTCTTGCATGCCCAGTTGGAATTAATGACTTTGGACACTTGTAGCCGATGTTGTGCTTCATTTATTGAGGTGGGATTCACACATCTCAACATAAAAATGTTTTCCAAAGAATGATTTATTTGGGACTATGGATTGATGATTTAGAACATTGTCTAGTTGAAAAATGTGAAAACCATAATCTGGGGGTTCCTACAAAAAAGGAATCGTTCGAATTGGATAAATATATAAAATGATATGCCCGAAACATCAAACTGGTGAAAGAATGTTAAAAAACTAGAATTAGGGCATTTTCACAATTTAGTACAAACTACAAAAAAATTCCAGAAATTATGAAATTTAACATGTAATGACACATTAGAGAGGATTAAATAATTGAATTTTAGATAAAATATATTGAAAATTTCAACTCTATCAGTTATCAATAGTTTGGAATCATATTGTTATGATATTATAGTTTTTGGGATGATTGATGTTTGGATATAGGATTTATTGGAATTGTGAGGAAGGTTGTGATGAGTGTCTAGGCAACTCTTACCATGAGGTGACACAAGTAACTATGGGATGGTATAAAGTGTATCTCTTGTTTGGATTTCATGATCATAATCACTGTTTTTTCGTATGGTATTTCAGTTTGAAAAATTACTATATTTTTATGTTCATTTTTTAAATTTTGGTCCATTACTATATGCCTTTGAGGGTTCCTCGATGGGTTATTAATGAGGGGGAATCTGATGCTCCTCAAGTGAATCTACCTCTAGATAAAAATCTTATCAAGCGAATAATGTTATAATTTTTTGTTGTTGACCAAAATGTTCCTAATAAAGATAAAAAAAAATTTAATGTACATCTTGAAGAATGATGGAAAAAGGACTTACCACATGAGTTCCTATATGATAAGACACTATCCATTAATGAATCTAATGAACCTCAAGAGATGATGGAGTTTTTATAAAATATCAATCAAATAATCTAATTCCTGTATTCTCTATAGAATATTAAGGTAATGTGTTAGGTGTCTGAACTTCAGGGTCTCTGTACGTGATGGTGGAATTCCATGGTATAGTTTAATATGCATGTGTTGTTCTACGGGAAGTGTTCAAATACATTCTTAATTTAATGGTTTAATATTTACTTTCTGATGATAGTGTATTCTATATAGTTCTTATCCTTACTAAAGGGAGGGAATTTGGTGTTGGAATACACTATTAAATTCAAGTAGCTAGTAAATTGTATGCCATAGTTAGTAAAGAATGACCTTGTAATGGCTTAAAAATATCTATAAGGATGTTGACAAGATATCTGATCGAATATATTTATGCAATAGAATATACATTTTTAGAGAATGTGGGAAGGGAAATGATGGAAGATATGATTAGGATATAATAGTGGGTTATGCTTCCCCTTATCTCACACCTAGTGTTTAATTCATTAGCATGATGGTAAAGATGAGAAAGTGGGTTGATCATCGCAAGATCTGTTGGGGTGGTTCCACACAACATACCTACTTTAAACCTTTTATTACAGTCAATAGTGCACTATTTACCAACTATGACATTTGAATGGTTGGGTGCAACCAATTTTTATAATCATCACATGTGATGATGCATAACAGTTTTGTGTGCTACGGTTATCTACAGTGTTTTTATCAGGATATGTATACAAATAATTATGTATAATTATTTTCATCTTCAATATCTAATGCAATGCATTCATAAGCATCAATGATAACAATGCTCTAGCCATTTTTCTCATGAGAGAAGCACTTTCTTGTAATGAATGTGTTTCAGGTAGTAGTAAATGTGATTATAGCTATAGATATTGGTAGCATAATTTTTTATTATATTTAATAGATACAAATTCATTGACACAAATTCATTCTACTAATTTTTATAAATAATTTTCTGATGTGAATAAACTTCCACCAGAAGTCATTTTTTGGGTGGAGTTAGAAATACCTCAATGAAAGAGTAAAGATAATGGTATTTATTTTTAATACTTTTTGGTTTATAATAGTTGATATGTAGTTAGCATAGGATTTCATCACTATTAATATGAATATATTTCACTTCATCATTTGGATGGAATGGTATATTTCTCCCCATTATGAGATTTATTTTTATCACCCGTGTGTTTTGTTCATTGATGTTGATGGGATCTCTAAGTTGTTTCATGTATAGTAGGGTCTAAGGACTGGAATAAAGGACCTTCCCACCCAGATCTATGGAGAATATTTTATTCATTAATAGTTGATCATGATGATGTTTCTTTAATTTCTAATCTTCAAATTTTTATTCGTCACATTCCAGACATTTTCATCATTTATTTCTATGGACTTTTCTAAGAGAAGAAGGTAGACGTTACGTTTTATCGAGGGAAGGGTACAAAGATTATTATGATGACTTCCAATCATATTGCATAAGAGGATATAAAATAAGTGAGCACTCATTTAGTTGATCTTATAGAAAAATATTTTCTACATAGTCTGTTTCACCTTGGGTGGTCCTTATGCACTTTTCCATGAAAGTGGATGGTTTCCTATGATTTTTTTGTGGAGTATTAAATGTTGAAACTAGAAAAAATTAAAAAGAATTATCCTTTCCCCCACTGGTATATTCATTCTTTATAAAATGGATAGAGGTGGTTTAAAATGATCGAACATATTTTAATTTATCATCATCTCAGAGTTTTATAGTGGAATATTCAAAAGAAGGATTTCAAGAGTAGGTAATTCCATATTTAATATCATTTCATTCTGTTGGGTCCAATTAACACACCTAATGTTTTCTTGAATTTGATGATGTAGATATTCCATGAGTATCTCAACTATTTTGTGGTAGGGTTCATGGATGATGTTTTAGTTTATTTGATAACCAAGAATGAGAACGAGAAATATTTGAGTTTGGTTATAGAAATACATGGGAGTCAACATTTTTAAGGAAATCATTCAAAACGAAAATTTTGGATCCAAAAGTGATTTTTTTTTAGAGTTTTTATGTTTTATCTGGGTTTACTAGTTGTTCATGAGAAGGTGATACCTATATTTTCATGGGAAGATCCAAGGAAAAACTTTGAGATTCATAACACATTTAGTCTTGTTAGAAATTATTGATGGTTTGTCAATAGTCTCATAAATTTAGTTTCTCCATCGATGAATCTTACCAGGAACGGGGTAAAATTCATATGGGATGTAATGTATCAATATTATTGCAAGGATCTGAAATGAATTCTCAGATTTTCTCCTATTATGATCTTACTATATCATAGTATGTGATATGTTTTTTTATTTATTCTTCATGTGCTGTTTTTGGTTGAATTTCCCTGTCAGATGATCATGTGGTGGCAAAAATCTCTCTCCATCTTCGACCCTAGGATAATAATTACCCCACTTGTGAATTAGTGATTACCAAAGGTATTCATGTTCTTAAATGATCATGGAATTTTTTTTAGAGGTTCATTATCTTTTCTAATAATTTATGTCTATGAAATATCTTTTCATATAAATACATGATACTCATGATGTGGTGGTTGATGGATTGCCTTCAGTTTTATTGAATTGGGCATCACCTAAACCCCATGAATGGGGAATTTTATTGCAATCAATATAAAAAAGTATGTAACCTCATAGGCTACTCTATAATGGTAGGAGGAGTTGAAAATTATGGAGGTCTTCACTATGATTGACATGGATGATTATGAAAATGTTTCAAGTATAGTTAATACCATTGTTCAGTCATCATCATCTCACATTGAGTCCAGTCTATAGGATCATCAGAATGATGATGAATTTTGGGAAATTTGGTAAACCCTACATGTTTGGGAGTTTATTTATAGTTGTCTAAAAATTATTTCTGATATCATATAATTTGGCTTTTAGTTATTCATCCCAACCTTTGCAAGGTGATCAATTTTTTTCTATCATTTTTATTTATGGTTCATTATTTTGAGCACTACAATGATGTATTATGACCTGATATGGTGATTTTGGTAGCTGACTATGATCATCTAAATTGACGATTCTAGGTTCTATTGTTGCATCTTCCAATATATAAATGTATTGCTTTTTAAACCATTTTTATATCTAGCCTTTTCTAGATCCTGTTTTTGAAATGATATGTGGTGTCCATATAATTTTTTGTTAGATTAAAATGAACTTACTAGGGGATAAAAATTATATAATTAGTTATTGATCGGTCGATGAAGTCAAATCACATAAATTCAATCATGGAAACCACTGAATTTGACGACCTGAGTATATTATATATATATGATGTTGTGATACTATATAGATTTCTCTCTTTTATTGTTTCGGAAAGGTATTCAAGGGATACATCATAGATCTAGAAAAGAATATAGGATGTTATGGGGACACAGGGTTGGTTTAGTATAGATTACCATCCACTAACAACTGGTCATAAAGGGTATATTATTAAAATCATAGATTTTATGCTCTGTTTCGAAGGCCTGGATTTTTGTAGATCGTGGTATATCCATCTTGGACTGTTTAAGTGTCCTTAAAAAATAATTATCATTGATCGAGCAGAATGGCTCCCATATAGGATTTTTATGGTTTCCTATGTGGGTTATCTCTTTGTTGGGTAGGAGTGGGATACCCACTCTTGCAGAACTATGTCATGATCAATATATGGAAATGAGGATTCAAGGAATGTGTTGATATATGGTTAAATAACATATTTGACTTAAATCATATGCATATATTTTTGTCTCCCTTTGGTGTTCTTCATCGATGGCTATATTTTATTAAACTTTTCTCCTTGGTTGGGTTACCATTGAATTATAAAATAAGTAAAATTTCCTCTATGATATATTGTATCATTTTTGGTTCGTATTCCTAGTCTCTCGTTGGCCTCCTGGCTTGCCTATCCCTTAAAACATTTCCCCTCAGGCCCCTATTACCTTTAGCGGAGGATGCTTCTACCCATCTCCTTGATACCCCACCACCCATAACCTAGAGTAAAATTAACTCATGTATAGTTCTATAATATGAGTCCCACACTCAAATCTATAGTAATGTAATGGTGGAGATCCTATATCAATATCCACCAAAAGAAAAGAAGGTGGAACTGCACGGCCCCTTGGGGTTCTCAACACCCACAACCTTATCCTCACATATTAGTGAATTCATGCACACGTTAATCCAATCAAAGAATCTATGGAAGGAATCTCCCCATTTCATATGATGTTTTTGAGTTCCAAGGATAGATTGAGGTTACTCTTCAGAAAATTATTCCATAATTAAAATGGAATGATCGTAGACTTAGGGAATGGGTGAAAATTGGTTTTCTCACCTCTAAAATTCGTAAACATAAAGAAGAACTTATTTCAATACCAGATCATAGGAATAATATTTCTAGTAAATGTTAATAGACACAGAGGATCAAAAGGCGTGATTACATTCATGGATAGCCTTTAAATTTTAATATCTTTATTTTCTGGAATAAGACCATTCATGTGGATCTAATTCATATATCATATCATTATCTACTGACCAAGGTAACCCATGATGGTGGATACCTCTTTTTTCATTTATCAATGGGAGTTCTGAATCTAGAAAGAGATAAGACCATTGGAATGATCTCAATATATTCAACCCTAGTAATCATCCTTTGTTGCTGGGAGGTAATTTTAATATAATAGGAGGTCTGGTAGAAAATAAAGATAGGGGTTCCATTGATTGGAAATAATGTCTAGAGTTTTTTTACATTATGAAAGGAAAATAGATCAGGAAACTTTGTTACATGGGTGACCAGTTCAACTGGTTCAACAACCATCATGGGGCTCAATGGTCCTGGAGCCGACTAGACCATTTCCTACCAACATGCATTCCATTTCTGCATTTCCAAACATAAATGTTCCCCCTTGGTGTGATGAATTTTTGGATTGGTCTCTGGTCCTTGTTTCCCATGAGGAAAATCTAGAAATATGTGAGTCATTTATATTTTAAATTTTCCAGAGTAGTCGCCCCCTTTACCATCAAATTTTATGTAGATCATGGTCTGAGCCTACCCAGGGGAGTCTCTGGATAACCTTCCATTAAGAATTATAGAGGCATAAAACCCGAAATTATGTGTGGGGAAAGTTTTCTTTCTAAATGGTAGGAAATTGGATGATGCCTTGAAAGAGATTGAACATCTCAATGCATCCTTGGAGAAGGCATGAGACAATAGAATTTTTTAAGAATTTTCTCGAATGAAAGACACTATCATGGGAATAATCCTTAATCATAAGAATCTGGAGATGGTTTCCATGAGGATTTGAAGGATTGAAGAATGAGACAAGTTCACAACATATTTTCATGTGTGTAAAAAAGTGTTGAAGCGGTCAACTCAACCCGAAATTATACTGGAGGATGAGAGATCTTCAAATGATAAGAAGCTAGTTGGGAACCTTTCTCACACCTTCTTCAGAGTCATGCTCACTAGTTCGAATCCACACATTATAGATAGTTACACAGGAGGTGAAGAAGAGTCATTGTGTTTTATCACTTACAAAGGGACTCCCTTGGACAATGATGAGTTATTGATGATTCTAGAAGAAGTTTTAATTCATATGACTATCACAAATCCTAATGATGATAGCAAGCTAATACCTAATGGGTTCCTTGGTTATTTCTATAGGTACTCTTGGGAGGTGGTAAAATTTGATTTTACTACATCCATCTAGGACTTCTTTTAAGAAGGCCATTTACTGAGAGTTGTCTCGAACACCATGAAGGACCTCTTTAAAAAAACAAGAGCCCCTCTTCTATTCTCCATTATCACCTTGTTAGTATATTTATGATCCTCTATAAAATTCATGAAAGATTTATCAGTTCTATGATATCTATCCCTCTATCATGATGTGTCTCTAATGAAAAACATGGCATTGTGAATGGTTGTTCTATTCAAGGTTCCATTTCACATGAAAATGATATGGTTCAAGACATCAACACCAGTACTCATGGCTCAAATTTGGCAACTAAACT
The DNA here is from genome assembly GCA_963277665.1 of Viscum album. Taxonomy (NCBI): domain Eukaryota; kingdom Viridiplantae; phylum Streptophyta; class Magnoliopsida; order Santalales; family Viscaceae; genus Viscum; species Viscum album. The sequence continues at coordinate 1,011,615,449 of OY728140.1, forward strand.
ACATATGAACAAGGCCTAAAATCGAGTTGAATAAAGAATTATTAACAAGGTGATGTCTGGTATGGGATTCTCTTCCATATCGACCAACCTCATCTTAAGATGATTTAGTTCCTCTTGTTTGTTGGTTAGTTTGATGGGTAAGTCACATGTCTTCTTTATGGAGGCTCAAGGCTTATGGCAGGGTAAACCCATCCCCCAAATCCTCTTCATTTTCACTGAGGAAATCCTTAACCACCTCGTCCATAGAATAATGTTCTATGTGAAGATTCTCCCATATCGAATGAGGTAGAACCACCCCCATATCCCATTGTATGTATGCATATGATACCTTAATATTTTATAATTCCTATAGGATATCGATGTAATCCCTTGTCAAGGTATTGTATGTTTACTATCCTTAGAGCAGTTAGACTAATGACAAGTCCAAGAGAAATTTACTAATCTCTAAAAAATGTGCTCCCTACCAGGCTGCCTCCTTATGTAATACCGATGACATGAAAAGTGGAACCATTTTAATGAATTATATGGGTTCCATTATTTCCTCAGGCAAGATTCAAATCCAATACATTGACCCCATTTTTTCAAATATCAGGGACTCAATCCTATGATAGATGAATATAATACTTTCCTTTTGGGGGTCATATATCCCATGTTAATATTGTTATCTTATCCACTCTAATCTATATAATTTCATCAATAAAATTCCTAAAGAGTTTCATCACCAATATTGAAACGATTTTATCCCGGTTTTTTTGGGATGCTCGGGTTGAAGGTAAACGAAACTGTTTATCTTGGGAGATGTTGGCTAAGACCATCTAGGAATGCAGGATCAACATTCGAATCATGGATGACAATATTACATGAATTCATGAATAACTAGCTTGATACTTTCATTATAGACTAAAATTTTGGTCAAAGACCATGGTCTTTTCTTTTGAGGGACACTCAGCGATAGATAAAGGCCAGATATCCTCTTTCCTTTCTGTGATCTTCCCCATATTCTATGACACTCATCCTTACGTTCACTAGATTATTGGGTTTGAGGAGTTGTAATTAAAGAATAACCACTAGTGGGGATCAGTCCACAGTTTCTTGAGATATCGAACATATAATTTTATTTTCAAATAGGGATCATACTTTCTTGCTTTCATCTAGTTCATGTTTGAAAAATACAAAAAGGGATGCTTCCATCTTATTGAAATGAATTTGGAGCCTGATAGGTGTGTGTGCAAACTATGCAAGTTGTAGAATTTATCCTCCAATTATTTTCTATGGATGCTTCAACCCAAGGATTAAGGGCACTACTGGAATAATGTTTCATGGTTTAAGAAATCCTATCCATGTACAATTCCCACCCTTTGAGGTTACATAGTAATTTTTCCCAAAAATTTAGAATTTTAGAAGTTTCAGTATGACACTAGTCTCATACTTATTTTTCTTCAAATATCATAAAAAATAGAGTAAAGATTATACTTTATTCGAGTGTGAATGGCCAAGGTATGTCAAGACCTTATTCCATACTTTTACATGATTTTACATCAAGGCACACTCGGATACCACTTTCCAGGATAGATGGCTTCATGGAAAGTGTAAAAAATGAATGGAGATTATTTCAATGATTGAAATTCATCTTGAAGGTTGTTGATGCCTTTGAAAGACATGAAATAATTCAATACGTGATGGGATCCTCTCTTCCGGGAGGACCATAATTGCAAAATGTAAAGCCTCCACCTTGATCAGGGTAGACTTGTTGACAAGTAGCAGAAAGCCCTTTCACTGAAACTTCTATAATCACACATTAATGGTTCCCAATTCTATAGAAACTCATGATGGAAATGAGTTCAATGGAATCCACCACCGAAAGGTTTGAAAGTCAATATTGATGTCTCTTTCATATCATGCACAATGAGAGGTGTTTGAGTGGTTCATAATTTCATGGGCTCAGCCATCTATGTGTATACATCCCAATTTAGCATCAGATCTTCCCTCTAGGTAGATTATATTTCATTACATAATGGTCTCTCACTATACTGATAGAGGGAATAATAATTTCTTCAGCTAAAATAGACTCCCTGATCATCCTCAATGTGATGAATAACACTAGTCCCACACCACGGTCGATTAGCTACACCATCAGAAAGTACAAATTCCTGCCCTCCAACAACTTCAGGAAGAATGTGTGGAATGAGGTTAATATGGTTTCTGATCAAATACAATCCTCAGCGGTCCATGGTTATAGTTTCTAATTCTTTTAAAATTTTAATTTCTTGATCCCTGATGGGGTCAATATTTTTAGGGGAGATTCCCTTAGCCTGCATTACATTAGATCCCCCTAGGCTCGTGATCCTCTTTTTTACCCCTGTTTTTCCTTCATTTAAATAAAATAATAAATGATGATTTCTTCTTTATATTTCATATCAATAAGTGCAATCTCGATCCCTCAATCATTTTGAGTAGGGAAGAGATTGAGGTGGATCCATATGTATCTATTGTAGAGAAGATACTAGAGATCATTGACTCTCTTGACAGTATCTTTTGTGGTATGTCGATTCATTAAATTACGGTGTTATGGAATGAAGTATCATATTTTTATTATATCTGAGTGATTTATTCATTGATAAGGTATGAATGTAATAATTTTTTTTGGAAATCACTATTTCATTTGACATCATGAGGAAGGAATGTGTTATTGTGGGGAGTTTCAAACATCGTGATTCCTTCTATTAGGTATTTACCACATCTATTTTTTTATTCCTCCTTATTTGGGTTTATTTTGGGATTCTGGATATAATTTTGTGGGTAAATTACCCATATTTTAGGGATGTTTTTCTATTGAAATTAATAGAGTTAATCTATAACTATATAAATATCTTAAGATATTGTCTTTATGAATTTGAACTATTTAATCTAATCTTTACATTTTTACATTGTGATCTTTTTACTTGACAGGAATTTTTTACAATGATGATTTCTTATATTTTTTCAAGACATTAATGATTTCAACAGTATGAATTGGGCTCACGTCGTGATATGATTGACATTTGGATTTTTTATATGGTATGAAATGTATTCTGAATATTTTATTTTTAAAAAATTGAGGTCATGAAATGGTTTCCCATCATGATTGTTTTTATATAAGTTATTTTTAGTTACTATATGGGTGATTAGTTTTTCTTTCAACATGGAGATTCTATTTAATTCCATTTGATATCTCATAGGTGATTCTTGGGTATCTACTTTTCTTCTAGATTATTTCTTTTAGTGATTGATCTTCATTTCTCTTAATGTGTATTTATCAGGTTAATAGATCCTTATTCTTCTTCATTTACATTGAATATAGTATAACATTACATTATGTTTTTGGATCCACTAATCTATGATGATAATCTTCTATATCCTCTAAAAAATGTTTTGTGATATTCATTATGCGGCTACCTATTATGTTGGTTATAGTGTAGTATGAACATTCAGAGATGTTTGTTGGGATATATCCTCTCCACCAAATATTTTTATTGTTTAATTGATTTTTCGAAATTGGAATTGATTCTAATTTATCGATTATTTTATTTTTATTTCTTCATGTTCGTGGATCCTATTGCAGGCATATGTGAACCAATTTTGGGGTAGTCGGTTTAATCTATATCATACATTGGATGAACTATATTACTATGGATTTATTACTTTTTTATTAATAAACCTGAATTATTTAATTGTGTGTGAAAAAATGGGTTTTGAAAAAGGTTGGTATTTAACTTGTTTTGTGAATGGAATTGGTATTTTTTAAAAATTAAGAAATGGCTCTGAGGAAACAGTTTTTAAAATGAATCATTTGTGAAGCCATGTGTACTTAGGTGGAAGGTATGGAAATAGAACTTGATAGTTGATAAGGTTTATGGTTCAATCATGGAGTATTCCTCTACACCATTGGACTATTATTAAAGGTACGTTCTAGAAATTATTCAAATGTTCACTTTTTAGGGTTTTTCTGTCCTCTCTACATTGGATTCATTTATACAGAAACATGATGTGTGTTGTTCTTATGTCTAAATAAGAGTGATCATATTATCATGGCCTGTTGTGATCCTTGGTGAGATGTTAAATTTTCCATGGTTTTTAGTAGATTTTATATGATATAATATGCATTGATTTATTTGAATGAGTTGATTTATATGGAATTAATTGAAACTATTTTAGATGGATTATATAAAAAATTAACAAGGGGTAATGTTTTACCATGATTTTGATGAAAAAAACTATTTAATTGATTATAATCCATTATTTTTCATTAAATATTGTCATGTTTTAAATTTTTTTCAAGATACATGATAGTGAACAGCTAGGTAGTATCCTTCCGATCTTGTTTAGAATGCATCATATCCACCCATTCAGTGGTGCGTAAACCATATTATTTATATTGATGAATTTAATGGAAAGGATCTATACTAAAGAGATATAGCTTTTTTAAGAAGTGGATGGGTAGTTGGTAATAGGATTTTTGGATTCTTCCCATTCGATCACATGGAATAGTTGTTTTAAATATTTGTTTTCTAACAAATTTTGGGCTTGTTCCTTGGATACTTTTTTACTAAAATTTAGTTTTGTAGATTTTTCTATTTTTGTTTTGATATCACATATATTTCTTATTATACATTTTCTTTTTTATTAACAACATCTATATATATATGTATCATGTTTTCCGCTTCATGTCGGAATAAATTATTCCCATTGGGTTTTGATGATGCATGGATTCTATTTTCCAGACATTCAGGATCAGGAATTCCATTTTGAGAAATTGATGGGTTTAGTTGAGTACCTTCTTAAGAAGGTATCAGACTCAGTTTCATCAAATGTATTGTATGAAAGATATATTTCATTAAAATATTTGTAATCATAATTAATGGTTTATGAATGGTGTCAAATTATTGAAGTGTTTATTTATTGGAATTGAAGAATTGTGTTATAGGAATAATGAAATATAAAATGTTCCTAATGAACTATTAAGAATATGTTGAATAAAACTAATGAACACGGAAGAAAATTTAATTGAAATGTTATATTTTATTTAAGACATGGTATTAAGGGAATACAACCCTTAATTATTATTTTTGTTGATAAAACATTGTTCTTTTGTATAAAAATATTAATTATATAGAAAAATAAACCCGATAATGGTGATGACCCCAGAATTTATTAATTATTTGTAAAAAAAAGCTTTTTCTGTTATCATTTATGGATACTAGAGAAAATTTGTATTTATGGAATACACTCAATAATATGTGGTTTTATTGATGGAATGGGTAATAATGTTTATTATAATTGAGGTATTATGGTAATTCTTGTTATAACCATGATTCAAAAGAAAATATGACTACGTTATTTATATATTTTTCATGTGAACATTAATAGACAGAAAATGATATTTTAGGTATTTATGTTAATTTTTTTGAAGTAAATTTAGTAACATACTTTTTAAAATTTTATTCTTGGAAGGTTTATAAGGATATCAATTTGTGGAATGGTTTACATTGACTTTTTTATATAGTTTTAGAGATTAATTTAATACATTCCTATGTGAAGATTTATTCATATTGGATAACCCATGTTATCCCTTTTTATAATGATAAATAAAAATATATGGAGTTATTTATCACTATATTGTAGATCTGGTGATATTTTATTTATTCGAGAACACTAAACTCGTCTTAATTTCATATAGTAAGATATAAAGGTGAAATTGATTAAAGAACAAATAGATGATGAGATATTTCTTATAATTCAATGAAAATTTATTCCCTATAAATATCTCTCCCTTTGATGTTATTGATAATATTAGTACTATAAAATTTCTCTTGGTTCTTCTACCAAACCCCAATTTGGTTCATAATGTATTTTATTTTTTTCTCTCTAGAAAGAACATATTTCATCCTTCATATGTACTGAACTCAGAGTTTATATCATTAGAGAATGATCTTTATTACGAGGAACAACTGAGGTATATTATTCTATTAAATGAGACCAATCACATAGTCAATGTATTGAAGAGAAACCACATTCATGAGGAGGTTATGTGGGGTCTTGAGGGTGCTATGATACCAAAGTATACTCAATTTTTGGTACCAATGTTACAAATATTGAGTGTAAATTAACATTTAATGGGAGATGAATGCAATACCCCATGTTGTTGTGAAATTGTTTTTACAAATAATTTTAGTCATTTGGATATTTTTTGTTACAGGTTACAAAAATAATATCTTCTAAGAAATTCAACACTAATTATATGTTTTATTACACACAACACTAAGTATCTCTTTTGATACATGAAACACCTATTATATAATGCATTGCACAAAACAATGAGTTAAGTGAAATATTAAATACTATTAAAATATTATCATCTAGTATGATAGTCATCACCTTGATGTTGGAATTTTGAGTATGAATAAGAATAAATAAATTATAAAAATATATTATTTAAACATGTAGAGAAAATTATTTCATAAGGGACTAATTAATTATAAGTTAAAATAAAAACCCTTTAAAAATAAAGGAACTCTTTTTTTTGGAAAAACTAATTTTCTGTGTGAAAATGTGTTTTACATAAAAAATTTAGGAAAATAGTATTTTTTTATTGGTATTAAGAAAATATATATATATGTTAAATTTTCAATTTAATACATAACATTCATCATTATTTAGGAATGATTTGAAATAAGTCCAATTTTACACTTAAAATATATATTTTTCTAAATAAAATTATTTCACATTTTACGAAGTTATTATATAATTATTTTTCACAATTTTATAAATTAATTTGATTAAAATAAATTAATTTCTAAAATTATCATTTCAAAATTATAATATGGTAATTTATTTATAATATGATCAGAAGATATGTTCTCCAACTAATAGTTTAATATATTCGTTCTTATTGCGAATTGTAATTTAATTGAAATATTTAACAAATGAAAAAAATAATATTGTTTTTAATTTAAAAGTAATGAAATTATCAATATATAAAACCAATTCATATTATTGGAATAAATTACATGTTGAAATTATATATAATATTTTCCTTAACTTTTGATCATTTTATCTTCTGAAAATTCATTTCCTCCTCATGTATGCATATTTAATTTTAAATTTAATTTTTCTTCTACTATGAATGGAATTTGGAATATTGAATTCAATACAGGTAATTAGAAAAGTTTATATTTTCTAATGTGTTCAACATGATTGTTTTAATTTAATTTTTATTAAAAAAATAAATAGTTACCATGGTTATGGTTAAAAGGAGTTTTCTGGAGGCTAAACTAATTGTATATAGAGTAAAATGACTTATAAAAATTTCTAAAACCCATTTTATGGCCATGTATAGACTTTATCAACGATAATGTTATATAATTTATCATTTTAATGATTTTTGGAATGTGAAAAATGTTTTTACACCATTTTCTTTAAAAATATATCAATTATGTCACTTACCACAATTATAAATAGCCATCCCTCTGCCCTCCAAATCAAAACTAAAAAACAAATTTTATTAGAAAATACCTGACCAAATAAATTTTATACTTACCTAGTCTCATCATAGAGGATTATTTATGTCATAAATCGAGCTTAATAATCTTTTTCGTGAAAACCGAATGATGTTTTCCGAAGAAGAGGAAACATTCCTTATAGGTAATTTTATTTTATTTCTTCCACAACCTCATTAATTTCATACGAAATATTAATTAAATAATAAAATCCATATATTAAATATAAATTTATAATATTTTTTTATTTTAATAACCTAAATCCCCTTCACATCCATTAATGGTTTATGAAATCATTATTCATCTGTATGGAAGACGATTGCCTCATGAATTAATGTTATTAATTTTACAAAAGAACCTCTCATAGATGGATATAGTGGATTAATTATTGTTTATATGTGATATTTTTTATATTATTAGTACTTTATAATTATAATACCTCATATACCTTTTTACCTCCAATCCTTTTAGTCCAACAATAATGCCACTTGGGTGTACAGTGGTCTACCACCTCACAAACTGATGTGATGTATTTTTCAATTCTAATTTTAAAATATGGTAAAATATAGATTAATCAAATTATTATATATGAAATAGGATAAATAATTATAAATTTGGATTAATTATATCACATATACCATCATATATTATATACTGTGGGTAATATTCCGGTTTTTTAGTGGCTCATTTTTTATGTAATTTTGAATTTTGGACCTTGGTGAGAGGGGAAAACTTTTTTTAATATTTTGAACCTAATTTCAAGGATTTATTGATATAATACCTTGTTTTAGTTTGGGAATATGTTTTTGTGGATGTATTTGGTGTTAGGATGAACTCAAAATGAAGGATGGAGGTCCTAATCTTTTGAAATCATCTGCTACATGTTTTACACACATTTTTAATAATTTAAACAATGTGTACTGTTTTAGTGGGGTGTATCTTTATGGGTTCACGAAATGGAAACATTTTAGGGGGGGGGGGTCCAAATCAAGGAAGAAATGGGTTTTAACAATTTTACAATTCATATATGTGACGCATGACTTGTAAAACATACACACTACGATCAATTTTTTTTATGATCCACGGGCTCCCCCCATATTTTATTTTTTATACACCATGTAATAATGGGTGAAGATATCTTGAGAATGAAATGCCATCCCCCTATATTATGGGAGTCTTGATATTTCACCATTTTGGTTTCTAATCATAGATCTATTGGTGGCTATGGATTCTTCTTGGCATGTCCTTCAATTCAAAATCGTCTTTTCTTATATTCTCTATCCATACATTGTGATAAATCCATTTGACCCACTTTAACCTATTTTAGTAATTTTTTAAATGATGATATATTAATAATGTTTTCATGTTATAGGTTTATATCATATGAGAATCCACCTACTAGAATGATATTGGTGGTGCCCATCTTTCACTTTTATTTTAATGTTGTGTTGGGGGTATGTTATTGGGCCCAACATTGGGTTTTATGAGGGTGGTAATAATTAATTAATGCCTTATTTTGATTTAATTAATTGTTTATATGACATTCCAATATTAATGGGACACCATGAGTGCATAGGCTACAATCCTGGGGAAAGGCTTCTGACCTTGGGTAGAGATATTGTTGGTGTTTTTTTTGTAATAATTTTTTTATGTTTCTCATGCTTCTTTGTGAAAATGATCGGTAGGGCCCAAATATTGAGATTATTTTTACCATCATTATTAGGAGATGTGGTTCATCATGTTGGGCATGTCTCGGAAATTTTTAGTGATATTGACCACTATTTGGGGACATGGTCATTGAATGGAAGTGACAATGTCATCAGGTTATGGTCATGGATGGTGTGACATTTGATGGCCTTGAAAATTAAATGGAGAAACATGGTACAAAATAAAAGAGGTTATATGTTGATGTGGATTAGGTAATATGTTTGAGTGATTTTCTATCACAATGATTGGTCAACCCATTTTTGGGGTTTTCTGCACATAGATAAGACCCAGATGATGAAGATGTGTTTATCACTAATGTTGGTATATTACTATGTTATAAGTGTCTTAGGATAGTGTTGATAATCAGTATGTTTTTATCTTAATTCCAAAAAATTTCATATTGTGGTGAGAATCCATCAGTTGAATGTGACAAGATTGTTAGTTCGGGGATGAGGCTCTCTGTATGTTATGGTCTTTGGTGCATGATTATTTGTGAAGATGGATATCATAGTTCCTCTGAAATTCGGTTAATGAGACAAATTTTTTAAATAATTTTAAGACAGAACACAAATATCCCTTATGATTTAGTGCTTCATTCCCATGGGAGATTTGGAATTGGGGTATGAGGAACTAGGTACTTATATTTTTTTCATTCCTTTTGGATTCATGTACATGATTGATTGCATGGGGTGGGAAGATAATATTTTATAGGTAGAACTAAATTGTACACCTTGGATGACATCATCATAGGATTCCTCAATATTAATGAGAATTATTCACACCACTATAATTATATCAATGATGGTCGAAGAATTTGATTTCATCCTTATTCATATTGAGAAGATGGGACGCTGGTTATTTTATAAGATTTTCATTTTCATTCTTACTCTTATTTAGATTCACCTAAATTATCATATATGTAACTCATTAACATGTTGTTGGTGGCATACTATCATTTATTCTCATACCCAAGATGGACCCTTAGATATGCATGAAAATTTTATGATTCTACAATCAGGATAGGGTATTGGCTAAAGAGATAGACCTTAATGATAATGTTATCTTGTTAACATGAGATGGATGGAATGGGACCATGTAAGTTCTTATAATAGATGGATTATAATAATATTTCATGATGCGTATTATATGTATGTATTCCTGGTCATCCATGGGAGACTATATTGTACAACTACTATTTATATAACATATTTTTATATGAATACATAGCTAAAATTGGTATGTTATTCTACAAGTGTTCTGTTCTAGATTGATATTCTTTACAAATTTTGCATCATTGTTCTTCTTCTATTACTGGATATTAATATTGTGGTTTATGGTCTCTCTTTCACATTTAAAATTATTTAGACTATTATCTTTCTTATCATAATAGGGGATATAATCTCCACTATCACTTATTTATACCATCATTATTATTCATAAGATTTCATAGTATATTGAGTAATTCCAATGTCCTATTTTAAAACTATTCCATATAATTTTTTCAGGAGGAAAAATAGTTTGGGGTGCTGCACCACAAGGAATATAATAATTTTTTTCCTTTTCATGATAGAGTACCACCTCATGAAGATATATGATTCATGTATCACTAATTACTTTCATGGATTGTAATTTGTGTAAATTTAAATAATATATTTGATATACATGATATAATAATCATTTCACAACGGTAATATATTTTTTTACCATTCATTCATTTCATCTATCTTAAAAATGGATTCAATATTTGTGCATACATACATCCCACCATCTCAATGAACGATATATATAATTTTATATCTGTACCTATTATTGTTTATTTTTAATACTGATATATTTAATTTGATTTTATGATTTATTATGATGTAGAATTTCAAATGTTATCAATGATGTAAGTGATATTAATCTCAAATTTATTTTCTCTGTGAAAAATATCATATTGAAAACAAGATTATTTTTTGGGGTTTATATACTTTTCAAAAATGTATTTTATGATCAATATCATGTATATTATGGCCTGATTTCTATCTATTTTAAAGTCTCTCCTTAGAGTGATTAATAGTTTCATTATTACTAGGGTGGTAATATTGTTTTCACAATTTGTCTTCTTTGGGACATACATTATGTTATGAACCTAACTTATTTTATATGGTTAAAATATTGTCCATTTCACATTTATTATCAGTAATTTATTTAATCTCATGATATTTTATTTTTCAATTATTTTTATTCTTTCATGTCACATAAAATTAATTGTTACTAATGTTGTAAATTTTTTTGATATAATTCGAATATTAATTTGATTTGATTTTGATTTTGATTTAGACAATTCAATATTCTTATCTATACACAAATAAACTCTGGAATATTATTATACTATTATTTTTATTGAGATTACATATTTACCATCTAATTTACATTTGTTATGTACATGAGATTCTTAAAAGATTTAAATAAAACAAATATTATTTATCTCTTCGGATGGAAATACTTTTTCATCCATGCCCATAACATCTAAAAATATCTTTAAAAATGATTTTATCATTACTGAAGTAATTAACTAATGTCATTTTTACACATTATTTAATATTTAGAATTTTTTAAGGAATATTCATTTTTTTTAAAGAAGGATAAATTGGTATTTACTGAAAATATGAATGGAATAATAGTTTTAACATGTACAACATTTCTTGCCATTATGAACACACAGTTTTTTATGGATTCCTTAATATTTTTGAATGTTTGTTCTTAACGAATTTTTTTTTTGAAATTTTTTTATCATTTAGAGAAATTCCAATTTGAAGTGATATGCATCAATAAATATTTATATTATTTCTAATGATTCCTAACCCCATAAAAATTCATTAAATTGTAATAGATAATTCTATAAATATTTTAATATTGTTAACAATAATACCGATGAAGGTAATTATTTTATAAAATTATTGGAATCTTTTAATCTATAATTTAAAATAATTACAATTCTAGTTTTTAATTGATTTATCAATTTTGATGATATTTTATGGATACATGCATATTTTTTTATAAATGAATTTGAATTTTTATTTATTTGTTGTTTATCAAAATAATTTAGGCTCATCTTAGACCAAAAAATCCTGGCATCATTCCACATAGCCATCCGACAAGGGGATTTCCAGATATGCCACCATCGATAAGGCCTATTCATGTCTTTGGACTGGATGGTGGATCAGGACCTTACATTAGCAAGCGATGACGATCCAAGAGAGATTATAGAAGACTCGAAGGACATGTTTACGTGATCCGATGGTAGTCAAGGTCTTGAGGTGGTGGGGGGGATATAATCAATGGAATAGGGTGGTGCACAACATCAAGAAGGGATACTCCCCCCCATCCAACATCATCACAGCTGAGGAGTCGTGACATTTCATTTAAATGGCATTTAATCTGTGTCTCCATCCAAATATGGGATAACATTACCTGTTATATTTCGTCATTTAAATCATACATCATCAACCTTCCTTTAACTCTTGTATTTTACTTCGACATGATCCATAAATATCCACTCCCTCCTGATGGCTTATTCTTCACACACCATTGCCTAAATTTGCCGAAGAACCACCATTACAAACAACTTATAAGATAATGCGTGACCCAGCCACCACTACCAAATCATCTAATCACCATGTATAATCTAAGGGATCTTGGATGAACAAAAAGGACCTATTTTGAGGATTAATGTGTCCCTGAAACACTATTTAAATCTCCCACCATCCACTGCGAATGTCAAAGAATATGATGAATTTAAAATGCACCATTTTTACCTCTACTGAGCACTAAGGTGATAAAATGAGACAACTTCTATAATGAAAAACCCTAGGAATATCCTTGGATGATATATACACCACCAAATGAACCACCAAATGATTTCATTTTCTCCATCCAAGTTCCACCAATATGAATAATTTTCTACTGAGGTTCCATTGGTAGACCATGATACAGTTGATCCAATAGTATAAGTTGATACCATTTCTCTAGTGGTAGAACTCGATACCATTTAGCCAATGTTATAACATGCTAATTGTGAGTTGATGATAGGAATTATATACCATTATTGCAGTGGTGGATTTGATCTTATATAGATCCAATGGTGGATCTCTATAAATCCTTAACCGGTACTACTTCTTACCATGATAACTATTCTTGCTGCTCACTGACCCCATCATTTGACGATGATGTCACTACCACTACACCAATAATTCCATTATCCACCTCTTTCCACTTCTGGACACCACATCCTATACCTAGAGAATTTCACTGGTAGTATACATGAATCGTGAGATCAAGATATAATCATAGTTGAATTCCTCCTGACCACTTGGATTCACATCTTTATCCACATACATCACCATTCACGATTTAATTCCCAATCAACTGGAAGAGACACCACTTCAATGACCACTAATATTGCTTCAGACTAGCCTTCTTCCACTATCTTCCACCCTCACTACTTCCACAACTTATCTGAAGCCTTCCATTTTTATTATTTTTCATTACAATTAGTCACCACTATGAATTTTGATATTACCACTAATAAAGAAAAATTATGTATGAATAATATTCTAGGATGAATGATAAAAATTAGTGGTTCATATTCCTACCAATAGTTGATATGATACACTATTAGTCTTTTAGTAAATATGAACAACCATTTCTATGGAATTACACTAAAAATTGATATTTTTAAGGACCTAATAATTTATAATAATATACAATGAATTTGAAAAAATGATATATTCAACAACTTCAAAATTTTTAAAGTTACAGCCAGGTGACGCCATGATTATACCTCCATCTTTAAATGCTATGATGTTGTTCCACTAGAGGGGGGGATTATAGGCTCAAAATAAAACAACCAAAATTATTAAAAGATATATTTTTTCTACAACATCAATTAATTTTTACATTTATTATGTCTTATTTGCCTTCGACCTCCATTGAATATTATAGAACAGTGGTGTAGAACCATTTGTGGTTGTGATAATGGGAGGAGACGTTTTTTAATGTTAGAGCCCTGATATTTTTTATATTATTCTAAAACATTTAATTTTTTAAAAGTATTTCAATTAGTTATTTCATAATATTAATATTATATAATAGTATTTTTATTACAAATATGAATATTCAAACATTCCTTGATTAAGAAAATATTTATCCCACTTTTTGGATTTGGATCACTATGATTGGGTGATATAAGGTCTTGTGGACAAGGTATTGGTGATTACTGTGCACATTGGGATGAAAGGGTGAAATAATTTCGACACATGGGGATCATAAAATCATAAAATTAAATTTACAAGGTGATCCAATGTTAACCAATTTGACCTTGAATCATTGGAAGAAAAATAGTACAACCAAGTAAATTATGTGGACTTTTATATATTTCTATCAACCTTAATCATTGGAGAAATAGGGGAAATTATTTTAAATACTTTCATTAAACCAATAATTAAATTTAAAATATTCAGTTTTAATGTATAATAATACCATTATAGAATGGAAACCTTTCCTAAACTTAATCAATTTTCTCAAATCAAATTTTTATAAACAATGTTATTCACATCATAATCATTAAATTAATATACTTTTATTTAATTTCATACTTGTGAAAAATTGATTCATAACACTACTCTCTAGTGGTGAAATTAGTCACAACTACTACTACACCCTTGTGGGGAAATATTTTTATTTGTCTATACCATGTGAGTACTATGTGTCAAAATAGGGAATAACTATTGGGGAGTAGGTGTTAATTCGATCCTATAACATCCCCAAATAAGACATCTATTGAGGACCTATTTTATCATGACCTTGATGTAGAGATAACATTTTTAAATAATCATTTAACTCATAAGTTTGAAAATGATATTTTAAAAAATAATTTAGAGGACACAAGTGAAACTCTATGTGATTACTCAATGATATAAAACATGTCCCTTAACCTGAAACAAATTAGAAGGGACTGTTTTGCCTCAAATTTTATCAATGAGAATAATCAATTAAATATGAATTTGTTACAAATTTATTTTGAACTATGACTAAATATGATTCCAATGTTACCAAAGATTCTCAGTCCTATAGGAGAACACCAAAATTGGCGGGTTAAGGAGTTCGACTATGTTTTCTCGAGATTCAATATTAGAGGAGTAGTAATTGGACAAGAAATGTATAGTGAATTACCCTTTTCACTTGATAGGGATATAAAAGAGTTATCGTATAGTTTAAAACATTGAGAGACCCATGAATAAGATTATATACAATGATGTTTCATGTAGAGATACATAACAACTTAAAATAACACCAAAATAAGTAAAGAGATCTATTCCATCTGAAATGTTATTAGAGAAACACATTATTAGTAGTCGGAATGATAAAAAAATATGTGTTTAAGATGTCAATATTGTATATTGTAATATCATCAGATAGTAGTAATAATATACTAGTGTATTCTAGAAAATTAGTGAAACATCATGGATGCTTCAACTGGATGATATTTGATCTACAAGTCACCCATTGATACTGGGATTGTAATCGAGATTATAGCTCAAAATACACAATATTTGAGAACAATAATTATATGAAATAGAGGCATGAATAAGGAAAAAACCTCTAAAACATCACATTTATTTGAAAAAAAATTAGAATAATTTAAATGACTTGTAATATATATGGAACTAAAATGCGTGAATAAGTAACCCTCCTCACCACAGGTATGTCGATATTGTTCATCACCACATAACTCCACTGGTCACTATGATGACGTATTGGGTATTAAGAACTATGAATCAATGTTCAATCCAATAATTGTTTAATTGAGCCATCCCTTGAGATTAAGGATATCCCAACAGGGATTTTTACGTTAAAAAAGTCATATATCTCCCATTTAAATCATCAACTGTAGAATCAACCCTCTTTCAAATTACTATACAAGAAGACATACCTGAAATAAACTTATCATTAAAATCCTTTTAATAAAACACATATTAAAACCCCTAATATAGAGAAATAATAGTTAAATTAAGGAATATAACAGATATGAATGAGCTGAAGGATTCATTGATATATTTATCAAATATATATTTGAATCTCACGGACATGTTTTCCAAAAAACCAACAAAAGTCTCATCTCTGACAATCCAAAATCCAAAGGAGAGTATAATAATTAGCATCACAAGGTTTTTCAAGGAACACTAGTAACTAGATACCAGGTGAAAAAAATATAAACTATAATAACAAGATTATGGAAATTCTATAAACTCTAGGATGATTCTAGACCAATAGAACACCCCACCTAGACTAGAATTCAATAATCATGATGAACATTACAAGAAAATTTCAAGGATGAAAAAAATAAAATTATTTTAAAGGTATTAAAGGGAGAAGAAATAAATCCCACATACATTCTATTATAGTTTTGTAGAATATAATATAATTGAAGAATTAAAAAAATATAAGTTGATACATGAGACAATTATTAAGGCTCAAATTCACATACAAAATTTAGGAGACATCATTAAAATTACCAAATATGTCAAATTAATCAATTATATTTTCACCAAGAGAAAAATTTTGGATGGTAATGAATGAATCCACCTAGGGGAAATTTATTTTTCCATGATCAAACAACCATTGGGAAAATATAATTCATGATCTATAAATATAATTTTTTACCTACACCATTAGTTCATCAAAATATTTGAATCCTTATGTGACATTATTGCTTCAATTAATTTCATGCCTATCTATATGTCTATTCATATTTGAAAACAAGTAATATATATCCCATAAGAGAGGTTTTCCAACTAGAAAATATATCCATTGCCTTTCATTCCAGTGTTTTGAGGGATGTTCTAGTAGATGTTGAAGGACTAGTTTTTCTACAATTCTTTTATGATATAAACATGAAATAATATAGAGAATCATTAAATCTAAAAATTATTTAGGGAAGGAAATTCTTAAATGTGGGAAAACATTAATTAATGTACCTGAATTAACCATCATCATGTATCTGGGAGACATATACCTATACATAAATGTTATGGACACTAAGAGGAACCCTTCTAATTTTCAATCAGTCATTTCAATTAGAAAGGAATAAGGTATTGATTACATTTGATACTTGGTGTGCTTAAATAATTTTTATCCTTAGGAGATAACCTTTCTACTGAAAAGTCCATAGACCTTGTGAGTACTCAAAATTATCGAAATATTCTTTTTAATTATCAATAATAAATAACATTTGAATTATTTGATAATTTGTTTCATAGAAACTAATATGATACACCTTGACAAACATATTCTAGTTTTGAGTTATGAAATTTGAATTCAATACCACCTCTAGAATAACCCCCCAATATGGAATTAAAATCCCTCCCATGTCGCAATGAATTATGTGAATCTTATGTAAGGCGGAAAATATCCATTGACCTTATATAACCACATCTCTAAAGACAAATATAAAATTTTAATAACTTTTTTATAAGAAATATTCAATTCTTAGGTTGGTTATTTACAGTCATCTATGGATTAAAAAAGTTATCTTCCCATTGAATTTTTCTAGAGGGGGATCTAAACCTGTTAAAAATATATATATAAGGCTTAACACCACAATATTGGTCTTTGTAAAAATATATCGAAAAAAATGTTTATATGTGACATAATATACATAATTTCTGACTAACAATGGGTCATCCCAATCCATTATATTCCCAAGAAAACTAGTTTTAAAGTATTGAAAATTGATAATTATATATTAATTATAAAGAGATTCCAAAATATATGTAGTGTATGAAATGACTACATAAATATAAACTGATTAACTTAAATTATTATTCTCTCATCACATTCAATGATCAAATTCTAGAAATGTTAGCAAGTAAGACACATTTTATCCTTTTGGATGGATTCTATAGATACATCTGGTACTAATTTCCCCAAAAGATCAAGAGGAGATGATATTATCCTATCATATAAGTACCATTTCCTATATGATAATTACAATATAATTATGAAATTAACTAATTAGATTTCAAAATTTTCTTGTGAACATTTTATTAGATCACATAGATGATTTTATAAAGTAAATTATTGATGAAATTACTATTTTTTTAATCTTCTTTCATAATTTCAAAGAGGTTCTGGAAAAATCATTCAAAACATTTATAGAGAAAAATATTGTTTTGAATGTTTGAAGAATCAAATTACAGATAAATCATGGGTAGTCTTGGGTCATATAATTTCACCAAAAAGAAAGTGTGGTGAATAAATTTAATGTTGTTGTAATCAATTCATTTACATATACCACCTATGTGAGACATATTATATAATTTTTTGTCCACGTGGGATTTTACCGAAGATTCCACAAGGACAGCAGTATGATTTCCATTTCCCTTTCAATATAACTTTTAGAAGAGGTTGACCATTTTATCAATGGTAATTTTATGGAGTAATGTAATTATCTTAAGGAAGTGTTCATTACCCCACTAATTTTACAACCCCCAGATTGGGCGAACACATTTGATTTGATTTATGACTCATCAAACTAAGCATTTCAATTAGAAATATTATAATGAATTTAAGGGAGATCAAAATTCATAACATATTCTTCAAGAAATTTGGTTTCAACATAGTTAAATTCAATAACTACTAAAAAATAATTCTTTCTTATTGTTTTTTCTTTGGATAAATTTATATATAAATTAATAAGAACAAATGTGGGTGTACTCCCCTTTCATAAAACTTTAATGTACTTGGTGATGAATGATTATTCCAAGCAATGTACGGTGAGATGAATATTTCTCATTCAATAGATCATAATAATTACCATAAAAATGAGTTGAATGTAAAGTGGAATATCACCTTAGTAGACTCACCAATACTATTAAAAAACAAATTCTAGAAATGAGCTATCTCAATGATCACATAACTTGAGAGAAGATCTATATATTTGAGGGTGACGTACCATTGTATGTTGAATTAGTAAATTATGTGGTCACCTCTCTGGTACCTTTTCACTATAACTACCATTAGAAAGAACAAACATAATGTTGAATCTAGATTCACTATTTGGGAAGATCAATTTTTGTAGAAATTGTTTAATTTTAAAGTCATAAGAATGTGTTTACTAGAATGTTATATATATTCATTTTTTGAATTTAGTCATTAATTTTCTTTTAGATGATAATTTTTATATCAAATAATGGATTGAATAGTTTTGGAATCTGGATTTCATTAGGAAACATATTCAATGATTCTCATGTATATTGTAAAAATGGGAGAAGTGACAGTATTATGTAAATATTTAGAAAAGACTAGAGATTCTTCAAAACACCATCATTTTTTGTGAAACATTTTATGAATGAGGATATAATTTAATTAAAACCTTTCCTATTTATTTTAATAATTAAAATATTTTACATGTTGTATATTATGTTTCAAAATTTGTGGAGGTTACGGCCCCCAAGGCTGATGATGCCAATTTTGTATGTGATTTAGTCATAGATAACATATTTTATTAGATTGGACTACCAATGTACAGAATTAATGAACAAGGGACCCATTTTTTCTATATAAATATGTTGAATATTATATAAATGTAAAATATATTTATATTATACCATCAATAAACAAATGACCAAGTGGAAGTGTCAAACCAAGATATTTAAGTTATTTTGGATAAATGGTTTAACAAAACCAAATATATTAGATAAAAATGATTTAAGGAGCCATATTTATATTCCAAATGATATACAAAATGCTTATAGGTATGATCCCCAACAATATTATTTTTTGAAAGAGTTGTCAAATGTTGGTGTGTTTGGATAACCAAGGATATTGGGTTGTAAAATAGATGAATTTAGATTAGGAGAGTTCTTGGAATTTTAAGAATTTTTATTTAAAATAACTATAGGAAATCATTATAGAGGCTTTCAAATACTCAAGGATTTACAAAGGAGAAACAAGAGTGGAACCTGAGAAATAGATCTATAAAAATACCATTCAATTAGGAGACCAAGTCCTTGTATTAAATTCTAAACTAATGTTAATTCCAGGTATTCTTCATTATAGTTGATACAGAAATAGTAATGTAACTAATATATCCATATGTGGGGCAATTCATATTAATTGATAAAAAGAAGGAAACACATTCACTGAATATGGTTATTGGATTTAATGGATTCATGGTAATCAACCTCATGAATTAGTGGATATTCCATACCCATAATTGAATATTTTATTTACATTACTTATCTAGCAGAGACAAGTTTCATTGGTATCCTATTATTAAATTTTTTAAATATCAATGTTAATGAATTTGAATGACAAAAATTGGTAATTAAATGATTATTGTGAATTATGGAAATTAATATAAGGACTCATGATTTGAGAGGAATTGATTGATTTATTTAAATGAAAATTTCCATACATTTTCACACATTGGATTCGTTAAACTTATTTAAATTGTTTTTTTATTATTAATCATTCTGGGAGGGATTTCTAAAATCATATTTGCATTCAAAAAAATATTTTTATTCTAAATAATTCCTATTTATTCTTTAGTATATTAATTAATGGATCTTGGTACGTGTCACCTATTAGAACATTCAATGAAATATGTTAGATATTGGATTATGTAAAGAAAAAATTTAAATTATTAAGGCATATTTTTATAATCCTTATCTTTAAGTCCACGTAACCTAAATACATATACATCATTTAAAGACCATGAATTACCATGTTATGAGTGAGAATTGATTCTATCCATTTTTATCCATACATACCCTCTTCTTAGTATTATCATGAAATTATTAATTTAATGGGTGGGTGTGAAAGGTGTCATGGTGTAAGGGATGAAGAACATTATTTAGAAAAAGTGTATGGGTGATAATTTTAGAAATATGGAAAGTTTATTGATAAATTTATTATATTGTTGATTTTTTCCTTCATTAAAAATGATGAAAATGAAAATATATGAAATAAAATGAGTCTTGACATTAGAGTATAAAAAATAACCCCCACTGGACATATCTTGTTTATCATATGGAGTCAGGTGGGAGATTTGATGTTAATTAGAAAAACAACATTCAATAATAAAAGAGTAAAATTAAAAAAATTCGAATATAAAATTTGAAAATTAAAGAAGGATTAAATTATTCATTATGAACTATTTTTATCAATACATGGATTTTTTAGTTTGGAGGAATTGAGAGTTCCCACTTTAAAAGGAATAATTCCATTAAACCTTTTCATTAGATATTATGAGCTCTACAATAAGAGATAATAATACACATTAAGAATTACGTTTTTAAAAAATCAATCCCTACCATACCAATCTTTCACAGTCATATAAAACATGATTGAAATGTCCCATTATTTTAGGTGAATTTTTTACATTACAATGTGAATAAAACTGCTAAATTATAAAAATATGGATAGATTGTTGTTCTCATGATAATACTATAACTCTATTTGAATTGTATCGTGAGTGATGAGGGAAAAGATTCAAATGAGGTGTAAATTTGGATTTTTTATTTTAAAAAAATCAAACAAGTAACTCAAACTAATAAAATGATATGTACAACTATTTTAAAAAGTGATAACATAAAATTATTGAAGTTATTGATTCATTGAAAATTTGGATATTTAATTTATATTTTATGTGTATTTTTGAATATTTTATATAACATTGATATTTTTTATTAATTTTATATTTTAATAATGTTAACACTGGTTTCCATTAAATTATATGTTGAGATTTATTGTTTGAGGATAATCATGGATTGTGTGTCGGGGTATTTCTATCATACTAATTTATTTAAAATTTTTAATCATTTTAAAATTATTTTGCTATGGTTTTTAATTAAAATTCCTAAAAAAATAAGTTGTTTTACAAAATTTTGGGAATGTGAAAATCAATATCATAAATGAATTCAAATTATTTTCAAATTATTTTTTTAATTGAGTTATATTAGTAGAATTCATTTTATGAATGTAGGGATGTTTTTATATGTGAAATTCATTTTTTTATATCTTATCTGGTGTTCATCAAAAAATTGACTAGAATTGTGATATCCCATGAAAAATAAAAAGCTACATAGATAGTTATCGCACACGGGTATAGAAGAAAAGACCAACACAATGAGGGTATGCCAATGATGGTAGGGCCTCACTAGGGATCAGGATTTTGTGGCATCCCATGGGGAGTACAGGTGGTTCTAATCCCATGTGTGAACTAATCAGTGGTGGTTGAGACCACGAGGAAATGGAAGGAAAGATTCCCTACCACATGTGGTTCACTCTAGTAAGTGGGGTACCTTAGGGACCTAACCAACTATATTATTGATAAAGAGTCTCACCATGATATTTAAATAGCATTTTCATTGTGTTTCCATTTTAATGTGGGAAAAAAATAACAATAAAAGTTCATTATTTGGATCATATGTCTTCATCCAAAAAATTTCTATCACATGCACCTATGACATGAGCTACCATCAACCTCTACCAATCACTTCCTTTGTCTTCACCCACCACAACCTTTATTTCCTAAAGAACAACCCTGCACGACCACCTACAATCTTGGGAATGAGCTGATCGCCACTACTAAATCTAATAATCACCATGTATCTTCATTAGGAACTTAATACACCTTAGAGGCCCCCATTTTAGAGTCATAATGATCTATATAATTTCTTTTCATGACATATCTGAGAACATTGATGGACATAGCATTTTTTGAAGTCCATATGTATCATTTCCAACTCTGTTGAGTATTGAGGCAATGTAATAATTCCATATCTACTAGGAATGACCCTAGGAACATCCATTCACAACATTGATCAATATAGTAAATCACATTAATCTTTTATCTAATATATTCAAGCATTGCCACTATGAATAATGTGCCACCCGTCTTCCAATATTAGAACATGATACTATTGATACAATGGTAGAAGATGATACTATTGAACCAACTATAGAATATGATACCAGTGAAAAATTGGTTCATATGATAATACATTGTGAAATTAAAGGATATATATAAATCATTCATTACTGTCACTAATCACTTCCATCACCATAAATGATGATCCCAAACTCCACCACTACTACACTATCTGGCAATGTATGTCATCACTTCATCACCAATTCCACCACTCACAACTACTCTCCACTCTTGGATGCCAAATGTTGTCAC
This sequence comes from Viscum album, assembly GCA_963277665.1. NCBI lineage: Eukaryota > Viridiplantae > Streptophyta > Magnoliopsida > Santalales > Viscaceae > Viscum > Viscum album. Next base: position 1,011,638,921 of record OY728140.1, read on the forward strand.
CAAAGAACAAGCCTAGAAGGACACATTAAGTCGGATCTTTAGTGATATTAACATCCAATGACCCATGACTACCGGAGTTCTCTTATATATCATCCTAATAACCCATCCATGATTCCATTCATGATCAATCACACGAGAAAAATGCTACAAATATTAATTCATGTGCTTATTTCCAACCAACTCTTACTATCCTCTACCCTCACCATTTCCATACATTTTGTGAAGCCTATTTCTTCCGATACAATTATTTCCAAGGATTCACCACCAAGACATTGGATACACCCACTAATCTGGTCAAATAAATTTTTATAATGATTCTAGAATAAAGGTTTTAATGAATGGTTCTTCTAGATTCCAAGGGTAGATATGATATGACCTTGGGACAATATTATATGTGATCCATTTTTGAGACAATAGAATATGTTATAAACCATTTCTCCAATAGTATATGTGATCTAGAATCTTTAAAAAATTACATCATTACATATTAAAATTTGAAACACTAAAAAATCCAATTGATTCAGTGATTAAAATTATTAAAAATATATTTTCAATAATTATGATTATATTTAATAACAAGTCAAAGGGAGATAAATATATTAAATCCGTATATAAATAAAAGTATGTTCTGTAAATATAGGGGGTAGTCGGATAAAGAGAGAAAAGTCCCTATTGTAATTGGATACAATTTTTCGACTGATTCTATTTGTTTTTCTATTTGTTCGGTACTATTATCCTTCAACTTCAATTATTTTTTCTAGTATGGAGTGCTATAAATTTTTATGTTTTGGAAATGGAGAGGTGGACACATGTATATTTGGAGTCCTAGTTTTTTTTTCAAATTTACCTTTCCCTTATTTATTTTTAAAAATGCGATTAATTCATGATTTCATAATGTTAATGTGATATGAATATATTTTTTAATTCAAATATCAATATTAAAAAAGTCATTTATTAATAAAATTGTAATCCCGCTTCCTCAATTTGGATCAGACATATTGGGTGATATATGTTCAAGTGGACACATTTTTGTGATTATTATACACGGGGGAAATAAATGGGAAACTAATATTGATACATGAGATCCTTAATATATGATTTGGTATTCTTTAGGTGATCCAAAGGATACCACTACGACTTTAATACATTTGAAGAAAAATAGTCTATCATTTGAATTTGTGTGGACACATATAATTTCAATTCATCCTTAATCGATGTTGAAATATGAGAAGTCATTGTTAATCCATTCATTATACCAATTTAAATAATAAGAAATGCTAAATTTCAAAGGACTATTGTAAAATTACCGATGGTAAGACAATCCTAAACCCAGTCAAATTTCTAAATCCTGGTCATCAAAACCCAATTTTTTCACTATTTAGACATTAATTTCATATTATTTTTTACATTCACACTATTGACAACAAGATTCAATGCACTACTCTAGAAATACAACATTTGTCACTAATAAAATGATACCCTTAAGATGTACATAAATACATTTTTCCATACAACATTACTATTGTGCCTCAATTTCGTTATACATTTCCTATGTTATATTTTAATAAAAAAGACATAAAATATGTTTTTTGTTTTAATAATTATTTTTTCAATGTTAAAAATATATTTTCATCTAGAAATGTTTGAGCTGATTTTTCAAAATCATTTTCCATCTAGATGATATTGTTTAATTCTACATAAGATTTACATGGGATATGATCCAATTAAACCATTTTTTATTTATTTGAATGGTTTATTAAAATAATGAAAATATGTTCCTGAAACCTTATTATTTCTATGAGTTATATTATAAATAAATGTCAATATAAGTAGGCCCATTTTAAAATGTTTTGATATGATAAATATTTTATGATCTTATGGACTACATTTGAAAGTATTATTTGATGGTTGGGACCTATATCGCTATCTATTGAGTTAGTTAAAGATGGAAAAATCGTGAGTAAATATGATATGTGTGAATCTAATTACTTGTTCATAATTCTATTGGTGAACCTAAAAAGATATTCCAAAATTTATGCTTCAATATACTTACATGATCATAGTGTTTTGCGTAGTCCTAGATTTAATATCTATTATGGTATACATGGACATTCTTTCATGTCCATATATTTATTCAGGGTTCTTATATCATGTCAATAACTAAATAGTTACCCATTTCTATTTATACATGCTCACAATTTTACATGATTATATATATACCATAAATCTATTCTTTTGTCCTCATGGTACATTTTTTTGATTCCATTATAAATATAGTCTTATAAATTTTGAATATTTATTACATGACATATGTTTTTTATCATTGATTTAAAGTTTTTATTTTTAAATATTATTTTCATGTTCGCATACCCTTATGGTCATGAAATGTTGATATCTCCCTTGTTTACCCTTATAGAGATTCTGATGTTACCCATTCTTAAGATTTATTTTAGTGGGTTATGATTAATGGTATTATGAATGGTATATCTAATAATGTTGTCTGATTTTAAAAACATCATGGGAGATGTTGTAGCACACTTATAGACCAGTTATTTTGGTTTCCACATTTTCAAAGGACTAGAACTAACTGATTTTGGAATGGATTGTAATATTATGTTATTAATATCCACCTTTTATATAAAAATATTTACGTATAAGATATATGTGTATTTAAAAATTATGACCTTGGATAAAAATATGTTAAAGATTTCTATAGTCAATATATAAGTTATGAAACTGGGTAGATTATGAATAATGACCAAGAAAAAGAATAAATTCATATTATTTTGAAGTTATATCCATTAATTTTTAATTTTTTGGAAGATGATGTATTAAATTTTTCTTATAGAAGATATTACTATATATCTATTCTTATATGAAATTATAATTTCTTAATAGTTTTAACATCATGTGATTTGTATTCTTTTTTATAGAATAGTTGAAATTTACATGTTATTTTGAAACATTGTATTTATGATTTATTATTTATATTCTAATTTTATTTAATGATATTTTATCCAAAATTTAAAAATATATGATTTTGGGAAGTAATGTTCTTCCAAATTAAAATAATATTTTTCATATATTTCATTTAAAAAAATTAATGAATATGGAATTTGTTTTAATAAAAACACTATGATTGGATTTAGTAATATGAAACAACATGTAAATAATGTGATACAAATAATAATAAGATTAGATTGTGGTATATGCATCACTATTCATGGCTTGTGTTAAACAAAATATCAGGTTCTTTTAATAGTGTGTATTACAAATGTGACTGAGTTTCACTGAACAGTAGTATATAATTAATATGTTATTATTTAATATAATAAGACATAACATAACAATTAAATTAGAGATTATTAATATTATTAACTAAATTATGAAAATATTTTTTTTATAATTGTCACGACCCCCTCCCACCAAAGATGCCCCTCCTAAGCTGGCAATGGTGAAAGGGAGATAATGACCCCCGAGTCCCTCCTCCAGTAGGCCCCGGGGTGGCGACTAGCACCAAGGGTATGAGTTTTCACAAAAATGAGAGGCATTAACGTTTTTATTATTTAGGATTGGGAAATAGTATGAGTCAACCACCGAAAAGGAAAAGAAAAAGTGTATAGAAATAAACCCAAACCAAGCCCACAAGCATGTTTTAACAATTTTATAACAAGTTACAAGTACAATAAAGCACAAAGTACAATACCAAAAGAAAACAAAGGTACAACAACAACAACAACTCCAACTGTCTGACTAGTAGGGTCCTGCACAGCCCTGGTAGTCCTCTTGTAAACCTGAAAGTAAACGTAGGGTGAGCAAACAAGTATACTAAGTAGGGAAACCTAAATCTCTCATACACAAGTGGGGAGACATCCTAATGTCCCGTGAGAACAACAGAATAAACCTAGCAAGGAATTCTATCCACCAAACCTCACCAGCCACACTCACCAAAAACACAATCACAACAGGTAGTAGTGTATTAGAACAAGAGTGTTGGGTACCCCACTCCATTCCCCATTAGTTAGCTGCTCTTCTTAATGGAAAACGTCCGGACTCTGCCACACTCTCCCTGCCCGCACACACCTGGGTCTCACAACCACGTATCCGGCCCACACACACCTCGGCCTCACAACCACGTATCCGGCCCACACACACCTGGGCCTCACAACCACGTATCCCGCCCGCACACACCCGGGCCTCACAACCACTTATCCTGCCTGCACACACCTGGGCCTCACAACCACGTATCCCGCCTGCACACACCTGGTCCTTACATCAATAAATCCCGCCCGCACACACCTGGGCCTCATCTCGAAGATTCTTGGGAAATAGTAGAACTGCCCGAAGAGTCTTGGGCTAAAACCACCCCAATCGAAACCTTCTCGAAGAGTCTTAGGTGTAAGGTCGCCTCAAGAAATCATATCCTAGGGTAGATGGAGCAGGAAAGAGCTAGTAACTAAGGGAAAAACACCCACTCCCATGAAATGGGAGTGTTCAGCACTAAGTAGTCAACATGGGTGGGGTGTGATAAAACAAAAAAGATACAGATATATATATATGTATACCAAACACAGCCCAACCTGTGGCTTCTAAACAAAGAAACTGACCACGTGGCTCGGCACCACTACTACGAAGCATCATACAACAAACAACCCCAACACCATTTAGGTTTTCACGTTTCAGTAGAATTAGTTTATTTAGTTCCTTAACTACTGGTAAACTATCCACAACCAACCACATCGATCGTTCGTAAAACATATTCCTGCCATCCACAAATCAAGTTAGGAAAATAAAAGAAACAAAACCAAGTCCTTCTTATCAACCATCTAACCCATTTATTATTAATCCCATTCCATTACCATGACCAACCATTCATTAACTCTTACACTTTTTATTTATTATTCGCAACCCATAGTTCGTTCATATTCCAACCCATCCCTGCAGCCCCGCTGCCAACCGTCATCACCACAACCACACCGTACATCATTATCCCTTTAATAACATTTACCGCATCCCCAATGCCCGTTACTAACATAACATTTACACCAACCCACAACAAAGAAAACCGTAGCCCCGCTGCTCACCCTTTCCAAAAAAACCCACAAAACACTTCCATCACATTCCACGTATCCAAGACAACACCCACATGTTCATTATTCCATTTTTTTGAACTGGGGTGATCACACAAGGGTCCCAGATTTTAATCAGCCAACTTTACTTGATTATCCAATTTTTACATTCCACACAGTTCTATCCACAAAATGCTCTATAATGATATATAATCATTTAATTGCGCAAGTAAAGGCCCCAAACGACTGTGATTTTCAATAGGCATAAACTTCTTTAATTCAAAACATATCAAAAGGATATACAAAGATAAACATAACAACTTCCCGATACCCGTTCTTTAACCAGTTATTATCATTATTTAATGGTTCAACTGTTTCTCATGAAAACAAGAGGATACCCACCCCGCATGATGCACAAATTAGAGGAAAAAAGGTAAGATCCCTACCTCAACAGGTTCCGATCGTAACGCTCCCCCAGATCAACCATAGAAGATGTCTGTCGACATCCGTCACATCTGTCGGGTCCCGAAAAAACCTCCTCTGGTGGATGTCGGAAAGAAAAGTCTGATGGAAAGAAAACATATCCAAGATCAAAAGTTTCACCTCATCATTATGATCCAGTGGCCGCAGACGGATAGTAAATCGGAGCTCGGACGTAGAAGTTATCGAAGAAAGAGCCTTCGAGTCTCTTGGGATAAATCTGCTCAGAGGAAAGGAGAGGAGAGGGGTGAGTTGGAAGGAAGAGGGGAACCCTCCTTTTATAGGCGAGAAATGAAAATGTACACGGAGTGTATTTTATGATACCCGGAGTGTACTCAGTGATTTCACATGGTCTCCACACAGCTTCCAACACGGCACCGCAGCCGTTGACTGGTCAACACACAGTTTGAGTGTAACGCATACGCGGGGAATGACTACACGGCGTGTAGTTTGGACACATGGCGTGTACTCATTTATTGCACACGACAAGGAAATGGCTCCAACATGGTACACGACCATTGACTGGTAACGCGTACGCGGGGATGGACTACACGATGTGTAGTACAAGACACACGGTGTGTGCCCATTTACTTCACACAGCGAGGAAACGACCTGCAACACGGGGTATACCCGGAAAGGGGGTACACGGCGTTTAGTATCAAAATTCTAGAAAGTGTGGAAAAAGTCCATTTTACCCTCCAGAACACTTCGTGGCCGTCTTTTTGACAATGGAATGGGTGGAAGGGGTACGGACCATTACATCAGATACCTCTTAAAAGTTTCTCATCCCCATGAATTCAAAAACCAACACATAGGAACCCAACAAGATACCTCTTAGGGTTCTCGTTATAACAGGAACCCAACCAACAACCGTAATTATAGGTGTTAGGAATTTCCTTTCCTATGTTAAGATATTATCCACTTTATGGGGCATTGACTCGCCTATACGGGTTTAATCGCATCCACATTAATGCATCTTGATTAAGGATTGGGCCTTCCCACTTCCGTATATTAGGATTTTCCAAATTACACTGCCCCCAACACCGCACAACCAACACAATGCATGAAAATGTGGTTTGGGGAAATTCCTTCTCCTATGTCGAGATATTATCTGCTTTGGCCGGCACAGACTCACCTGCACAAGGTTAATCGCATCCGCATTAATGTTTCTCAATTAAGGAATATGTTTCCCCCTTTTTCCCACACATCCGGACATGCTACACACTTCCAGATAACAAGGAAACAAATGTTCTCACAACCTGACAAGCCAAGCATTCCATAAAACAAAGGAACAGAGTAAAACATCAAAAAAAAGCTCAGAAGAACAAGGGAAAAGCACAAATCAAAACAACTCCGGGTACTTAGCGTTCATATGGGTCTCCCGCTCCCAAGTGCTCTACTCGAGGTCACCATGCCTGCACAACAGATGAACCAACGGAACGGTTCATCCACAGAGCATCTTCTCGTTACGATCCTCGATTCTGACTGGTCATTCCTTGAAGGTCACATCGTCTCCCATATCTAGCTCTCCCCAGTCGATAACGTGGGAGTCATCATGTAAGTACCGACGAAGCTGGGAGACTTGGAAGACGTCATGAACCTTCTCCAACTGAGGAGGTAGGGCCAGCTGATATGCCACCCCGTCGACCCACCTCAACACCTCAAAAGGTCCGATGAACCTAGGTGATAGATTTCTCTATTTCCCAAACCTTCGCTTCCCCTGTCGAGGGGAAACCTTCAAGAACACATGATCTCCCACCTCGAACTCCATGGGCCTCCTCCGACGGTCAGAATATGACTTTTGTCGGTCCTGAGATGCTTTCATCCTCTCATGTACAAGATGGACTTTTTCTGTGGTGCTCTGCACTACCTTTGGCCCGAGAGCACCTATCTCACCAACCTATACCTAGAAAATGGGTGAACAACATGGCCTTCCATACAAATACTCAAACGGTTTCATGCCATTAGTAGTGTGGAAGCTGCTATTTTAGGCAAACTCTAATAAAGGCCAGTGTCGTACCCATGATCCTCTGAAATCCAGAACGCATGCTCGCTGCATGTCCTCCAACGTCTAGATAGCCCACTCTATCTGCCCATCGGTATGGGGGTGGAAAGCAGTGCTAATGCGTAGCTGGGTGCCAAAATCATGTTGTAACCCCCTCCGGACTCGTGACGTAAACCGATTATCCAGATCTGAACAACCCTAGCAACATCCTTGGATGATCTATACACCACCAAATGAACCACCAAATGATTTCCATTTCTCCATCCTAGTTCCACCAATATGAATAATTTTCTACTGAGGTTCCATTGGTAGACCATGATACAGTTGATCCAATAGTATAAGTTGATACCATTTCTCTAGTGGTAGAACTCGATACCATTTAGCCAATGGTATAACATGATAATTGTGAGTTGATGATAGAAATGATATACCATTATTGCAGTGGTATATTTGATCTTATATAGATCCAATGGTGGATCGCTATAAATCCTTATCCGGTACTACTGCTTACCATGATTACTATTCGTGCTTCTCACTGACCCCATCATTTGACAATGATGTCACTACCACTACACCAATAATTCCATTATCCACCTCTTTCCACTTCTGGACACCACATCCTATACCTAGAGAATTTCACTGGTAATATACATGAATCCTGAGATCAAGATATAATCATAGTTGAATTCCTCCTGACCACTTGGATTCACATCTTTATCCACATACATCACCATTCAAGATTTAATTCCAAATCAACTGGAAGAGACACCACTTCAATGACCACTAATATTGCTTCAGACTAGCCTTCTTACACTATCTTCCACCCTCACTACTTCCACAACTTATCTGAAGCCTTCCCTTTTTATTATTTTTCATTACAATTAGTCACCACTATGAATTTTGATATTACCACTAATAAGGAATAATTATGTATGAATAATATTCTAGGATGAATGATAAAAATTAGTGGTTCATATTCCTACCAATAGTTGATATGATACACTATTAGTCTTTTAGTAAATATGAACAACCATTTCTATGGAATTACACTCAAAATTGATATTTTTAAGGACCTAATAATTTATAATAATATACAATGAATTTGAAAAAATGATATATTCAACAACTCCAAAATTTTTAAAGTTACAGCCAGGTGACACCATGATTATACCTCCATCTTTAAATGCTATGATGTTGTTCCACTAGAGGGGGGATTATAGGCTCAAAATAAAACAACCACAATTATTAATAGATATATTTTTTCTACAACATAAATTAATTTTTACATTTATTATGTCTTATTTGCCTTCCACCTCCATTGAATATTATAGAACAGTGGTGTAGAACCATTTGTGGTTGTGATAATGGGAGGAGACGTTTTGTAATGTTAGTGCCCTGATATTTTTTATATTATTCTAAAACATTTAATTTTGTAAAAGGATTTCAATTAGTTATTTCATAATATTAATATTATATAATAGTATTTTTATTACAAATATGAATATTCAAACATTCCTGATTAAAAAAATACTTATCCCACTTTTTGGATTTGGATCACTATGATTGGGTGATATAAGGTCTTGTGAACAAGGTATTGGTGATTACTGTGCACATTGGGATGAAAGGGTGAAATAATATCAACACATGGGGATCATAAAATCATAAAATTAAATTTACAAGGTGATCCAATTTTAACCAATTTTACCTCGAATCATTGGAAGAAAAATAGTACAACCAAGTAAATTATGTGGACTTTTATATATTTCTATCAACCATAATCATTGGAGAAGTAGGGGAAATTATTTTAAATACTTTCATTAAACCAATAATTAAATTTAAAATATTCAGTTTTAATGTATAATAATACCATTATAGAATGGAAACCTTTCCTAAACTTAATCAATTTTCTCAAATCAAATTTTTATAAACCATGTTATTCACATCATAATCATTAAATTATTATACTATTATTTAATTTCATACTTGTGAAAAATTGATTCATAACACTACACTCTAGTGGTGAAATTAGTCATAACTACTACTACACCCTTGTGGTGAAATATTTTTATTTGTCTATACCATGTGAGTACTATGTGTCAAAATAGGGAATAACTATTGGGGAGTAGGTGTTAATTCGATCCTATAACATCCCCAAATAAGACATCTATTTAGGACCTATTTTATCATGACCTTGATGTAGAGGGAACTTTTTTAAATACTCATTTAACTCATAAGTTTTAAAATGATATTTTAAAAAATAATTTAGAGGACACAAGTGAAACTCTATGTGATTACTCAATGATAGAAAACATGTCCCTTAACCTGAAACAAATTAGAAGGGACCATTTTGCCTCAAATTTTATCAATGAGAATAATCAATTAAATATGAATTTGCTACAAATTTATTTTGAACTATGACTAAATATTATTCCAATGTTACAAAAGATTCTCAGTCCTATAGGAGAACACCAAAATTGGCAGGTTAAGGAGTTCGACTATGTTTTCTCGAGATTCAATATTAGAGGAGTAGTAATTGGACAAGAAATGTATAGTGAATTACCCTTTTCACATGAGGGGGATATAAAAGAGTTTTTGTATAGTTTAAAACATTGAGAGACCCATGAATAAGATTATATAAAATGATGTTTCATGTAGAGATTCATAACAGCTTCAAAGAATACCAAAATAAGTAAAGAGATCTATTCCATGTGAAATTTTATTAGAGAAACACATTATTAGTAGTCGGAATGATAAAAAAATATGTGTGTAAGATGTCAATATTGTATAATGTAATATCATCAGATTGTAGTAATAATATACTACGGTATTCTAGAAAAATAGTGAAACATCATGGATGCTTCACCTGGATGATATTTGATCTACAAGTCACCCACTGATACTGGGATTGTAATCAAGATTATAGCTCAAAATACACAATATTTGAGAACAATAATTATATGAAATAGTGGCATGAATAAGGAAAAAACCACTAAAACATCACGTTTATTTGAAAAAAAATTAGAATAATTTAAATGACTTGTAATATATATGGAACTAAAATGTGGGAATAAGTAACCCTCCTCACCTCAGGTATATCGATATTGTTCATCACCACATAACTCCACTGGTCACTATGATGACGTATTGGGTATTAAGAACTATGAATCAATGTTCAATCCAATAATTTTTTAATTGAACCATCCCTTGAGATTAAGGATATCCCAACAGGGATTTTTACGTCAAAAAAGTCATATATCTCCCATTTAAATCATCAACTGTAAAATCAACCCTCTTTCAAATTACTATACAAGAAGACATACCTGAAACAAACTTATCATTAAAATCCTTTTAATAAAACTCATATTAAAACCCCTAATATAGAGAACTAATAGTTAAATTAAGGAATATAACAGATGTGAATGAGTTGAAGGATTCAATGATATATATATCAAATATATATTTGAATCTCACGGACATGTTTTCCAAAAACCCAACAAAAGTCTCATCTCTGACAATCCAAAATCCAAAGGAGAGTATAATAATTAGCATCACAAGGTTTTTCAAGGAACACTAGTAACTAGATACCAGGTGAAAAAAATATAAACTATAATAACAAGATTATGGAAATTCTATAAACTCTAGGATGATTCTAGACCAATAGAACACCCCACCTAGACTAGAAATCAATAATCATGATGAACATTACAAGAAAATTTCAAGGATGAAAAAAAGAAACTTATTTTAAAGGTATTTAAGGGGAGAAGAAATAAATCCCACATACATTCTATTATAGTTTTGTAGAATCTAATATAATTGAAGAATTAAAAAAACATAAGTTGATACATGAGACAATTATTAAGGCTCAAATTCACATACAAAATTTAGGAGACATCATTAAAATTACCAAATATGTCAAATTAATCAATTATATTTTCACCAAGAGAAAAATTTTGGATGGTAATGAATGAATCCACCTAGGGGAAATTTATTTTTCCATGATCAAACAACCATTGGGAAAATATAATTCATGATCTATAAATATAATTTTTTACCTACACCATTAGTTCATCAAAATATTTGAATCCTTATGTGACATTATTGCTTCAATTAATTTCATGCCTATCTATATGTCTATTCATATTTGAAAACAAGTAATATATATCCCATAAGAGAGGTTTTCCAACTGGAAAATATATCCATTGCCTTTCATTCCAGTGTTTTGAGGGATGTTCTAGTAGATGTTGAAAGACTAGTTTTTCTAGAATTCTTTTACGATATAAACATGAAAGAAGATAGAGAATCATTAAATCTACAAATTATTTAGGGAAGGAAATTCTTAAATGTGGGAATACATTCATTAATGTACCTGAATTAACCATCATCATGTATCTGGGAGACATATACCTATACATAAATGTTATGGACTCTAAGAGGAACCCTTCTAATTTTCAATCAGTCATTTCAATTAGATAGGAATAAGTTATTGATTACATTTGATACTTGGTGTGCTTAAATAATTTTTATCCTTAAGAGATAACCTTTCCACTGAAAAGTCCATAGACCTTGTGAGTACTCAAAATTATCGAAATATTCTTTTTAATTATCAATAATAGATAACATCTGAATTATTTGATAATTTTTTTCCTAGAAACTAATATGATACACCTTGAAAAATATATTCTAGTTTTGAGTTATGAAATTTGAATTCAATACCACCTCTTGAATAACCCCCAATATGGAATTAAAATCCCTCCCATGTCGCAATGAAATATGTGAATCTTATGTAAGGGGGAAAATATCCATTGACCTTATATAACCACATCTCTAAAGACAAATATAAAATTTTATTAACTTTTTTATAAGAAATATTCAATTCGTATGTTGGTTATTTACAGTCATCTATGGATTAAAAAAGTTATCTTCCCATTGAATTTTTCTAGAGGGGGATCTAAACCTGTTAAAAATATATATATAAGGCTTAACACCACAATATAGGTCTTTGTAAAAATATATCGAAAAAAATGTTTATATGTGACATAATATACATAATTTTCGACTAACAATGGGTCATCCTAATCCATTATATTTCCAAGAAAACTAGTTTTAAAGTATTGAAAATTGATAATTATATATTAATTATAAAGAGTGTCCAAAATATATGTAGTGTATGAAATGACTACATAAATATAAACTGATTAACTAAAATTATTCTTCTCTCATCAAATTCAATGATCAAATGCTGGAAATGCTAGAAAGTAAGACACATTTTATCCTTTTGGATGGATTCTATAGATACATCAGGTACTAATTTCCCCAAAGATCAAGAGGAGATGATATTATCCTATCATATAACTACCATTTACTATATGATAATTACAATATAATTATGAAATTAACTAATTAGATTTCAAAATTGTCTGGTGAACATTTTATCAGATCACATAGATGATTTTATAAAGTCAATTATTGAGGAAATTACTATTTTTTTAATCTTCTTTCATAATTTCAAAGAGGTTCTGGAAAAATCATCCAAAACATTCATGGAGAAAAATATTGTTTTGAATGTTTGAAGAATCAAATTACAGATAAATCAGGGGTAGTCTTGGGTCATATAATTTCACCAAAAAGAAAGTGTGGTGAATAAATTTAATGTTGTTATAATCAATTCATTTACATATACCACCTATGTGAGACATATTATATAATTTTTGGTCCACATGGGATTTTACCGAAGATTCCACCAGGACAGTAGTATGATTTCCATTTCCCTTTCAATATAACTTTTAGAAGAGGTTGACCATTTTATCAATGGTAATTTTATGGAGGAATGTAATTATCTTAAGGAAGTGTTCATTACCCCACGAATTTTACAACCCCCAGATTGGCCGAACACATTTGATTTGATTTATGACTCATCAAACTAAGCAATTCAATTAGAACTATTATAATGAATTTATGGGAGATCAAAATTCATAACATATTCTTCAAGAAATTTGGTTTCAACATAGTTAAATTCAGTAACTACTAAAAAATAATTCATTCTTATTATTTTTTCATTGGATAAATTTATATATAAATTAATAAGAACAAATGTCGGTGTACTCCCCTTTCATAAAACTTTAAGTTACGTGATGATGAATGATGATTCCAACCAATGTACGGTGAGATGAATATTTCTCATTCAATAGATCATAATAATTACCATAAAAAAATGAGTTGAATGTAAAGTGGAATATCACCTTAGTAGACTCACCAATACTATTAAAAAACAAATTCTAGAAATGAGCTATCTCAATGATCACATAACTTGAGATAAGATCTATATATTTGAGGGTGACGTACCATTGTATGTTGATTTAGTAAATTATGTGGTCACCTCTCTGGTACCTTTTCCCTATAACTACCATTAGAAAGAACAAACATAATGTTGAATCTAGATTCACTATTTGGGAAGATCAATTTTTGTAGAAATTGTATAATTTTAAAGTCATAAGAATGTGTTTACTAGAATGTTATATATATTCATTTTTTGAATTTAGTCATTAATTTTCTTTTAGATGATAATTTTTATATCAAATAATGGATTGAATAGTTTGGGAATCTAGATTTCATTAGGAAACATATTCAATGATTCTCATGTATATTATAAAAATGGGAGAAGTGATAGTATTCTGTAAATATTTAGAAAAGACTAGAGATTCTTCAAAACACCATCATTTTTTGTGAAACATTTTATGAATGAGGATATAATTTAATTGGAACCTTTCCTATTTATTTTAATAATTAAAATATTTTACATGTTGTATATTATGTTTCAAAATTTGTGGATGTTACGGCCCCCAAGACTGATGATGCCAATTTTGTATGTGATTTTGTCATAGATAACATATTTTATTAGATTGGACTACCAATGTACAAAATTAATGAACAAGGGACTCATTTTTTCAATATAAATATGTTGAATATTATATAAATGTAAAAGATATTTATATTATACCATCAATAAACAAATTACCAAGTGGAAGTGTCAAACCATGATATTAAAGGTATTTTGGATAAATGGTTTAACAAAACCAAATATATTAGATAAAAACAATTTAAGGAGCCATATTTATATTCCAAATGATATACAAAATGATTATAGGTATGATCCCCAACAATATGATTTTTTTAAAGAGTTGTCAAATGTTGGTGTGTTTGGATAACCAAGGATATTGGGTTGTTAAATAGATGAATTTAGATTAGGAGAGTTCTGGGAATTTGAAGAATTTTCATTTAAAATAACTATAGGAAATCATTATAGAGGCTTTCAAATACTCAAGGATTTACAAAGGGGAAACGAGAGTGGAACCTGAGAAATAGATCTAGAAAAATACCATTCAATTAGGATACCATGTCCTTGTATTAAATTCTAAACTAATGTTAAATCTAGGTATTCTTCATTATAGTTGATATAGAAATAGTAATGTAACTAATATATCCATATGTGGTGCAATTCATATTAATTGATAAAAAGAAGGAAACACATTCACTGAATATGGTTATTGGATTTAATGGATTCATGGTAATCAACCTCATGAATTAGTGGATATTCCATACCCATAATTGAATATTTTATTTACATTACTTATCTAGGAGAGACGAGTTTCATTGGTATCCTATTATTAAATTTTTTAAATATCAATGTTAATGAATTTGAATGAGAAAAATAGGGAATTAAATGATTATAGTGAATTATGGAAATTAATATAAGGACTCATGATTTGAGGGGAATTAATTGATTTATTTAAATGAAAATTTCCATACATTTTCACACATTGGATTCATTAAACTTATTTAAATTGTTTTTTTATTATTAATCATTCAGGGATGGATTTATAAAATCATATTTGCATTCAAAAAAATATTTTTATTCTAACTAATTCCTATTTATTCATTAGTATATTAATTAATGGATCTTGGTACGTGTCACCTATTAGAACATTCAATGAAATATGTTAGATATTGGATTATGTAAAGAAAAAATTTAAATTATTAAGGTATATTTTTATAATCCTTATCTTTAAGTCCACGTAACCTAAATACTTATTTATCATTTAAAGACCATGAATTACCGTGTTATGAGTGAGAATTGATTCTATCCATTTTTATCCGTACATACCCTCTTCTTAGTATTATTGTGAAATTATTAATTTAATGGGTGGGTGTGAAGGGTGTCATGGTGTAAGGGATGAAGAACATTATTTAGAAAAAGTGTATGGGTGATAATTTTAGAAATATGGAAGGTTTATTGATAAATTTATTATTTTGTTGATTTTTTCTTTCATTAAAAATGATGAAAATGAAAATATATGAAATAAAATGAGTCTTGACATTAGAGTATCAAATATAACCCCCACTGAATATATCTTGTTTATCATGTGGAGTCAGGTGGGGGATTTGATGTTAATTAGAAAAACAACATTCAATAATAAAAGAGTAAAATTAAAAAAATTAGAAAATAAAATTTGAAAATTCAAGAAGGATTAAATTATTCATTATGAACTATTTTGATCAATACATGGATTTTTTAGTTTTGAGGAAGTGAGAGTTCCCACTTTAAAAGGAATAATTCCATTAATCCTTTTCATTAGATATTATGACCTCTACAATAATAGATAATAATACACATTAAGAATTACATTTTTAAAAAATCAATCCCTACCATACCAATCTTTCACAGTCATATAAAATAAGATTGAAATGTCCCATTATTTTAGATGACATTTTTACATTACAATGTGAATAAAACTGTTACATTATAAAACTATGGATAGATTGTTGTTCTCATGATAATACTATAACTCTATTTGAATTGTATCATGAGTGATGAGGGAAAAGATTCAAAGGAGGGGTAAATTTGGACTTTTTATTTTAAAAAAATCAAACAAGTAACTCAAACTAATAAAATGATATGTACAACTATTTTAAAAAGTGATAAAATAAAATTATTGAAGTTATTGATTCATTGAAAATTTGGATATTTAATTGATATTTTATGTGTATTTTTGAATATTTTATATAACATTGATATTTTTTATTAATTTCATATTTTAATAATGTTAACACTGGTTTCCATAAAATTATATGTTGAGATTTATTGTTTGAGGATAATCATGGATTGTGTGTCGGGGTATTTCTATCATACTAATTTATTTAAAATTTTTAATCATTTTAAAATTATTTTGCTATGGTTTTTAAATAAAATTCCTAAAAAAATAAGTTGTTTTACTAAATTTTGGGAATGTGAAAATCAATATCATAAATGAATTCAAATTATTTTAAATTTATGTTTTTAATTGAGTTATATTAGTAGAATTAATTTTATGAATTTATTGATGTTTTTATATGTGAAATTCATTTTTTATATCATATCTAGTGTTCATAAAAAAATTGACTAGAATTGTGATATCCCATGAAAAATAAAAAGCTACATAGATAGTTATCGCACAAGGGTATAGAAGAAAAGACCAACACTATGAGGGTTTGCCAATGATGGTAGGGCCTCACTAGGGATCAGGCTTTTGTGGCATCCCATGGGGAGTACAGGTGGTTCTAATCCCATGTGTGAACTAATTAGTGGTGGTTGAGACCACGAGGAAATGGAAGGAAAGATTCTCTATCACATGTGGTTCACTCTAGTAAGTGGGGTTCCTTAGGGCCCTAACCAACTATATTATCGATA
The DNA here is from genome assembly GCA_963277665.1 of Viscum album. Taxonomy (NCBI): domain Eukaryota; kingdom Viridiplantae; phylum Streptophyta; class Magnoliopsida; order Santalales; family Viscaceae; genus Viscum; species Viscum album. Next base: position 1,011,656,199 of record OY728140.1, read on the forward strand.
AAGAGTCTCACCATGATATTTAAATAGCATTTTCATTGTGTTTCCATTTTAATGTGGGGAAAAAATAACAATCAAAGCTCATTATTTGGATCATATGTCTTCATCAAAAACATTTCTATCACATGCACCTAGGACATGAGCTACCATCAACCTCTACCACTCACTGCCTTTTTCTTCACCCACCACAGCCTTTATTTCCTAAAGAACACCCTGTACGACCACCTACAATCTTGGGAATGAGCTGATCGCCACTACTAAATCTAATAATCACCATGTATCTTCATTAGGAACTTAATACACCTTAGAGGCCCCCCTTTTAGAGTCATAATGATCTATATAATTTCTTTTCATGAAATATCTGAGAACATTGATGGACATAGCATTTTTTGAAGTCCATATGTATCATTTCCAACTCTGTTGAGTATTGAGGCAATGTAGTAATTCCATATCTACTAGGAATGACCCTAGGAACATCCATTCACAACATTGATCAATAGAGTAAATCACATTAATCTTTTATCTAATATATTCAAGCATTGCCACTATGAATAATGTGCCACCCGTGTTCCAATATTAGAACATGATACCATTGATACAATGGTAGAAGATGATACTATTTACCCAACTATAGAATATGATACCATTGAAAAATTGGTTCATATGATAATACATTGTGAAATTAAAGGATATATATAAATCATTCATTACTGTCACTAATCACTTCCATCACCATAAATGATGATCCCAAACTCCACCACTACTACACTGTTTGGCAATGCATGTCATCACTTCATCACCAATTCCACCACTCACAACTACTCTCCACTCTTGGATGCCAAATGTTGTCACCAAAGAACAAGCCTAGAAGGACACATTAAGTCGGATCTTGAGTGATATTAACATCCAATGACCCATGACTACCTGAGTTCTCTTATATATCATCCTAATAACCCTTCCATGATTCCATTCATGATCAATCACACGAGACAAATGCTACAAATATTAATTTATATGCTTATTTCCAACCAACTCTTACTATCCTCCACCCTCACCATTTCCATACATTTTGTGAAGCCTATTTATTCCGATACAATTATTTCCAAGGATTCACCACCAAGACATTGGATACCACCTCTAATCTGGTCAAATAAATTTTTACAATGATTCTAGAATAAAGGTTTTAATGAATGTTTCTTCTAGATTCCAAGGGTAGATATGATATGACCTTGGGACAGCATTATATGTGATCCATTTTTGAGACAATAGAATATGTTATAAACCATTTCTCTAATAGTATATGTGATCTAGCATCTTTAAAAAATTACATCATTACATATTAAAATTTGAAAAACAAAAGTATCCAATTGATTCAGTGATTAAAATTATTAAAAATATATTTTCAATAATTATGATTATATTTAATAACAAGTCAAAGGGAGATAAATATATTAAATCCGTATATAAATAAAAGTATGTTGTGTAAATATAGGGGGTAGTCGGATAAAGAGAGAAAAGTCCCTATTGTAATTGGATACAATGTTTCGACTGATTCTATTTGTTTTTCTATTTGTTCGGTACTATTATCCTTCAACTTCAATTATTTTTTCTAGTATGGAGTGCTATAAATTTTTATGTTTTGGAAATGGAGAGGTGGACACATGTATATTTGGAGTCCTAGTTTTTTTTTCAAATTTACCTTTCCCTTTTTTATTTTTAAAAATGAGATTAATTCATGATTTCATAATGTTAATGTGATATGAATATATTTTTTAATTCAAATATCAATATTAAAAAATTCATTTATTAATAAAATTGTAATCCCACTTCCTCAATTTGAATCAGACATATTGGGTGATATATGTTCAAGTGGACACATTTTTGTGATTATTATACATGGGGGAAATAAATGGGGAACTAATATTGATACATGAGATCCTTAATATATGATTTGGTATTCTGTAGGTGATCCAAAGGATACCACTAGGACTTTAATACATTAGAAGAAAAATAGTCTATCATTTGAATTTGTGTGGACACATATAATTTCAATTCATCCTTAATCGATGTTGAAATATGAGAAGTCTTTGTTAATCAATTCATTATAGCAATTTAAATAATAAGAAATGCTAAATTTCAAAGGACTATTGTAAAATTACCGATGGTAAGACAATCCTAAACCCAGTCAAATTTCTAAATCCTGGTCATCAAAACCCAATTTTTTCACTATTTAGACATTAATTTCATATTATTTTTTATATTCTCACTATTGACAACAAGATTCAATGCACTACTCTAGAAATACAACATTTGTCACTAATAAAATGATACCCTTAAGATGTACGTAAATACATTTTTCCATACAACATTACTAGTGTGCCTCAATTTCATTATACATTTCCTATGTTATATTTTAATAAAAAAGACATAAAGTATGTTTTTTGTTTTAATAATTATTTTTTCAATGTTAAAAAGATATTGTCTTCTAGAAATTTTTGAGATGATTATTCAAAATAATTTTCCATCTAGATGATATTGTTTAATTCTACATAAGATTTACATGGGATATGATCCAATTAAACCATTTTTTATTTATTTTAATGGTTTATTAAAATAATGAAAATATGTTCATGAAACCTTATTATTTCTATGAGTTATATTATAAATAAATGTCAATAGAAGTAGGCCCATTTTAAAATTTTTTGATATGATAAATATTTTATGATCTTATGGACTGCATTTGAAAGGATTATTTGATGGTTGTGACCTATATCGCTATCTATTGAGTTAGTTAAAGATGGATAAATCGTGAGTAAATATGATATGTGTGAATCTAATTACATGTTCATAATTCTATTGGTGAACCTAAAAAGATATTCCAAAATTTATGCTTCAATCTACTTACATGATCATAGTGTTTTGCGTAGTCCAAGATTTAATATCTATTATGGTATACATGGACATTCTTTCATGTCCATATATTTATTCAGGGTTCTTATATCATGTCAATAACTAAATAGTTACCCATTTCTATTTATACATGCTCACAATTTTACATTATTATATATATACCATAAATCTATACCTTTTTCCTCATGGTACATTTTTTTGATTCCATTATAAATATAGTCTTATAAATTTTGAATATTTATTACATGACATATGTTTTTTATCATTGATTTAAAGTTTTTATTTTTAAATATTATTATCATGTTCGCATACCCTTATGGTCATGAAATGTTGATATCTCCCTTGTTTACCCTTATAGAGAATCTGATGTTACCCATTCTTAAGATTTATTTTAGTGGGTTATGATGAATGGTATTATGAATTGTATATCTAATAATGTTGTCTGATTTTAAAAACATCATGGGAGATGTTGTAGCACACTTATAGACCAGTTATTTTGGTTTCCACATTTTCAAAGGACTAGAACTAAATGATTTTGTAATGGATTGTAATATTATGTTATTAATATCCATGTTTTATATAAAAATATTTACGTATAAGATATATGTGTATTTAAAAATTATGACCTTGGATAAAAATATGTTAAAGATTTCTATAGTCAATATATAAGTTATGAAACTGGGTAGATTATGAATAATGACCAAGAAAAAGAATAAATTCATATTATTTTGAAGTTATATCCATTAATTTTTAATTTTTTGGAAGATGATGTATTAAATTTTTCTTATAGAAGATATTACTATATATCTATTCTTATATGAAATTATAATTTCTTAATAGTTTTAACATCATGTGATTTGTATTCTTTTTTATAGAACAGTTGAAATTTACATGTTACTTTGAAACAATGTATTTATGATTTATTATTTATATTCTAATTTTATTTAATGATATTTTATCCAAATTTTAAAAATATATGATTTTGGGAAGTAATGTTCTTCCAAATTAATATAATATTTTTCATATATTTCATTTAAAAAAATTAATGAATATGGAATTTGTTTTAATAAAAAAACTATGATTGGATTTAGTAATATGAAACAACATGTCAATAATGTGATACAAATAATAATAAGATTAGATTGTGGTATATGCATCAATATTCATGGCTTGTGTTAAACAAAATAACAGGTTCTTTTAATAGTGTGTATTAAAAATGTGACTGAGTTTCACTGAACAGTAGTATATAATTAATATGTTATTATTTAATATAATAAGACATAACATAACCATTAAATTAGAGATTATTAATATTATTAACTAAATTATGAAAATATGTTTTTTATATTTGTCACGACCCCCTCCCACCAAAGATGCCCCTCCTAAGCTGGCAATGGTGAAAGGGAGATAATGACCCCCGAGTCCCTCCTCCAGTAGGCCCCGGGGTGGCGACTAGCACCAAGGGTATGAGTTTTCTCAAAAATGGGAGGCATTAACCTTTTTATTATTTAGGATTGGGAAATACGACGAGTCAACCACCGAAAATGAAAAGAACAAGTGTATAGAAATAAACCCAAACCAATCCCACAAGCATGTTTAAACAATTTTATAACAAGGTACAAGTACAATAAAGCTCAAAGTACAATACCAAAATAAAACAAAGGTACAACAAAAACAACAACTCCAACTGTCTGACTAGTAGGGTCCTGCACAGCCCTGGTAGTCCTCCTGTAAACCTGAAAGTAAACATAGGGTGAGCATACAAGTATACTAAGTAGGGAAACCTAATGCTCTCGTGCACAAGTGGGGAGACATCCTAATGTATCGTGAGAACAACAGAAGAAACCTAGCAAGGAATTCTATCCACCAAACCTCACCAGCCACACTCACGAAAAACACAATCACAACAGGTAGTAGTGTATTAGAACAAGAGTATTGGGTGCCCCGCTCCATTCCCCATTAGTTAGCAGCTCTTCTTAACGGAGAACGTCCGTACTCTGCCACACTCTCCCTGCCTGCACACACCTGGGCCTCACAACCACGTATCCGGTCCACACACACCTCTGCCTCACAACCACTTATCCGGCCCACACACACCTGGGCCTCACAACCACGTATCCCGCCCGCACACACCCAGGCCTCACAACCACTTATCCTTCCTGCACACACCTGGGCCTCACAACCACGTATCCTGCCTGCACACACCTTGTCCTCACAACCATGATTCCCACCCGCACACACATGGGCCTCATCCCGAAGATTCTTGGGAAACAGTAGAACCTGCCTGAAGAGTCTTGGGCTAAAACCACCCCAATCAAAACCTTCTCGAAGAGTCTTAGGTGTAAGGTCGCCTCATGAAATCACATCCTAGGGGAGAAGGAGCAGGAAGGAGCTAGAAACTAAGGGAAAAACAACCACTCCCATGAAATGGGAGTGTTCAGCACTAAGTAGTCAACATGGGTGGGGTGCGATAAAACAAAAAAGATACAGATATATATATGTATACCAAACACAGCCCAACCTGTGGCTTCTAAACAGAGAAACTGACCACGTGCCTCGACACCGCTACTATGAAGCATTCATACAACAAACAATCCCAACACCATTTAGGATTTCACGTTTCAGTAGAATTAGTTTATTTAGTTCCTTAACTACTGGTAAACTATCCACAACCAACCACATCGATCGTTCGTAAAACATATTCCTACCATCCACAAATCAAGTTAGGAAAATACAAGAAACACAACCAAGTCCTTCTTATCAACCATCTAACCCATTTATTATTAATCCCATTCCATTACCATGACCAACCATTCATTAACTCTTCCACTTTTTATTTATTATTCAAAACCCATAGTCCGTTCATATTCCAACCCATCCCTGCAGCCCTGCTGCCAACTGTCATAACCACAACCGCACCGTACATCATTATCCATTTAATACCATTTATCACATCCCCAATGCCCGTTACTAACATAACATTTACACCAACCCACAACCAAGAAAACCGTAGCCCCGTTGCTCACCCTTTCCACAAAAACCCACAAAACACCCCCATCACATTCCACGTATCCAAGACAACACCCACATGTTCATTATTCCATTTTTTTGAACTGGGGTGATCACACAAGGGTTCCAGATTTTAATCATCCAAATTTACGTGATTATCCAATTTCCACATTCCAAAAAGTTCTATCCACAAAATGGTCTATAATGATATAGAATTATTTAATTGCGCAAGTAAAGGCCCCAAACGACTGTGATTTTCAATAGGCATAAACTTATTTAATTCAAAACATATCGAAACGATATTCAAAGATAAACATAACAACTTCCCCATACCCATTCTTTAACCAGTTATTATCATTATTTAATGGTTCAACTGTTTCTCATGAAAAAAAGAGGATACCCACCCCACATGATGCACAAATTAGAGGAAAAAAAGGTAAGATCCCTACCTCAACAAGTTATGATCGTAACGCTCCCCCAGATCAACCATAGAAGATGTTTGTCGGCGTCCGTCACTTCTGTCGGGTCTTAAAAAAACCTCCTCTGGTGGATGTCGGAAAGGAAAGTCTGATAGAAAGAAAACAGATCCAAGATCAAAAGTTCCGCCTCATCATTATGATCCAGTGGCCGCTGACGGATAGTAAATCGGAGCTCAGACGTAGAAGTTATGGAAGAAAGAGCCTTCGAGTCTCTTGGGATAAATCTGCTCAGAGGAAAGGGGAGGAGACAGGTGAGTTGGAAGGAAGAGGGGAACCCTCCTTTTATAGGCGAGAAATGAAAATGTACACGGAGTGTATTTTATGAAACACGGAGTGTACTCAGTGATTTCACACGGTCTCCACACAGCTTCCAACACGGCACCGCATCCGTTGACTGGTCAACACACGGTATGAGTGTAACGCAAACGCAGGGAAGGACTACACGGCGTGTAGTTTGGACACACGGCGTGTACTCATTTATTGCACACGGCAAGGACATGGCTCCCACACGGTACACGACCATTGACTGGTAACGCGTACGCGGGGATGGACTACACGATGTGTAGTATAGGACACACGGTGTGTACCCATTTACTTCACACAGCGAGGACACGACCTGCAACACAGGGTATACCCAGCAAGGGGGTACACGGCGTTTAGTTTCAAAATTCTAGAAAGTGTGGAAAAAGTCCATTTTACCCTCCAGAACACTTCATGGCCGTCTTTTTGACAATGGAATGGGTTGAAGGGGTCCAAGCCATTACATCAGATACCTCTTAAAACTTTCTCGTCCCCAAGAATTCAAAAACCAACACATAGGAACCCAACAAGATACCTCTTAGGGTTCTCGTTATAATAGGAACCCAACAAACAACCCTAATTATAGGTGTTAAGAATTTCCTTTCCTATGTCAAGATATTATCCACTTTATGGGGCATTGACTCACATGTACGGGTTTAATTGCATCCACATTAATGCGTCTTGATTAAGGATTGGGCCTTCCCACTTCCGTATATTAGGATTTTCCAAATTACACTGCCCCCAACACCGCACAACCAACACAATGCATGAAAATGTGGTTTGGGGAAATTCCTTCTCCTATGTCGAGATATTATCCGCTTTGGCCGGCACTGACTCACCTGCACAAGTTTAATCACATCCGCATTAATGTGTCTCAATTAAGGAATATGTTTCCCCCTTTTTCCCACACATCCGGACATGCTACACACTTCCAGAGAACAAGGAAACAAATGTTCTCACAACCTGACAAGCCAATCATTCCATAAAACAAAGGAACAAAGTAAAACATCAACAAAAAGCTCATAAGAACAAAGGAAAAGCACAAATCAAAACAACTCTGGGTACTTATCGTTCATATGGGTCTCCCGCTCCCAAGTGCTCTAATCGAGGCCGCCATGCCTTCACAACACACGAACCAATGGAATGGTTCATCCACGGAGAATCTTCTCGTTACGATCCTCGATTCTGACTGGTCGTTCCTCGAAGGACACATCGTCTCCCATATCTAGCTCTCCCCAGTCGATAACGTGGGGGTCGTCATGTAAGTACCGACGAAGCTGGGAGACTTGGAAGATGTCACGAACCTTCTCCAACTGAAGAGGTAGGGCTAGCTGATATGCCACCTCGTCGATCCGCCTCAACACCTCAAAAGGTCCGATGAACCTAGGTGAGAGCTTGCTCTCTTTCCCAAACCTTCGCTGCCCCTGTCGAGGGTAAACCTTCAAGAACACATGATCTCCCACCTCGAACTCCATGGGCCTCCTCCGACGGTTTGAATACGACTTCTTTCAGTCCTGAGATGCTTTCATCCTCTCACGTACAAGATGGACTTTCTCTGTGGTGCTCTGCACTACCTCTGGCCCAAGAGCACCTATCTCACCAACCTATACCTAGAAAATGGGTGAACAACATGGCCTTCCATACAAATCCTCAAACAGTTCCATGCCATTAGTAGTGTGGAAGTTGCTGTTTTAGGCAAACTCTAATAAAGCCCAGTGTTGTATCCATGATCCTCCGAAATCCAGAACGCATGCTCGATGCATGTCCTCCAACGTCTGGATAGTCCACTCTATCTGCCCATAGGTCTGGGGGTGGAAAGCAGTGCTAATGCGTAGCTGGATGCCAAAATCATGTTGTAACCCCCTCCAGACTCGTGACGTAAACCGAATATCCTGATCTGAGATGAGAGTCTTTGGGACTCCATGCAACCGCACAACCTCGTCTACGTACCTTTGTGCTAAGTTACTCACTAGGCCTTACTCCTTAATTGCTAAGAAGTGATCTTATTTTGTCAGTCTATCCACCACTACCCAGATATAATCATAACCTCTCTAAGCTATGGGTAGTCGTGTGATGAAGTCCATCGAGATGTCATCCCACTTCCACTCGGGGAAAATCTAAAGGATGCAACAAAACACTAGGAACAAGATGTTTAGCCTTAACTTTTTGACACACTAGGCATTTAGCCACAAACTCAGCCACTCTCCATTTCAATCCGGGCCACCAAAACCGTTCCCTCAGGCCTCTGTACATTTTCGATACTCCTGAATGTACCACTGAGGCTGAGTTATGGAACTCATGGAGAACTCCCTCACGCATTGTCTTCGGGACAAACAACCTTCCATGGAAAATCATCTGATGTCGGCTGTCCTCAGAACATCCTTCTGGAGCGTTCCCCTGATTGACACGATCCCGCATCACTTCCGCCTTGGAGTCCCCCCACTGAGACTCTTCCACCTACTGCAACAAGGAGGACTGCACCGTCATCTGAAACAAACAGCCTCTAACACCCTCTACCCTCACATCCAAGTGCAAGGCAGCCAACTCGCCCATCGCCTTCCAAGAATCTGTGGATTCCCGAACTACTTCTTGATGTGACTTCCTGCTCAGGTCATCAGTCACAACATTGCCCTTAACATCAGTGTAAGAGATCTCAAAGTCATAGTCTTGTAGAAACTCAACCCATCTCTGCTGTCGTAAGTTCAGGTCACACTGGGAGAAGATATAACACAGGCTCTTGTGATCTGAGAAGAACACAAAGCGCTCCCCAAAGAGGTAATGTCACCACAACTTTAGTGTGAACACTACTACTGCAAGCTCTAGGTCATGGGTGGCATAGTTACGCTCGTGAGGGCATAACTGCCTAGACCCATAATAGATCACTCCCTTCGTCTACATCAGCATGTACCCCAGACTAAGGCCAGAAGCATCACAAAACACCTCATTCAACAACCCTTCCTCTGGAAACCTGAGTACGGGAGCACTGACCAACTTCTCCTTCAGGTAGTCGAAAGCTTTATGGCACATCTCGCTCTATAGAAAGACCCGCTTCTTCCTCGGAAAAGCTTTTAATGGAGCAAAAACTTGAGAGAAGTCTATAAAAAACCTCCGAAAGTAACCTGCTTACCCCAAGAAACTATGAACATCAGCCATGCTCTTGGGTTTATCCCAAGAAACAACTGCCTCCACCTTCGACGGGTCCACTGAAACTCCATGGTGAGATAGCACGTGCCCAAGGAAGTGTACTTATTGCGTCAATAACATACACTTTGAAAATTTCCCATAAAGATGCTGGTGTCGAAGGTCCTCCAAGACTGCCCTGGGATGCTCAACGTGCTCCTCCTTTGATCTTGAGTAGATCAGGATGTCATCGATAAACACAATGACGAACCGGTCCAAAAACTCTCAGAAGACAAAGTTCATAAGTCCCATGAACACAGCGGGTTCATTCGTAACTCCAAATGGCATCACTATAAACTCGAAGTTCCCATACCTGCACCTGAAAGCCATCTTCGAGATGTCACTGTTTTTTACCCTCAACTGATGATATCCAGATTGTAGATCAATCTTGGAAAACCAACCTGCTCCCCTCAGTTGGTTGACGAGATCATCTATCATTGGAAGCGGGTAGCGGTTGTTGAAAGTCACCTGGTTCATCCTTTGTTAGTCTATGCATAGCCTGAGACCACCATCTGCCTTCTTCACGAACAAAATTGGAGCACCCCATGGAGATACGCTGGGTCAAACAAAACCCTTCTCCATAAGATCACCAATCTAAATCCGCAACTCCCGCAACTCCAAAGGATCCATCCAATAAGGGACATCGAAATCGGACGGGCACCAGGCTGTAAGTCTATCCCGAACTCAACGTCACGTCGGGGGGGGGGGGGGGGTAGAGTCACAACCTTCTCAGGAAAAACATCAACGAACTCCCCAACAACCTCTGGGATATCCATCATCTCTGTATCAGCTAGAACCCCTGATAACCTGCCTAACATGGAAACGAGAGGCTCCACACGCCGTCTTACTACCTGATAGCTCCTCTCGCTAACAAAAGATACGTGCTTCCAATACACGTCAGAGAACATAACTCTTATCCAGAAGCAGTTGATAATGGAACTAACAGAAAACAAACTTTCGATGCCTAAGATGACATCGTATGGCTGCATCTGTAAGAGAAGAAGGTCCCCACTAGATCGATGTGGTCCCAACGTCAGCCCACATCCCCGGCAAACACATGATACACTAGTCTGGCCTCCAACTGGTGTACTCTACACCAGTGGTACGGAAAGTCTCTCTATGTCTAGTCACAAAGCATGAGCAAGACCAGGTGCCACAAAGTAGTGTGAAGTTCCTGAATCGAACAAAGCAGAGACAAGAGTATTGAACAAACAAATCCTACCTCACACCACCTCTGGTCATGCCGGAGCTACCAACGCTTCTGCGTGAAATTGTCCATGCCCAGGTCCTCTTCCTCTCTGATGTCGTCCACCTCCCCGACAATGCCCTGGTCGAGGTCCATGAGGTGCACCCTGAGGTCGGCCTCCTCCCGCAAAGTCTTCCCTCAGAGGAGCATGGTCCTGCTGATGCTGGAAGGGAATCACCGACAACTGGTGCTACTGAGGTGGGCGCTAAACCTGACCACCTCCATCGTACTGAGATTGGGTTGGGCACCGACACTAAATGTGCCCGAAACCTCCACAAGAAAAACACTTCGGTCCTGGACTCGTGAAAAAGGGACGAGGACCCGAAGATCTGAACTGGAACTGCTGGGGCCTGCTCCCCACTGGCCTGAACCTAGAAGGTCCCGTCGCAGGAGACCTACTTCTAACTACCTTCACCTTCGATGAGCACGGCTAGATCCCCTCTTGGGGTGTACCTCCCAGCCTCTGCCTTCTTCTGTACCACCATGTATGTCGGAAGGGTGAAGGGGGTGATAGTATATTAAAGCGAAGGACGAAGCGCCTCCTCCAAATGTCTCGCCCGAGACTCCTCATCCGGAAAGAGATCCGGAGAAAAGCGTAGGAGATCCTTAAACTTGATCCCCAGCTCTCGTACTGACATACTCCTCTGCATAAGGGAGAGTAACTCTTGCCGCTTCTCCTCCTTGATCATGGAAAAAGGAATTCCTCTCAGAATTTCTTCTCAACGTCATCCCATGGTACCTCTGCCTCTATCCTCTCTATGTGGTAGAGGTTCCACCACTGTCGCACCGCACCTCTCAGCTGACTGACTGGTAGGGGAATGCAGTACTCCCATGGAGCACGGATAAAGGTAAAAGAGATCCCTAGTTCTTCAATCCACCCCTCCGTCTCCGTATCTGAAGTACTACCATTGCACTTCATGAGGCTTTTCCGCTGGAAAGAATGGAGAGTTTTCTGTCGCTGGAAATCTTCCTCCACTCGGTCAATCCTCAGCTGATCGACCACCTGAATCTGTTGGGCCTTGGCCATCTGAGCCACCCAGGGACGATGTCCAGGTGTCATAGTAGTACGGTAAACAATGATCTCCTAAGCCCAAGTAGTAAGGAAAAACTCAAGATTTATTTTTATCATTTTAATTCAATTTCATCCCCAAAAAACCGAAATCAAGTAAAACACCATAATGATGATGCATGTACCCTCCCTAGGGTCACCACGCTGCAATCAATGTTGTCTCACTTGGTCGTTCGGTAGGCTCAGAGTCCTTACATCAGATCACGGGGGGCCCTAAAATATCATGTCCTAGCTGATCTTCCCTAGCCGATGTCACGCACCAATATTAACTAACATTGTTGCCCTATCATCCCATGCAATCCTCACTGTGCCTAACTCCCGTCTCCATCCTATCTCTCAACCATCACCTCTGATACCATTCTGTCATGACCCCCTCCCACAAAAGATTCCCCTCTTGAGCTGGAAGTGGTGAAAGGGGGATAATGACCACTGAGTCCCACCTCCAGTAGGCCCTGGGGTGTCAACTAGCACCAAGGGTATGAGTTTTCACAAAAATGGGAGGCATTACCCTTTTTATTATTTAGGATTGGGAAATAGGATGAGTCAACCACCAAAAAGGAAAAGAACACGTGTATAGAAATAAACCCAAACCAAGCCCACATGCATTTTTAAACAATTTTATAACAAAGTACAAGTACAAGAAAGCTCAAAGTACAATACCAAAAGAAAAAAACGTACAACAACAAAAAAACTCCAACTGCCTAACTAGTAGGGTCCCACACGACCCTGGTAGCCCTCCGGGAAACCTGAAAGTAAACGTAGGATCAACATACAAGTATACTCAGTAGGGAAACCTAAAGCTCTCGTGCACAAGTAGGGAGACATCCTAATGTCCCGTGAAAACAAAAGAAGAAACCTAGAAAGGAATTCTATCCTCCCAACCTCACCAGCCATACTCACCAAAAACACAATCACAACATGTAATAGTATATATGAACAAGGGTTTTGGGTACCCCGCACCATTCCCCATTAGTTAGCTTCTCTTACTAACGGTGAAAGTCCTGATGTTGCCACACTCTCCCCACCAGCACACACCTGGGCCTCACAACCACTTATCCCACCCGCACACACCTGGGCCTCACAACCACGTATCCCGCCCGCACACACCTTGGCCATAACACCACGTATCCCTCCAGCACACACCTGGGCCTCACAACCATGTATCCCGCCCGCACACACCTGGGCCCCATCCCGAAGATTCTTGAGAAACAGTAGAACCTACCCGAAGAGTATTGGGCTAAAACCATCCCAATCGAATCATACCCGAAGAGTCTTAGGTGTAAGGTTGCCTCAAGCCATCACAATCTAAGGGAGAAGGAGCAGGAAGGAACAAGTAACTAAGGGAAAACACCCTCTCCCATTAAATGTGAGTGTTCGGCACTAAGTGCACAACATGGGTGGGGTGTGATAAAACAAAAAAGATGCAGATATATATTTTTATACCAAACATAGCCTAGCCTATGGCTTCTAAACAGAGAAACTGAGCACGTGCCTCGGAACCGCTACTACAAAGCATGCATACAACAAACAACCCCAACCCAATTTAGGTTTTCAAATTTCAGCAGAATTAGTTTATTTAGTTCTTTAAGTACTGGGAAACTATCCACAACCAACCACATCGATCATTCGTAAAACATATTCCTGCCATCCACAAATCAAGTTAGGAAAACACAGGCAACACAACCAAGTCCTTCTTATCAACCATCCAACCCATTGATTATTAATCCCGATCCATTCCATGACCCACCATTCATTAACTCTTCCACTTTTTAGTTATTATTCACAACCCATAGTCTATTCATATTCCAACCCATCCCGGCAGCCCCGCTGCCCGTTACTAACATAACATTTACACCAACCCACAACCAAGCATACCGCAGCCCCGCTGCTCACCCTTTCCACAACAACCCAAAAAAACACCCCCATCACATGCAACATATCCAAGACAACACCCACATATTCATTATTCTATTTTGTTCAATAGGGGTGATCACACAAGGGTTCCAGATTTTAAACAGCCAACTTTACATGATTAACCAATTTCCACATTCCACAAAGTTATATCCACAAAAACGGTCTAGAATGATAGTTCAACATTTAATTGCGCAAGAAAAGGCCCCCAAAGACCATGATTTTCAGTAGGCATAAGCCTATTCAATTCATAACATATCAAAAGTATATGAAAAGATAAACATAACAACTTCCCCATCCTCATTGTTTAACCAGTTATTATCTTTATTTATTGGTGCAACTGTTTATCTTGATAATAAAAGGATACACACCATGCATGATGCACAAATTAGAGAGACAAAGGTAAGATCCCTACCTCAATAGGTTCCAATCGCAACGCTCCCCCAGATCATCCTTAGAAGACGTTCGTCGGCATCTGTCACTTCTGTCGGGTCCCAGCAAAACCTAATCAGGTGGAAGTCAGAAATCAATGGACGAAGAAAAGAAAACTGATCTAAGATCAGTAGTTCCTCCTCATTGTTACGATCCTGTGGCCATTGACGGATCGTAAATCGGAGCTCGGATGAAGAAGTTATGGAATAAAGAGCCTTCGAGTCTCTTGGGAGAACTCTGCTCAGAGGAAAGGGGATGAGAGGGGTGAGTTGAAAGGAGGAGGGGACCCCTCCTTTTATAGGAGGGAAAAGCAAAATTACACGGCGTGTATTTTATGGTACACGGCATGTACTCAGTGATTTCACATGGTCTCCACGTGGCTTCCAACACGGCATCGCAACCATTGACTGGTCAACACATGGTTTGAGGTTAATGCATACGCAGTGAAGGACTACACGGCGTGTACTCAAAATACACGGCAAGGACATGGATCCAACATGGTACATGACCGTTGACCGGTAACATGTACGCAGGAAAGGACTACACGGCGTGTAGTACTGGACACACGGCGTGTACCCATTTACTTCACATGGCGAGGACACGACCTGCAACACAGGGTATACCCGGAAAGGGTCTACACGGCGTGTACTCAAAATACACAGTGTGTAGTTTCAAAATTCTGGAAAGTTTGGGAGAAAGTCCAATTTACCCTCCAGAACAATTAGTGGCCTTCTTTTTGACCAAGGAATGGGCCGAAGAGGTCCGGGATATTACATCAGTTACCTCTTAAAACATTCTTGTCCCCAAGAATTCAGAAACCAACCCATAGGAACCCAAAAAGATACCTCTTAGGGTTCTCGTTATAAAAATAACCCAACCAACAACCCTAATTACAGGTGTTAGGAATTTCCTTTCCTATGTCAAGATATTATCCACTTTAGGCGGCACTTACTCAACTACACGAGTTTAATCGCATCCGTATTAATGCGTTTTGATTAAGGATTGGGCCTTCCCACATCCGTATATTAGGATTTTCCTACTTACACTTCCCCTAACACTGCCCAACCAACAAACTGCCAGAACATGTGGTTTGGGAAAATTCCTTCTCCTATGTCGAGATATTATCCACTTTGGGCGGCACTGACTCGCCTGCACAGGTTTAATCGAATCCGCATTAATGTGTCTCCATTAAGGAACATGTTTTACCCTTTTTCCCACACATCCGGACATGCTACACACTTCTAGAGAACATGGAAACAAAAGGTCTCACAACCTGACAAGTCAAGCAATCCTTAAATCAAAGGTAAATATTACAACATCAACACAAAGCTCATAAGAACAAGGGAAAATCACAAGTCAAAACAACTCTGGGTACCAAGCGTTCATCTGGGTCTCCTGCTCCCAAGTGCTCTCCTCTAGGCCACCATGCCTCCACAACACACGAACCAACAGAATGGTTCGTCAATGAAGCATCCTCTCTTTACAATCCTTAATTCTGACTGGTCGTTTATTGAAGGTTGGGTCATCTCCCATATCTAGCTCTCCCAAGTCGATAATGTGGAAGTCGTCATGTAAGTACCGACGAAGCTGGGAGATGTGGAAGACGTCATGAACCTTCTCCAACTGAAGAGCCAGGGCCAGCTAATATGCCACCTCACCGACCCGCCTCAACACCTCAAAAGGTCTGATGAACCTAGATGAGATCTTGCTCCCTTTCCCAAACTGCCACTGCCCCCGTCGAGGGGAAACCTTCAAGAACACATGATCTCCCACCTCGAACTCCAATGGCCTCCTCCAACGGTCAGCATAAGACTTTTTTCAGTCCTAAGCCACTTTCATCTTCTCACATACAAGCTGGACATTCTATTTGGTGCTCTGCACTACCTCTGGCCCAAGAGCACCTATCTCACCAACCTCTTCCCAGCAAATGGATGATCAACATGGCCTTCCATACAAATCCTCAAACGGTGTCATGCCAATAGTAGAGTGAAAGCTGTTGTTGTAGGCGAACTCTACTAAAGTAAATTGTCGTACCCATGATCCTACGAAATCTAGAAAGCATTCTCGCAACATGTCCTCCAACGTCTGGATAGTCCGCTCTATCTGCCCATCGGTCTGGGGGTGGAAAGTAGTGCTAAGGCTTATCTGGGTACCAAATGCATGCTATAACCCCCTCCAGACTCGTGAGGTAAACCGGGTATCCCGATCTGAGATGATAGTCTTTCGGACTCCATGCAACCACACAACCTCGTCTACGTACCTCTGTGCTAAGGTACTCACCGGGCCTGACTCCTTAATTTCTAAGAAGTGAGCTGATTTTGTCAGTCGATCCAACACTACCCAGATAGAATCATAACCTCCCTGAGCTCTAGGTAGTCCTGTGACGAAGTCCATCGAGATGTCATCAACCTTCCACTCGAGTAAATCTAAAGGATGCAATAAACCACTGGGAACACGGTGTACAACCTTCACTTGCTGACACACTAGGAATTTATCCACAAACTCTTCCACTTCCCGTTTCACCCCGGACCACCAAAACTATTCCCTCAGGCCTCGGTACGATTTCGAAACTCCGGGATGTACCGACAAGGCTATGCTGTGGAACTCATGGAGAACTCCCTCACATAATGTATTCGAGACAAACAACCATCCATGGAAAAGAATCTGATGTCAGCTGTCCTTTGACCATACTTCTGGAGAGTTCCCCTGATCGACACGATCCCACATCACTTCTGCCTCGGAGTCCCCCCACTAAGACTCTTCCTCCTGCTGCAACAAGGAGGACTACACCGTCATCTGAAACAAACAGCCTCTAAAACCATCTACCCTAGAATCCATGCTCAAGGTAGCCAACTCTCCCATCGCATTCCAAGCATCAGTGGATTCTCGAACTACTTCGTGACGTGACTTCCTGCTCAGGGCATCAGCCACAACATTTCCCTTACCTTTAGTGTAAGAGTTCTCAATGTCATAGTCTTGGAGAAACTCGACCAATCTCCACTGTCGTATGTTCAGTTCATGCTGGGAGAATATATAACGCAAGCTCTTGTGATCAGAGAAGACCACGAATCACTCCACAAATAGGTAATGTTGCCACAACTTTAGTGTGAACACTACTACTGCATGATCTAGGTCATGGGTGTCATAGTTACGCTCGTGAGGGCGTAACTGCCTTGACCCATAACAGACCACTCCCTTCATCTTCATCAACATGCACCCTAGACTAAGGCCATAAGAATCACAAAACACCTCATACAACAACCCTTCATCTGGAAACCAGAGTACGAGAGAACCGACAAACTTCTCCTCCAGGTAGTCGAATGCTTTCTGGCACTGCTCACTCCATAGGAAGACCTAGTTCTTCCTTGTCAAATCTTTCAATGGAGCAGCAACTCGAGAGAAGTCTAAAACGAACCTCTGATAGTAACCTGCTAGCCCCAGGAAACTACGAAATTATGCCACGATCTTGGGTTCCACCCAAGAAACAACTTTCCCCACCTTCAACGGGTCCACTGACACTATATGCTGAGATACCACGTGCCCAAGGAAGTGTACTTCTTGCATCAAGAACATACACTTTGACAATTTCCCATAAAGCTGGTGGTGTTGAAGGACCTCCAAGACTTCCTTGAGATGCTCAACGTGCTCCTCCTTTGATCTTGAGTAGATCAGGATGTCATCGATAAACACAACAACGAACCTGTCCAAAAACTCTCAAAAGACAAAGTTCATAAGTCCCATGAACACAGCTGGTTTATTTGTAAATCCAAATGGCATCACTACAAACTCTAAGTGCCCATACTTGCACCTAAAATCCATCTTCGAGATGTCACTGTCATTTACCCTCAACTAATGATATCCAGATCGTAGATCAATCTTGGAAAACCAACCTTCTACCCTTAGTTGGTCGAAGAGATCATCTATCCTTGGAAGGGGGTAGCGGTTCATGACCGTTACCTGGTTCAACCTTCGGTAGACTATGCATAGCCGGAGACCACCATCTGCCTTCTTCAGGAACAAAACTGGAGCACCCCATGGCGATATGCTGGGTCGAACAAAACCCTTCTCCATCAGATCATCAATCTGAATCCCCAACTCCTGCAACTCTGAAGGTTCCATCCGATATGGGGCCATCTAAATTGGACGGGCACCATGCTGTAAGTCTATCCCAAACTCAACTTCACGTTGGGGGGGGGGGGGTGTAGAGTCAAAACCTTCTCAAGAAAAACATCGAGGAACTCCCTAACAACCTCCAGGATATCCATCATCTCTGTATCAGCTGGAACCGCAGATAACTCGCCTAACCAGGAAAGGAGAGGCTCCACGCGCCGGCTTCCTACCTGATAGCTCCTCTCGCCAACAAAAGATATGCGCTGCCCATCCACGTCGGAGAACACGCCTCTTCTCCAGAAGCAGTCGATAATGGAACTAACAGAATAAAACCAGTTGATGCCTATGATGACAACGTTTGGCTGCATCTGTAATAGAAGAAGGTCCCCACTAGATCGATGTGGTCCCAACGTCAGCCCACATCCCCGGAAACACTAGATACACTAGTCTGGCCTCCAACTGGTGTACTCAGCACCAATGGTATGGAAAGATTCTCTACGTCTAGTCCCAAATCATGGGATAGACCAGGTGAAACACAGGCATGAGAATCTACTGAATCGAACAAAGTAGAGACAAGAGTGTTGAACAAACAAATCGTACCTCGCACCACCTCTGGTCCTGTCGAAGCTGCCAACTCCGCGGCGTGAAACTATCCACGCACAGCTCCTCTGCCTCTCTGATGTCGTCCACCTCCCCGACCACGCCCTGGTTGAGGTCCCTGAGGAGCACCCTGAGGTCGGACTCCTCCCGCAAAGTCTACCCTCGGAGGAGCATGGTCTTGCTGCTGCTGGAAGGGCCTCACCGGAAACTGGTGCTGCTGAGGTAGGCGCTGAACCTGTCCACCTGCACCGTACTGATCTCGGGCCAGGCACCGACATTGAACATGCCCGAATCCTCCACAAGAAAAACACTTCGGTCCTGGGCTCGTGAAAACTGGACGAGGACCTGAAGATATGAACTGGAACTGTTGGGTCCTGCTCCCCACTTGCCTAAACCTGGAAGCTCCTGTTGCATGAGACCTGCTGCTAACTTCCTTCCCCTTTGATGATCCTGGCTGGATCCCATCTCGGGGTGCACCTCCCAGCAAGTGCATCCTCTCAACAACCTCTGCCTTCTTCTGTACCGCCAAGTACGTCGGAAGGGTGAAGGGGGTGACAACATTCTGGAGAGAAGGACGAAGCTCCTCCTCCAAACGTCTCGCCCATGACTCCTCATCCAGAAAGAGATCTTGAGAAAAGCGCTGGAGATCCTTGAACTTGATCCCCAACTCTCGTACTGACATACTCCCCTACTGAAGGGAGAGTAACTCCTGCTACTTCTCCGCATTGATCATGGAATAAAGGAATTACTCTCGGAATTCCTTCTCAAAGTCTGCCCATAGAACCTCTGCCTCTATCCTCTCTCCTAGGTAGAGAATCCACCACTGTCGCGCTGCACCTCTCAGCTGACTGACTACTAGGGAATCCCAGTACTCCTTCGGAGCACGGATCAAGGTAAAAGAGATCCATAGCTCCTCAAGCCACCCCTCTATCTCCGTATCCGAAGTACTACCCTCGTACTTCTTTAGGGATTGCCGCTGGAAAGAACGGACAGTTTTTTTCCTCTGGCTATCTTGCTCCTCTCAGTCAATCCTCAACGGATCTACCGCCTAAATCTACTGGGCCTTGGCTATCTGAGCCACTCGTGGATGAAGTTCATGTTCCATAGCTGTACAGTAAACAAATATTTCCTAAGCCCAATTATAAAGGATAAACTCAAGGTTATATTTTTATCATTTTAATTCAATTTCATCCCCAAAACACCCAAATCATGTAAAACACAATCATGATGATGCATTTACCTTCCCTGGGGTCTCTACCTTGCAATAAATGTAGTCTCACTTGGTCATTCGGTAGGCTCAGAGTCCTTGCATCAGATCATGGGGGGCCCTAACATCACGTGTCCTAGCCGTTCTTCCCTAGCATATGTCACACACCAAGATTAACTAACTCTGTTTTTCCTACCATCCCATGTAATCCTCGTTGTGCCTAACTCCAAACTCCATCCTATCTCTCAACCATGACCTCTGATACCATTCTTTCATGACCCCCTCCCACCAAAGATGCCCCTCCTAAGCTGAAAATGGTGCAGCAGAGATAATGACCCCCAAGTCCCTCCTCCAGTAGGCCCCGGGGTGGTGAATAACACCAAGGGTATGAGTTTTCACATAAATGGGAGGCATTACCCTTTTTATTATTTAGGATCGGGAAATAGGATGAGTCAAACACCAAAAAGGAAAATAACATGTGTTTATAGAAATTAACCCAAACCAATCCCACATGTATGTTTAAACAATTTTATAAAAAGGTACAAGTACAAGAAATTTCAAAGTACAATACCAAAAAACAAAGGCACAACAACAACAACAACTCCAACTATCCGACTAGTAGGGTCCCGCACGGCCCTTGTAGTCCTCCTGGAAACCTGAAAGTAAACGTAGGGTGAGCATACAATTGTACTCAGTAGGGAAACCTAAAGCTCTCATGCACAAGTGGGGAGACATCCTAATGTCCCGTGAGAACAATAGAAGAAACCTGGAAAGGAATTTTATCCACCCAACCTCACGAGCCACACTCACCAAAAACACAATCACAACAGGAACTAGTATATAAGAAAAACAGTATTGGGTACCCTGCACCATTCCCCATTAGTTAGCTGCTCTTCCTAATGACGAACGTCCTGACGCTGCCACACTCTCCCCGCCCGCACACATCTAGGCCTCACAACCACGTATCCCGCCCACACACACCTGGGCCTCACAACCACGTATCCGTCCCACACACACCTGGGACTCACAACCACGTATCCATCCCGCACACACCTGAGCCTCACAACCACGTATCCCGCCCGCAAACACCTGGGCCTCACGACCACTTATCCCGCCCGCACACACCTGGGCCTCACAACCACGTATCCCGCCCGCACACACCTCAGCCTCATCCCAAAGATTCTTGGGAAACAGAAGAACCAGCATGAAGAGTCTTGGGATAAAACCATCCCAATCAAAACCTACATGAAGAGTCTTAGGTGTAGGGTCGCCTTAAGACACCACAGCCTAGGGGAGAAGGAGCAGGAAGGAGCTAGTAACTAAGGAAAAAACACCCTCTCCCATGAAATGTGACTGTTCGGCACTAAGTGCTCAACATGGGTGGGGTGCAATAAAACACAAAAGATACAGATATATATATGTATACCAAACACAGTCCAAACAATGGATTCTAAACAGATAAACTAAACACATGGCTCAGCACCGCTAAAACGAAGCATGCATACAACAAACAACCCCAACCCCATTTATGTTTTCACGTTTCAGCAGAATTAGTTTATTTAGTTCCTTAACTACTGGGAACTATCCACAACCAACCACATCGATCGTTCGTAAAACATATTCCTGCTATCCAAAAATAATGTTAGGAAAACACAAGAAACACAACCAAGTCCTTCTTATCATCCATCCAACCCATTGATTATTAATCCTGTTCCATTACCAGGACCCGCCATTCATTAACTCTTCCACTTTTTATTTTTTATTCACAACACATAGTCCGTTCATATTCCAACCAATCCCTGTAGCCCCGCATCCAACCTCCATAACCACAACCTCACCATACATCATTATCCCTTTAATACCATTTATCGCAGCCCCACTACCCATTAATAACATAACATTTACACAAACCCACAACCAAGCCAACCGCAGCCCCGCTGCTCACCCTTTCCACAACAACCCACAAAACACCCCCATCACATGCCACGTATCCAAGACTACACCCACATGTTTGTTATTCCATTTTGTTCAACTGGGGTGATCACACAAGTGTTCCAGATTTTAAACAGCCAACTTTACTTGATTAACCAATTTCCACATTCCACAAAGTTCTATCCCCAAACACGGTCTAGAAAGATAGGGAAACATTTAATTGCACAAGAAAAGGCCCCCAACAACTGTGATTCTCAGTAGGCATAAACCTATTCAATTCATAACATATCAAAAGGAAATGCAAAGATAAACATAACAACTTCCACATCCCTGTTCTTTAACCAGTTATTATCTTTATTTAATGGTTCAACTATTTCTCATGAAAACAGCAGGATACCCATCCCGCATGATGCACAAATTAGTGAGACAATGGTAAGATCCCTACCTCAACAGGTTCTGATCTCAATGCTCCCCCAGATCAACTTTAGAAGATGTCCGTTGGAGTCCGCAACTTCTGTCGGGTCCCGGAAAAACCTCCTCGGGTGGAATTCGGAAAGGAAAGGCCGAAGGAAAGACAATATATCCAAGATCGGAAGTTCCGCCTCCTTGTTACGATCTCATGGCCGCTGATGGATCATAAATCGGAGCTCAGAAGAAGATGTTATGGAAGAAAGAGCCTTCGAGTCTCTTGGGAGAACTCTGCTCAGACGAAAGGGGAGGAGAGGGGTGAGTTGAAAGGTGGAGGGGACCCCTCCTATTAAAGGTGAGAAAATAAAACATACACAGCATGTATTTTATGGTACACGGCATTTACTCAGTGATTTCACATGGTCTCTACGCATCATCCAACACGGCGCCACGGTCGTTGACCGGTCAACACACAGTTTGAGGGTAACACATACGTGGGGAAGGACTACACGGCGTGTAGTTTGGACCCACAACGTGTACTCATTTATTGAACATGGCAAGGACAATAATCAGACATGGTACATGACTTTTGACTGGTAACGAGTACGTGGGGAAAACCAGTTGTTCCGGGAAAACCAATTTTTCCAATTTCTCTCCATGAATTCTCTGAAATTTTATTGTTACTCTCTAAATTCTTTGTGGCCATGTTCATTCAATGCCGACCTCCTATTGACAATTTTGATAGTTATGTGAGTGATTAATGGAGGTTATGTTAGTGTGAGATTTTCAAACTCTTTGGGCCTCAATAGATACTTATTTGTTTTTCCATTGAAGAATATATAACATTATATTTTTTATAGATTTAAAGGATCTAGTCATGGATTCCATTTTCATTTTCTTCATTGTTCATTTGACCTCCATAGGAATCAGGATCAATCCATTTTAGGAATTTGGCATTTAATTTCTGGTCTACCGCTACCATTCTAGAACATGACTCTTCTTATATCTATAGAAAACATCATCAGAAGCTCTTTGTGCACTGATTGGAGGACCTATACATTAAAGAATCCTTTTCTAGAAGTCATTTATGTCGAAATGAAACTTTGAAAATCCCCACCAGATGTTATTGGTATTATGATTTATATAGAATACTGGTATTTCCAAACTAATGTTTATAAATCATAGATTAATTTTTTCTCTATATACAACAGGTAGGGACACTATCTAATAGAATTTTATAAAAGGGTTTTAGGTGTATTTATTCCCCTAATCTATCTAAAGGACCTATTGATCTTTATGTGAATGATTGAGGTGTTGAATTCTTTATCTGAGCTACAATTTCAAATGTGACCCAAGTTTTGTATGTTAATTAGGCCCATGAAATCATTGGGAGAGGAAAATTCTAGGAAGGTCCTTTATGAGGATCCGATGATAACTGATCCTTCAACTTCTATTCATTATGATGCTATAAGGATGACTGATAATCTAAATGTGGTATATGTTTTTACTTAATTGAAAGAGGATATGGGTTTACTTACTCAGCTTCAGGTTCTGGGTGGTAATGGGGAGCACATCTGTGGACAACTTTGTTACATTGGTATGAACTAGAAAGTCTTAATCAGTGCTCCTCAAATTAGGAAGAAAAATTCACTAATCACTAAATGGGGATTTGGAAATATTGTGGAGTTCGATCCAACTGTAAATACATTCCTAGAGGAGTCCTTATTTGATAATAAATAATAACAACATAGAAAAGGGAGGATGGGTAAGGTTAGATTATTGGGAACCATGGACCAAAATACTCTCTTTACAAAATCCTTAACTCATATGAAGGATGTGAGTGTAGGGGAGATGACATTGTGTAAGTATAAAGTAGGAAAGTTGAAGCCATCAAGCTGGCAGAGACCCTCAATGAAGGCCTGGTGGTTTATCTTGGTTACTGATTTACGGTCTAGACGTTCAAGAACCAATAACGGCACAATAGAAGGAGGACGTAGGTGATGAAAATTATATCTAATTCTAAGTGGATAGTTTGGATGGAATTGAAGGTAAAGAACATAAAATCCCTAGAATGAATAAAGGAAAAAAATTAAATTAAGAATTAAGGAAATGTATTGTGGTCAAAAGGAAAAAGGAAAAGGGACACCAATATTATTAACAAATTACTAAACCTATGGATAGGTGATTGGATAATAAGGGTGGAAAAAAGGAATTAAAATCATTAATGTATGGGTAATGTGGAGAAAAAGGTGAGAAAACAGGAATAGTGGAAGGAAATAAAGGGGAGTGTTAGATGTTCATCCAACATTCCAAGGAAGAAATGCATTAAAAAGTTTTCAGGATGAATTCCTCAAAAGGGGAGATTCAAAGAATATATGAAAGAAGTTGGAATGTTGATTCTAAGTAGGAGAAAGTGTCTTGGTTAGAAAAATAGGATAGAATCTTAGCTCGAGGTTTCAACCAATGAAACCTCAATGCTGAGAAATTCATACAAACAATGGACAAAACTCTTTCCCACCATGAAGAGCTTATCAGTGAGGATCTAGTCATAAAGGTTAGTACCCTATATTATGGATTATATATATTTTATAATTCAAATAATCTTAGTCTTCTGATTAATAAATTTGTGAGCTCTTTAAGCTCATAGAGTTATATGTTCATTGTGTACCCTAACTTCTCACATATCCTTAAAGTGGCTTAAAAAATTCATATTCGGTAGTGGTGGTTAATTGAGGATCAAAATAATATAATGAAAATTTTCAAACTAAAATAAAATATTCCTAAAAGAAATTAGATGATGTTATTTATAACCCCAAAACATAAGGATTAAGATTTAATAACTTAATGAAACTTTTCCATGAAAAAACATAAGTATTATTAATCTCAAAGGGAGTGAAAAAATGTCAAACACTTACATTTAATAAGTATAATATTTTTAATATGAGGTTAATTTGATGAAATTTTATACTCTATATAATATTAATCAATATAAATGTCTTATCTATATCATATAAGTTTACATTGATTTTTTTTAAAAACTATCTTTAATAAATAATTGCAAAATGATGATGTAGTAATTATGCAATTAAATAAAAAAAAATTAAATTAAATTATAAATATTAAAAGAATTATAATTTGACATATTAAATGGGAAAAAACTTTATGTGTGAATATGTAATTTTAGATATGTTTCATGTTTATTGGCTCTTATTTATCTATATGTATGATTTTTCGTAAAGTCAAAGTCATACTGTCAAAATTGACACTTCTGATATTTTATGAAAATAATATTTTTTAAATTATTTAAAAATATAAAATAATTAACTATGTATATGGGGATTATATATGATTAAAAATATATTATATTATTCATTTAATTTACAATTTAATATATATATGTAAAAAATATATCCTATTATTGTTAAATTTTTTTTACCACTGTTAAAATTAAAATAGGTTATTTATTGGTTAATGAAAATGATAAGGTATAAAATTTCATATGATCCGATATAAAATTTATTGGATGATGAAATTAAAACCATATATTTTATTATTATGGAATATATGGCCCTTTTTATATATTTGGATGAAGCATTAATTTATCATAAATTTATATTCTTGAGAGTTTCTAAAAGTTCCCCTCACATCTCTTATAAACAATAACCTCTCTTTCTCTTTTATTCACACATATAAATACATTTGACTCACCCAAAAAATGACCACATCACCTCCAAAAATATTTATCTTCATCCTAAAGGCCTCCTGTTTTTGAATAAATCCAACCAATTATTCCCTATTTGTGCAAATAAAATGGAGACACCTAAAGAAAAGGAAACTTTCATCAACTAACAGTTCTGTACTATGTCATTATTGAACCCCCAAGATTGTTTTTATTTCATGGTTATATAATAACATCAGCATCATAAATATACTAATATTTTTTTATATTATGGGTTCGACCCACAATTTTACACACGTACATCTATTGCTTAACGAACACATCATTGACATGTACATCAGATCACCGCCTCACAAAATGATAATTATTCTTTTTTTCCATTACCATCTATCAAGATGGTAATTATGAAGAAAACATTGTTTTTATAATATATGTTATATTAATTAAATTATTATACATATTTAATTATAATTATTTTATCTAACTGTGTACCATAAAATATTTTTAGAAATTATAACATCGTTCATACGTATGTACCACTTAACATCTTCATGATGAGATGTGATTTTCTTTTAATATATATTTCACACAGGTGGTAATGGTGATGAATTTTGTGAATATATATGATATTTATAACACAAAATTTTATATATAATAATAATATATAATATACATTTCTTTCATTTGATATGAAAATAAAATTAAAGCAGCCTTCATGTGTTGCTATGACCGACCATCCCCATGAATAATGTATTTTGTTTAATATTTTTACCCTTCATAGATAAACATAAATAAATTTATAATTAATATATATGATATTTTTATCATGGTTATAAATATGGATTTAATGGGATGATGATCTGTGTATAAGGACCAAGAATAAATATTCTAAACATGTTTGTGACACAAAGCATTTATTACCCGAAACATAACATAGACTTGGAATTGTTAATAATAGGATAATATAAATTCAAAAGTAAGTCATATATGGTTTTTATATAGGAATATGGTCCAATAATAGATTTATAATTTACGTATATTTATTATACATGTTTTTTTATGAGTACGATGAGAGTGCAGACTCAATGTAAGGGGATTTCATCACACTTTATTTCTTTGAGAGACATTCAATATTCACCACTCCCTTAATTGTTGTATTGTATTTATTGATCTATAACATTTTATATAATTAATTTTATTTTTTAAATGATATTAAGATAATTAATTTTTTTATTATTCAATGCGTTTCATGATTCTAAATTTACTAATGTGGTTAGGGATAATTCTCACACTTTTTGTTTTATGGTATACATGCCTTATACACTAATTATTTATTCTATGTTGCGTATATAATGACCATGAATGTATTTTATGAATATATTCATGAATAATTTTTTATTTTCATATCCATAATATTTTATTTATTTCCTCGTTAATATGATTATACTGAATAGAAATTTGTCCGTACTTATTTCCTAATCTGGTATATATTTGAAATACTATTGTTTTAAGTCTTAATTGGGGGCCGTGTATCTTCTAAATCAATTTCTTCTAAAAACTATTTCAAAAATGTTTTAATATACTTCTATGGAATTTTAAATTCATTTTTATCCATTTTTTACATTTTAATAAACATATTAAATTGAATGCTTTTTTCATTTTAAAAACGGTGTACTTTGTGGAAATTTTGGAAAAAGTATGAGAGGAAAGTTTTATTAAATAATAGTTCATGAACATAATTTTCCACCATAAAGATTAATTAATTAATTGTTTCTTACTTTACAATATTTTAGAGTAATATTCAACAATAAATTTTCTCTTAAAATTATACACCATTTTAAGAAAAAAAGATTTTTAAAGTTTAATGGATATTTTCCTCAATAAAATATTTCTGTGATATCTCAAATTTATTTTCTATATAAGTATACATTATTTAATGTATTTTATGTTTTACTAGGTATATGATTAAATTGTTCCATTAAAAATTTTTCTATGAATGATTATTTTTTATGAGGGAAAATATTTTCACAAAATCATTTTATTTTCATGGGTTCAATTTTAATTGATCTATGTTTATGAAATCCATTTCAATAAATGGTTTTCAAAAATATTATTAATTTATGATATTGTTGAATATATATGTATATTTTTTATTGTGTGATGGTTGGGACCTCTATCTCTCTCCAATTCATTGGGAATATAGGGATAACTCATTAGAAATATATGTAATACATGAACATGTTTCTTTTTTACAATTCCATGCATGGAATAGGTTTTCATGTCCATAATATTTTTAGTGGACCTATCTTTCATATTCATATGTCTATCCAAGGTCCTTATTTCTTTTCATTAATTTATTGAGTAATCCCTTGACTATTTATACATTTTCATAGTGTTATATATTTATGTGTATGCCATAACTTCAAGTACTATGTCATGTTATGATCTAATTAATAATGTTTTTCAATTCCCGTATGATTTCTATCTAACAAAATACCCTTATTTATTCCAATACACATGTATATGTAGTCTAATATTCATGGTATTATTTTCTAATGTTAATGTCATGTTCTCAAACCCTTATTTTTATTATTATTCATACATATCATCCTTGGTTCCCCATAGTAAGCATCGACGCTCACCCTTTATTATGTTTATTTTACTCAGGATACAAATAATTGTATTAACTCTAATATGTCAAAAAAGGGTATAGTTATAAATAAATTGGTGGCAGAAGAAGTGAATGTGTTATAAACTAGTTGTGTGTGTTTCAAAGATTACAAATAAACTAAATTTGTAACTTTTTGGGTTTGTGTTTGTGTAATATATGAAATGTTCCCTAAAAATGATATAATATACTTATTCGTTAAGCCTTTATTATTATAGTTGGTATCATAGGAATGGTTAATTCAACTTTTTGAAATAGGGATTGTAAAACATTAATTAGTTCCCTATATATATTGTAAAATTTATTTCAAGGGATTTATCTATGGAAAAGTCTATCTATAGGTTAAAATCCAAGAATTTTGTTAGCAATCATAAAAACCCATGTATTATTCTGAAGATGTTATATATTGAATGTAATTTTCCTTGATAATGTTTTTTTCATATATTAATAGTGTTACTCACATTATATGATTGTTTTAATCAATTGATTGAACCCTATAGAACTATGTTAATGTGGAATAGAATAAAAAATTAAATGATGGACCTTTTAAGAAACTGAATGAGTGAAATATGGAATGACAAACTAATTTTTTATGACCACAAAACCTTACCAATACATGAATCATGATGGATATCAAAATTAAAAATAGAGGGAATATGCTTTTATTGAATCATTATTAAAGCAATGCATATATTCATTTTGTGGATCGACCGATCCAGTAGTCTCTATGAAATATATGTGTAACATTGATAAATATTATGCATTCGCCATTAAACCAAATGTGAAATTTTTATATTGGGAAATTATCTCTTATAAGGTGAAGAAAATAAAGTGTGGAACATTATAAAAACAAAATTAAACAAGATAAAATTTACTATAATTATTGTGGTGAGTTCAATAGATTATTTTTTAGTATGTTCATACTTCTATTCTACTAACCAAAAAAGAAATATTGGTGTTTCCCCTATATATCGTTTTTATGATACTAAATGAATGATAGAATTGAAAGGAAACTAAAAAAACTACAAAGATAATAATATTAGATTTAATTTATTCTCAATATATGGAAGGGAACATAGGGTGAATTTAATTAAGGGAACTGGTAAATGTTTTATATCTTCAAAATAAGGTCACCAACCATTTGAAATCTTAATTATTGGGAACAAATATATTACACCAAAAATGTACACCTCTCGTGATTCAGTGTCTCAATTACAAGGATTTTGGGAGTTATTCATACATGTTTCACAATAAAAGGACAAGTGTACAAGATAAGATACAAAAACAATAACGGATAACGGATAAAGGGAAAGATTTTGATGTCAAAACTAATGATGTGATCCAAGATAAATATAGAAAACATATCCTCCTCTTATTTTTTGGAACTCAATTCTTGGTTATGAAGAAATAATCCCAATGAAAATTTTATTTTTCATCCAATATTGAAATTTCTTGTGACTATCTAAATTAATTTTGAGATAAAAATTCCCATATTTAATAAGTACAAGGATTAAAAAAATTATTCCAATTATAATGTTTTTCTATAATAATATAACTTATATAGGTAATGATGATGCCTCTGTGCATTTAATATGGTTTTATTGTAATTAATGTTATTTCTTTTTCTTAAGAGAATACATGAAGTTGGTCTTTAAATGTTTTGTATGATAAAATTTAGTACAATATAAAATTATTTTATGGATTAATTTTATGTTGATTTTTGTAAATTTAGTAACCTTATATTGAATGTATTTAATTTTCAGCCTCCAAAGGGACTGTAGGATTATCTATTTATGGAATATTTATGTTAATAATCATATTATGTTTTTGATATTAATGTATTCTCTCAACATAGGTGTATTTATTTGTATCTGATAACATGTGTTTTCTATTGGTTGTGAAGAAAAATTGAATTATATCTCATTATATTTATGGATCTAATGATATGCTAATTATCAGGAAATGATAAATTCAATATCATTTCATTGAATTAGATATTAAGTATAAATTGATGAAGGTGAAACAAATGGGGAAGTATTCTCGAATTGATGTCAGTATAATACCTATGAGAATCTATCAACATTAGGAAAACTATATTGAAATATTTTTTTAATATTTTCTTAATTATTGATGATATCAATGAACTTTTTCACACTTATTTATTTTATGGGTTTTTATTGTTAAATTTCTCTAAATAACCCATATATTGTGACCACTGATATTTATCAATATCTTTGATTATTTGCGCATTTCATCTATGAAGAAATCATTTCCTTTGTTCTCTAACACAGAAAACTAGTTATTATTTACATTAAGAAGCTGTTATTCTACAGCTTTTCCTTTTAAAATTAATTTTTTCGACTTCATATTTTTATGGGATTATATGTATGTAAATTTAAAGAATTAAACCATTGATGACATAATGAATTTGGAGAGATAAATTCTTTTTAAGTGGGGTTGAATGTGACAACCTGATAATTTGGAAAATAATGTATTTATTTAATTTAATCTTTTCGGTTTTTTAATTTTATAAAATACTGAATATATATCTTATAATATAAAAAAATCATGAATTATATTCAAAATCATGTCATTTATTTTATATAAAAATACTATGAAAACTTTTGGAATACGAAACATTAATCTTTGGTAGTGTTCTACGTAATGCTGAGTTCTTTTGATAGCTTTCATTACATATACGATCTAGTTTTAATGAAAAATTATATATTATTTAAATTTTATTATATAATTTAATAATATATAAAGTAGACATTAAATTTATAGGGTTTTAATAAATTTATTTAACATATGAAAATATAATGTTTATAATATGAATTCATTGGATTCAACTTAATTAGATATTGAAATATATACCAATTAATTATAAAGGATATAGTTTTATTCATTTTGTCTTACATTATTAAATTATTTATAATAATTGAATGAATTTATAAGATATATATATTACATATTCAATCAACTATTATTGATATTCATCCAATTTTTTTAAAGGCATAATAAAACAATAAACAAAATTTAATGCATAAATATATATATTTTTTCAATAGTGTAATTTTACCAACATTTAATGGTGAAAAAATTATAAATATAATTTTTGAAAATATAATATTTATATATGAAAAAAAAATCTTGATTGAAATTGGTATATCCAAATTAACTTTGTTCTAATTGTTTTTATTTTTCTAGTAAGACTCGTTTTTTATGAATAGTGAAATATACTGAATTTTAATTGAAAATAGACATATCATAGAAATAATATTTATTGATTATTTATAAAAAAATTAATTATAATTAGATCAAATTTATATATTTTAATCTGATTTAGGTCATTGGAATCCATTTCACATTGACATGGGATAAAAAATTGGTCATTCTTTTGAACATCATTACTTTAAAAACATATTTTTTTGATTCTGTCAAAATAAATAAATTTAAATAAGTTTTATCAAATTATGTGTGTTGAATTGTTAAAAATGGATTCCATGTTTGGAATCATAACATCTAAATTTATTTAATTATACCCTTTTTGATAATATAAATAGTAACATTAGTAAATTTTAATTCCACGTTTACTTCTAAATTGGGAAATTAAGGGTCACAATAATATAATCAAATTTATAAAGATATCCTAAAACTATCCCAAAATATATTTTATGAAAATAATTATAACCTTAACATATAAAGATAAAAATTGAGTAATACAATGAAAATATTTCTAGAAATTGACTTAAGTTTTATTAAACTCAAAGGGAGTGACAAAAGGTCACCCTCTTTCTTTTAATATGTATAATGTTTATAATATTGGTCTATATTTAAGATATTCTCAACGAAATATACTATTTAGATAGATAAAATTATTATATATATCATAGAATTATACTTTTTATTTTTAGCGATGAAATAATTGTCTAAAATAATTACAAAATGATGATATTGTAATTACTCAATTACAGAAATAATTTATTATATATTATTATAATTAATTAATGAAATATAATTTTTCAAAATAATGGTGATACATGATTTTTTTTTGGGAAAATATCATGTTAGGTTTTTTAAGTGACGTGGTTCGATGTTATCTTATTGCATGTGTTTTTCTAAAGTCAATTTTATAGTGTTAAAATTGACGCTTTTTATATATTATAAATTAATAATATATTATATTATTAAAAATTCATTAAAATATTTATTATGCACAATGGGATGATATGTGGTTGAAAAAATAAAAAATTTGTTATTAATTGTCAAAATGAATCCTTTTTTGTAAAAATTACATTTCCTAAATATAAAAAACATTTTAAGCATAGTTTAAATAAAAATAGGTTAGAAAGGGGTTAGTAAATATGATACAGTATAAAATTACATAAAAAAATAAACAATATAATGGTAGATGATATTAAAACCTTATCTCATATTATCTTGGAATATATGACAATTTGGAGGTATTTAGATTTAATTTGTATTTATTATAAATTAAAATATTTGAGAGTTTCCGAAAGCTCCCTTACCCTCTCATAGAAAAGGGAACATCCAATTATCTTTAATTCACACCTAAATAGACCTTTAGAATTGACAAATTCTAACCATGTATCCTCTGAAAATCAAACCATGGTCGATCCAGAAAAAATCACCAGAGCTGCTCCATGACATGGCCCAAAGGGCTTTCCCAATCCCCTGGGGATGGAAACTAGTGTCGAGTATCTTAATGTACATGTGGGAATAATTTAAGCCCAATATAATCAACTAAGATCATATATTGAGATCAATACTAGCCAAAATATCTAAAAATAGAACAGAAATAGTATAAACAACACTAACAATAAGATAAAACTGAACCAGATGAAAACAAATATATAGTACTCAATCTAAATGAACAAATTGAACTATCACCATAAAATCTCCATGTTACCTATTATTCACATCCAATCATATGAACATAACCTCTCTAAAATGAGCACCGTCCCAGAGACCTAATCAAATGATAATCCCACAAAACAGCTCAGTTCTAAATACACTAAGTTGTATAGGTAGTGTGTGATCTTATATGTCAGTAGGAAATGACTAAAGAATCCATGCAATTCATTTCCCAAAATCATTTCATTAATAATAGTTTAAACTGAATTTGTTAAATTATATTTTCATACACACATTACAATTTAAAATAATCAATTATGATCCATTACCCAAATTACTAAAAACAAGTCACAAGAAGCAATGAGTGGAGTTGTGATTTCTCAATTAAAAAAACTACATTGAAATCCATTTTTAAAAAACCACATATTCACATTTTTTTCAATATAAATACCATAACCAGGTAAAGATAGAATTATTGAACATAACCGGGAAAAGGATCAAATGGCACTCATTAATTGAGAAGACAATAAATCCAATGAACTCAGTTGAGATACAAAACATACTGTAAGTGTGACCCATCCCAAAGGAATGATCTCCTCAATGATGCAATAATGCCCCAATTCCCTACTATAACCCTACTTTTCTTGGTCCAGGGGCCTAATCCTTTATAATAAAACCAAGAATACAACTGTTATGGGCCACTACCATGTACAAAATCCTAGAATAGTGTATGAAGAATTCTCATAATTATTCTTTGTTATGCTTGGTTCCCATGATATATTCCACAAGTGGGTGTGCTATACATTCAACCATCAAGCCACATATGCCAAACCAACCAAACAATACAATCTGGAACCACCTTGTCAACCTCAAGGTTAGTCCCTTTCCCCAATATTAATACCATACAAAGAAGGTACCATACCAAGGACCCTCCCATCCCATGATCAATAAAATAGGCAAGAGACCGAACAGAAGTGGGGGTTTCCCCAAATATCCATTTCAAAATGTCAACCGATCCTTTAGCATCACAACATTAAACCATTTACAAGAATCACATTGAAACAACATCAAAATCAACACCAAACATCATTCTTATATTATTATCAGAAAAATGGGTTACTAGAACAATCATTCACCAAAATGTTCCCATGATCATTGTAAAGCCAAATAAAAACATAGAAATCATACCAATATGCCAAATTGGATTTAAAACAACTTACAAGAAAACTCTCATTTAAAAAATCCAACTAGGGAATAGATACATGATGAATCACCCAAGCATGTCTCAAAAATTATAGAGCCAATCCATATGGAACTTATTAAGAAACACATTCAAACACAAGAGAGAATAAGTCCCCCATTTTGACAAACATGGATCCATTTGAGGGAAATAGAGAAAAATGGGAGAAGATATGTTCTGGAGGGAGATTAGCTTTAGAGTGGAATCGTTTCTTTATTGCACATCCATGTGTGAAACTATTTCCACCATATATGAGCCTTCATCTAATGGAACACTCTATAACCAATTAAAACATTCAAAACCCATTTACAGAAAACCAACATTTTCATTCAAACCAAATCTATCCATTTCACTCTTTTATAAAATACAACACAAATTCACAACCATTAATCTCTACTAAAATCAAGTTCCAAACCACATCAATTGAAATAATCATGTTTCACATACAAAATCCTAAACAGGACCGAAATCAATTTATCAAAACATTTTATTTTTTAAAAACCTCACACCACCATCTTATTTTATCCAATAGGTTCAATAAACATTTTATCAAACATATAAAATACTCATACATATTTTTATAAACAAAGATTCATGTAAAACCCAATTTTTAGTAAAATATACCAATATGAAAACACTGACATGTATTTTATATGAATATTGTAATTGTAAGAATAATGTTTTCAGAATTATTAAAAAAATCTCAAGAATCATATGGATTGAAATTGAAAATAAATGCATGGAAACACCTACATTGTTGGTTTGTGAATTCAATAGAACTTTAAGTAAATGGAAAACCGAGTTCCACAAATGATCCTCACACCATATATATAATGAAAATTGAACCAAGCATAAACGCACAAATCAACCATAACATCTAGGGTCACCCAAATAAGAACCAGTGTAATTGAGAGAAAATAAATGAGAGAGGGGGAAGGATAGAAGTATAAAAAATGAGAAAATAATTAAAGTTAATGAAAAATCTCCCAATGCAGGTCCAAAATGATGTATAAATAAGGGAAAGAGGCATCTGGTCGATACCAAATAGGTATGGCTCCATTTGGGAGGTCTAATCGCCCTAAAATTATTTTTTAGTTAATAGTAATGATTCCCATAATGGAATGCATGTTTTTTCTATATGGTATTATAAATCGTCATGAAACTATAAGAATTATACTGGAATATTTATGCAACATTCAGGTTTAGGGTGCACAGTTTTAAAAAATTATGCTAAATCCATGCAAACTAAAAATTGTTCGAAACCCCTCAAATGACACCCCAATCAATAGTAAATTCCATCCAATTATCCTTGAATGTTTTAAACACAATATAATGCCACTGTGGATGTCAGTAACTCTAAATATTGTATCTTTTTTCTAACAACATTCACAGTCACCATGCGTTTAGTTATAAAAAAACAATGACAACCTAAACACGTAGTCTTTTGTTAGACACTCAACCCGATCCTCAACCAAAATATCCAACATCTAAAAATAAATTAAAATAGAGTAATATCATGGTCTAGGTGTACCAATTCTCCCCACAAAAAAAACTTTTCCCCAAAAAATTCACTAAGTCAAACTATCACTAAAACTCAAGTTAATTCCCAATCACAACTTAAGAAAACACAATCCTCAGGCTATCATTTTACTACGCATGTC
Source organism: Viscum album (assembly GCA_963277665.1). Lineage (NCBI taxonomy): Eukaryota > Viridiplantae > Streptophyta > Magnoliopsida > Santalales > Viscaceae > Viscum > Viscum album. The sequence goes on from OY728140.1 coordinate 1,011,693,112, forward strand.
ACACCTGACCAATCATGAAAAAACCACAACACATGTATATGGGGAGAATATGAGAAGGTTCTCCCCACCATAAGAACTCAACCAGAGTCTCAATCCGAAGGATTCCTAGGGTTCAGATGGTATTCCATGATCTTTCTGCTGAGTATTAAGTGATAATGTTTAGTGGTATATTGTTTCTACAGTTTAGGATTTTTTTACATGGGTAATATATCCCGTATTTCTTGGGCATCTAATAACATTTTGGTTCTAAAGGTGGGTAATCATCAATCATTGGATCAGTATCATCCAATTAGATTGTTTAATGTCCAATATATGTTACTCTACAATATTCTCAATAAGAGGATGGCTTCATACCTATATAAATTGCCTGCTCTTATGTGTCATGGTTTCATTAAAGGTTGGTCCATTCAGGGCACAATTGGTGTGGTGCAAGAGGTGATTAGTGGTGTCATTGATAAAACATTTGGGAGTAATTTGGATATAAAATTGGATATGAGTAACAGGTATGATATGTTTGAGTGATGTTTTTTCACAAGGGATTTGGATGTAAAGGGATTTTCTTCTTATGTTGTTGATATCTTATTAAATATTTTAGTTTAGTATGGCCCTCCACTTCTATCATAGGAAAGATGTTTGGTTTCTTCAAATCATTTTGTGGTCTCAGATAAGGGGATACTCTTTTTTGTACTATATTCATTATAGAACAAGACGTTTTGAGTAGGTATATCAACCAAGTAATTCTATAAAGATGGATTCTTCCTTTTCACCATCGACACTTGGGATGAGGTATCTCCCAAGTGATGTTCAGTGATGAAACAATATTATTTATTAATGGTGATAAGAGATTATTTTAGGGAATTGTTGATATTATAGAAGATTATTATCTTTGGACAGACCAGATGGTTTATAGGGGGAAGGGTTTATTTTTTCACAAGGAGTAAGGTCACGAAAGAAAAGATTAAATCCATTAAATGTAGGTTGGGTATGAATAGAAGATTGTTTCTTATGGAATATCTGGGAGATATGGTTATCCCCCACTCTCTTAAAATTTATCATTTTGATTAGATCATTAATAAGATCATGTGGATTATTTATAATTGTAAGAACATGTTTTTATCATTTTAGGGTGCTATAACTCTTGTTAATAGTTTGTTCCAATCCATTCCAATGAATTATCAAACTACAGTGAATGTTCCTTGGTGGGTTTTGGATTATTTAGAAAGGTTCTTGTTTACATTCATATGGGATGGGCAGATGGAAGGGCAGCACCACTATGTGTTTTGTAAGAATCATTCATGGACTATTTCAGAGGATGGTATAAATATATGATGGGTAGAGGGGATCATAAAGAATATAAATTCTATTCTCACATGGGATACTTTGTATGGGAGGTCATTATGAGGGTGGAACATTCAATTTAATTAAAAGATAGATGAAGGATTTCAGTGATTTCAGCCTTCAATTATTTGAATAAGTTTTCCTCGTATGTAATCATTCTTCTACATAATTCTCCTTGGATTTCGAGGGAAGAGTGTATAATATTTTTGCAGCATCATTGGTGGGACTATAAGGCTATGTTTTCCTTGATTTCTAATGCCTAGTATGATGTTCCTTGACACCAGTGCTCATCATTGGTTTACTTTGTTTATCTTGGATGATACTCAATGTGTAGTTTTTGATAAGATTGTTTTATTTTATGAACATGATCAGTGTGTTTTTATAGTGTCCCATTTCGGTGTCATTTATGGTGAGTATCTAACTTGTATTAGTGGGGACCAATGCTAATCATGATTAATGGGGGGAGACCCTTTGGTGCAATGACATTTTATCCATGTTTTACATTTTATAATGGTGTGTTAAAAAGATAGATTTACCTACTGAGGAGGATGTTAAGTAGGTGGACATCCATATGGATTATAGGTGTGGGTGAAACATGGATCCAAAATCAGAATTAGGGGGAATCTCATCTTTTACAGTGATTGGTTAATGTGGGAGTGGAAAGACATCATAGATTTTACTGGTTGATCATGTTGGGTAAATGATTTTGAAATATTCGATGATAGGTGGTTCGAGGGTCTGGCGATCACAGCTCTAAGTGAAAGATCTCATACTGTCATTATGGGTGCCAGTTGTTAGTTCATTTGGAGTGAAATGAATGAATATAACTAAAAATTGAATGATTTTTACACAATAATATCATTATTTGAATAAGGAACACCATTATGGATCTGGTCAGGTTGTGTAAATATTTCTATTCAGTGCCATCGATAGTGCCTCTATTCACATCGAGCTCTTCTTTTATCATGATGTCTAGGATACATTAGGGGTGATGGGTTCAGTGGTACCCTAATCCTCATGGTCTCAAGATTAATAAATACTGGTCTTTAATACTGGGGAACCTATGTAGGGGAGGTGTGGTCAGGGACTAGTGGGGAATGGTTATAACAGTATTCTTTGCTTTTTTTCAGATGAGGCAACTCATTTCAGGTAGAGTCACATACCCTTGTAATGGGCTTGATATTGTGAAACCATCGGATTTTATGCATTGAGGTAGATGAAATAGATTTTCATTCTATCTTCAAGGCTCTTAATGGATATGGAAATGTGTCATGGGCTATTACTTATATAATTTGAGCTAGCAAGGGCCTCAAGAATGATCAAATTGAGGTTTCCCACACGTTGTGAGAGGGGAATATGGTGGTGAATTTTATTCCATAAAAATATTACTAGAGTGAAGGTTTTTCATATTACATTAAGCATGGGTCCTTTCTGGTGGATGGGTTTTAGTTTTCTTGTTATTGATGTTTTGGGTCATCACTATTACTGATCTCTGTGATATACTATTTTCATACATTTCACTTTTTATTCACATTCATCCATTTTATTAATAACAAATTTACTTCATATTTATGAAATCAACTATAATAGAAATATCAAAATCCAAAAAATACCCTCACCACCATTAGGAACTACAGATTTTAATATTTATGTTTTCATGGATTCTTTTATAGTTTGGTGACACGATTCACCAAACTGTGAGCGAACCGTGCAAGAGCTACGAGAATGAAGGGTAACACCCTCTAGCTTGACCAAATGGTTTAAAAATCAGGATCCAACCATTCAAAATGACTCTTCCTGAAAATGACACCAAGATGAACGATTACCTAGGAAAGGTGCACTGTTTCCTCTAATCATGCGCTGTAAAAAATTCAGCCAAAACAACCAAAATTTGATTATTTTAACCAAAAATCAACTCGAAATTCATTGCACATTATGCATAATACATCCTCCAAAAAAAGGAACCTCCCACACTACCAAAACCTATTATACATCAAATATTCAAAACTCAAGCATCTCTGAATGAGCATTGTTGAAAATAAGAACTGAGACCACCACACACAAAGGAAATACAAATTAAATAGAAAATGAAAAATACAAATTTAAAAATTTAGATAGACGAAAACACATTGGTTACGGAAGGAAAAGTCTATAATTCATTATATTGAAAAGGTGAACATACTACAATAGTAAAAACAACAACAACAAAATTTCAAATGTCTCTATCCCAACACGAGAAACAAAACTAGATCATGGTTTCACACCACCTAAAGTCTTAATTGTGCTCGACCTTCACCCAAAAACATGCGGCTAGGGATCTAATGGATGAAGTGTCTCCTTCCTCACAATCTGGTATCAGCATCCTCCAGCCACGACATATTCTTTGAGCAATGGTTCTTGTAGAACATATCCTAATTTTCAATATAGCTGCAATATGGGCACATCGTTAGAGGAATGCGACATGATGGGATCTAATTCCTGGACCGGTCACACAAATGGCATACCAATTTATAATGAACTAGATGTAAGATCCATTGATGATGACTCTTTAGATATGGGATCCTCTAATACACACTCCTGACTAGATGGGAATCGATCACGAGCATCCAATGGCCTTGTTAAATATTCATGAGATCATCCCTTATTTTCGTCATTAACTCCTCATTTATGAACCATCAGATGAAGAAGGTTAAAAATATTCCCCAAATAATCTATTATTTCATTGATTGTGGGGAAACTAACTCTTATTTATCCAAAGATGAACCCACAAACAAACATATAACATCATTAATTTTAACATATTTGGGAGTTCCCAGTGATTTGGAGACATGATAAGAAATATCAAGACATGTCACCACCTCTAGAGAACATAGATCACCATAAAATATAAACAAAAACTAGGTATAATAAAAAAACCAGGCATGACTCATTGAATGTTATGGGGACATTTCTGTGTGGAATACTTTGAACCGTATAAATAACTCTAATTCAAAACCAACATCAATCTGAAGCCCAATTAGACGGAATATCTAAAAACAAAACAAAAGCCTCACATACCAATCATATACAAACACAGAAAAACCACCTTTCTAAAAAACAACATTTTTAGTTATAATTCAAAACTTCTTTCTTCCAAGGCTTCATTCCAAATACAGAAACCAATTTTTCACATAACAAATACACCTTCTAAAACAAAAACCAATTTATAGAATCATTTTTTTCTCTTTAAAATTTACATTAGAATAACAAGGCCATCCTTTTGGTTTCAACCACCCACCCATGGTAACCTATGAATTTTTACATAAGTTCTCATCCACGTCTACAAACATCATCAACACACATGTTCCAACATGCACATTTAATACAACCTCTCAAATATGTTAACTTTCACAAAGAGTATAAAGGGTCACACATTTCTTATCCTCATCAAAACCCTAGAATTTACAAAATTTCAATCTAAAAGAGTTTTCATTAAAATCCATTTTACCAATTTCAAAACCACTTGAAGGGTTTTTTTTACATTTTTATAAACCGATACTATTTAAAATAATTACTCACATAAACCAGGACTGAATTGAAACATGACTCCAGACAATCCACCAGAATGGGGAACTAGTGCCAATTCCTAACCCGAAGACAAGGTATTGAGGAATTCCCCATGTAGGAAATAACACTAAGAAGACCTTGAAACATGCACTCAAATTCCACATGGGTCAGTACTCCATGTGGGACCACGATGTGACACCATCTCGCAACCATTGTCATTCCTCATTTCAAAAAAAAAACAAATACAATATTGGGACTCTATTTTAGGACTACCCCTGGTAACTCATGTCTCATCATGGGTGATGTTGATCAGGAAACAACCCATTCCAACATCCCTAGCTCTGAAAATCATAATATTCAACTAACAGACACCCCAAATAACATGTTCCTTCTCTGATATAATTTATTCATGAACCAACCTAGGTCGACCCTAAATCGGTCACCCAAGCTGGTCGAGGCATGAACCAAAGTGAATACCTGATCCCCACGGGATGGAAACTAGTTTCGGGATTCAAAAAAAGGATTTGGGAAAAATTTAAGCCTAAAATAAACATCCATGACCAGATAAAGATTACCAAACTATCCTTAATAGTGAAAAATAAAACATAAAAACTATAAAATACTATAGATACAAGATACAACTAAAAATGTTGAAAAATAAAATATGAAACTCAATCTAAACGAACAAACTGAAATATCACTACACGAGATCCTTGTGACCTCTTAGTAACCACCAAACCTATGACCAAAACCGCTCCACGATGTGCAACAACTAGGGGACCTAAAAAAACTAATCCTACAAAAACATTTTGGTCTATCGACACCGAGTGGTATAGGTAGGGTGTTAACTCATAGCATAACAGGGAACCATCCAAGAATCCAAGTCATTCCTTTCCAAAAATCTGTCCATTGATACAAATATGAAATAAATTTATACAAGTAAATTTTTATAAACATATTTCATTTTAAAAGAAACAAGCATGATCCATTGCCCTCATAATTTAAAACAAGGAACAATAAGGGTAGAAGGAAGTATTTCTTTATCTTTTAGAAAAACTACGTAGAAACCCTTACTAAACCAACCAAAAATTCATAGATTCATCAAAATAAATACAAAAAAAATAGTATAGAGAATATGATTAACCACAATGAAGGAAATGACTCTAATAGTAATCGTAATGGGAGAATACAAAAAATACTAAGAACTAAGAGGAGAACTAGAACATACTATATATGTAATAGATCTTGAAGGCATGACCAACTCAATGACATCATAATGCTAGAACACTCGACCATCAACCTACCTGGCCTAGTTGATAGACCTGATCCCATAACAACAAACCCATGTATCCACCAACTATGGCCCACTAGATTGTACAATAACATAGACTAGTGATGCAAATGATCTTAGAATTCATCCTTTTTATGCTAGGTTCTAATGTTATGATTAAACTTGGTGTGTTCCATACAATCTACCAATATGCCTCATATTCATAACCAACCACACAACACAAATCAAAACCACCCTGGACACCTCATGGTTTGTCCCTTGCCCCAATATAATCAACATACAAATGAGTTCTTATACCGTGGACCCTCCCATATAATGATTAATGGACTAAGAAAGAGAACTAATAATGAATGGTGTTTTCCAAATAGCCATTTCAAATTTCCAACTAATTCTTCAGCTTCAAAACATTGAACCATTTACCAAAATCACTTAGAAACAATTTTAAAAACAACACCAAACATCATTTTTATACTATTCATGTCCAAATGGTCCGTTAGACCAAGCATTCACAAAATTGTTCCCATGTGCATTCTAAATACATGTAAATACACACAAAGCATACAAAATATCCAAATAGAATTTAGAACTACTTATAAGAGAAATCTATTTTAAAAAAACCAAATAAGATATAACTATACAACAAATCCCGCAATCATGTTTCGTGTCCTATCAGGAAATACATTAACAAACATATTAGGATCCACTTTCAGACACTACTGAAACTAATTCCCCCTTTATAGTAATTATGGAGCTATTTTTGTGAAAAAATGAAAATGGGGAGAAGATATGTTATTAGTGCTGATTAGATATAAAGTATCATCTTTATTTGATTTCACATCCATGTGTGAACATAGTGCACCCTTTGATATGCCTTAATCCAATGGAACACTTTATAAACCATCAAAACATTCAATACCAATTTACATAAAACCACCATTTTATTTCAACCCAAATCCATAAATTTCAATCTTTTATAAAATACAACATCAATTCACAACCAAGAGGCTATTCTCAAATCATGTTTAAAACCAAATAAAAGAAAATAACAATGATTTGCATATAAAATCCAAAACATGACCAAAATAAATCTAACAATAAATTTTAATTTGAAAAAACCCCACACATCCATGAAATTTCATATAAAATGTAAAATATACAATATAACAAATAGAGGTGGCACTAATACACATTGGCATAAATCTATATTCATGTAAAAAACTATTTTTTGTTGATTATACTATCTTAAATACACCACTATGGATTAAATATGTATATAATAAAAGATTAACACATGTATTAAGAATAAATTATGAAAAACCAGGTATCATATAGATTGAAATTGAAAATAAAGTCATGAAAAATCCTACCATTTTGCTATGAAACTAGAATATAACTAAATAGAAAGGGAGAACTAGGCCCCATAGATGATCGGGACACCCAGACCATCATGAAATTAAAATAAATTAAAAAACCACACATCAACCCTATCATCTATGTTTGATCAAATAGGAACCAAGTTAAGAGAGAGAAAGGAAACTATTTGGGAAGAGGGTAAGAGGAAACCATGATGAACCACTGGTATTTGATAATAAATCTCCAAAAAATAGGTCTTAAATGATGGAAAATTAAGGGGGCGTCTCCTATGGTTGATATCTAATAGGCATGGATCCATTTGGGAGGACCAATCACCAAAAATGTTTTTAGGTTAAAAGTTATTAATCCCGTAATGGGATGAATGGTTTTGATAATTGATTTTTTAAACCATGTTCAAATTGTGCGAATGCTACCTAAAAATATTTCTAACATGCGTTTTTAGGGTGCATGGTTAGATAAAACCATAGTCAAACTCTGTTCCATGGGATATAGGCCAACATCCCTCAAATGACACGCAAAAAATTTGGAATACCACCCAACAATCCTTGAATGATTTAAACTCAATATAGTGACACTATGGGAATCAAAAAACCATCAAAAATGAAATAGTATTTTAATAACATTCACAATCACCATTAGATGAGTTAGAAGAAATAGGGACACCCAATTACAAGGACTTTGTTTAGGCACTCATCTTGAAAGTCATCCAAAATATTTAACATTGAAAAATAAGAAAATTATATAAAAATTGTGGTTGGGGTGTGACATATCCTCCCAAAATTGTTCCCTTAATTATAAAGGCATTCATTAGTGATTTATTTCATGAAAATAATTCTTTTTGTGAAAATCAATTGATGATACCCAAATAATTTGTAACATTCATCAACGAGCATTTTTTACTTGTTCCCTGAACCCCCTCAATTATTTTTATTTCAGGTTTAGATAATATCATCATTATCATTAATATACTTTTATTTTTTTTAAATTATGGGTTCTACCTAAACTTCACACACTTCCATGTAAATGTTAATTAACATACCATTATTGTTTACGAAGGACTGCTGCCTTGTGAAATAATGATTGTTCGTTTAACTATTTCCACCTATCATGGTGGAATGTACGATACAAACTCCAATTTTTATAATATAATGAATATTTATGACATTATTAAACATCTATAATAATAATATCATATCAAACATTTTACCACCTATGCTTTTAGGAAATGATATTATAGTCAGTGCATAAGTATGGCTTACCATATCCATGATGCGACATTTTTCCTTTTTTATCTAAATTTGACATGGGTTGCAATAATGTGAATTCTTTTTAATATATAATATTTATATTACATTAATTTTTTTTGGAACTATAATATATTGATGTGGCCTTAAAAGAACATGTTTTTTCACATCATTTTAATTAACTTTTAATGATTTAAGTTGTTATTTTTGTACATTATACTAAATATTATCACATTTGTTTTTTTGTAAAAAATTCATTTATTTGATTTCTATAATTAATCATGTATTTTAATCATTAAATTTTTCAATCTAAGTTCTTTTTTATTTTAGAGTATAAATTTTTTTAGCCAGTTTTTTTTGTCTGCTAATTTAATAGTTATCACTAACTAATTAATTTGACCTTTGTACATGATTAATGTATTTTTAATCTCACGTTTCATGTATTAAATATTATTTAACATAATATATCGAAATCTAAATTTTAGATTTTTTATCAATTCAATTTTAATAAATTTAAGTTTATAAACTCACTGCATATCTTTACTATAACTTCATTAATTAACATAATTGTCTAATAATATTATAATTATATATCTACCTTAAATTAATTTGATACAGTTAATATTATAAATAATTAAATATTCTTTTATAATTTTTTTAATTTACTTTTAATAATTTAACATTATCTTTATTTAATTTTAAGTAAAGTTCAAATTTTAGTTAAGTTTAAACGGTTTTATTATTTTATTAAATTTAATAAATTATATAAACTTTCATTTTTTTAATTATGTTTTAGTTTTTATTAATTATTTTTTTATTCTATTTAAGTTTTAATTTATTCTGCCCCTCTGTTTGTTTTCCAGGTTCATGAGTTGCATCGTGTTATCCCTCATTATTGTCTCACTGTCTAAACCGTGCCACCGTGACTCCCATGCACCTTTTCTTTTCCCCCACCACTGTCCTTTTTTACCACCTCACTGTATCTGTATTCCCCTTTATAGTGCCACTTATCACCATAACTTGTAATACATTCTCTCTATTCTATTCCCTTGCATCGTTTCCTTTTATCAGCGATGCACCCATAATTTTCACTATCTCTCACAGCCTTTAAAGTTCACTTCCATTTCTCATATTTCACCAAACCCGCAAATCCTATTTGTAATTGATGATCCACACAACAGTCCGATAAGTCTGAGTTTCCTCACATATCACCTCAGCTCAAACTAAGGTGTTTTTCTCTACGGAGAAGTCTTCTTGGAGACCTCGAGTGGCCTATAGCCGAAGCATGACCACTACACACCGCTAGTTTTCACCTGGAGGAGGACTGGATGAACCAGGAAATCCACTAGAAAACCATAATGCCGCCTTGGGATCTGCTAAAACCAGCTGTTGTGGAGATTTGATGTTACTTCATGAAGAGATCTGGGGAGGCCTAGCATTGCCAAATAGAGCCTTACCACTTCTCAATGGAGCTTGTTTTGCGCCACTATCATTTATCAACCAGAGGCTAAAGTCAGAATTGCAGTGTTGGGAGGATTCTGGTTCAAAGGCATATGTGTCTTCATGAGCAGAGGAGCTGAGATATATCCATTATGTTGCTGGACTAAAACACCGCTGAGGGTGAACCGCATTCCATTTGTTCGCAGAATTTCATGGAGGGATTCACCTCCACGTAGCCTCTAAGCCTATAAGAGATAGACTTTTTTCCATGACAAAGTTCGATGCATTCTTTTTTTCTACAAAGACCACTGGAGGAAGGAGCTTGAGACACTGTACCATTTGGTGAAGTCGGCTGGAGTCGCTATGGAGAAGGGAGGCGAATCGGAAGGGTTTGAAGAAGAATATTGAAAAAAAAGTTAACATAATAAAAAACAATTAAATATAGAATAACAATAAAATAAGTAAATAAAAAAATACTTATAAATTAATAAATAAATTACTAATAAAAATAATAGATAAATAATTATAACTTAAAACTAATTAAAATTAAATATATTAAACTATAATATTAATGATAAACATATTAATAAAATTAAAATAATTAAATTTAAAACATTAATCAATATAATATTTATTAATTATCTTCTTTATGAATAAAATAATTATAAAATATAATATTTAAAATAAAACTATTTATTATGATAAACATATATAATATTTTAAAAAAAATAATAAATATTAAAAAAAAACTTAAAAAAAATATTATTAATTTAATGATTTAATAAATACTTTACATTTTACTTAATTTAATTTTATTTAATCACATTCATAATTAAATAATTTAATAAATAAAAACCTTTAACTCAAAATATTAATTAACATTAATAATTAAAATAATAACTAATAAATATTTAATTTTACATTAGACCTTTTTTTATAAAAGTAAAAATTTTAACGTGGATATATTTTGTTATTTTTCTGTTCTAATATTTCAGGTTCATTTAGTAGATGTTTATACTTCCATATTCACACAAGTAACTCACTCGATGTTAGTTACATGAAAAAAAATTAATGTGATGTGTCAGTCGTGAATGAAACACACGTGTTGTGCATATGTGAAAGATATTTGATGTCGATGAAGAGTGGTGGTGATTAGCAACATATTATAGTGTGGTTAAAAGCAGTGTTGAAGCATAATTTGAGGGGGGGATCCTATTCTGATTCCACAAACACACAATTGGAGAGAGAAAATCTCAAGAGACACGAAGGGAAGTACTAAAGATTAGGAGTAGCAGGAGTGAAGCAGCAGTACATGATATTCATTCTCAGATGGAGGATCTCTCTTCCTCTGTATTTATAAGTTTTACACTATAATAGATACTAATATATTTACAATTATCTTAGTTTAATATATTTTTCTCGAGAAGTTGGAGTTTTATTAGTAAAACTTTTATCTTCTTCAATTAATTTCTTCAATGTGAATCTGATTCTTTCAACGAGATTGAACTTGGTTATTAATCTTAAAATATAATTAACACCTTCAAGAATATAATTCCAAATAAATTATCTTTTGGTAAGATCAATCATTTAGATAGTTCATCAAACATTTAAATTCAAAATCATCAAAACTATGGGAGAGATAACTTTATGATAATTACCTTTTATCAATTTTCTATATGTGGTATTTGATATGGAGAACTTCGAGAACTATAATACAGAATGTTATTTCTTCTGTTGATGAAGAATTAACAACTAATTTTGAAGGTGTGAATTTAATAAAATGAAGAACATTAATTTAAGCCTATAAGGTTCTAGTCTCCTGAGCATTCTTTTTTATCTACCCTCACCACTTCTGTTTCATTTTGTATTTATTTTTAGTTTACAATGACTCATTTTTCTATATCATTTTTAATTTTAGAAAATGGAGAATTTCCAAACGTGTTTCATTACTGCTTTATAAAAAAATTGAAAAGTAAAAACAGTTCCACTCGCCGCACTGCTGACAAAAGTTGAGTTAATTAAAAATAAAACCATAGAATTCACTCACCTACCTTCCATATGGATTGACCCTGCACCAATGATCTCGTGTATGTTATTAAATGTAATTTTGATGGCTGTGATGACATCTGGGAACATCAAAATTTGGCGTCATTATCGGGGAGGGAATGCGCTCGGTGTTCTTAAGGTAAATTAATAGAATAAAAAAGATAAAAAAACGCTTTAAAAACTGTGAACTAGATCCTATTGATTTTTTTGAAAATTAAAAATCTAGATCAATTTTTAAACATTATGTGTTTAATCTCAACATATTATTGTTTAAAAATGATGTTAATGAAAACTGCGATCAACCGGGTCCTGATTGTGTGTGTTGTGGATGTTATGGGCACACTGTCTAGTAGTGTGTCTACAACAAATGACAACAGATTGATTACATTGAAGGAAATGAAAACATTGAATCTTATCCTAACAACCTAGCAAAAATTGACCAAATTAATTCTAAATTGGATGTTAGGGTGGAACTAATTAACACACGGTTAACTAAATCCCATGAAATTAAACTTAGAGATTCTCAAGAGAATGATAAAAACAATTAGAAAACATGTTGTTGGATTTTAAAAAAAGGGATAATGAACAATATGAATTTGAATAAAATAAAAAAGAAAATGTTTATAAAATAATTGAAAATCATGTGGAAGTAGAAAGTGATAGTGAAACTGGAAAAGAAACCATTATCATTGAAAAAATTGATTCTGTTGAACTAAATCTGGAAATATCCAACTCACTGAGATAAGACAATAACATTGAATATTCCAATATTAATTATAATGATTTTGAATTTGGACAATATTCATGTTAAATTAAAAAATATTGAAAAAGATATACCAGTTCATTTAATAATTCCTAATTTGGAGAAAAATCATTGTTTTAGAAGTTTTGAGAATAAAGTCACTCGGGTTGAAGATATAATAGAAAATAATAATTTGAAAGTTAAAAACACTTCACCAGACATTTCTGAAATTTATAATATTGATCCTTAATTGGATATTGGGTATAGTCTGGATGAGAACATTAAAATGGAAGTTAAAGAATCCGAAATTTTTGAACCTAAATTGATAACCATCTTGAATGTTTTGAACCTATAAACACAATAATATCTTGGATTGTTGTTTGATAATGATTAAGAGGTAATTATATTTGATGAAATACTAAGTTAAGAGTTTTAATTTCCCTATTCTCATAGTAATAACTTTTCTGAAACATTTTTCAATGAAATGGTAATCAGTGTTGGCCAACTTAAGGAGAATTGTGTTAATTTAAAAATTCTGGAAACTGAATTTATTGAAACTGAATTGTAGAATTATTATCCTTAAATTGTTTGGCAACACTCAAATTTCATGGTTTTCGAAAGTGATCCTTTTAAACATAATCATGAAAGAGAGGTTGAGAACACAATTGAATTCAGCAGAATTGATTTGTTAGAAGTAGTAGATGTTGAGTGTTCATTCCCTGATTAGTAACTTTTGGAAGAGATTTACAATATTTTTAAACCTGATTTTGTTACTGGTCATATAAATTATCTTCATTGTCTATCACTTCCATCCTCATTTATGAGGGGTGCTGAGCCTTGTGGTGGTATTGTTATTAGTCTAGAGGGGGAATCATACTTGTGTTTCAATGTTCATAAATCTTATCAGCACTTTATTGAATCCCCTATTGAACCTACTATTTAGTATTCACCCACAATCACCCTTGTATTTGGTCCTGTTATTGTTGTGGATAATAGATATAGTTATGAGGTCAATGCCACACCCTTTTTTGCCTCTAGAACTATGTTCTCCCTTCATCTGAACACAAATCATGATAAATCTGAAACAAATCTAGAAGCGGACAACTATATGCTCACAACTGTTAAAGGGTGTTCTTTAGGGATTTATATAAGCTATGAGAGTTTGGTTGTGTTTTTATTAAGTTCCCATAGATTTCATTAATTCATTAAAAACAGATGGTCCAGACACATGTGGTGGTTCTTATTGAGGAAACCACATCCACCTAGTGACTATGGTGTTATGCTTGGTGAGTCTGGATGGGGACTATAAACCTACTGCTGCATGGGAGGAAACCCATGTTTTCCATTTTTTCAATAAAACCCAAAACATTTGTGATTAAATAAATTCAAAATGAAGACTTTAAAATCATTGCTTCATGGGAGTCAAGCCATGATCTTTCTTTTTTTTAATTTTTGTACTTTTTAGTGTTGAATAAAGTGTTTCTTTGTTGTCTTCTATATTCTCTATCTCTTGTGGATTTTTTTCCTTGTTTACAAGATCTGTGTTTCTAGGATAATGATGATGTTTCCTTTAAGGAGTGGAATTCCCATGCCTAATGAGTAATTGAAAATCTAGTCATGGAAGGATTTTTTTTAATTTTTATTTCATTTTTTAACTTAATGCTTTATAAAAATCTTCTTCTTGCATTTCACCTAAAATAAAAATTCTGTATATGTTTTGAATTCTACTTGAATTGGAATGAACTTTTTTTTCTAGTCACTATGATGAATTTAAAAAATTATTCTTGTACTTCACTGCTGAAAACTGAATTTCATTGGTATAAAAAACATGCAGAGCTTGAAAATATGTATAGGGGAGTACATGCTACTAGTCTATTGAATCTGATTAATGTTGGGATGTTTACGATGATCTTTTTCTACTGTATTTAATATCTAACTGAATAAATTCTGCTAATCATTCTTTCATCCCAATTAATTGTGCAACCACTCCTTATATGCTTCTTTTGAGCTATATCGAAAATTTTTTTCACTAGACATAAATTTTAATTCATGTACTTTCTAATGTACCCGCTGATAAGTTACTCATTGTGGCCAACAATATTTTTGAACTTCATTGAGACCCTTTTAACATGTCAATAAATCTACTAAATTGAAAATCTGTTTTGAACCTTAATTATTGAATTATTCTTCTCTACATTATATGTCATCTTTGGAGACAATGTTGGGTTTTATGTGTGGTGGAGGGGGTCAATTATTGAATGTGCATAAATGTGCTTTAATGTAAGCTCATCAATTCCCTCATCACTTCAATCTTGTTTTCAACAAATGGGTAAATGTTTTCAAAATTCATGCATACTTTTTGGTTTTACACTGTACTAAATTGAGTCTTCCCTTAGGAAAAGTAAATTGATAGAATTTAATATTTTATTTTTATTTGAAATTAATTATATTGAATGATTTTTGAGTGGTCTATCTTAACGATTGAATTGAATTTTTGGTTTAGGAATTATTTCTGAGAGTGAAATGGGTGATCTGATAGCACAGTTATGATGATAATGCTTGGAACTGGAAGTTTTATCTTGATTCTAGGGGGAAAAAGTTTTTATTATTATTTTATATAATTACCTTAATGAGATTGTGTAAATATTTTTTATATAAATGTTTTTAAACTAGAGTAATTTTGGCATCTAGGATCTGACAATTAGTCTTTAAGACCGTAGATGATGGGTAAGTTTCTGTTTACTATAAGCCCTTTTTACACTTTGAATAAGCGCATATGCCTAGTTTTTAGAACTTGATAAATGGATTGGTAAAAATAAATAGAATCTGCGGTCAAAAAATGGCCTGATTAATGAGTGGGCAATGATGAAAACCAAATGATGAAGTGGTCA
Organism: Viscum album; assembly: GCA_963277665.1. Lineage (NCBI taxonomy): Eukaryota > Viridiplantae > Streptophyta > Magnoliopsida > Santalales > Viscaceae > Viscum > Viscum album. The sequence goes on from OY728140.1 coordinate 1,011,709,024, forward strand.
ATTGGTTTATATGGGATTCCTTTAGGTAGTATCATTGAGTTGATTCACAAAAAAAACATATTTATTTTTGGAACCTAAGTGAAAAATTCAAAGTATAAAGTTATTACTATTAAGATCATAATTCCACATAAATTTTAACACTTGTGAAAATCATACATTGAACATAAGTCTGGATTAGTGTTTTTCACTATGCAGTATCACATATGAGTCATGACATCTTCATTTCTTGATGATTCATAGTTTTCAAAACTGTCAATGAGAATTGTTTCTAGGAAATATTCATATGAGAAATTTATTTTATAAAATCCTATTAATGTGATTTTGAAGTCCTCTCCGGAATGTTATGGACATTCTATATTTTGATCAATTTAATAAAAAACATATTCTATTTCTCAATGATAATAAAACATTGGATTGTTTGAGGAAAAACAATGCTTAAGTGTCGGGGAATTTGATATGGCCTTGAAAACACATGTTTTCCACATCATTTTAATTAAATTTTAATGATTTATTTGGTTATATTTGTACTTTATACTAAATATTAACACTTTTGTATTTTTATAATCAAATTTATCAATTAATAAATTTTTATAGTTAATCATGTATTTCAATAGTTATATTTGTTAATCTATGTTCTATTTTATTTTATATTCTAATAGTTTTTAGCAAGTTTTTTTGTTTTCTAATCTAATAGTTTATCGATAATTAATTAATTTGACCTTTGTACCTGATTGATGTATTCTTAATCTAACATTGCATGCATTAAATATTAATTAATTTAATATAACATAATCTAAATTTTAGTATCTTTTAAACAATTCAATTTTAATAAATTTATGTTTATAAACTCACTGCATCTCTTTAATTTAACTTCATTAATTAACAAAATTGTTTAATAATATAATAATTATACATCTACCATAATTTAATTTGAAACAGTTACTATAATAAATAACTAAACTTTGTTTTATAATTGTTTTAATTAACTTTTTATAAATTAAATGTCTATTTATTTAATTTTATGTAAAGTTCCAATTTTAGTTAATATTAAACAGTCTTATTATTTTAATAAAGTTAAAAACTTATAAAAAATTTCTATGTTTTAATTATGTTTTAGTTTCTATTAATTATTTTGATCATATTCTTTTATGTTTTAATTTATTCTACACCTCTGTTTATTTTGAAGGTTCAGGGGTTACACCGTGTTAATCCTTTTACTGTCTCACCATATAACACATGCCGTCATGACTCCCAATCATCGTTTCTTTTCCCCCAGCACTATTTTTTTTACGGTCTCACCGTAATTGTATTCCCTTTCACAATGCCTTTTTCCACCATAACATGATATAATTTCTCACCACTATATTCCCTTGCACAGTTTCCACTCATCACTGATGCACCCATCATTTTTACAATCTCTCACAGCCTTCACATTTCACCCCCATATCTCTTATTTCACCAAACCCACAACTCCTTGATGTTATGGATGATCCACACACCAGTCTGAGAAGTCTGAGTTTCATCACATATCAACTGAGCTCGAACCGAGGTGTTGTTATCTAAGGGGATGTAATCTTGGAGACCTTGCGCTACCTGAAGCCTAAGCATGACCACCACACGCTACTAGTGTTCACCTAGAAGTGGAACAGATGAACCTAAAAAACCACTAGAAAACCAGAATTCCCCCTTAGAATCTGTTTCGACTAGCTGTTGTAGATACCAGAAGCTACATTGTGAAGTGATCTGAGGAGGATGAGCTTTGCCAAATGGAGCCTCGCCATGGCTTTATAGAGCTCATTTTTCACCGCTGACATTTCCCATGCAGAGGCTAATTTCATAATTGGAGCATTGGGAGGAGTCTGGTTCGAAGGCTCATGTGCCTTTATGAGTAAAGGATCGATGACTATGCCATTTTGCCGCTGGACTGCTATGCCACGGAGGGAGAACCGCATTCCATTTCATCGCCACATTTCAAGGATAAATACACCACCACCAAGCCTATAAGCTTGAATGAGATATACCTCTGTTCAGGACAAAGTCTGTTGCATGATTTTTGTTTGAGAAGACCGCTGGAGGTAGGAGCTCGAGATGCAGCACCATTTTCTAAAGTGTGCTGGAGTCGCTATGGAGATGGGAGGCATAGCAGCAGGGTTTGGGGAAAAAGATCAAAAAAAGATGTTAACTTAAAAAAAATAAGAATAATAAGAGAATAATAATAAAATAAATAAATAATAACAGATACTTAGAACTTAATAAATAAATAACTAATAATTATAATAAATAAATAATTATAATTTAAAACTATTTAATATAAAATATATTAAACTATAATATTAATGATAAAGTTATTAATAAAATTAAATCAATTAAATTTATTTATTTATAGAATATAATATTTATATATTAACTTCTTTATAAATAAAATAATTATAAAATATAATATTTAAAATAAAACTATTTATTTTGATAAACAGAAATAATAATTTTTTAAAAAAATTAATAAATATTCAAAAAAAACATAATACCAATATTATTAATTTATTGATATAATAAATAATTTACATTTAACTCAATTTAATTTTTAGCTAACCACCATCATAATTAAATAAATTAAAAAAAATTATAACTCAAATTATTAATTAACAATAATAATTTAAATAATAACGAATAAATATTTAATTTTACATTTAACATTTGTCATTGAAAGTAAAATTTTTAATATAGAAATATTTAGTTATTTTTATGTTCTAGTTGAGAAGGTTCATTTATTATATCTGTATATGTCCAGATTCAGACAACTAACTCACGTGGAGTTAGTTACGTGAGAAAAATTTGTGTGACGTTCCAGTCTTGAAAAAAACACATGTGTGCGGTGCATAAGTGTAGGATATTTTAAGTTTGTGAAGAGTGGCAGTGAAAAGTAGTAGATGATAGCGGGATTAAAAGTACAGTAGTAGAATAATTAAGGGGGGGACTCTCATTTTGATTCCAAGAATACACAATTGGAGAGTGAAACTCCCGAGAGATAAGAAAGGAAACACATGAGATTTGGAGTTGCATGAGTGAAACATCAGTACGCTATCTTCATTATTAGAGGGAGGATCAATCTTACTCTATTTTTATATGTTTTACATTGTTCTTTCTACTAATATATTGACAATGATTTCAGAATAATTTCATTTTCTCAAGAATTTGGAGTATTATTTATTAAAAAATTTAACTTCTTTAATTAATTTCTTTAATGGGAATCTGATTCTTTGTCCAATATTGAATTTGTTTCTTAAACAATAAATTGAATTAACACCTTCAAGAACATAATTCCAAATCAATGATCTATTGGTGAGACTGATCATTGAGACAGTTCATCAAACTTTCAATTGATGATAATCTTTTATCAATTTTCTATATATGGTTTTTGATATGGAAAAACATCGAGAACTATAATACAGAGTTTTATTTCATCAAGTGAAGAAGAAATAAAAACTAGTTTTCATGGTGAAAATTTAGTCAAATGATGAATGTTCATTTAATCCAATAATGTTCAAGTCTCCTTTGCATTATTTTTCATCTACCCTCATCACTTCTTTTTCCTTTTGTAGTTATTTTTTGTTTACACTGTTTTATTTTGGTATATCATTTTCCAGATTAGAAAATATGGAATTTTCAAACATGTTTCATTGATAATTTATAATAAAAATTGAAACGAAAAAAGATGTCCACTCGCATCACTACTGACAATAGTGTACTTTATTAAAAATAAAACCTTAGAATTTAGTCACATTCCTTCTCTATGGATCGAACCTACACCACTATGCTAGTATAAGTTATTAAATGTAATTTTAGTAGCTGTGACGACCTACTACGACATCATATATCATATAATTTTATTTATTTTAATATGAATATAAAATTAATTAAACACTCAACCATAAATATGGCCTACCATCTCCATGAATAATGTATTTCATTTTCTATTTATATCTTCTATAGGAAACCATAAATATACTAACAATGAATATATATGACATTTTTATCATTTTAATAATTATGGGGCTAATAAAATCATGATGTATGTATGTGGACCCAGAACAACAAGTCAAACCATGTTTGAGAAGCCAATTATTTATTACACGAACCATAACATAAACTAAGAAATGTTAATAAGAGGGTAATATAATGTAAAAAAGTAGTCCATATATGGTATTATATATATGAATATGGTTCTATATAATATGTATAAAAAATATATATTTATTATAAATTAGATTATCATGATTATGATTAGAGTAAATTCATAATGTAATTTAATTTTATTTCACTTTTTTTCTATGAGATACATGCCATATTCAGCACTCCCTTATTTTGTGTTCTGCATAAACTAAACTATAACTTTTTATATCAATAATTTTCGTTATTTAATAATTTTTAAATAATTAATTTATTTTATTCATTATTGGGGTTCAGGAATCCAATGTTCCTAAAAAATTAAGGGATTTGTGTGTCCCTTTTATTTCTACAGGACACATTCCTTATACACATATTTTATCATCTACATGTTGTACATACATCCAAATAATGTCGTTTATGAATGTTTTACAGAATATTATGGCATTATTAATTCCACATAATTTTCTATATTTCAAGGGGAATGTGATTCTCCCGATTATAATGTAATGTGTATTTGATTCATAGTCTCATTAATATTTGGGATTATTTTGTTTTAAGGCTCTATTGGGGAATACTTTCTTCCATAAAATTTATTTCTAAAAAATATTAATGATGTTATTAATATTCTCGAATGTATGATTGATGTCCCTTGTACCCATGTTTGAATTTCTATTTTATACATGGTTTTAAAATAATCTTTATTGATGTTTTCTAAACTAGGTACATTGTGACTTTTCCAGAAATTTTTTTAAAGGAATGTTTTTTAACTTATACTAAGTTAATAAAATTTTTCAAAATCATGATTCCTTAATTATTTTATGTTTAATTTACAATATTCAAGATTTTTTTCAATGACATTATTTTGGAAATTTATCATTATTTTATAAAAATAAAATGTTTTAAAGCAGAATAGTTACATTCCATAAGGATTGTTTTCAAGTGATAAGTCCAAATTATATTCCATCTCAGGTAAAATTATTTTATGTTACTTATGTTTTATGAGGAATATGATTCCATTATAAAACTATTATTATTTCATTGAATGAACTATGTTTAAAATGGAATGATATTTATGAAACCCATTTCTTTTCCTAGGATAAATTATGATTGAATGATGTTTCCGTAATTACATTAATTCTATGGGTTCTTATATGATAATTGAGTATTTTTCTTTTGGAATATATATATATATATATATATATGTATATTTAATTTTTTATGCATAGGAACTAACTCTCCATAAAATTCATCTGGTAAAGATGGATAACTCAAGATGTATATATGTTTTGTATGAAACTGGTATCATGTTCAGAATTCTATATGTGGACCGGGTTTTCTTGTCCATAAACTTATGATCGGTTGAGGTTTTCTTATTCAAATTATTATACAAGGCCCCGATTTCATTCCCTTAATTTAAGGATTGAACTAGTTAATATTTATATATGTTAACAACATTAGATTTTTATGTGTTTGACATAATTTCTTTTCTTCAGTTAATGTTATGATTTCATGGATTATGTTCTTTAATTCCTTAATGATTAGTGTCTTATGAGCTATCACTATTTTTTCCTTGAATCATGTATATGATCATTTTTATGAATTTTATATTTGTATAATGTTATGATCTGGTTCACATACCCTTTAGTTCATGATTATGATTATGTATCTTCTTTTATTCTCCTTACATAACTTCTAATATCACCCTTGCTTATGTTTCATTTCCCCAGGATAAAAAGAAAGATATTATGTTTGATATATCAAAATGGATTCAAGTTATCATCAAATTTAATGGGTAATAAGGATATGATTTATGGAAACATTATTTATGTTTCTAGGTTTTAAAAGGAATTAAACTCGTATGGTCTTTGGTTGTGTATTTATGTAATGTAATGAATTTTATACAAAAAATGATGTAATATCCATTTTTGTCAAGGAAAGGTCATTATAATTTGGTCATAGTCTCTCCCAAATACATGTAGATCCTTACATCGCATCTATTAACACTATCAAATGGGGATACATTCTTGAGATAACACAACACCACCCATTTATACACTATTCTTATAGACCAATGTATGGATGTTATTGTGATTTTTTATTGAGAATAATTAGTCAAGAAAAAATGTCACCATATTTCATATTTAGGTCTAAATTTTTGTTATTTTTGGATCATTTATCTTCTCTGAAATGATTATATTAATTTAGAGTGACTTTTTTATAGTAAAATAGGATTATACCTTATAAATCATAGCACCTCTTAGAATGTTAGTCATGGTGTTCTATATTGAAGGAATGTCATTTATGATTTCCCACATTTGTCATTATTATTATTATTTTCTTAATTTTACCATAAAAGAGAATTTTTACGTTTAATTGGATGTATGTAACAAAATTATTTGGTTATTTTTTCTTTATAATTTTCGAAAAGTTTTTGTATAGCTTATATAATGAGTATTTAGATTAATTTTTGACCAATTTGAGGTTGAGATGGTTGGATCTTGAATACAATATATCATTCAAAATCCCTTAATTAGTTATATTTATTTATTTATTTATTTATTGATTTTAATTAATTTTCTTTTTTATTTATATGATTAAAAAAATGGGCATTGGTGTATGATATTTTGATGAAAATAATAATGGGGAATTTTTCATATGAGCCTGTAATTAAAAAAGATAAATTGATAATGTTTAGTGTTTATAACATTATGAATTGTATATTTATGAAGATGTTGATTTTATTATTATATTTTTTTCTTGGTGAATTCTTATGAATTAGTATAAAAAATTATATCTTATGTGTGTGTTTGATTAATTGGGTTTGACAAGTATAATATTAAAACATTCTTCTGTTTGGGTGCTTGTATTCCATACTGGGTGGAGGAGGTATGGAATTATACTAATGAAGAGAGGGTACCTAATATATTTTACTATTGTATTATTGATTCCATCATTTATAGAAAATTTAAACCAATTGTGGTTAATATATTATATTGGATGATGGAAATAGTTATTATGTTTGGTTCTGTTTTATTTGGAATCATGGTTAACTTTGGAAATGAATTTTATTATTTTTATTTAATAAATATATTTTTTTCTTTTATAGAATAAAATTAATTATTGATCACTTCTCAAATTCATCGGGTGTAAGGGATGTCATGAGTTTATACAAATAAGTCATGTTTATCACCCCTAAATGTATAAAATAGTAGGTGTCTACATGATGTTCGACATGATATAGTAAAAGGATATAAATATTGCTTCATTAGAAAAACGTTTTATCCATGGGGATGATGTAACACCCTTAGATTTTATGAATTAATTTTATTCCGAAAAAATTATATTTCATTGATGGCTTCAATTTCTTGCTACACCATGTTAATGTTTCATTCTACCCAAAACCAATTAATGATTTCTATATATACAACACTGAGCCTAGATTGTTTTATAAGTAACACTAATATTTTCTTTATTTTACAAAAAATACATTTTTCCATCGATATCATTTGTTACATGCAATACTGAGTTATACTAAACTATAATATGCTATTAATATTGTTATTAATGTATTAGTATAATTATAAAATATTCATTGAAATTTAAGTTAATAAAAAGATAAAATAAATTGTGATAAAAGACATTAAAAATGTATATAAACATAATCTTGTTATTATAAATTAGTTATGAATGAATGTAAGAACTCTTTGAAAATAATGAAATTCATTTTCATTGAAAAACTTTATTCTTTATAGAAACTTGTTTTACTTAAATAAATTTTTTAAAAAAATTTTGATGAATGATTTAAGTATAATGAATATATTTTATATTCAGACAATTGTTTAACATTCTTAAGTATTTTCTAGAAATCAGATTAATATAAATCTAGTTTTAGGCATCAATAGCAATAATTTTCAACAATGTAGTTCTTCATCATTTTAATTGAATAATTATATTAAAAATATATTTTAATATTTTTAATTTTTATTTGAAAAAAGTAGATATCATTTTTCAAATTGGTAATATCAAAATTTACTTTTATTTTTTATTTTTTTGAGAAGTTTCATTTTTTTAAGAATAATGATAGCACAAAATTTAAATTAAAATATTCTTTTTTATATTATATATTTATTTTGGTAATATATATATATATATATATATTTACATTTTTAAATAACAATTAGTTCATCTATAAATAAATAAATCCAAATTTAGGTTGTTTTAATAAATTTCAAATTTATATTTTATACTAAAACATTTTAATTTTATGACCATTTTAATTTAAAAACCCATTTTGCAAAGACATCTGCATGATTAATATTAAATTAATATATTCCACTTTTATGATCATAATTTTTGTAAATGGATTCCATTTTTGAATTAGAATACTATAAAATATTTAAAATATAAAATTATTTTTTTAAATTTTTTTTAAGGAATGCAGTTTAAATTAATTACAATGACTAAGGTAAAAACTGATTAACTTAGTGGATAAACCGTTATATTAAGAGGGTTAAATGCCTAAAAAACGTTTCAAAAATCCATTGTATAGAAATATTTCATCCATATACACATTTTTAATTATTTTTTATATTTATTTGAGAAGAATAATTTAATAAATATTTCAATTTATTCATTTCTATTGTGTATTTAAAATAATGTCACTCATCTGCTCTAAAAAAGGACACAACCCCCCCCCCCCCTCTTCAAACATTGAAATAACATTTGATTATCAAAAAATTACTAATATCCAGTAAGATTCCCTCATTCATCCAATAGTATTTCAGTTGAGAATAATGACAACCAATTATTTCCATTGGTGAAACCCAATTGAGTTAACCAATGAATAGGTAATGTTCTTCAATTGGAAATTTTGTTTTATTTATACTATAGACCTATTCTATTTTTTTATATAATTATAATATAATAACCAATATATATTAAATAAAAATAGGTGATTGTTTTATGGTTAATACCAACACCTTCACATACTTCCATCAAATGTGATATGCAAACATCCTTTGTGTGTACGGTGGACTATCATCTAACGAACTGATGTGGTTTGTTCCTCCAGTACCACCTCTTACGGTTTATAATAATGATGTAAATATATTTTTGGTATTATATATTTATATACATGATATTTTTGATTTATTCTTATTTAATAATTATATAACACATTTCTTTATTCATTATATTTTTTGGGAATATGATACCATTATTTGCAGATGTGTGGACTATAAACTCTTCATAATGGTGTGATTCATTCACATTTTACAGAGGTTTTATTAAGAATTTCTTTCTTAAAAACATGATATATTTATGGAATAATAATTCTACTATAATGATAACAAACACACAAATATAATTTAGTTTTCTCTCATTCAACATTACAAGAAAATGTAAACAACAATCATGCGTACGTACAATAGAACATCTATTTGAACAGTGTATTTCATTTCATAAATATATATTTTATGTATAATTAAAAATACATATATATAGAACATATAATGTCATTATACACTTTATTACATTCTGTAAATAATTAAATCATGATCTATGTAATAAGACCACGAATAATAAGAGAAAATTTAAAAAAAGTGGTTTCCACTAGAAACAAAACATTAACATGGAACTGTTAATAAACGATTAATATATATCCATATGTGAATAATATATTGTAATATATATATATACATATATATACGAATATGATTATTTTTTTCATTAATAATATGCTTATATTTATTATAAAATTATTTTAAACATTTATTTAATGATTTACAAATTATGGTAACGTGATTTCAAGTCTCATATTTATTTCGGTGAAAAATATAACATATTTAGAACTCATTTCATTTGTGTAATGAATATACAAACCAGAAATTTATTATATTTTTTATCCAAAAATTTATTTTCATTTACATATGTATTTTATGATATCTTTATCTTGGGTTTTATGGTTCAAAAGCTTCTAAATCTATAAGATATATTTGTCACAATTTTCCTTTTTTGAGACGCATGATTTGTTATGAACCTAAATTTTTTTATGTTGTGTTTATATTACTATTTTTACATGTTATATAATTAATATAATTATTTTAATGTTATTTTAATTTTCATGTGATGTTACTATTTTGAGTATATTATGATTCAAAAATTACCAAATTATAAGGAGTTTATTGCTATAATATCATCGTTAAATGGGATTATATATAATTATAATTCTAGTGATGAAATATTGTTATCCATATTTCAATAACTACCATGAAACTTTTTATATAATAGATATTCAATATATATTCAATTAATCATACTATTTTATATTATTGGTAATTAAAATGATTCATTTTTTTAAAATATGACTTATTTATATCTTCGATTAGAAATCTGTTTTCTTCCATAACATTGTTTTATTAGAATCATTACTAAATATTCATTTTATGATTTCTAAAAGACATTTTTAATCATTTTTTACATATTTAAATAATAATTTTATTATAATGAATATTCATAAAATTTTACAGTTAAGGTGCTTTTCTATATATTTTATGGTAATATGGAATATTCTTCATGTAAAGATTTATCCACTGTCATAATCATCACTTCCTTAATGCTTCTGTTGAAATTTAACTGGGTTACATTTAAATAAAAATATTTTCTTAATGTTCTTGGAATAATTTTTTCAATAATGTTTTAAATGAAAATGTATTAAAAAATGGATTGATTTCTTAAAAAGTGATTTAATTTTTTTTTAATGTTTCCTTCATATTTTTTAAAATAAATTTTAAAATAAAAAGGTTTTCAAAATTATTTATAAATTAAAAACTTTTTCAAAGTGGAATGGTTATTTTCCCCAAGACATGTTTTAAAACATACTTCCTTCGTTACCAAAGTGGTTTTCAACAAATATGATTTTAAAAATATATTTTGTAATAGAAATTATATTTAAATCATGTTTGTTTTCCCTTTATAAATAATTCAAGTGGTACATAAAAAACATATCCAACTAATATGGAATCCACTAATATAGTTTATTCTTTAATGTGTATATGATTAAAGGAAACCATTATTATTACTTATTTTCATGGTTTATGTTTGATATGAATAGTTGTTTATGAAAACCGTTTCAATTCCATGGGTTTTACAATGATATAATTCTTTTGAAACCTTTTTCATTTCATTGATTATTATATGATGAGATGATTATGATCCCTATATCATTTTTGTAGTTTATGATAATATGAAATGTTTGTTATACATATTTCGTAACATTTTTTATGACATGATATATATAAAACCCATCAATTTATTTGGGTCATGATATAATGACTGTTATATTATATTTTTTCACATGAATGTATGGTATCAATATAGGTAAGGTGGGACCTATATCTCCCCCAAAAACATTAGTTAAATTAATATATCACATGCGATATAAATGGATTAAATGAGGAGTGAACCTAGTCTGGTAATGTTTTTTTTCATTAAGATGGTCTTAGGATTGATCATTGAATTCAAAAATGATCTTTGGAGTGATCATTGACTACTAAGTTGTTAGAAAAGTCAACAAGCATAAGCCACCATGGGAAATAGTGTAAATAGATCCACTATATTCAATGGGATGTGACTGAGTGTGGTGGTGTGTCCTTCCTAGTAGGTGTATCCCCCATGATGTTCCCTAAAATTTATTTTAAATGAACCTTAAATTATATGTAACAATTTAAATGGTTATATATATCAAAAAATTTAATTTCTTATTATTTTTTTTAAATCATGACTCAATTTCATAGTATTCATTATTATTTATTTCCTGTGAAAATCCAATATTTATTACAGGAATTATAATTATGATAATATATTTATAGTTTATGCTCTCCAAATCCTACGATCATTTTATCATACTCTTATGTCCATGTTATGACTACATATCTCACTTATTTTTAGCATTACTGACCAGCTGAGATCACCCATTTTTATGTCATCAATCCCCAAGTTTTAAAGAACTATTTTATGTTAGAGTTTTACTGGGAATTATTTTATGGGATATTTTCATGATCTTTCAACAAATTTGAGTAATGTGTTATATTTTTATAAAAAAAATATATAGTATGGTCCTTGAGAATGTAATATTGTAATGTGATGAATATTTATCTAAATGATGTAATTTCAATTTATGATTAGCATGGGTCACTATAGTTAGTATTGATCAAAAGGTTTACTTAACAATTGGAAACTGGGATGAGAAAACCATAGTGAGATAACTAGCTATATATATAATGATATATATAGAAATATCTCTAATGATAACTCTAAGGATTATTTAAATTATATGAAAATGTCCTCCAATTTTGGTAAAGGATAGAGCCATTGGTTTTGGAGATATACATCATTTTCCGGATAATAAAAGTGGATGTTTTTATAGAATAGATATAAAAAAGGGGAAATGACCCTAAAATCATCATGTTTACTTCTATTCAATCGGTAACTAGTTTATGATAATGGGTAATTTAGCACAACTGATTTGACACACTCAGGGAATGTTCTTTGGGAATTCATAATCACTTTACAAACCCTCGTAAAGAATTTAAATAGAATGTGACTTTGAATAACCTAGGATAAAACTAAAGTTTAAAATATTAATGAAGTAGGTTTTATAATTTATATATCATATAAATTTTTTTTCATGATTATTATGTTTCTTATTATGATAGAGTTTCTCACACTTTGTATTCTGGTTTTAGTCAAGGGTGTAAACCAAAAGAAACATGGTCAGTATTTAATGTGATGGTAAAATTGTTGAAGAGCAGTTAAATGGGATGAAGACTAGAGTAAATGACATTCTCGTTATGCCTAATAAATTTTTGAGGTACATGGTAAATAATTTTTACCTTATCGAACTCTCAGACTCGCCAAGAGGATAATAAAAGGGATTGTTGAGTGTTTGGGTAATTGAGATAATGGAGGAATGAATATTTTGTTTTATTTATGTCGATAATATGGACGGAAACATCCAAGTGAATGTTTTTAATGAATATGAACATCTTTTGAGTATAAAAAATAAAGACAAAATGAATGTAAATACAAAAGATAAAATTATATGTTATGTTAATATAATTAATGATAATAATGTATTCCCCCATACATTCTCTATGGTCGAATGTATTAAATGCAGAAAAATGTGCATTATGAAATTAAATTTTTTATGTGGAATGCTCACAAAGAGATTCATAAATGTGGTATGAGTAATGGTTATATTCATGATGATGATTACATTATAAGTGAAGTGTGATAAAGAAGATGGATTGAGTAACAGAATGGCGAAGCCTTATTAATTTCAGAAGGATAAAGTGGAATAATCAAACAATTTATATATTTACATTTAATAACTGGGTTATATAAATTGTAATATGTATATATATATAGATTTTTCAGTTAATTTCTATCATTTTATATTTATAAGAATATATTGAACGGTTTTGATGAAATAGAAATTTCATTTAATGGAAAGGTTGTATACATGGAAAATACATGAATAAGGGAAATATAATCCTTAATATGTTCTTAATGTTGGGATAATTATTCTTGGCTAAAGATAGGATGTATAAAAATAACTAAATTGTATGGTATGATTACCTTGGAGATAATTAATAATTTTTATACAAAGTGGTTTATAATATCAAGGATGGCGTTTATAACATTTTTTTATTTAAGGAATATACCCAATAATATTTTGAGTAAGAAATAATTCATTTTTTCTATATTTATTTATGGTAATTTAGATTATTTCTTTATTTCAAGTGAATACACGAAGAATGTATTAAAATGATTTTTATATAAATATTAGTTACTTTATGATATATTGGGGTCCAATTTTAGACTGATTTTGAAAAATTTAGTGACCGAATTTATAATTTTTTGGATTTTCATTTATTTTATGGGTTAAACTATCAACCATTTATGGAATGGTTTAAGTTAAAAAACAGATGAGGTTTTAAATATTTAAGGTATTATCCCACCATATGAACATTGTTTATATTGAATGAAAAAGTGTTGGAATTATTTTATGATTCTACGTAAATATATATGAAATGGATCATCATTAAACCTCGTGATATTTTAGTGATTTAGGAATAAAAAATAACATTCATTTGTTGGAGAATGTGATGATTTGGGAAATGAGTAAGGGACAACCAAATAAATATATAATGCATATGAAACAGGCTGATATCAATTATGTATATTTCATTATATTAATATAATGTTAAATAATTCATAAACTCTAAAAAAAACTTATTGAAAAATATTAATTATAATACATTCATTTCTATTTAACCGGTGATCATAAAATAATCAAATATTTGTATGATTGAGACCCTTAAAATTCCCTTGTTCATTAAATTTCTTATGTTCAATGATCCCAATTATTCTCTATAATAATTTATTCTTTTTTCCATGTCGACATTTTCACATTAAGCCTATTTTCCCTTCTAGGGAAACCTAATTATGGGTTAATATGTATAACTATTATGTTATTAACTTTCTAGTTTTAATGAATGTTTTAGTATTGATTTTTACAATGTGGGTTTCTGTGAAATGACTATTCATGTATTAGTCCTTCGATAAACCATATGAATCTAGATAGTGAAGTTCATTTTAAGGGAGATATAATTGAACTCCACGAATTTCTATGAATTAATTTTTTTATAATAAGTTAATTTTTTTTGATGTATTGAATTTAACATTACACCACATTATGAAATAATTATATGCAACATGAAGATAATTTTGTGCTATATAAAATTCAGATACTGTAATGTGTAACATGAAAAAATATGTATATCTTGTGTTACTCACAATACCACATTCCTTTGACAATTTTTGGTAGATGCAAGACATAAATATATGGAACTCAAATATATAATTTATATTGTTGTTAAGAAATTATTATTTTTTAAACCATTCTCTTGGAATTTAAGTTATAAATAATATTTAATGAACTATAATAATATTATTTACACATGTATATAGAATTAATCCTTTAGTTATCAATTAGTAAGGAATGAAAGTAATAGGTATTTGATAGTAAATACATTCCATTTCTATGAAAACTATTTTTCTAGTACAAATGATTTTAATCTTGTTAAATTAAAAATACTAATTTTATTATTTTTTCTAATGATAAATATATATTTTTTTTATATTCAAAAAATATTTAAAATTAACTTTATGTGTTTTAATAAAAATAGATATAAATAAATCAAATTTTAGGTTTAAAAGATATATTTTTTTTAAAAAATATTTGCCACATTTTAATTGAAGAATTATTTAAAAATTTTTTTTTGAAACATTTATATTTTTTTATTGGACAAAGAAAACATATTGATTGAAATTTAAATGTAAGAAATTTTATTTGGGTTTGTTTTTTTCTTTTTTTACGATGGTTCATTTTTTGTAAATAATAAAAGCACTAAATTTAATTGAAAAGTGCATATTTGTATAATTTATTAATTTAGTTAAAATATAAAATTATTTTTTAAAGTATAATTATATCAATAATAAATAAATAAATCAAATTTATCTCATTTGAGTAAATTTCCATGTTAAATTATATAGTTAAACATTTCAAATGTTTGATTTTTTTGAATACTAACCTTCACGACATATTGGTGTGATTAATTTTTAATTAATTTATGTTAAATATGTGTTTATGAATTTATAAAATGGGATTCCATATCTGGAATTATTATAAATAATAATTCATCAATAGGTAAAATTGGTTTTTGAAAAAAATAATACTCAAATAAAATATATTAAATATTATCATTAAGGTAAAAATAAGTTTGATTTGTGGTTAAACATTAATCATAAGGGGGTTAAGTGACATAAAAACATGTCTAAAATGCATTGGGTATAAATATTTAGGTCATATAATCTATTTTCTAGAAATTGTTTTATTATTTGTGGCACATTGTGTATGAAATACCTCCCAGTAGTTTTCACCTTTTTATATTTAAAATAATGCCACCACTCCTCCACTATAATAGTTTTGTCACCCTCCCCCACCCCTCACATAATCACACATCTCAATTGATTATTAACATGAAAACCATGTATAAAAATTCCTTAAAAAATAATTTCATTCTTCTTATAATCCTCTATTTTTGTATTAATCTACAAAACAAGTCATTTGGAGAAAATTAAAAGGATTTACCTAAATAAGAGGTAACATTTCTCAATGAATTTTTTTTTGTTTATTTCATTCATAATCGAATTATTTATTTATATATAATTAATATATATAATCATAAGTATGTTAAATATATTTTTATTATTTTTATTATGAGAATATGATCTACTCTTCTAAAAACTTCAATAAAATGATATAGATAATCACCATTCATATGTACGACAGGCTACCGCCTCGCGAACCAATGTAATTTATTCTTTCATTACCACATGTTATGGATGGGAATGATGATCTACATATTATATATATATATATATATGATATTTTTTATTTTTTATGATTGTTTAATTATAACTCAAATCATTCCTTCAATCTTTATATTTATTTGGAATACAATAACAACTTTTCTTAATGTGTGGACTACCACATCCTTAATGCGATGTAATTCATTCACTTTTTACATGTAATATTTTATTGATGGACTTATTATACTCTTGTGATTATTATTAAATAAAAATTCTAATATTATGGTAATATATATATATATCATTTAATTTTATTTCTTTCAAAATTATAAGAAATCGAAAACATTGTTCATGCGTACCTACAACCTACTGACTCTATGAATGGGGTATTTAATTTCTTAATTGTGTGATTTATTGATTGTTATAAATAAATATATAATGAATATGTATTATATTTATATCAATTTTTACATTATGTTAGTAATTAAATGATGATATATATATGTGGACCAAGATAACAAGTCAAAATATTTATGATAAACAATGTGATTATTAAAAGATACAAATCATTAGCAAGTAATTATGAACCAAAGGGTAATATAAATTCATTAGTGAATCATATATCATATTATATATATTTAAATGGGTTTTTTATTAAAAATAAACTTATATTTATTGTATAGGAGGTTTGATCAAGTATGATTTGAGTGAAAGGTAATTTGATTTCTAATATCACTGTTATTTTTGCGAGACAAATGACAAAGAATTTATTATAATATTATTATCTTAAAATTTAGGTGTTTATAAATACCAATTCTATAATCACTCATTCATGGGTTTTGCGATAAAAAAGATACCAAATTGGAAACTTAATTTTGTCTCTATTTTTCTTCTTTGAAAAACATGTTATGTTATACACCAACATTATTTTAAGAGGGGTATATAAATCACTTTTACATGTTATAACATGAGTATAATTTTTTATTTATTATTATTAATTGGAAGATATTATTTCATGGGTATTATGATTCAATGTCACCAAAGTGGTACAAGTTTAATTCTACAATCTCATTCTCTATTGCGATTATTTATGATTATAATTACAATATATGAATATTATTAACCATATTTCAGGGACTCTCATGAATTATACTATCCTCAATTTATCCATTATATCTTCATTTAATGATTCCTTTATCCACTATTCTGTAATTAATATAATAAAAAATAGTCTTAATGAAAATATGATTTTATTTCTCTCTTCGTCTAGAAATTGGTTTTCTCCATGAAAAAATTTACTCAATATGATTACAGAAATTAATATTTTTTAGATGAAATTTTTACCATTTTTTTTAAATTTTAATAAAATTATTTTTATTAATAATGTTCTTGTAGTTTTTTAATAATGCCACATTTCTATACTTTTTACACTGAAAAAAGAATGTTCGAAATATACCGATTTACACGCCTTTATGATCGTCAATTCCTTGAAGATTTTTTTGAATGATCCCAAGGTTATTATTTTTTTAAAAAATCCAAATATTTGAGAAATTCGTTATTTCAATCTATTTTATAGAGAAATTTTTTAAAGCATGTTTTAGGTTTTGAAATGTTTTTTAAATATTTTTTTCAAATATTCCTATATATTTTTTCAAATTTATAATCAATAAAAATGTTTATGAAAATTATTAATGTTTAAAAAAATCCAAATCAAAGAGGATATTTCTTTGAATACATGTTTAATAAAACTAATCATATGTTTTCAATGTGGTTTTCAAAGAAATTGTTTATTGAAAATGTATTATATTATAAAAATTTATTTTAATGAAAGGATGCTTCCCTATAAAAATGCATAAATTGTTTTTTAAAATTCTCTCTCCATCTAAGATTAAATCATTTATTATAGTATATTATTTTTTAGGGATTTTATCTAATGACCCCATTATTATTTCATTATACGGTTTATGTTTCAGATGACCAGTTGTTTATGAAATATGTTTCTCATCCACAAGTTATAAAATGATATGATACTTATGAAACCCAATTCATTTCATAGATTATTAAATGATAAAATAATTATGAAGCTTCTCTCACTTTTAGAGGTTATGATATAATGAATGTTTTATGATTATGATTTCATTCCCTGTATTATGATATATTTTTTGTTGGAACCATCAATTTTTATGAGTTAGGATATGATGAATGATTTATTATCTTACAGACAACATATATAAGATTTAATTATTTAATGGGTGGAACACATATCTCCCTCAAATAAATTTGTTAATGGTTTATATCTCGTTAGATATACACATCTGAATTGGGGTGTGAACCCTATTCAGTAAGGGAATATTTTATACTAAGATGATGTTGGTAGTGAACATTGAATACTAAGATGAGTGAAAATTGAATATTAATATGTAATGAAAGATGAAGGGGTAGACCCACTATGGGAATAAGATATAACACCATAAACTATAAGGAAAGGGTTGTGATTATAGATAGTGGTATGTCTGGCCCATTAAGATTAGTCACTGAGAGGATTCTTGATATATTTTGGAAATGCACTTTGACTTATAGGGAATGATTTTATACATGTATATGTGGGTCATAAGTCTTTGTATTATTTCAGTGTTATGATATCGCAACTCTTTTTTATTTTACCCATTTCGTTCATGTCTTATGAACTAAAAATATTCTTTATGTACTCATGGTTATGTTATTTGATGTTCAGGGTATGATATTCATATGTTATGATCATATTCTGATACACGTTTGTTATTTTATTTGTATATATCTCAATAGTTTTACCCATACTATACATTTGAGCTCAAAATTTATTATGTTTCCATTCCCCAATTTATGAATAATGGTTTTAATTAAGTGTAATAAAGGGGAATATATTTATGGGTGCTTTTGAAGATATTTCAAAAAATTAGAAAAATGTGTTCCATGTTTTTAATGATATGAAACTATTACAATCGTCGGTCAAGTAATTTTGTAATTTTCTTGATATTAAAATAAAATAAAGTAATTTCATGTATGTTATGCTAGGGACACTGTAGTTTGTACCAAATTAAATATTTACTCACCATTTAGAGACTTTCTTTTGCAAAAATTACTGACATATCTAGGGATATTTATAAGTATATGTCTAGGGATGTATCGAAGGATATGTCATAGGATGTGTTAATGATTAGGTAATTCTATTAAATTTTTTATAATGGATAGAGGATGTGGTTTCATAAAAAATAATCCTTGTCTAGATATAATAAGTATATGTTTCTATGGAACATATATAAATGTTGTTAACTACCCTAAAAACATTGCATTGAGATATACTTGAATCGGAACTAGTGAACGACAATGGGCCTTTCTGCACACCAAGCTTTACACCCATGGGGGATATGGTATTTGAAGTCAAAATATCATAATGAACCATCACGATGTATTTAAATATAATACAACTATTATTAACCAGGAATACACCTATGAATTCATATATTAATGTAGTACGTTTCAAGATTTAAGTATCCAATAATTAATTTTTCATGATTATGAGGGTTTTTTTATGATAAGGGTTTCTTAAACTATGCATTATAGATTTTGACAATTGTGAGAACCAGATGGATAAAATTTGAATGTAAATGTGATGGAAAACTAGTTGATGAGAAGTCAAATGGGATAATTACTGGAGTAACAGATGTGGTGAGTATGCCTAACTAGTTTATATGAATCATTATTAACAAATTGTATCTTAACAAAATCCAAAACACACCAAAGATGATTATAAAATCGTTCCCTAAGAGTTCAGGTAATGGTGACAATGGAGGAAGGAAGATTTAGTTTCATTTTTGTTTAAAATGAGGAAATAATCACCCAAATGAATTTACTTAGATGAATGGGATGATTTTTTTTACTATGGAAAAGAAGGACATAATGAAAGTAACTAAGAAATTAAATTGAATGTTTTTTAATTCAATGAAAAATAATAATGGCCTCCATAAGACATCATCAATGTTTTAATTCATTAAATTTGGAATGAATGGTCATTATGAAAATATATGACCTAAGTGGGTAACTTAGGAATAGAATACGAAAGGTTATACAAGTAATGATTATATTTCCAATGATAATGAGACTACAGGTGAAATTTGAAAAGAAATATGTATGGTAGAATATGATAAAGAATCCTTTTTAATGTCTTATGGGTGAATTAGAATAATCGAATTAATTAAGTACCCGGATTTAATATTTACGTTATATGGATTGTAAAATATATATCGATTATTTGGTTTATTTTTTTATAAGGATCTATGAGGATATATTGAATGGTTTTGATAGAAAAAAATTGATTTAATGGAATTTTTATATTCATAGAAAACACATGATAATGGAAATTAAATCCCTTATTATGTTCCTAATTTTGACATTATGATATTTCAATAAAGATATGATGGAAATGAATATGCATATTGGATGATAGGAATTATCTTAGAACTGATTAATCATTTTCTGACAAAGTCGGTTATTCTAACATAATGAGAGTTTACAACATTTTTCGATTGAAGAAATATATAAAATAATCATTATAAATATAAATAATGCATATTTTTGAAATGCTTTTGTAGTAATTTCGGTTATTTATATGTTTAAATATAATACATTATGATGGTATTAACATGATTGGAATGTGAAAAAAAGAGCTACATTATAATATATGGGGGAATGATTTTATATTGTGTTTGAGAGTTATAGTGACCTTACTTATAATATTTTTGAATTTCAGATATAGGAAATGTAACAAGGTTTACAATTTATGGAATGGTTTATGATAATATTAGAATGTGGTTTTAAATATTTAATCTATTATATCAACATATAAATATTTAATCACAATGTATAAATTTTTATAAATATTTTTTGGAATAATAACTATTGATTTATGGAATGTCATATCATTCTACCTCAGGATCTATTAGTGGATCAAGAAATACATATTTACCATCATTTCACTATATAACGATGAAGTGTAAATAGAGTATGGAACCACTATAGGATGATATTTTTTATATGAAATGGAATGAAATCAAGTAGGTATATTTCCTTCTGGCCATAGATTGTAAATTTATTACTAATCTCTGGGAAAATAATATTGAAAAATACTCATACTAACACCTTCATTTCTCTATAATTGTTTACACTTTTTGACCTGTCCACATTTTCACTTTCAATATATGTTTTCCTATGTTATCCAATGGGTTACATTGGGTAAATGTTATGTTACCATCATTATGGTTTTAAATGGAGTTTTATAATTCATATTTATGATGAGGGTTTGATTGACATTAAATTTAATTTATTTTGATAACCCATATGAATTTTGGGGGAGAAATTCATTTTCTGGGAGGTATAATTTAGCTCTGTGAGTTATTATGAATGAACTTTTTTAATAAATTAAATTTATTTGATAGATTTAATTAAATTCTACATCAAGTTAAGAATTGTTTTTTTGAATAAAAAAGATAAAATTTTTATATCCACAACTATGATCTTGAATTGATTTACACCTAACACTATGTTTGTATTGTGTTACGCACAACACCATGTTTCTTAGACAACTTCTGAGACATACATTACTGATTTCTTCCAAATTATTATATAATATTAATGTTGTTATAAAAATATTATTATAGTTACCACATAGCCATTAGAATTTACATTACAAATAATATTATGTTATTTGGGAATAACATTATCTACACATGTATATAAAATGAATCGTTTTTTATCCGTTAAATAAAAATTTATGTAAGAACAATTTGAAAATAATTATATGATTTTTTTAAAGAAAACTACTTTTCTATATACAAACATGATTTTTCTCATTAAATATTTTTAAAAAATGATTAATAATTTTTATGGAATGTAATAATTATATAATAAAACAACTATTTAACATTAATAGAATGTATTTTCTAGACAATATATAAGAATACATACACTTATATGTCAAAAAAGCTATATTTTTTAATAAAAGGTAATTTTTTCCTATTTTAATGGAGAACATGTTCAAAATTTTGACACATTAATATTTCCTATTTCACAAATTAAACATCATTTTTAAAATTGAAATATTAAAATTTTATTTTTGTTAATATTGAGTATTTTTACGAGATGTTTCATTTTTGCGATGAATTATGAATACATGGAATTATAATTGAAAATCGAATTTTCATCTAATATATATATATATATTGTGAAATATATATGTTAAATTTTTTTCAAATTATAATTAGTTCAATTATACATAGTTAATTCCAATATAGGTAATTGGAATCAATTTCTCATTATTATTGTATATAAAAACATTTCAAACATTTCAAACTATTTACATTGAAACCCCTCTTTCATGACATGTTTGTGAGGTTAATTTTAAATTACATAATTCCTATTTTATGTTTGGAATTTAGATTAATATATTCCATATTTCGCATGATAATAATTTATAATATATAATATGGTTAACTTATTATTTAACAAAAAATAGTTATGAAATAATTTAAATTTATTTACATCGCGGAACTCCCCAACAACCTCTGGGATATCCATCATCTCTATATCAGCTAGAACCACTGATAACCTACCTAACAAGGAAAGGAGAGGCTCCACACACTAGCATCCTACCTGATAGCTCCTCTCGCCAACAAAAGATATCTACTGCCCATCCACGTCAGAGAACACGCCTCTTATCCGGAAGCAGTCGATAACGGCACTAACTGTAAACAACCAGTCGATGCCTAATATGACATCGTATGGCTGCATCTGTAACAGAAGAAGGTCCCCACTAGATCGATGTGGTCCCAACGTCATCCCACATCCCCGGAAAACACATGATACACTGGTCTGGCCTCTAACTGGTATACTCACCTCCAGTGGTATGGAAAGTCTCTCTACGTCTAGTCCCAAAGCATGAGCAAGACCAGGCGCAAAAAAGGAGTGTGAAGTTCCCGAATCGAACAAAGCAGAGACAAGAGTGCTGAACAAACAAATTGTACCTCACACCACCTCTGGTCCTACCGGAGCTGCCAACTCTTCTGTGTGCAACGTTCCATGCCCAGGTCCTCTTCCTCCCTGATGTCGTCCACCTCCCCGACCATGCCCTGGTCGAGGTCCATGAGGTGCACCCTGAGGTCGGGCTCCTCCCGCAAAGTCTTCCCTTAGAGGAGCATGGTCCTGCTGAAGCTGGAAGGGCATCGCCGACAACTGGTGCTGCTGAGGTGGGCGCTAAACCTACCCACCTCCATCGTACTGAGCTTGGGTCAGGCACCGACACTGAACGTCCCCGAAACCTCCACAAGAAAAACACTTCGGTCATGGGCTCGTGAAAAAAGGGACGAGGACCAGAAGATCTGAACTGGAACTGCTGCGGCCTGCTCCCCACTGGCCTGAACCTGGAAGGTCCCATCGTAGGATACCTGCTTCTAACTACCTTCCCCTTCGATGGGCCTGGCTAGATCCATCTCGGGGTGCACCTCCCAGCACGTGTATCCTCTAAACAACCTCTTCCTTCTTCTGTACCACCATGTATGTCGGTAGGGTGAAGGGGGGTGACAGTATATTGGAGCGAACGACGAAGCGCCTCCTCCAAAAGTCTCGCCCGAGACTCCTCATCTGGAAAGAGATCCAGAGCAAAGAGCAGGAGATCCTTGAAATTGATCCCCAGCTCTCGTACTTACATACTCCTCCACCGAAGAGAGAGTATCTCCTGCCAGTTCTCCTCCTTGATCATGGAAGAAAGGAATTCCTCTCAGAATTCCTTCTCAATGTCATCCCATGGTACCTCTGCCTCTATCCTCTCTCTGTGGTAGAGCGTCCACCACTGTCGCGCCGCACCTCTCAGCTGACTGACTGATAGGGGAACGCAGTACTCCCTCGGAGCACGGATCAAGGTAAAAGATATCCCTAGATCCTCAAGCCACCCCTCCGTCTCAATATCTGAAATACTTCCATAGTATTTCTTGAGGCTTTTCCACTGGAAAGAACGAAGAGTTTTCTGCCACTGGCTATCTTCCCCCTCTCGGTCAATCCTTAAATGATCGACTGCCTGAATCTGCTGGGCCTCGGCCATCTGAGCCACTCGGGGACGACGTCCAGGTGGCATAGAAGTACAGTAAACAAAGATCGCCCAAGCCCATGTAGTATAGAAAAACACAACATTTATTTTTATCATTTTAATTCAATTTCATCACCAAAACACCGAAATCAAGTGAAACACCATCATGACGATGCATGTACATTCCCTAGGGTCCCCACCCTGCAATCAATGTTTTCTCAATTGGTCGTTCGGTAGGCTCAGAGTCATGCATCAGATCACGGGGGGCCCTAAAATCCCATGTCCTAGCCGATCTTCCCTGGCCTATGTCACACACCAAGATTAACTAACATTATTTCCCTACCATCCCATGCAATCCTCACAGTTCCTAACTCCTGTATCCATCCTATCCCTCAACCATCACCTCTGATACCATTCTGTCACGACCCACTCCCACCAAAGATGCCCCTCCTGAGCTGGAAATGGTGAAAGGGGATAATGACCACCGAGTCCCGCCTCTAGTAGGCCCTAGGGTGTCGACTAGCACCAAGGGTATGAGTTTTCACAACAATGGGAGGCATTACCATTTTTATTATTTAGGATCGGGAAATAGGATGAGTCAAACACCCAAAAGGAAAAGAACAAGTGTATATAAATAATCCCAAACCAAGCCCACATCCATGTTTAAACAATTTTATAACAAGGTACAAGTACAAGAAAGCTCACAAAGTACAATACCAAAAAAATGTTCAACAACAAAAACAACTCCAACTGTCTGACTAGTAGGGTCCCACACGGCCCTGGTAGTCCTCCTGGAAACCTGAAAGTAAACGTAGGGTCAACATACAAGTATACTCAGTAGGTAAACCTAAAGCTCTCGTGCGCAAGTAGGGAGACATCCTAATGTCCCGTGAGAACAACAGAAGAAACCTAGAAAGGAATTCTATCCACCCAACCTCACCAGCCACACTCACCAAAAACACAATCACAAAAGGTAGTAGTATATATGAACAAGAGTATTGGGTACCCCGCACCATTCCCCATTAGTTAGATGCTCTTCCTAACGGCGAACGTCCTGATGCTACCACATTCTCCCCGCCAGCACACACCTGGGCCTCACAACCATGTATCCCTCCCGCACACACCGGGGCCTCACAACCACGTATCTCGCCCGCACACACCTGGGCCTCACAACCACGTATCCCGCCTATACACACCTGGGCCTCACAACCATGTATCCCGCCTGCACACACCTTAGCCTCAACACCACGTATCCCTCCCACACACACCTGGGCCTCACAACCACGTATCCTGCGCACACACACCTTGGCCACATCCCGAAGATTCTTGAGAAACAGTAGAACCTGCCCGAAGAGTATTGGGCTAAAACCATCCCAATCGAAACCTACCCGAAGAGTGTTAGGTGTAAGGTCACCTCAAGCCATCACAACCTAGGGGATAAGGAGCAGGAAGGAGCTAGTAACTAAGGGGAAAACACCATCTCCAATTAAATGGGAGTGTTCGGTACTAAGTGCACAACATGGGTGGGGTGCAATAAAACAAAAAATATGCAGATATATATATCTATACCAAACACAGCCCAGCTTATGGATTCTAAACAAAGAAACTGAGCATGTTCCTCAGCCCCGCAACTACAAAGGATGCATACAACAAACAACCCCAACCCCATTTAGGTTTTCACGTTTCAGTAGAATTATTTTATTTAGTTCTTTAACTACTAGGAAACTATCCACAACCAACCACATCGATCATTCGTAAAACATATTCCTACCATCCACAAATAAAATTAGGAAAACACAAGCAACACAACCAAGTCCTTCTTATCAACCATCCAACCCATTGATTATTAATCCCGATCCATTCCGTGACCCACCATTCATTAACTCTTCCACATTTTATTTATTATTCACAACCCATAGTCCGTTCATATTTTAACCCATCCCTGCAGCCCTACTGCCAACCTCCATAAGCACAACCGCACCGTACATCATTATCCCTTTAATACCATTTATCGCAGCCCTGTTGCCTGTTACTAACATAACATTTACACCAACCCACGACCAAGCCTACCGCAGCCCCACTGCTCACCCTTTCCACAAAAACCCAAAAAAACACCACCATCACATGCCAAATATCCAAGACAACACCCACATGTTCATTATTATATTTTGTTCAACCGGGGTGATCACACAAGGGTTCATGATTTTAAACAGCCAACTTTAGGTGATTAACCAATTTCCAAATTCCACAAAGTTATATCCACAAAAACGGTCTACAATGATAGTTCAACATTTAATTGCGCAAGAAAAGGCCCCCAACGACTGTGATTTTCAGTAGGCATAAGCCTATTCAATTCATAAAATATCAAAAGGATTTGAAAAGATAAACATAACAACTTCCCCATCCCAGTTATTTAACCAGTTATTATATTTATTTAATGTTTCAACTGTTTATCATGAAAACAAAAGGATACCCACAATGCATTATGGACAAATTAGAGAGACAAAGGTAAGATCCCTACCTCAAAAGGTTCCGATCGCAACACTCCCCCGGATCATCCTTAGAAGACGACTGTCGGCATCCGTCACTTCTGTCGGGTCCCGACAAAACCTAATCAGGTGGAAGTCAGAAAGGAAAGGCCGAAGAAAAGACAACTGATCTATGCTCGGTAGTTCCTCCTCGTCGTTACGATCCCGTGGCCATTGACGGATCATAAATCGGAGCTCGGACGGAGAAGTTATGGAAGAAAGAGCCTTCGAGTCTCCTAGGAGAACTCTGCTCAGAGGAAAGGGGATGAGAGGGGTGAGTTGAAAGGAGGAGGGGACCCCTCCTTTTATAGTAAAGAAAATAAAAAGTACACAGCGTGTATTTTATGTTACACGACATGTAATTGGTGATTTCACACGGTCTCAACGCAGCTTCCAACATGGCATCGCGGCCGTTGACTGGTAAACACACGGTTTGGGGGTAACGCATATGCAGGGAAGGACTACACGGCGTGTAGTTTGGACACACGACCGGTACTCATTTATTTCACATGGCAATGACACGAATCCAACACGGTACACGACCGTTGACCGGTAACACGTACGCTGGGAAGGACTACACTGCGTGTAGTACTGGCACACGACATGTACCTATTTACTTCACATGGCGAGGACATGGCCTGCAACACGGGGTATACCCGGCAAAGGGGTACACGGAGTGTACTCATAATACACGGCGTGTAGTTTCAAAATTCAGGAAAGTGTGGGAAAACATCCAATTTACCCTCCAGAACACTTCATGGCCTTCTTTGTGACCAAGGAATGGGTCGGATAGGTCTGAGCTATTACATCAGTTACCTCTTAAAACATTATTGTCCCTGAGAATTCATAAATCAACCCATAGGAACCCATCAAGATACCTCTTAGGGTTATCTTTATAACAAGAACCCAACCAACAACACTAATTACAGGTGTTAGGAATTTCCTTTCCTATGTCAAGATATTATCCACTTTAGGCTGCACTTACTCACCTACACGGGTTTAATCGCTTCCGCATTAATGCGTCTTGATTAAGGATTGGGCCTTCCCACATCCGTATATTTGGATTTTCCAACTTACACTTCCCCCAACACCACCCAACCAACACACTGCCTGAACATGTGATTTGGGGAAATTCCTTCTCCTATGTCGAGATATTATCCACTTGGGGCGGCACTGACTCCCATGCACTGGTTTAATCACATCCGCATTAATGCGTCTCCATTAAGGAACAGATTTTCCCCTTTTTCCCACACATCCGGACATGCTACACACTTCCAGAAAACAAGGAAACAAAAGGTCTCACAACCTGACAAGCCAAGCATTCCATAAATCAAAGGTATATAGTACAACATCAACACAAAGCTTAGA
The DNA here is from genome assembly GCA_963277665.1 of Viscum album. Classification (NCBI taxonomy): domain Eukaryota; kingdom Viridiplantae; phylum Streptophyta; class Magnoliopsida; order Santalales; family Viscaceae; genus Viscum; species Viscum album. Next base: position 1,011,737,638 of record OY728140.1, read on the forward strand.
AGAACAAGGGAAATACACAAGTCAAAACAACTCCGGGTACCAAGCATTCATCTAGGTCTCCTAGTCCCAAGTTCTCTCCTCGAGGCCGCCATGCCTCCACAACACACGAACCAACAGAATGGTTCGTCCATGAATCACCTTCTCTTTACGATCCTCGATTCTGACTTGTCGTTCCTCAAAGGTCATGTCGTCTCCCATATCTATCTCTCCCATGTTGATAATGTGGGAGTCATCATGAAAGTACCGACGAAGCTGGGAGACGTGGAAGACTTAATGAACCTTCTCCAACTAAGGAGGCAGGGCCAGCTAATATGCCACCTCGTTGACCCGCCTCAGCACCTCAAAAGGTCTGATGAACCTAGGTGAGAGCCTGCTCCCTTTCCCAAACCGCCGCTGCCCCCGTCGAGGGGAAACCTTCAAGAACACATGATCTCCCACCTCGAACTACAAGGGCCTCCTCCGAAGGCCAGTATAAGACTTTTGTCGGTCTTGAGCCACTTTCATCTTCTCACATACAAGTTGGACTTTCTCTATTGTTCTCTGCAGTACCTTTGGCCCAAGAGCACCTGTCTCACCAACCCCTTCCTAGAAAATGGGTGAACGACATGGACTTCCATACAAATCCTCAAACGGTGCCATGCCAATAGTAGAGTGAAAGCTGTTGTTGTAGGCGAACTCTACTAAAGGAATGTGTCGTACCCATGATCCTCTAAAATCCAGAAAGAATTCTCACATCATGTCCTCCAAAGTCTGGATAGTCCACTCTATCTGCCCATCGGTCTGGGGGTGGAAAGTAGTGCTAAGGCGTATCTGGGTGTCAAATGCATGTTGTAACCCCCTCCAGACTCGTGAGGTAAACCGAGTATCCCTATCTGAGATGAGAGTCTTTTGGAGTCCATGAAACTGCACAACCTCGTATACGTACCTCTTTGCTAAGTTACTCACCGGGCCGGACTCCTTAATTTCTAAGAAGTGAGCTGATTTTGTCAGTCGATCAACCACTACCCAGATAGAATCATAACCTCCCTGAGCTCTGGGTAGTCCTATGACGAAGTCCGTTGAGATGTCATCCCACTTCCACTCGAGGAAATCTAAATCATGCAACAAACCACTGGGAACACGGTGTTCAGCCTTCATTTGCTGACACACTAGGCATTTAGCCACAAACTCCGCCACTGCCCGTTTCACCCCAGGCCACCAAAACTAGTCCCTCAGTCCTCGGTACGTTTTCGAAACTCCTAGATTTACTGCCAAGGCTGAGCTAGGGAACTCATGGAGAACTCCCTCACGCATTGTATTCGGGACAAACAACCTTCCATGGAAAAGCATCCAATGTCAGCTATCCTCTGGCCATACTTCTAGAGTGTTCCCCTGATCGACACGATCCCGCATCACTTCTGACTCGGAGTCCCCCCACTGAGACTCTTCCACCTGCTGCAACAAGGAGGACTGCACCGTCATCTGAAACAAACAGCCTCTAACACCCTCTAGCCTAGAATCCAAGTTCAAGGCAGCCAACTTTCCCATCATATTCCAAGCATCAGTGGATTCTCTAACTACTTCCTGATGAGACTTCCTGCTCAGGGCATCAGCCACAACGTTTCCCTTATCTTTAGTGTAAGAGATCTCAAAGTCATAGTCTTGGGGAAACTCGACCCATCTCTACTGTCGTAAGTTCAGTACATGCTGGGAGAAGATATAACGCAAGCTCTTGTGATCTAAGAAGACCACAAAGCACTCCCCAAATAGGTAATGTCGCCACAACTTTAGTGTGAACACTACTACTACAAGATCTAGGTCATGGGTTGCATAGTTATGCTTGTGAGGGCGTAACTACCTAGACCCATAATAGATCATTCCCTTCGTCTTCATCCGCACACACCCTAGACTAAGGCCATAAGCACCAAAAAACACCTCATAAAACAACCCTTCATCTGGAAACCTGAGTACGAGAGCACCGAAAAACTTTTCCTCCAGGTAGTCGAATGCTTTATGGAACTGGTCGCTCCATAGGAAGACCTGGTTCATCCTCGTCAAAGCTTTCAATGGAGCAGCAACTCAAGAAAAGTCTGAAATGAACCTCTGATAGTATCCTTCTAACCCCAGGAAACTACAAACTTATGGAACGCTCTTGGGTGCCGCCCAAGAAACAAATGCCTCCACCTTCAACAGGTCCACTGACACTCCATGCTGAGATACCACATGCCCAAGGAAGTGTACTTCTTGTGTTAAGAACGTACACTTTTACAATTTCCCATAAAGCTGGTGGTGTCGAAGGACCTCCAAGACTGCCCTGAGATGCTCAATGTCCTCCTCCTCTGATCATGAGTAGATTAGGATGTCATCGATAAACACAATAATGAAATGGTCTAGAAACTCTCAGAAGACAAAGTTCATATGTCCCACGAACACAGCTGGTTTATTTGTAAATCCAAACGGCATCACTACAAACTCGAAGTGCCCATACTTGCACCTGAAATCCATCTTCGAGATGTCACTGTCTTTTACCCTCAACTAATGATATCCAGATCATAGATCAATCTTGGAAAAACAACCTTCTCCCCTCAGTTGGTCGAAGAGATCATCTATCCTTGGAAGGGGGTAGCGGTTCTTGAACATTACCTGGTTCAACCTTCAGTAGTCTATGCATAGCCTAAGACCACCATTTTCCTTCTTCAGGAACAAAACTAGAGCACCCCATGGCGATATGCTGGGTCGAAAAAAACCCTTCTCCATCAGATCATCAATCTAAATCCCCAACTCCTGCAACTCCGAAGGTGCCATCTGATAAGGGGCCATCAAAATCGAACGGGCACCAGGCTGTAAGTCTATCCCTAACTCAACGTCACGTCGGGGGGGGGGGGGGGGGGGGGGTTGAGTCACAACCTTCTCAGGAAAAACATCTAGGAACTCCCCAACAACCTCCGGGATATCCATCATCTCTGTATCAGCTGGAACCGTGGATAACCCGCCTAACAAGGAAAGTAGAGGCTCCACACGCCAGCTTCCTACCTGATAGCTCCTCTCTCCAACAAAAGATATGGGCTGCCCATCCATGTCGGAGAACACGCCTCTTCTCCGGAAGCATTCGATAATGGAACTAACAAAAAACAACCAGTAGATGCCTAAGATAACATCGTATGGATACATCTGTAATAGAAGAAGGTCCCCACTAGATCGATGTGGTCCCAACGTCAGCCCACATCCCCGGAATCACAAGATAGACTGGTCTGGCCTCCAAAGGGTGTACTCAGCACCAGTGGTACGGAAAGACTCTCTACGTCTAGTCCCAAATCATGGGCTAGAACAGGTGAAACAAAGGCATGTCAAGCTCCCGAATCGAAAAAAACAGAGACAAGAGTTTTGAACAAAAAAATCGTACCTCGCACCACCTCTGGTCCTGTCGGAACTGCCAACTATGCTGCGTGCAACTATCCACGCCCATCTCCTCTGCCTCTCTGATGTCGTCCACCTCCCCAACCACACCCTGGTCGAGGACCCTGAGGAGCACCCTGAGGTCGGACTCCTCCTGAAAAGTCTACCCTCGGAGGAGCATGGTCCTACTGCTGCTGGAAGGGCCTCACCGGCAACTGGTGCTGCTGAGGTGGGCGCTGAACCTGTCCACCTCAACCATACTGAGCTCGGGTCAGGCACCGACATTGAACGTGACTGAAACCACCACAATAAAAACACTTCGGTCCTGGGCTTGGGAAAAAGGGACGAGGAACCAAAGATCTGAATTGGAACTGCTGGGTCATGCACCCCACTGGCCTTAACCTGGAAGGTCCCATCGCAGGAGACATGCTGCTAACTTCCTTCCCCTTCGACGAGCCCGGCTGGATCCCCTCTCGGGGTGCACCTCCCAGAGAGTGCATCCTATCAACAACCTCTGCCTTCTTCTGTACCGCCAAGTACGTCGGAAGGGTGAAGGGGGTGACAACATACTGGAGGGAAGGATGAAGCGCCTCCTCCAAACGTCTCGCCCAACACTGCTCATCCGGAAAGAGATCTTGAACAAAGCACTGGAGATCCTTGAACTTGATCCCCAAATCTCGTACTGACATACTCCCATGCTGAAGGGAGAGTAACTCCTGCTACTTCTCCGCCTTGATCATGAAAGAAATGAATTACTCTCGGAATTCCTTCTCAAAGTTAGACCATGGAACCTCTGCCTCTATCCTCTCTTCGAGGTAGATCATCCACCACTATCTTGCTGCACCTCTCAGCTGACTGATTTCTAGGGCAACCCAGTACTCCCTCAGAGCACGGATCAAGGTAAAAGAGATCCCTAGCTCCTGAAACCACCCCTCTGTCTCCGTATCCGATGTACTACCCTCGTACTTCTTTAGGGATTGCCGCTGGAATGAACAGACAGTTTTCTGCCTCTGGCTATCTTCCTTCTCTCGGTCAATCCTCAGCGGATCAACCGCCTAAATCTGCTGGGCCTCGGACATCTGAGCCACCCGGGGACGAAGTCCAGGTTCCATAGCTGTACGGTAAACAAAGATCTCCTAAGCCCAAGTAGTAAGGATAAACTCAAGGTTTTATTTTTATCATTTTAAATCAATTTCATCCCCAAAACACCCAAATCAACTAAAAAACAATCATGATGATGCATGTACCTTCCCTAGGGTCTCTACCTTGCAATCAATGTAGTCTCACTTTGTCCTTCGGTAAGCTCAGAGTCCTTGCATCGGATCACGGGGGCCCCTAAAATCCCATGTCCTAGCCGGTCTTCCCTAGCCTATTTCACACACGAAGATTATCTAACCCTATTTCCCTACCATCCCATGTAATCCTCACTATGACTAACTCCAAACTCCATCATATCTCTCAACCATCACCTCTGATACCGTTCTGTCATGACCCCCTCCCACCAAAGATGCCCCTCCTGAGCTGGCAATGGTGAAACAGAGATAATGACCCCCGAGTCCTGCCTCTAGTAGGCCCTGGGGTGGTAACTAGTACTAAGGGTATGAGTTTTCACAAAAATGGGAGGCATTACCCTTTTTATTATTTAGGATCAGGAAATAGGATGAGTCAACCACCAAAAAGGAAAATAACAAGTGTATAGAAATAAACCCAAACCAAGCCCACATGTATGTTTAAACAATTTTATAACAAGGTACAAGAAAAAGAAATCTCAATGTACAATACCAAAAAAAACAAAGGTACAGCAACAACAACAACTCCAACTATCCTACTAGTAGGGTCTCGCACGGCCCTGGTAGTCCTCCGGGAAACCTGAAAGTAAACGTAGGGTGAGCATACAATTATACTCAGTAGGGAGACCTAAAGCTCCCGTGCACAAGTGGGGAGATATCCTAATGTCCCATGAGAACAATAGATGAATCCTAGAAAGGAATTTTATCCACCTAACCTCACGAGCCACACTCACCAAAAACACAATCACAACAGGTAGTAGTATATAAGAACAAGAGTATTGGGTACCCCACACCATTCCCCATTAGTTAGCTGCTCTTCCTAATGATGAACATCCTGATGCTACCACACTCTCCCCGCCCGCACACACCTAGGCCTCACAACCACGTATCCCGCCAGCACACACCTGGGCCTCACAAACACGTATCCGGCCCACACACACCTGGGAGTCACAACCACGTATCCCGCCCCCACACACCTGAGCCTCACAACCACGTATCCCGCCCGCACACACCTGGGCCTCACAACCACTTATCCCGCCCGCACACACCTAGGCCTCACAACCACGTATCCCGCCCGCACACACCTAAGCCTCATCCCAATGATTCTTGGGAAATAGTAGAACCTTCCCGAAGAGTCTTGGGATAAAACCATCCCAATCAAAACCTACCCGAAGACTCTTAGGTTTAAGGTCTCCTTAAGCCATCACAGCCTAGGGGAGAAAGAGCATGAATGAGCTGGTAACTAAGGGGAAAACACCCTCTCCCATGAAATGGAAGTGTTCGGAACTAAGTTCTAAACATGGGTGGGGTGTAATAAAACACAAAAGATACAGATATATATGTATAGTTAACACATCACAACCTATGGCTTCTAAACAGAGAAACTAAACACATTCCTCAACACCGCTACTATGAATCATGCATACAAAAAAGAACCCCAACCCCATTTAGGTTTTCACATTTCAGCAGAATTTGTTTATTTAGTTCCTTAAGTACTGGGAAATTATCCACATCCAACCACATCGATCGTTCATAAAACATATTCCTGCTATCCAAAAATCATGTTAGGAAAACACAAGCAACACAACCATGTCCTTCTTATCAACCATCCAACCCATTGATTATTAATCCCATTCCATTACCATGACCCACCATTAATTAACTCTTCCACTTTTTATTTTTTATTCACAACCCATAGTCCGTTCATATTCCAACCTATCCTTGCAGCCCCGCTGCCAACCGCCATAACCACAACCGCACCGTACATCATTATCCCTTTAATACCATTTATCACAGCCCCGCTGCACGTTACTAACATAACATTTACACCAACCCACAACCAAGCCAACTGCTGCCCCGCTGCTCACCCTTTCCACAACAACCCACAAAACACCCCCATCACATGCCATGTATCCATGACAACACCCACATGTTCATTATTCCATTTTGTTCAACCGTAGTGATCACACAAGAGTTCCAGATTTTAAACTGCCAACTTTACGTTATTTACTAATTTCCACATTCCACAAAGTTCTATCCCCAAAAAAGGTCTAGAAAGATAGGGAAAAATTTAATTGCGCAAGAAAAGGCCCCCAACGACTGTGATTTTTAGTAGGCATAAGCCTCTTCAATTCATAACATATCAAAAGGATATGCAAATATAAACATAACAAACTTCCCCATCCCCGTTCTTTAACCAGTTATTATATTTATATAATGGTTCATCTGTTTCTCATGAAAACAAGAGGATACCCATCTCGAATGATGCACAAATTAGAGAGGCAAAGGTATGATCCCTACCTCAACAGGTTTCGATCACAATGCTCCCCCGGATCAACCTTAGAAGACGTCCGTTGGAGTCCGTCACATCTGTCGGGTCCCGGAAAAACCTCCTCAGGTGGAATTCGGAAAGGAAAGGCCGAAGGAAAGACAACGGATCGAAGATCAGATGTTCTGTCTCATTGTTACGATTTCGTGGCCGCTGACGGATCGTAAATCGGAGCTCAGACAGAGAAGTTATGGAAGAAAGAGCCTTCGAGTCTCTTGGGAGAACTCTGCTCAGAGGAAAGGGGAGGAGAGGGGTGAGTTGAATGGTGGAGGGGACCCCTCCTATTATAGGTGAGAAAAGAAAAAGTACACGACGTGTATTTTATAGTACATGGCGTGTATTCGGTGATTTCCCATGGTCTCCACGCAGCTTCCAACATGGCGACGCGGCCATTGACTGGTCAACACACTGTTTGAGGGTAACACATATGTGGGGAAGGAGTACATGGCATCTAGTTTGGACACACAATGTGTACTCATTTATTGCACACGACAAGGACACTGCTCCAATATGGTACACTACTGTTGACTGGTAACGAGTACGCGGGGAAAACCAGTTGTTCAGGGAAAACTACTTGTTCCAATTTCTCTCCATGAATTCTCTGAAATTTTTTTGTCACTCTCAAAATTCTTGGTGGCCATGTTCATTCAATTCCGACCTCCTGTTGATAATTTTGATAGTTATGTGAGTGATGAATGGGGGTTATGTTAGTGTGAGATTTTCAAACTCCAGGGGCCGCAATAGATTGTTATTTGTTTTTCTATTAAAGAATATATAACATTATATTTTTTTCTAGATTTAAAGGATCTAGTCATGGCTTCCATTTTCATTTTGTTCATTGGTCATTTGACCTCCACAAGAATCAGGATCAATCCATTGTAGGAATTTGGCTTTTAATTTCTGGTCTACCGCTACCATTCTAGAACATGACTCTTCTTATATCTATAAAAAACATCATCATAAGATCTTTGTGCACTTATTGGAGGACCTATACATTAAAGAATACTATTATGGAAGTCATTTATGTCGAAATGAAACTTTGACAATCCCCGACAGATGTTGTTGGGATCATGATTTATAGAGAATACAGGTATTTCCAAACTAATGTTTATAAATCATAGATTAATTTTTTCTCTATTTACAACTGGTAGGGACACTATCTAATAGACTTTTATAAAAGGGTTTTAGGTGTCATTATTCCCCTAATCTATCTAAAGGACCTATTGATCTTTATGTGAATGATTCAGGTGTTGAATTCTCTATCCAAGCTACAATTTCAAATGTGACCCAAGTTTTGTATGTTCATTAGGCCCATGAAATCATTGGGAGAGGAAAATTCCAGGAAGGTCCTTTAAAAGGATCCGATGATAACTGATCCTTAGACTTCTATTCATTGTGATGCTAGAAGGTTTACTGAAAATATAAATGTGGTATATGTTTTTACTTAATTTAAAGAGGATACGGGTTTACTTACTCAGCTTCAGGTTCTGGGTGGTAATGGGGAGCACATCTGTGGAAAACATTGTTACATTGGTATGAACTAGAAAGTCTTAATCAGTGCTCCTCACATTAGGAAGAAAAAATCAATAATCACTAAATGGGGCTTTGGAAATACTATGGAGTTCAATCCAACTGTAAATACATTCCTAGGGGAGTCTTTATTGGATACTACAAAATCAAAACATAGAAAAGGGAGGATGGGTAAGGTTAGTTTATTGGGGAACATGGACCCAAATACTCTCTTTAGAAAATCCTCAACTCATCTGAAGGCTGTGAGTGTAGGGGAGATCACTATGTATGAGTATAAATTTGGAAAGTTAAAGCCATCAAGATAGAAGAGACCCTCAATGAAGGCCTGGTGGTTTATCCTGATAACTGATTTTACGGTCTGGATGTTCAAGAACCAATAACGGCAAAATAGAAGGATGACTTAGGTGATGAAAATTATATCTAATTCTCAGTGGATAGTTTGGATGGAATTCAAGGTAAAGAACTTAAAATCCCTAGAAAGAATAAAGGAAAAAAATGAAATTAAGAATTAAGGAAATGTATTGTGGTTAAAGGGAAAAAGGAAAAGGGACACCAATATTAATCACACATTACTAAACATTTGGAAAGGTGATTGGATAATAAGGGTGGAAAAAAGGGATGAAAATCTGTAATGTATGGGTAATGTGGAGAACAAGGTGAGAAAACAGGAATAGTGGAAGGAAATGAAGGGGAGTGTTAGATGTTCGTCCTACATTTCAAGGAAGAAATGCATTAAAAAGTATTCTGGATGAATTCCTCAAAAGTGGAGATTCAAAGAATATATGAAAGAAGATGTAATGTTGATTCTATGTAGGAGAAAGTGTCTTGGTTAGAAAAATAGGATATAATCTTAGCTCTAAGATTCAACCAACGAAACATCAATGCTATGAAATTCATACAAACAATGGACAAAACTGTTACCCACCTTGAAGTGCTTATCAGTGAGGATCCAATCACAATGTTTAGTACCCTATAATTTGGATTATATATTTTTTATAATTCAAATAATCTTAGTTTTCTGATTAATAAATTTGTGAGCTCTTTAAGCTCATAGAGTTATATGTTTATTTTGTACCCTAACTTCTCACATTTACTTAAAGTGGCTTAAAATTTTCATATTGGGTGGTGGTGGTTAATTGAGGATCAAAATAATATAATGAAAATTTTCAAACTAAAATAAAATATTCCCAAAAGAAATTTGATGATGTTATTTATAACCTCAACACATAAGGATCAAGATTTAATAACTTAATGACACTTTTCCATGAAAAAACATAAGTATTATTAAACTCAAAGGGAGTGAAAAAATGTCAAACAGTTACATTTAATAAGTATAATATTTTTAATATGAGGTTAATTTGATGAAATTTAATAATCTATATAATATTAATCAATATAAATTTCTTATCTATATCATATAATTTTACATTGATTTTTTTTAAAAACTAACTTTAATAAATAATGGCAAAATGATGATGTAGTAATTATGCAATTAAATAAACAAAAAATTAAATTAAATTATAAATATTAAAAGAATTATAATTTGACATAATAAATGGGAAAACAATATATGGGTGAATATGTAATTTTAGATATGTTTCATGTTTATTGGCTCTTATTTATCTATATGTATGATTTTTCATAAAGTCAAAGTCATACTGTAAAAATTGACACTTCGGATATTTGATGAAAATAATATGTTTTAAATTATTTAAAAATATAAAATAATTAACTATGGATATGGGGATTATATATGATTAAAAATATATTATATTATTCATTTAATTTCTAATTTAATATTTACATGAAAAAAATACATCCTATTATTGTTAAAAAAAATTACCACTGTTAAAATTAAAATTGGTTATTTAATGGTTATTCAAAATAATAAGGTATAAAATTTCATATGATCTGATATACAATTTATTGGATGATTAAATTAAAACAATATATTTTATTATTATGGAATATATGACCTTTTTTATGTATTTGGATGAAGCCTTCATTTATCATAAATTTATATTCTTGAGAGTTTCTAAAAGTTCCCCTCACATCTCTTATAAACAATAACCTCTCTTTCTCTTTTGTTCACACATATAAATACATTTGACACACCTAAAATATGACCACATAACCTCCAAAAATATTTATCTTCATCAAAAATTCCTTCTTTTTTGAATAAATCTACCCAATTATACCCTTTTTGTGCAAATAAAATTGAGACACCTAAATAAGAGGAAACTTTCATCAACTAACAGTTTTGTACTATGTCACTATTAAACCCCCACGATTGTTTTTATTTCATGTTTATATAATAACATTAGAATCATAAATATACTAATATGTTGTTATATTATGGGTTCAACCCACAGTTTGACACGCGTCCATCTATTGGTTGACGAATGCATCATTTACATGTACATCAGATCACCGCCTCACGAAATGATAATTGTTCGTTTTTTCCATTACCATCTATCAAGGTGGGAATTATGAAGAAAAATTTGTTTTTATAATATATTTTATATTAATTAAATTATTTTACATATTTAATTATAATTATTTTATCTAACTGTGTACCATCAAATCTTTTTTGGAAGTGATAACATCGTTCATACGTATGTACCACTTAACATCTTCATGATGAGATGTGATTTTCTTTAAATATATATTTCACATAGGTGGTAATGGTGATGAATTTTATGAATATATATGATATTTATAACATGAAGTTATATATATAATAATAATATATAATATACATTTCTTTCATTTGATATGAAAATAAAATTAAAGCAGCCTTCATGTGTTGCTATGGCCGACCATCTCCATGAATAATGTATTTCGTTTTTTATTTTTACCTTTCATAGATATCCATAAATAAATTTATAATTAATATATATGATATTTTTATCATGGTTATAAATATGGATTTAATGGGATGATGATCTTTGTATGAGGACCAAGAATAAATATTCTCAACATGTTAATGACACAAAGCAGTTATTACCCGAAACATAACATAGATTTGGAATTGTTAATAAGAGGGTAATATAAATTCATAAGTAAGTCATATATGTTTTTTATATAGGAATACGGTTTAATAATAGATTTATAATTTACATATATTTATTATACATTTTTTTTATGAGTACGATGAGAGTGAAGACTCAATGTAAGGGGATTTCATCACACTTTATTTCTATGAGACACATTCAATATTCACCACTCTCTTAATTGTTGTATTGTATTTATTGATCTATGACATTTTATATAATTAATTTTATTTTGAAATGATATTAAAAGAGTTAATTTTTTTATTATTCCATGGGTTTCAAGATTCTAAATTTACTAATGTGGTTAGGGATAATTCTCACAATTTTTCATTTATGCTACACATGCCTTATACACTAATTATTTATTATATGTTGTGTATATACTTACCATGAATGAATTTTATGAATATATTCATGAATAATTTTTTATTTTCATATCCATAATATTTTATTTATTTACTTTTTAATATGATTCTACTGAATAGAAAGTTGTCCGTATTTATTTCCTAATCTGGTATATATTTGAAATAGTCTCATTTTAAGTCCTAATTGGGGGCCATTTATATTCTATATCTATTTTTTCTAAAAATTATTTCAAAAATGTTTTAATATACTTCTATGGAATTTTAAATTCATTTTTATCCATTTCTTACATTTTAATAAACATATTAAATTGAATGATTTTGTCATTTTAAAAATGGTGTACTTTGTGGACTTTTTGGCAAAAGTATGAGAGGAATATTTTATTAACTAATAGTTCATGAACATAATTTTCCACCATCAAGATTACTTAATTAATTGTTTCGTACTTTACAATATTTTAGAGTAATATTCAACAATAAATTTTCTCTTAAAATTATAGACCATTTTAAGAAAAAAAGGTTTTTAAAGTTTAATGGATATTTTCCTCAATAAATTCTTTATGTGATATCTCAAATTTATTTTCTATATAAGTATACATTATTTAATGGATTTTATGTTTTACTAGGTATATGATTAAATTGTTCCATTGAATTTTTTTCTATGAATGATTATTTTTTATGAGGGAAAATATATTCAAAAAATCATTTTATTTTCGTGGGTTCAATTTTAATTGATCTATGTTTATGAAATCCATTTCAATAAATGGTTTTTATAAATATAATTAATTTATTATTTTGTTGAATATATATGTATATTTTTTATTGTGTGATGGGTGGGACCACTATCTCTCTCCAATTCATTCAGAAAATAGGGATAACTCATTAGAAATATATGTAATACATGAACAAGTTTCTTTTTTACAATTCAATGCATGGAATAGGTTTTCATGTCCATAATATTTTGAGTGGACCTATCTTTCATATTCATATGTCTATGCAAGGTCCTTATTTCTTTTCTTTAATTTAATGAGAAATCCATTGACTATTTATACATGTTTATAGTGTTATATATTTATGTGTATGCCATAATATCAATTCCTATGTCATGTTATGATCTAATTAATAATGTTTTTCGATTCCCGTATGATTTCTATCTAACGAAATACCCTTATTTATTCCAATACTCATGTATATGTAGTCTAATATTCATGGTATTATTTTATAATGTTAATTTCATGTTCTCAAACCATTATGTTCATTATTATTCATACATATCATCCTTGGTTCCCAATCGTGAGCATCTACGCTCACCCTTTATTATTTTTATTTTCCTCATGATACAAATAATTGTATTAACTCTGACATGTCAAAAAAGGGTATAGTTATAAATAAATTGGTGGAATAAGTACATGTGTTATAAACTAGTTGTGTGTGTTTCTAAGATTCCAAATATACTAAATTAGTAACTTTTTGGGTTTGTGTTTGTGTAATATATGAAATGTTCCCCAAAAATGATATAATATACTTGTTCATTAAGCCTTTATTATTATAGTTGGTATCATAGGAATGGGTTAGTCAACTTTTTAAAATTGGGATTGCAAAACATTAATGATTTCCCTATATATATTGTTAAAGTTATTACAAGGGATTTATCTATGGAAAAGTCTATCTATAGGTTAAAATCCAAGAATTTTGTTAGCAATCATAAAAACCCATGTATTATTCTGAAGATGTTATAGATTGAATGTAATTTTCCCTTATAATGTTTTTTTCCATATATTAATAGTGTTACTCACATTATATGATTGTTTTAATCAATTGATATAACCCTGTAGAACTATGTTAATGTGGAATAGAATAAAAAATGAAATGATGGGCCTTTTAAGAAACCAAATGAGTGAATAATGAATGACAAACTAATTTTTTATGACCACAAAACCTTACCAATACATGAATCATGATGGATATCCAAATGAAAAATAGAGGTAATAGGCTTTTATTGAATCATTATTAAAGCAATACACATATTCATTTAGTGGAATGAATGATCCAGTAGTTTCTATGAAATATATGTGTAACATTGATAAATATTATGCATTTTCCATTGATCCGAACGTGAAATTTTTATATTGGGAAATTATCTCCTAGAAGGTGATGAAAATATATTGTGGAACATTATAAAAACAAAATGAAACAAGATAAAATTTACTATAATTATTGTGGTGAGTTCAAGAGATTATTTTTTAGTATGTTCATACTTCTATTCTACTAACCAAAAAAGATATATTGTTGTTTCCCGTATATATCTTTTTTATGATACTAAATGAATGATATAATTGAAAGGAAACTCAAAAAACTACAAAGATAATAATATTAGATTTAATTTATTCTCAATATATGGAAGGGAACATAGGGTGAATTAAATTAAGGAAATTGGTAAATGTTTTATATCTTTAAAATAATGTCACCAACCATTTGACATCTTAAGTATTGGGAATAAATATATTACACCAAAAATGTACACCTCCCATGATTCAGGGTCTCAATTACAAGGATTTTGGGAGTTATTCATACAAGTTTCACAATAAAAGGACAAGTGTGCTAGATAAGACAAAAAAACCACACAGGATAACGGATAAAGGGAAAGATTTTGATGTCAAAACTGATGATGTGATCCAAGATAAATATAGAAAACATATCCTCCTCTTATTTTTTGGAACTCAATTCTTGGTTATAAAGAAATAATCCCAATGAAAATTTTATTTTTCATCCAATATTAAAATTTCTTGTGACTATCTAAATTAATTTTGAGAAAAAAAATCCCATATTCAATCAGTACAAGGATTGAAAAAAATTCCAATTACAGTGTTTTTGTATAAGAATATAACTTCAATAGGAAATGATGATGCCTATGTTCATTTAATATGGTTTTATTGTAATTAATGTTATTTCATTTTCCTATGATAATACATGAAGTTGGTCTTTAAATATTTTGTATGATAAAATTTAGTACAACATAAAATTATTTTAGGGATTAATTTTATGTTGATTTTTGTAAATTTAGTAACCTTATTTTGAATGTATTTAATATTTAGCCTCCAAAGGGACTGTAGGATTATCTATTTATGGAAGATTTATGTTAATAATCATATAAGTTTTTTGAGATTAATGTATTATCTCAACATAGGTGGATTTATTCGTATCTGATAACATGTGTTTTCTATTGGTTGTGAAGATAAATTGAATTATATATCATTATATTTATGGATCTAATGATCTGCTAATTATCAGGAAATGATAAATTCAATATCATTTCATTGAATTAGATATTAAGTAGAAATTGATGAAGGTGAAACAAATTGGGAAGTATTCTAAAATTGATATCAGTATAATCCCTATGAGAATCTATCAACTTTAGGAAAACAGTATTGAAATATTTTCTTTAATATTTTCTTAATTATTGATGATATTAATGAACTTTTTCACACTTATTTATTTTATGGTTTTTTATTGTTAAATTTCTCTAAATAACCCATATTTTGTGACCACTGAGATTTATCAATATCTTTGATTATTTGTGCATTTCTTCTATGGAGAAATCTTTACCTTTGTTCTCCGACACAGAAGACTAGTTATTATTTACATGAAGAAGCTGTTATTCTACAACTTTTCCTTTTAAAATTAATTTTTTCAACTTTATATTTTTATGGGATTATATGTATGTAAATTTAATGAATTAAACCTTTGATGACATAATGAATTTGGAGAGATAAATTCTTTTTATGTGGGGTTGAATGTGACAACATGAGAATTTGGAAAATAATGTATTTATTTAATT
This sequence comes from Viscum album, assembly GCA_963277665.1. Classification (NCBI taxonomy): domain Eukaryota; kingdom Viridiplantae; phylum Streptophyta; class Magnoliopsida; order Santalales; family Viscaceae; genus Viscum; species Viscum album. The sequence continues at coordinate 1,011,753,414 of OY728140.1, forward strand.
TAATCATTTTGGTATTTTAATTTTATAAAATACTGAATATATATTTTATAATATAAACAAAAAAATTCATGAATTATATTCAACATCATGTCATTTATTTTATATAAAAAAACTATGAAAAACTTGTGGAATATGAAACATTAATCTTTGGTAGTGTTCTACGTAATGCTGAGTTCTTTTGATAGCTTGCATTACATGTACGATCTAGTTTTAATGAAAAATTATATATTATTTAAATTTTCTTATTTAATTTAATAATATATAAAGTAGACATTAAATTTATAGGGTTTTAATAAATTTATTTAACATATGAAAATATAAGGATTATAATATGAATTCATTGGATTCCACTTAATTAGATATTGAAATATATACCAATTAATTATAAAGGATATAGTTTTATTCATTTTTTGTTACATAATTAAATTATTTATAATAATTGAATGATTTTATAAGATATATATGTTACATATTCAATAAACTATTATTGATATTCATCCAATTTTTTTAAAGGCATAATATAATAATAAACAAAATTTAATGCATAAATATATATATTTTCAATAGTGTAATTTTACCAACATTTAATGGTGAAAAAAATTTAAATATAATTTTTGAAAATATAATATTTTTATATGAAAACAAAAAACTTCTTGATTGAAATTGGTATATCCAAGTTAACTTTGTTCTAATTGTTTTTATTTTTCTAGTAAGACTCATTTTTTTATGAACAGTGAAATATACTGAATTTTAATTGAAAACAAATGTATCATCGAAATAATTTATATTGATTATTTATAAAAAAAATTAATTATAATTAGATCAAATTTATATATTTTAATCTGATTTAGGACATTGGAATCCATTTCACATTGACATGGGATAAAAAATTGGTCATTCATTCGAACATCATTACTTTAAAAAAAATATTTTTTTGATTCTGTCAAAATAAATAAATTTAAATATGTTTTATCAAATTATGTGTATTGAATTGTTAAAAATATATTCCATGTTTGGAATCATAACATCTAAATTTATTTAATTATACCCTTTTGATAATATAAATAGTAACATTAGTAAATTTTAATACCAAATTTACTTCTAAATTGGGATATTAAGGGTCACAATAATATAATCAAATTTATAAAGATATCCTAAAACTTTCCCAAAAGATATTTTATGAAAGTAATTATAACCTTAACATATAAAGATAAAAATTGAGTAATATAATGAAAATATTTCTAGAAATTGACTTAAGTTTTATTAAACTCAAAGGGAGTGACAAAAGGTCACCCTTTTTCTTTTAATATGTATAATGTTTATAATATTGGTTTAAATTGAAGATATTCTCAACGACATATACTATTTAGATAGATAAAAGTATTATATATATCATAAAATTTTACTTTTTATTTTTAGCGGTGAAATAATTATCTGAAATAATTACAAAATGATGATATTGTAATTACTCAATTAAAAAAATAATTAATTATATATTATTATAATTAATTAATGATATATAATCTTTCATAATAATGGTGATACATGAATTTTTTTTGGGAAAATATCATGTTAGGTTTTTAAGTGACGTGGTTCGATGTTATCTTATTGCATGTATTTTTCTAAAGTCAATTTTATAGTGTTAAAATTGACACTTTTTATATTTTATAAAATAATAATATATTATATTATTAAAAATTAATTAAAATATTTATTATCTATAAGGGCATGATATGTGGTTCAAAATATCCAAAATTGGTTATTAATTGTCAAAATGAATCCTTTTTTTGTAAAATTTACATTTCCTAAATATAAAAAACATTTTAAACATAGTTTAAATAAAAATAGGTTAGAAAGGGGTTAGTAAATATGATACAGTTTAAAATTACATAAAAAAATACAATATAATGGTAGATGATATTAAAACCTTATCTCATATTATCTTGGAATATATGACATTTTAGAGGCATTTATATTTAATTTCGATTTATTATAAATTAATATATTTGAGAGTTTCCAAAAGCTCCCTTACCCTATCATAGAGAAGGGAACATCTAATTCTCTTTAATTCACACCTAAATAGACCTTTAGAATGGACAAATTCTAACCATGTATCCTCTAAAAAGCAAACCATGGTCGATCCGGAATCAATAACCAAAGCTGCTCCATGACATGGCCCAAAGGGCTTTCCCAATCCCCTTGTGATGGAAACTAGTGTCGAGTATCTTAATGTACATGTGGGAATAATTTAAGCCCAATATAATCAAATGAGATCATATATTGAGATCAATACTAGCCAAAATATCTAAAAATAGAACATAAATAGTATAAACAACACTAGCAATAAGATAAAACTAAACAAGATGAAAACAAATATATAGTACTCAATCTAAATGAACAAATTGAACTATCAACATAAAATCTCCATATTACCTATTAGTCACATCCAATCATATAAACATAACCTCTCTAAAATGAGCACTGTCCGAGAGACCTAAACAAAAGATAATCCCACAAAACAGCTCAGTTCTAATGACACTATGTTGTATAGGTATGGTGTGATCTAATATGTTAGTAGGAAATTACTAAAGAATCCATGCAATTCATTTCCCAAAATCATTTCATTAATAATAGTTTAAAATGCATTTGTTAAATTATATTTTCATACACACATTACAATTTAAAATAATCAATTATGATCCATTACCCAAATAACTAAAAACAAATCACAAGAAGTAAAGAGGGGAGTTGTGATTTCACCATTAAAACAACTACATTGAAATCCATTTTTAAAAAACCACATATTCACATATTTTTTTCTATATAAATACCATAACCAGGTACAGATAGAATTATTGAACATAACAGGGAAAAGGATCAAATGGAAGTCATTAATTGAGAAGACAATAAATCCTATGAACTCAGATGAGATACAAAACATACTGTAAGTGTGACCCATCCCAAAGGAATGCTCTCCTAAATGATTCAATAATGCCCTAATGCCCTGCCATCACCCTACTTTGCTTGGTCAAGGGGCCCATTCCCTTTATAATAAAACCAAGAATACAACTGTTATGGGCCACTACCATGTACAAAATCCGAGAATAGTGTACGAAAAATTCTCATAATTCTTCTTTGTTATACATGGTTCCCATGTTATATTCCTCAAGTGGGTGTGAAATACATTCAACCATCAAGCCACATATGCCAAACCAACCAAACAATACAATCTGAAACCACCTTTTCCACCTCAAGGTTAGTCCCTTTCCCCAATATTAATACCATACAAAGAAGGTACCATACCAAGGACCCTCCCATCCCATGATCAATAAACTAGGCATGAGACCGAACAGAATAGGGGGTTTCCCCAAATATCCATTTCAAAATGTCAACCGAGACTTTAGCATCACAATATTAAACCATTTACAAAAACCACATTGAAACAACATCCAAATCAACACCAAACATCATTCTTATATTATTTTTAGAAAAATGGGATACTAGAACAATCATTCACCAAAAATGTTCCCATGATCATTGTAAAGCCAAATAAAAACATAGAAATCATACAAATATGCCAAATTAGATTTAAAACAACTTACAAGAAAACTCTAATTTAAAAAAACCAACTAGGACATAACTACATGATGACTCACCCAAGAATGTCTCAAGGATTATCGATCCATACCATATGGAACTTATTAATAAACACATTCAAACACAAGAGAGAATAAGTCCCCCATTTTGACAAACATGGAGCCATTTGGGGGAAATAGAGAAAAATGGGAGAAGATATGTTCTTGAGGGAGAGTAGCATTAGAGTGGAATCTTTTTTTTATTGCACATCCATATGTGAAACTATTTCCCCCATATATGAGCCTTCATCTAATGGAACACTCTATAACCAATAAAAACATTCAAAACCCATTTCAATAAAACCAACATTTTCATTCAACCCAAATCTATCCATTTAACTCTTTTATAAAATACAACACAAATTCACGACCATGAATCTCTACTAAAATCAAGTTCCAAACCAAATCAATTGAAATAATCATGTTTCAAAAACAAAATCCAAAACAGGACCAAAATCAATTTATCAAAACATTTTATTTTTTAAAAACCTCACACCACTATCTTATTTTAGCCAATAGGTTCAATACACATTTTATCAAACATTTACAATACTTATACATATGGGTATAAAAAAAGATTCATGTAAAACCCAATTTTTAGTCAAATATACCAATAAGAAAACACTGACATATATTTTATATGAATATTGTAATTATAAGAATAATGTTTTCAGAATTATTTAAAAAATCCCAAGAATCATATGGATTGAAATTGAAAATAAATGCATGGAATCACCTACCTTGTTGGTTTGTGAATTGAATAGAACTTTAAGTAAATGGGAAACTGAGTTCCACAAATGATCCTCACACCATATATATAATGAAAATTGAACCAAGCATAAATGCACAAATCAACCATAACATCTAGGGTAACCCAAATAAGAACCAGTGTAATTGAGAGAAAATAAATGAGAGAGGGGGAAGGGGAGAAGTAGAAACAATGAGAAATCACTTAAATTTAATGATAAATCACACAATGCTAGTCAAAAATGATGTATAAATAAGGTAAAGGGGCATTTGGTCGATACCCAATAGGTATGGCTCCATTTGGGAGGTGTAATCACCCTAAAATGATTTTTCAGTTAATAGTTATGATTCCCAAAATGGAATGCATTTTTTTCTATATGGTATTATAAATCATGATGAAACTATGAGAATTATACTGGAATATTTATGCAATATTCAGGTTTAGGGTGCACAGATTGAAAACATTATGCTAAAACCATGCAACCTAAAAATTGTTCGAACCCCCTCAAATGACACCCCAAACAGTAGTAAATTCCAACCAATTATCCTTGAATGGTTTAAACACAATATAATTCCACTGTGGATGTCAATAACACTAAATCTTGTATCTTTTTTCAAACTACATTCACAATCACCATGAGTTTAGTTATAAAAAACCAATGACCACCAAAACACATAGTCTTTTGTTAGACACTCAACCCGATCCTCAACCAAAATATCCAACATCTAAAAATAAATTAAAATAGAGGAATCTCATGGTATAGGTGTACCAATTCTCCCCACAACAAACACTTTTCCCCCAAAAATTCACTAAGTCAAACTATCACTAAAACTCTTGTTATTTCCCAATCACAACCTAAGAAAACACAATCCTCAGGCTATCATTTTACTATGCAAGTCACACCTGTCCAATCATGAAAAAACCACAACACATGTATGTGGGGATAATATGAGAAGGTTCCCCCTACCATAAGAACTCAACCAGAGTCTCAATCTGAAGGATTCTTAGGGTTCAGATGGTATTCCATGATCTTTCTGATGATTATTATGTGATAATGTTTAGTGGGATATTGTTTCAACAGTTTAGGATTTTTTCAACATCGGTAATCTATCCCGTATTTCTTGGGCATCTAATAACATTTTGGTTCTAAAGGTGGGTAATCATCAATCATTGGAGTAGTATCATCCAATTAGATTGTTTAATGTACAATATATGTTACTCTATAAAATTATCAATAAGAGGATGGCTTCATACCTATATGAATTGCGTGATCTTATGCGTCATGGTTTCATTAATGGTTGGTCTATTCAGGGCGCAATTGTTGTGGTGCAAGAGGTGATTAGTGGTGTCATTGATAAAACATTTGGGTGTAATTTGGATACAAAATTGGATATGAGTAATGGGTATGATATGTTTGAGTGAGGTTTTATTTCAAGGGATTTGGATGTAAATGGATTTTCTTCTTATGTTATTGATATCTTATTACATCTTTTAGTTCCGTATGTCCCTCCAATTCTATCATAGGAAAGATGTTTGGTTTCTTCAAATAAGTTTGTGGTCTTAGATAAGGGGATACTCTTTTCTTTACTTTATTCATTATAGAACAAGACGTTTTGAGTTGGTATATCAACCAGGTAATTCTATCAGGATGGATTCTTCTTTTTCACCATCGACACTTGGGATGAGGTATCTCCCAAGTGATGTTCAGTGATGAAATAATATTATTTATTAATGGTGATAATAGATTATTTTAGGGAATTTATGATATTATTGAAGATTATTATCTTTGGAGAGACCAGATGTTTTATAGGGAGAAGGGTTTATTTTTTCACAAGGAGTAAGGTCACGAAAGAAAAGATTAAATCCATTAAATGTAGGTTGGGTATGAAAAGAAGATTATTTCTTATGGAATATCTAGGAGTTATGGTTATCTCTCACTCTCTTAAAAGTCATCATTTTGATAAGATCATTAATAAGATCATGTGGATTATTTATAATTTTAAGAACATGTTTTTATCATTTTAGGGTGGTATAACTCTTGTTAATAGTTTCTTCCAATCCATTCCAATGAATTATCATACTACAGTGAATGTTCCTTGGTGGGTTTTGGATTATTTGGAAAGGTTGTTGTTTACATTCATATGGGATGTGCAGATGGAAGGGCATCACCACTATGAGTTTTGTAAGAATCATTCATGGACTATTTCAGAGGATGGTATAAATATAGGATGGGTAGAGGGGATCATAAAGGGTATAAATTCTATTCTCACATGGGATACTTTGTATGAGAGGTCATTATGAGGGTGGAACATTCAATTTAATTAAGGGATAGATGATGGATTTCAGAGATTTCAACCTTCAATTATTTGAATAAGTTTTCCTCTTATGTAATCATTATTCAACATAATTCTCCTTGGATTTAGAGGGAAGAGTGTATAATATTTTTTCACCATCTTTGGTGGGACTATCAGGCTATGTTTTCGTCGATTTCTAATGCCTAGTATGATGTTACATGACACCAGTGCTCATCATAGGTTTACTTTGTCTATCATGGATGATACTCAATGTGCAGTTTTTGATAAGATTGATTTATTTTACGAACATGATTAGTTTGTTTTTATAGGGTCCCATTCTAGTGTCATTTATGGTGAGTATCTATCTTGTATTAGTGGGGCCCAAGGAAAATCGTGATTATTGGGGGGGAGACCCTTTGGTGCAATGAAATTTCATCCATCTTTTACATTTTATAATGGTGTGTTAAAAAGATATATTTACCTACTGAGGAGGATGTTATGTAGGTGGACATCCATATGGATTCTAGGTGTGGGTGCAACATGGATCCAAATTCAGAATCAGGGGGAATCTCATCTTTTACAGTGATTGGTTAATGTGGGAGTGGCAAGACATTAGAGAGTTTACAGGTTGATCATGTTGGGTAAATGATGTTGAAATATTCGATGATAGGTGGTTCGAGGGTCTGGTGATCACAGCTCTATATGAAAGAGCTCATACTGTCATTTTGGGTGCTAGTTGTTGGTTCATTTGGAGTGAAATGAATGAATATCACTAAAAAATGAATCTTTTTTACACACTAATATCATTATTTAAATAAGGAACACCATTATGGATCTGGTCAGGTTGTGTAAATATTTCTATTCAGCGCCATCGATAGTGCCTCTATTCACATCGAGCTCTTCTTTTATCATGATGTATAGGATAAAGTAGGGGTGATGGGTTTAGTGGTACCCTAATCCACATGGTATCAAGATTAATATATACTGGTATTTAATACTGTGGAACTTGTGTAGGGGAGGTGTGGTCAGGGACTAGTGGGGAATGGTTATAACAGTATTCTTTGCTTTTTTCAGATTAGGCAACTCATTGCAGGTAGAGTCGTATTCCCTTGTAATGGGCTTGATATTGTGCAAACATAGGATTTTATGAATTGAGGTAGATGAAATAAATTTTCAATCTGTCTTCAAGGCTCTTCATGGATATGGAAATGTGTCATGGGATATTACTTATATAATTAGAGCTAGCAAGGGCCTCAAGAATGATCAAATTGAGGTTTCCCACACGTTGTGAGAGGGGAATATGGTGGTGAATTGTATTCCTTACAAATATTACTATAGTGAAGGTTTTTTATATTACATTATGCTTGGGTCCTTTCTGGTGGATGGGTTTTAGTTATCTTGTTATTGATGTTTTGGTTCATCACTATTACTGGTCTATGTGATATACTATTTTCATTCATTTCACTTTTATTCACATTCATTCATTTTATTAATAACAAATGTACTTTATATTTATGAAATCAACTATAATAGAAATATCAGAATCCAAAAAATACCCTCACCACCATTAGGAACTACATATTTTAATATTTATGTTTTCTTGGATTCTTTCAGAGTTTGGTGACACGATTCACAAAACTGTGAGCGAACCATGCATGAGCTACTGGAATGAAGGGTAACACCCTCTAGCTTGGCCAAATGGTTTAAAAATCATGATCCAACCATTCAAAATGACTCTTCCTGAAAATGAAACCAAGATGAACGATTACCTAGGAATGGTGCGTTGTTTCCTCTAATCACGCACTGTAAAAACTTCAGCCAAAACAACCAAAATTTCATTATTTTAACCAAAAATCAACCCGAAATTCATTGCACATTATGCATAACACTTCCTCCAAAAAGGAACCTCCCAAACTACCAAAACCCATTATACATCAAATATTCAAAACTCAAGAATCTCTGAATGAGAATTGTTGAAAATAAGAACGGATACCACCACACACAAAATAAATACACATTAAATAGAAATTTAAAAATACAAATTTCAAAATTTAGATAGATTAAACCACATTGGGTACGGTAGAAAAAGTCTATAATTCATTATATTGAAAAGGTGAACATACTACAATAGTAAAAACAATAACAACGAAATTTTAAATGTCTCTATCCCAACAAGAGAAACAAAACTAGATCAGGGTTTCACACCACCTAAAGTCCTAATTGTGCTCGACCTTCACCCAAAAACATGCGGCTAGGGATCTAATGGATGAAGTGTCTCCTTCCTCACAATCTAGTATCATCATCCTCCAACCACGACATATTCTTTGAGAAATGGTTATTGTATAACTTATCTTAATTTTCAATATAGCTGCAATGGGGGCACATCATTAGAGGAATGCGACATGATGGGATCTAATTCTTGGACTGGTCACATAAATGGCATACCAATGTATAATGAACTAGATGCAAGATCCATTGATGATGACTCTTTAGATGTAGGATCCTCCAATACACACTCCTCACTAGATGGGAATCCATCATGATCATCCAATGGCCTTGTTAAATATTCATGAGATCATCCCTTATTTTCATCATTAACTCCTCATTTATGAACCATCAGATGAAGAAGGTTCAAAATATTTCCCAAATAATCTATTATTGCATTGATTGTGGGGAAACCCACTCTTATTTATCCAAATATGAACCCACAAACAAACATATAACATCATTAATTCTCACATATTTGGGTGTTCCCAATGATTTGGAGACATGCTAAAAAATATCAAGCCCTGTCACTACCTCTAGAGAACATAGATACCATAAAATATAAAGAACAACTAGGTATAATAAAAAAACCAGGCATGACTCATTGAATTTTATGGGGAAATTTCTATGTGGAATACTTTAAACCGTACAAATAACTCTAAATAAAAACCAACATCAATCTAAAGCCCAATTAAAAAGAATATCTCAAAATAAAACAAAAGCCTCACATACCAATCATATACAGACACACAAAAACCACCTTTCTAAAAAACAACCTTTTTAGTTATAATTCAAAACATCTTTCTTCCAAGGCTTCATTCCAAATACAAAAAACAATTTTTCACATAACAAATACACCTTCAAAAACAAAAACCAATTTATAGAATCATTTTTTCTATTTAAAATTTACATTAGAATAACAAGGTCATCCTTTTGGTTTCAATCGCCCACACATGGTAACCTATGAATTTTCACATATGTTCTCATCCACGTCTACAAACATCATCAACACACATGTTCCAACATGCTCATTTAATACAACCTCTCACATATGTTAACTTCCACATAGAGTATAAAGGATCACACATTTCTTATCCTCATCAAAACCCCAGAATTTACAAAATTTCAATCTAAAAAAGTTTTCATTAAAATCCATTTTACCAATTTCAAAACCACTTGAAGGATTTTTTTTACATTTTTATAAACCAATATCATTTTAAATAATTACTCACATAAACCATGACTGAATTGAGACCTGACTCAATAAAATCCACCAGAATGGGGAACTAGTGCCAATGCCTAACCCGAAGACAAGGTATTGAGGCGTTCCCCCATGTATGCAATAACACTAAGAAGACCTTGAACCATACACTCAGATTCCACATCGGTTAGTACTCCATGTGGGACCACGATGTGACACCAGCTCGGATCTATTTTCATTCCTCAGTTCAAAACAAACAAATAAAATATTGGGACTCTATTTTTGGACTACCCATAGTAACTCATGTCTCATCATGGGCGATGTTGATCAGGAAACAACCCATTCCAACATCCCTAGCTCTGAAAATTATAATATTCAACTAACAGAAAACCCAAATAAAATGTTCCTTATCTGATACAATTTTCTCATGAACCAACCTAGGTCAACCTTAAATCGGTCACCCAAGCTGGTCGAGGCATGAACCATAGTGAATTCCTGATCCCCACGGGATGGAAACTAGTGTCGGGATTCAAAAAAATGATTTGGGAAAAATTTAAGCCTAAAATAAACATCCATGACCAGATAAAGATTAACAAACTAGCCTTAATAGTTAAAAAGAAATCCTAAATAGTATAAAAAACAATAGATACAAGATACAACTAAAAATTTTGAAAATTAAAATATGAAACTCAAACTAAACGAACAAACTGAAATATCACTACACGAGATCCTTGTGACCACTTAGTAACCACCAAACCTATGACCAAAACCGCTCCACGATGCGCAACAACTAGGGGACCTAAACAAAAACTAATCCTAGAAAAACATTTTGGTCGATCGACACCGAGTGGTATAGGTAGGTTGTTAACTCATAGCATAATAGGGAACCATCCAAGAATCCAAGTCATTCCTTTCCAAAAATCTGTCCATTGATACTAATATGAAATAAATTTATAAAAGTAAATTTTTATAAACATAATTCATTTTAAAAGAAATAAGCATGATCCGTTTCCCACATAATTTAAAACAAGGAACAAGAAGGGTAGAAGGAATTATTTCTTTATCTTTTACAATAACTATGTAAAAACCCTTACGAAACCATCCACAAATTCATAGATTCATTAAAATAAATACAAAAAAACTGTATAGAGAATATGATTATCCACAATGATTGAAATGACTCTAATAGTAATCGTAATGGGAGAATACGAAAAATACTAGGAACTAAGAGGAGAACCAGAACATATTATACATGTAACTGATCTTGAAGGCATGCCCAACTCAATGACATCATAATGCTAGAACACCCGACCATCAACCTACCTGGCCTAGTTGATGGACCTAATCCCATAGACACAAACCCATGTATCAACCTACTATGTCCCACTAGGTTGTACAATAACATAGACTAGTGATGCAAATGATCTTAGAATTCATCCTTTTTATGCTAGGTTCTCATGTTATGATTCACCATGGTGTGTTCCATACAATCTACAAATATGCCTCATATTCATAACCAACCACACAACACAAATCAAAACCACCCTGGACACATCATGGTTTGTCCCTTTCCCCAATATAATAAACATACAAAGGAGTTATAATTCTTAGGACCCACCCATATCATGATTAATGGACTAATAAAGAGAACTAACAAAGGATGGGGTTTTCCAAATAGCCATTTCAAATTTCCAACTAATTCTTAAGATTAAAAACATTTAACCATTTACCAAAATCACTTAGAATCAATTTCAAAAACAACACCAAGCATCATTTTTATACTATTCATATTCAAATGGTCCATTAGACCAAGAATTCACAAAAATGTTCCCATGTTCATTCTAAATACAAGTAAATACACACAAAGCATACAAAAGATACAAACAGTATTTAGAACTACTTATAGGTGAAATCTATTTAAAAAAAACCAAATAAGACATAAATATACAACAAATCCCCCAATAATGTTTCGTGTCCTATCAGGAAAAACCTTAACAAACATATTATGATCCACTTTCAGACACTACTGAAACTGATTCCTCCTTTACAGTAATTATGGAGCTATTTTAGGGAAAACATGAAAACGGGGAGAAGATATGTTATTAGTGCTGATTAGATTTAGAGTACCATCTTTATTTGATTTCACATCCATGTGTGAACATAGTAATCCCATTGATATGCCTTAATCCAATAGAACACTTTATAAACAATAAAAACATTCGATACCAATTAACATAAAACCACTATTTTATTTCAATCCAAATCCATAAATTTCAATCTTTTATAAAATACAACATCAGTTCACAACAATGAGGCTATTCTCAAATCATGTTTGAAACCACATCAAAGAAAATAACCATGCTTTGCATATAAAATCCAAAATATGACCAAAATAAATTTAACTATAAATTTTAATTTGAAAAAACCCCACTCATTCATGAAATTTCATATAAAATTTTCTATATACAATTTAACAAATATAGGTGGCACTAATACACATTGGCATAAACCTATTTTCATGTAAAAACTATTTTTAGTTGATTATACTATCTTAAATACACAACTATGGATTAACTATAAATATAATAAATTATTAACACATGTATTAAGAATAAATTATGAAAAATAAGGTATCATGGTGATTGAAATTGAAAATGAAGGCATGAAAAAACCTACCGTTTTGCTATGAAACTAGAATAGAACTAAATAAGAAGGGAGAACTAGGCCCCATAGATGATCGGGACACCCAGACATCATGAAATTAAAAAAAAATTATAAAACCACACATCAACCCTATCATCTATGTTTGTTCAAATAGGAACCAAGTTAAGAGAGAGAAAGGAAACTATTTGGGAAGAGGGTAAGAGGAAACCATGATGAACCACTTGCATTTGATAATAAATCTCCAAAAAATAGGTCTTAAATGATGGAAAATTAATGGGGTGACTCCTACGGTTGATATCTAATAGGTATGGATTCATTTGGAGGACCAATCACCAAAAATGTTTTTTAGGTTAAAAGTTATTAATCCCGTAATGGGATGAACGGTTTTGATAAATTATTTTTTAAACCATGTTAATATCATGAGAATGCTACATGAAAATTTTTCTAACATGCATGTTTAGGGTGCATGGTTAGAGAAAACCATAGTCAAACTCTGTTCCATGGAAAATAGGCCAACATACCACAAATGACACCCAAAAAATTTGGCATCCCACCCAATGATCCTTGAATGATTTAAACTCAATATAGTGGCACTATGGGCATCAAAAACTATCCAAAATGAAACATTATTTTAATAAAATTCACAATCAACATAAGATGAGTTAGAAGAAAAAATTCCACCCAATTACAAGGACTTTGTTTGGGCACTCAACTTGAAACTCATCCAAAATATCTAACATTGAAAAATAAGAAAATTATATAAAACTTGTGGTTGGGGTTTGAAATATCCTCCAAAAATTATTCCCTTAATTATAAAGGCATTAATTAGTGATTTATTTCATGAAAATACTTATTTTTGGGAAAATCAATTGACCATACCCAAATAAGTTGTTACATTCATCAACGAACATTTTTTACTTGTTCCATGAACCCCCTCAATTATTTTTATTTCAGGTTTAGATAATATTATCATTATCATTAATATACTTGTATTTTTTTAAATTATGGGTTCTACCTACACTTCACACACTTCCATGTAAAGGTTAATGAACATACCATTAATGTTTACGATGGACTGCTACCTTGCGAAATAATGATTGTTCGTTTAACTATTTCTACCTATCATGGTGGAATGTATGATAGAAACTCTAATTTTTATAATATAATGAATATTTATGACATTATTAAACATCTAGAATAATAGTATCATATCACAAACTTTACCACCTATGCTTTTAGGAAATGATATTATAGCCAGTACATAAGTATGGCTTACCATCTCCATGATGCGACATTTTTTCTTTTTTATATAAATTTTACATGGGTTGAAATAATGTGAATTATTTTAATATATATTATTTATATTACAATAATTTTTTTGGAACTATAATATATTGATTTGGCCTTAAAAGAACATGTTTTTTCACATAATTTTAATTAACTTTTAATGGTTTAATTGGTTATTTTTATACATTATACTAAATATTAACACATTTATATTTTTATAAAAAAATAATTTAATAGATTTCTATAATTAATCATGTATTTTAATCATTAATTTTTTCAATCTATGTTCTTTTTTATTTTAGAGTCTAAATTTGTTTATCCAGTTGTTTTTGTCTGTAAATTTAATAGTTAGCACTAAATAATTAATTTGACCTTTGAACATGATTAATGTGTTTTTAATCTCACATTTCATGTATTAAATATTAATTAACATAATATAAGGAAATCTAAATTTTAGATTTTTTTATCAATTAAATTTTAATAAATTTATGTTTATAAACTCACTACATATCTTTACTATAATTTCATTAATTAAAATAATTGTCTAATAATATTATAATTATATATCTACCTTAAATTAATTTGATACAGTTAATATTATAAATAATTAAATGTTGTTTTATAATTTTTTAATTAAATTTTAATAATTTAATATTATGTTTATTTAATTTTAAGTAAAGTTCCAATTTTAGTTAAGTTTAAATGATTTTATTATTTTATTAAATTTAATAAATTATATAAACTTTCATTTTTTTAATTAAGTTTTAGTTTTTCTTAATTATTTTTTTATTCTATTTAAGTTTTAATTTATTCTACCCCTCTGTTTATTTTCCAGGTTTATGAGTTGCATCGTGTTATCCCTCATTATTGTCTCACCGTCTAAACTGTGCCACAGTGACTCCCATGCACCTTTTCTTTTCCCCCACCAATGTTCTTTTTTACCACCTCAAGGTATCTGTATTCCCCTTTACAGTGCCACTTATCACCATAACATATAATACATTCTCTCAATTCTATTCCCTTGCATAGTTTCCTATTATCAGCGATGCACCCATCATTTTCACTATCTCTCACAGTCTTTAAAGTTCACTTCCATTTCTCATATTTCACCAAACCTGCAACTCCTTATTGTAATTGATGATCCACACAGTAGTCCGATAAGTCCGAGTTTCCTCAAATATCACCTCAGCTAGAAATAAGGTGTTTTTATCTACGGAGAAGTCTTCTTGGAGACCTCGAGTGTCCTGTAGCCAAAGAATGACCACCGCACGTCGCTAGTGTTCACCTGGAGGAGGACTGGATGAACCAGGAAAACCACTGGAAAACCATAATGCCGCCTTAGAATCTGCTGCAACCAGCTGCTGTGGAGATGTGATGTTACTTCATGAAGAGATCTGGGGAGGCCTTGCATTGCCAAATAGAGCCTTACCACATCTCAATAGAGCTTGTTTTCTACCACTATCATTTCTCAACTAGAGGCTAAAGTTAGAATTGCAGTGTTGGGAGGATTCTTGTTCGAAGGCACATGTGTCATCATGAGCAGAGGAGCCTAGATATATCCATTACATTGCTGGACTAAAACACCGCTGAGGGAGAACCGCATTCCATTTGTTCGCGGAATTGCATGGAGGGATCCACCTCCATGTATCCTCTAAGCCTGTAAGAGATAGACATTTGTCCAGGACAAAGTTCGATGCATTCTTTTTTTCTACAAAGACCACTGGAGGAAGGAGCTCGAGATGCTGTACCATTTGGTGAAGTTGGCTGGAGTCACCATGGAGAAGGGAGGCGAATCAGTAGGGTTTGAAGGAGAATATTGAAAAAAAAGTTAACATAATAAAAAACAATTAAATATAGAATAATAATAAAATAAATATATAAAAAAATACTTATAAATAAATAAATAAATTACTAATAAAAATAATAGATAAATAATTATAACTTACAACTAATTAAAATTAAATATATTAAACAATAATATTAATGATAAACATATTAATAAAATTAAAATAATTAAATTTAAAACATTAATCAATATAATATTTATAAATTATCTTTTTTATGAATAAAATAATTATAAAATATAATATTTAAAATTAAACTATTTATTATGATAAACATATATAATATTTTTTAAAAAAATAATAAATATTCCAAAAAAAACATAAAAAAAATATTATTAATTTAATTATTTAATAAATACATTACATTTTACTTAATTTAATTTTATTTAATCACATTCATAATTAAATAAATTAATAAATAAAAACCATTAACTCAAAAGATTAATTAACATTAATAATTAATATAATAACTAATAAATATTTAATTTTACAATAGTGCTTTTTTTATAAAAGTAAAATTTTGAACGTGGATATATTTTGTTATTTTTCTGTTCTAAATTTTCAGGTTCATTTAGTAGATGTGTATACTTCCATATTCACACAATTAACTCACTCGAAGTTAGTTACGTTAGAAAAATTAATGTGATGTGTCAGTCGTGAATGAAACACACATGTGCGGTGCATATGTGAAGGATATTTGATGTCGATGAAGAGTGGCGGCGATTAGCAACATATTATAGTATGGATAAAGCAAAGTTGAAGAATAATTTGAGGGGGGGGGGAATACTATTCTGATTCCACAAACACACAATTGGAGAGAGAAAATCTCAAGATACACAAAGGGAAGTACTTGAGATTTGGAGTAGCAGGAGTGAAGCAGCAGTATATGATATTCATTCTCAGATGGAGGATCTCTCTTCCTCTGCATTTATAAGTTTTACACTATACTAGATACGAATATATTGACAATTATCTTAGTTTAATATATTTTTCTGAAGAATATGGAGTTTTATTAGTAAAACTTTTATCTTCTTCAATTAATTTCTTCAATGTGAATCTGATTCTTTCAGCGAGATTGAATTTTATTATTAATAATTAAATTTAATTAACACCTTCAAGAATATAATTCCAAATCAATTATATTTTGGTGAGATCAATCATTTAGATAGTTCATCAAACATTCAAATTCAAAATCATCAAAACTCTGGGAGAGATAACTTTCTGATGATAACCTTTTATCATTTTTCTGTATGTGGTATTTGATATGGAGAACTTCAAGAACTATAATACAGAATGTTATTTCTTCTTTTGAGGAAGAATTATCAACTAATTTTGAAGGTGTGAATTTAATCAAATGAAGAACATTCATTTAAGCTAATAAGGTTCTAGTCTCCTGAGTATTCTTTTTTATCTACCCTCACCACTTCTATTTCATTTTGTATTTATTTTTAGTTTACATTGACTCATTTCGCTATATCATTTTTCATTTTAGAAAATGGAGAATTTCCAAACGTGTTTCATTACTGCTTTATAAAAAAATTGAAAAGTAAAAACAGTTCCACTCGTTGCACTGCTGACAATAGTGGAGTTAATTAAAAATAAAACAATAGAATTCACTCACCTACCTTCCATGTAAATTGACCATGCACAAATGATCTCATGTATGTTATTAAATGTAATTTTGAGGGTTGTGATGACATCTGGGCACATCAAAATTTGGCATCATTGTCGGGGAGGGAAAGCACTAAGTGTTCTTAAGGAATATTAATTGAATAAAAAAGATAAAAAAACGATTTAAAAAACTGTGAACTGGAACCTATTGATTTTTTTGAACATTAAAAATCTGAATCAATTGTGAAACATTATGTGTTTAATCTCAAAATATTATTGTTTAAAAATTATGTTAATGAAAACTGTGATCAACCGGGTCCTGATTGTGTGTGTTGTGGATGTTATGGGCACACTGCCTAGCAGTGGGTCCAAATCAAACGACAACAGATTTATTACATTGAAGGAAATGAAAACATTGAATCTTGTCCTAACACCCTAGCAAAAATTGACCGAATTAATTCTAAATTAGATGGTAGGGTGGAACTAATTAACACATGGTTAACTAAATCCCATGAAATTCAACTTAGATATTCTCAAGAGAATGATAAAAAAATTAGAAAACATGCTCTTGGATTTATAAAAAAGGGTTAATGAACAATATGAATTTGAAGAAGATAAAAAAGAAAAAGTTTATAAAATAATTGAAAATCAAGTAGAATTAGAAAGTGATAGCGAAACTGGAAAAGAAACCATTCTCATTGAAAAATCTGATTCTGTTGAACTAAATCTGGAAATATCCAACTCACTGAGTTAAGAAAATAACATTGAATATTCCAATATGAATTATAATGATTTTGAATTGGACAATATTGATGTTAAATTAAAAAATATTGAAAAAGATAGACCAGTTCATTTAATAATTCCTAATTTGGAGAAAATTCATTTTTTTAAAAGTTTTGAGAATAATGTCACTCAGGTTGAAGATATACTAGAAAATAATAATTTGAATGTTAAACACACTTCACCAAACATTTCTGAAATTTATTATATTGAGCCTTAATTGGATATTGGGTATAGTCTGGATGAGAACATTAAAATGGAAGTTAAAGAATCAGAATTTTTTAAACCTAAATTGATAACCATCTTCAATGTTTTGAACCTGTAAGCACAATAATTTCTTGAATTGTTGTTTGATAATGATTAAGAGGGAATTATATTTGATTAAATACTAAGTTAATAGTTTTAATTTCCCTATTCTCATAGTAATAACTTTTCTAAAACATTTTGCAATTAAATGGTAATCAGTGTTAGCAAACTTAAGGAGAATTGTGTTAATTTAAAAATTCTGGAAACTGAATTTATTGAAACTGAATTGTAGAATTATTATCCTTAAATTGTTTTGCAACACTCAAATTACATGGTTTTTGAAAGTTATCCTTTTAAACATAAACATTAAAGACAGGTTGAGGACACAATTGACTTCGGCAGAATTGATTTATTAGAAGTAGTAGATGTTGAGTGTTCATTCCCTTATTAGGATCTTTTGGAAGTGATTTACAATATTGTTAAACCTAATTTAGTTACTGGTCATATAAATTATCTTCATTTTCTATCACTTCCATCCTCCCCTATAAGGGGTGCTGAGCCTTGTGGTGATATTGTTATTAGTCTAGAGGGGGACTCATACTTGTGTTTCAATGTTCATAAATCTTATCAGCACTTTATTGAATCCCCTCTTGAACCTACTATTTATTATTCACCCACAATCACCCTTGTATTTGGTCCTGTTAGTGTTGAGGATAATAGATATATCTATGAGGTCAATGCCACACCCTTTGTTGCATCTAGAACTATGATCTCCCTTCATCTGAACACGAATCATGATAAAATCTGAAACAAATCTAGAAGCGTACAACTATATGCTCACAACTGTTAAAGGGTGTTCTTTAGGGATTTATATAAGCTATGAGAGTTTGGTTGTGTTTTTATTAGGTTCCCATAGATTTCATTCATTCATTAAAAACAAATGGGCCACACACATGTGGTGGTTCTTACTGAGGAAACCACATCCACCTAGTGACGATGGTTTTATGCTTGGTGAGTCCGGATGGGGACTATAAACCTACTGCTGCATGGGAGGCAACCCATGGTTTCCTTTTGTTTTCAACAAAACCCAAAACATTTGTGATTAAATAAATTCTAAATAAATAATTTAAAATCATTTCTTCATGGGAGTCAAGCCATGATCTTTCTATTTTTTTAAATTTTTGTACATTTTATTGTTGAATAATGTTTTTCTTTGTTGTCTTCTATATTCTCTATCTCTGGTGGATTTTTTTTCCATCTTTACATTCTCTGTGTTTCTAGGATGATGATGATGTGTCCTTTAATGAGTGGAATTTCCATGCCTAAGGAGTCATTGAAAATCTAGTCACGGAAGGATTTTTTTTAATTTTTATTTCAATTTTTTTCAACATAATGCTTTATAAAATTCTTCTTCTTGCATTTCACCTAAAATAAAAATTCTGTATATGTTTTCAATTCTACTTGAATTGGAATGAACTTTTTTTACAAGTCACTATGATGAATTTAAAAAATTATTCTTGTACTTCACTGCTGAAAACCGAATGTCATTGTTATAAAAAACATGCAGAGCTTGAAACTATGTATAGGGGAGTACATGCTTCTAGTCTATTGAATCTGATTAATGTTGGGATGTTTTCGATGAACTTTTTCTACTGTATTGAATATCTAACTGAATAAATTCTACTAATCATTCTTTCAACCCAATTAATTGTGAACCCACTCCTTATATGCTTCTTTTGAGCTACATTGAATTTCGTTTTCACTAGACATAAATGTTAATGAATGTACTTTCTAATGTACCCGCTGATATGTTACTCTTTGTGGCCAACAATATTTTTGAACTTCATTGAGACCCTTTAAACATATCAATAAATCTACTAAATTAGAAATCTGTTTTGAACCATAATTTTTGAATTATTATTCTCTTATTTATATGTCGTCTTTGGAGATAATGTTGGGTTTTATGGGTGGTGGAGGGGCTCAATTATTGAATGTGCATAAATGTGCTTTAATGTAAGCTCATCAATTCCCATGTCACTTCAATCTTGTTGTCATCAAATGGGTAAATGTTTTCAAAATTCTTGCATACTTTTAGGTTTTACACTGTACTAAATTGAGTCTTTCCTTAGGAAAAGTAAATTAATAAAAGTTAATATTTTATTTGTATTTGAAATTTATGATATTGAATGATTTCTGAGTGGTCTATATTAATGATTTAATTGAATTTTTGGTTTAGGAATTATTTTTGAGAGTGAAATGGGTGATCTGATAGCACAGTTATGATCATAATGCTTGGAACTAGAAGTTTTATCTTTATTCTAGGGACAAACATTTTTATTATTATTTTATATAATTACCTTAATGAGATAGTGTAAATAGTTTTTATATAAAAGTTTTTAAACTAGAGTAATTTGGGCATCTAGGATCCGACAATGAGTCTTTATGACCCTAGATGCTGGGTAAGTTTTTGTTTACTATAAGCCCTTTGTACACTTTGAATAAGTGCATATGCACAGTTTCTAGCACATGATACATGTCTTGGTAAAAATAAATAGCATTTGGGGTCAAAAAATGGGCTCATTAAAGAGTGGGGAATGATAAAAACCAAATGAAGAAGTGGTCAATTGGTTTATATGGGAGTACTTTAGGTTGTATCATGAGGAGATTCACAAAAAAACATATTTATTTTTGGAACCTAAGTAAAAAATTAAAAGTATAAAGTTATTACTGTTAAGATCTTAATTCCACATAAATTTTAACAATTGCCAAACTCATACGTTGAACATAAGTCTGGATTAGTGTTTTTCACTATGCAGTATCACATATGAGTCATGACATCTTCATTTCTTGATGATTCATAGTTTTCAAAACTGCCAGTGTGAATTTTTTCTAGGAAATATTCATATGAGAAATTTATTTTATAAAATCTTATTAATGTGTTTTTGAAGTCCTCTCCTTAATGTTCTGGACATGATATATTTTGATCAATTTAATAAAATACTTATTCTATTTCTCAATGATAATAAAACATGGGATTGTTTGAGGAAAAACAATGCTTAAGTGTCAGGGAATTTGATGTGGCCTTAAAAACAGATGTTTTCCACATCATTTTAATTAAATTATAATGATTTATTTGGTTATTTTTTTACTTTATACTAAATATTAACACTTTTGTATTTTTATAATCAAATATATCAATTAATAAATTTTTATAGTTAATCATGTATTTCAATAGTTAAATTTGTTAATCTATGTTCTATTTTATTTTATATTCTAATAGTTTTTTAGCTAGTTTATTTGTTTGCTAATCTAATAGTTTATCGATAATTAATTAATTTGACCTTTGTACTTGATTGATGTATTCTTAATCTAACATTGCATGCATTAAATATTAATTAATTTAATATAACGTAATATAAATTTTAGTATCTTTTTAACAATTCAATTTTAATAAATTTATGTTTATAAACTCACTGAATCACTTTAATTTAACTTTATTAATTAACAAAATTGTTTAATAATATAATAATTATATATCTACCATAATTTAATTTGAAATAGTTACTATAATAAATAACTAAACTTTGTTTTATAATTGTTTTAATTAACTTTTTATAAATTAAATGTCTATTTATTTAATTTCATATAAAGTTCCAATTTTAGTTAATATTAAATAGTCTTATTATTTTAATAAAGTTAATAACTTATAAAAAATTTCTATGTTTTAATTACGTTTTAGTTTCTATTAATTATTTTGATCATATTCTTTTATGTTTTAATTTATTCTACCCCTCTGTTTATATTGAAGGTTCAGGGGTTGCACCGTGTTAATCCTTTTACTGTCTCACCATCTAACACATACCGTCGTGACTCCCAAACATCGTTTCTTTTCCTCCACCACTATTCTTTCTTACGGTCTCACCGTAATTTTATTCCCTTTAACAGTGCCTTTTTCCACCATAACATGAAATAATTTCTCTCAACTATATTCCATTGCACAGTTTCCTCTCATCACTGATGCACCCATCATTTTTACAATCTCTCCCAGACATCACATTTCACCCCCAATTCTCCTATTTCACAAAACCCACAACTCCTTAATGCTATGGATGATCCACACACCAGTCTGAGATGTCTGAGTTTCATCACCTATCAACTGAGCTCGAACCGAGGTGCTGTTATCTAAGGGGATGTAATCTTGGAGACCTTGCGCCGCCTGAAGCCTAAGCATGACCACCGCACGCTGCTGGTGTTCGCCTAGATGTGGACCGGAAGAACCTAAAAAACCACTAGAAAACCAGAATTCCCACTTGGAAACTGTTTCGACCAGCTGTTGTAGATATCTGAATCTACTTTGTGAAGAGATCTGAGGAGGACGAGCTTTGACAAATGGAACCTCGCCATGACTTTATGGAGCTCATTTTTCACCGCTGTCATTTCCCATGTAGAGGCTAATTTTATAATTGGAGCATTTGGAGGAGTCTCATTCGAAGGCTCATGTGCCTTTATGATTAAAGGATCGATGACTAAGCCATTTTGCCGCTGGACTACAATGCCACGGAGGGAGAACCACATTCCATTTCATCACCACATTTCAAGGATAAATACACCACCACCAAGCCTATAATCTTGAATGAGATATACCTCTGTTTGGGAAAAAGTATGCTGCATGATTTTTGTTTGAGAAGACCGCTAGAGGTAGGAGCTCGAGACGCTGCACCATTTTCAAAAGTGTGCTGGAGTTGCTATGGAGATGGGAGGCAGAGCAGCAGGGTTTGGGGAAGAAGATCAAAAAAAAGTTAACTTAATAAAAATAAGAAAAATAAGAGAATAACAATAAAATAAATAAATAATAACAGATACTTAGAACTTAATTAATAAATAACTAATAATAATAATAAATAAATAATTATAATTTGAAACTATTTAATATAAAATATATTAAACTAGAATATTAATGATAAAGTTATTAATAAAATTAATTCAATTAAATTTATTTATTTATAGAATATAAATTTTATATATTAACTTCTTTATAAATAAAATAATTATAAAATATAATATTAAAAAAACTATTTATTATGATAAACAGAAATAATAATTTTTTTTAAATTAGTAAATATTCAAAAAAATATAATACCAATATTATTAATTTATTGATATAATAAAGAATTTACATTTAACTAAATTTAATTTTTATTTAACCACCATCATAATTAAATAAATTAATAAAAAAAATTATAACTCAAACGATTAATTAACAATAATAATTTAAATAATAACGAATAAATATTTAATTTTACATTTTACATTTGTTTTTAAAAGTAAAATTTTTAATATAGAAATATTTAGTTATTTTTCTGTTCTAGTTTAGAAGGTTCATTTAGTATATGTGTATATGTCCAGATTCAGACAACTAACTCACGTAGAGTTAGTTATGTGAGAAAAATTTGTGTGACGTTCTAGTCTTGAAAAAAACACATGTGTGTGGTGCATACGTGTAGGATATTTGAAGTCGGTGAAGAGTGGAAGAGAAAATTAGTAGATGATAGCGAGATTAAAAGTAGAGTAGTAGCAGAATTATGGGGGGGCTCTCATTTTGATTTTAGGAATACACAATTGGGGAGTGAAACTCCCAAGAGATAAGAAAGGAAACACATGATATTTGGAGTTTCATGAGTGAAACATCAGTACGCTGTCTTCATTACTAGAGGGAGGATCACTCTTACTCTTTTTTATATGTTTTACATTGTTCTTTCTATTAATATATTGACAATGATTTCAGTTTAATTTCATTAGGTCAAGAATTTGGGGTATTATTTATTAAAAAATTTAACTTCTTTAATTAATTTCTTTAATGGGAATCTGATTCTTTTCCCAAGATTGAATTTTTTTCTTAAACATTAAATTGAATTAACACCTTCAAGAACATAATTCCAAATTGATGATCTTTTGGTGAGACCGATCATTAAGACAGTTCATCAAACATTCAATTGATGATAACCTTTTATCAATTTTCTGTATAAGGTTTTTGATATGGAAAACATCGAGAACTATAATACAGAGTTTTATTTCATCTAGTGAAGAATAAATAAAAACTAAATTTCAAGGTGCAAATTTAATCAAATGATGAATGTTCATTTAATCCAATAATGTTCAAGTCTCATGAGCATTATTTTTTATCTACCCTCATCACTTCTATTTCCGTGTGTAGTTATTTTTTGTTTACACTATTTTATTTTGCTGTATCATTTTCCAGATTAGAAAATATGGAATTTTCAAACATGTTTCACTGATAATTTATAATAAAAATTGAAATGAAAAAAGATGTCCACTCGCATCACTACTGACAACAATGTACTTTATTAAAAATAAAACCTTAGAATTCAGTCACCTTCCTTCTCTATGGATCGACCCTACTCCACTATGCTAGTATAGGTTATTAATTGTAATTTTAGGGGCTGTGACGACATACTACGACATAATATATCATATAATTCTATTTATTTTAATATGAAAATAAAATTAATGCAACACTCAAGCATAAATATGTCCTACCATCTCCATTAATAATGTATTTCATTTTCTATTTATATCTTCTATAGGAAACCATAAATATACTATTGATGAATATATATGACATTTTTATCATTTTAATAATTATGGGGCTAATAAAATCATGATGTATGTATGTGGACCCAGAATAATAAGTCAAAACATGTATAAGAAGCCAATTATTTATTACACGAACCATAAATTAAACTAAGAAATGTTAATAAGAGGGTAATATAATGTAAAAAATAATCTATATATGGTATTATATATATGAATATGGTTCTATATAATATGTATAAGAAATATATATTTATTATAAATTAGGTTATCATGATTATGATTAGAGTAAATTCATAAAGTAATTTAATTTTATTTCACTTTTTTTCTATGAGATACATGCCATATTCAGCACTCCCTTATTTTGTGTTGTTTATAAACTAAACTATAACATGTTATATTAATAATTTTCATTATTTAATAATTTTTAAATAATTAATTTATTTTATTCATTATAGCGGTTCAGGAATCCAATGTTACTAAAAAGTAAGGGATTTGTGTCTCCCTTTTATTTCTATAGGACACATTCCTTATACACATATTTTCTCTTCTACATGTTGTACATACATCCAAATAATGTCGTTTTTGAATATTTTACAGAATATTATGGTATTATAAATTCCACATAATTTTCTTTATTTCAAGGGGAATTTGATTCTACCGGTTATAATGTAATGTGTATTTGATTCATAGTCTCACCAATATTTGGGATTATTTTGTTTTAAGGTTCTATTGGGGAATACTTACTTCCATAAAATTTATTTCTAAAAAATATTAATGAAGTTATTAATATTCTCAAATGTATGTTTGATGTCCCTTGTACCCATGTTTGACTTTCTATTTTATACATGGTTTTAAAATAATCTTTATTGCAGATTTCTAAACAAGGTACATTGTGACTTTTTAAGAAAATTTATTAAAGGAATGTTTTTTAACTTATACTAAGTTAATGAAATTTTTCAAAATCATGATTCCTTAATTATTTTATGTTTAATTTACAATATTCCAGATTTTTTTCAATGACATAATTTTGGGAATTTATCATTATTTAATAAAAAAAATGTTTTAAAGCAGAGTAGATACATTCCATAAGGATTATTTTCAAGTGATAAGTCAAAATTATATTCCATCTCAGGTATAATTATTTTATGTTACTTATGTTTTATGAGGAATATGATTCAATTCTAAAACAATTATTATTTCATTGAATAAACTATGTTTAAAATGGAATGATATTTATGAAACCCATTTCTTTTCATGGGATAAATTATGATTGAATGATGTTTCTATAATTTCATTCATTATATGGGTTCTTATATGATAATTGAGTATTTTTCTTTTGGAATATATATATATATATATATATAATTATATTTAATTTTTTATGCATGGGAACTAAATCTCTATAAAATTCATCTGGTAAAGAAGGATAACTCAAAATGTATATATGTTTTGTATGAAACTGGTTTCATGTTCATAATTCTATATGTGGACCGGGTTTTCATGTCCCTAAACTTATGATCGGTCGAGGTTTTCTTGTTCAAATTATTATACAAGGCCCCGATTTCATTCCCTTAATTTAAGGATTGAACCAGTTACTATTTATATATGTTAACAACGTTAGATTTTAGTGTGTTTGACATAATTTATTTTCTTCAGTTAATGATATGATTTCATGGATTTTGTTCATTGATTTATTAATGATTAGTGTCTTATGAGCTACCACTATTTTTTCCTTGAATCATGTATATGATCATTTGTATGAATTTTATATTTTTATAATGTTATGTTTTGGTTCTCATACCTTTTAGTTCATGATTATGATTATGTATATTCTTTTCTTCTCCTTACATAACTTCTAATTTCACCCTTCCTTATGTTTCATTTCCCCTGGATACAAAGAAATATATTATGTTTGATATATCAAAATAGATTCTAGTTATGATCAAATTGAATGGATAATATGGATATGATTTATGGACACATTATTTATGTTTCTAGGTTTTTAAAGGAATTAAACTTGTATGGTCTTTGGTTGTGTATTTATGTAATGTAATGAATTTTATAAAAAAAATGATGTAATATCCATGTTGGTCAAGGAAAGGTCATTATAATTTGGTTATATTCTCTCCACAATACATGTAGATCCTTACATCTCATCTATTACCACTATCAAATGGGGATACATTATTGAGATAACACAACACCACCCATTTATATACTATTCTTATCAACCAATGTATATATGTTATTTTGATTTTTTATTGAGAATAATTAGTCACGTAAAAATGTAACCAGAATTCATATTTAGGTCTAAATTTTTGTTATTTTTGGATCATTTATCTTCTCTGAAATAATTATTTTAATTTAGAGTGACTTTTTTTATAGTAAAATAGGATTATACCTTATAAATCATCGCACCTCTTAGAATGTTAGTCATGGTGTTCTATATTAAAGGAATGTCATTTCAGATTTCCCACATTTGTCTTTATTATTATTATTTTCTTAATTTTACCATAAAAGAGAATTTTTACATTTAATTAGATGTATGTAAAAAAATTATTTTGTTATTTTTTCTTTATAAATTTTGAGAAGTGTATGTATAGCTTATATAATGAGTATTTTGATTAATTTTTGCCCAATTTGAGTTT
This sequence comes from Viscum album, assembly GCA_963277665.1. Lineage (NCBI taxonomy): Eukaryota > Viridiplantae > Streptophyta > Magnoliopsida > Santalales > Viscaceae > Viscum > Viscum album. Next base: position 1,011,781,252 of record OY728140.1, read on the forward strand.
GAGATGGCTGGATCATGAATACAATATATCGTTCCAAATCCCTTAATTATTTATATTTTTTTATTTATATTTTTATAGATTTTAATTTATTTTCTTTTTTATTTATATGATTATAAAAAATGGGCATTGGTGTATGATATTTTGATGAAAATAATAATGGATAATTTTTTATATGAGCCTGTAATTAAAAAAAGAGAAATTGATAATGTTTAGTGTTTATAACATTATGAATTGTATATTTATGAAGATGTTGATTTTATTATTATATTTTTTTTCTTGGTGAATTCTTATGAATTAGTTTAAAAAATTATATCTTATGTGTGTGTGTGTGATTAATTGGGTTTGACAAGTATAGTATTAAAACATTCTTCTGTCTGGGTGCTTGTATTCCATACTAGGTAGAGGAGGTATGTAATTATACTAATGAAGAGAGGGTACCTAATATATTTTAATATTGTATTATTTATTCTCTCATTTATATAAAGTTTAAACCAATTGTGGTTAATATATTATATTTGATAATGGAAATAGTAATTATGTTTGGTTCTATTTTATTTGGAATCATGGTTAAATTTGGAAATGAATTTTATTATTTTTATTTAATAAATATATTTTTTTTCTTTTATAGAATAAAATTAATTATTGATCACTTCTCAAATTCATCGGGTGTAAGGGATGTCATGGGTTTATACAAATAAGTCATGTTTCTCAACCCTAAATGTAAAAAATAGTATGTGTCTACATGATGTTCGACATGATATAGTTAAAGGATATAAATATTTCTTCATTAGAAAAACGTTTTATCCATGGGGACGATGTAACACCCTTAGATTTTATGAATTAATTTTATTCCAAATAAATTATATTTCATTGATGGCTTCCATTTCATGCTACACCATGTTAATGTTTCATTCTACCCAAAACCAATTAATGCTTTCTATATATACAACACTGAGCCTAGATTGTGTTATAAGTAACACTAATTTTTTCTTATTTTACAGAAAATACATTTTTCCATCGATATCATTTGTTACATGCAATACTGAGTTATACTAAACTATAATCGGATATTAATATTGTTATTAATGTATTAGTATAATTATAATATATTCATTGAAATTTATGTTAATAATAAGATAAAATAAATTGTGATAAAAGACCTTAAAAATTTATATAAACATAATCCTTTTATTATAAATTAGTTATCAATGAATATAAGAAAGCTTTGAAAATAATGAAATTCATTTTCCTTGAAAAAAATTATTATTTATACAAACTTGTTTTACATAAATAATTTTTTTAAAACTTTTGATAAATCATTTAAGTATAATGAATATATTATATATTCAGACAATTGTTTAACATTCTTAAGTATTTTCTAGAAATCAGATTAATATAAATCTAGTTTTAGTCATCAATATCAATATTTTTCAACAATGTAGTTCTTCATCATTTTAATTGAATAATTATATTAAAACTATATTTTAAAAGTTTTAATTTATATTTGAAAAAAATAGATATCATTTTTAAAATGGTAATATCAAAATTTACTTTTATTTTTTATTTTTTTGAGAAGTTTCATTTTTTTAAGAATAATGATAGAACAAAATTTAAATTAAAATAGTATTTTTCATATTATATATTTATTTTGATAATATATATATATATACATTTTTAAATTACAATTAGTTCAACTATAAATAAATAAATCCAAATTTAGGTTGTTTTAATAAATTTCAAATTGATATTTTATACTAAAACATTTTAATTTTATGACCATTTTAATTTAAAAACCCATTTTCCAAATACATCTATATGTTTATTTTTAAATTAATATATTCCACTTTTATGATCATAATTTTTGTAAATGGATTCCAAATTTGAATTTGAATACTATAAAATATTTAAAATATAAAATTAGTTTTTTAAAAAAAAATTAGGGAATGCAGTTTAAATTAATTACAATGACCATGGTAAAAACTGATTTACTTAGTGGAAAAACCATAATATTAAGATGGTTAAATGACTTAAAAACGTTTCAAAAATCCATTGAATAGAAATATTTCATCCATATACCCATTTTTAATTATTATTTATAATTATTTGAGTAGAATAATTTAATAAATATTTCATTTTATTCATTTCCTTTGTGTATTTAAAATAATGTCACTCATCTACTATAAAAAGGGACTCAACCCCCCCCCCCCCTTCAAACATTGAAATAACATTTGATCATAAAAAAATTCTTAATATCCAGTAAGATTCCCTCATTCATCCAATAGTATTTCATTTGAGAATAACGACAACCAATTATTTCCATTGGTGAAACCCAATTTAGTTAACCAATGAATATGTAATGTTCTTCAATGGGAAATTTTGTTGTATTTATACTATAGACCTATTCTATTTTATTTATTTAATTATAATATAATAACCAATATATATTAAATAAAAATAGGTGATTGTTTTATGGTTAATACCAACACCTTCACATACTTCCATCAAATGTGATATGCAAACATCGTTTGTGTGTATGGTGGACTATCATCTAACGAACTGATGTTGTTTGTTCCACTTGTACCACCTCTTACGGTTTATAATAATGATGTAAATATATTTTTGTTATTATATATATATATATAAATACATGATATTTGTGATTTATTGTTATTTAATAATTATATAACACATTTCTTCATTCAATATATTTTTTGGGAATATGACTCCATTATTTGCAGATGTGTGGACTGTAAACTCTTCATAAAGGTGTGATTTATTCACATTTTACAGAGGTTTTATTAAGAATTTCTTTCTTGAAAACATGATATATTTATGTAATAATAATTCTACTATAATGATAATAGACACACAAATATAATTTTGTTATCTCTCATTCAACATTACAATAAAATGGAAACAACAATCATGCGTACATACAACAGAACATCTATTTGAACAGTGTATTTCATTTCATAAATATATATTTTATGTATAATTAAAAATACATATATATAGAACATATAATGTCATTATTCACTTTATTACATTCTGTAAATAATTAAATCACGATCTATGTAATAAGACCACGAATAACAAGGAAAAAATGTAAAAAAAGTGGTTTCCACTAGAAACAAAACATTAACATGGAATTGTTAATAAACGATTAATATATATCCATATGTGAATAATATATTCTAATATATATATATATACATATATATATGAATATGATTTTTTTCCCTTAATAATATGCTTATATTTATTATACAATCAGTTTAAACATTTATTTATTGATTCACAAATTATGGTACCGTGATTTCAAGTCTCATATTTATTTCTGTGAAAATTATAATATATATAGAACTCATTTCTTTTGTGTAATGAATATACAAACCAGAAATTTATTATATTTTTTATCCAAAAATTTATTTTCATTTACATATTTATTTTATGATATCTTTATCTTGGGTTTTATGGTTCAAAAGCTACCAAATCTATAATATAAATTTGTCACAATTTTCCTTTTTTGAGAAACATGTTTTTTATGAACCTAAATTTTTTTATGTGGTGTTTATATTACTATTTTGACATGTTATATAATTAATATAATTATTTTAAGGTTATTTTAATTTTCATGTGATGTTACTATTTTGAGTATATTATGATTCAAAAATTACCAAATTAGATGGAGTTTATTACTATAATATCATCGTTAAATGGGATTGTATAAAATTATAATTCCAGTGATGAAATATTATTATCCATATTTCAATAACTACCATGAAACTTTTTATATAATAGTTATTAAATATATATTCAAGTAATCATACTGTTTTATATTATTGGTAATTAAAATGATTGATTTTTTTTAAAATATGACTTATTTATATCTTCGATCGGAAATCTGTTTTCTTCCATAACATTGTTTTATTAGAACCATTACTAAATATTCATTTTATGATTTCTAAAAGACATTTTTAAACATTTTTTACATATTTAAATAATAAATTTATTATAATCAATATTCATTAAATTTTCCAGTTAAGGTGCTTTTCTATATATTTTATGGTAATAAGGAATATTCATCATGTACAGATTTATCCACTGTCATAATCGTCACTTCCTTAATGCTTCCGTTGAAATTTCACAGGGTTACATTTAAATAAAAATATTTTCTTAATGTTCTTGGAATAATTTTTTCAATAATGATTTAAATGAAAATGCAATCAAAAAATGGATTGATGTCTTAAAAATGGATTTAAATTATTTTCAATGTTTCCTTCACGTTTTTTAAAATAAATTTTAAAATAAAAAGGTTTACAAAATGATTTATACTTTAAAAAAATTTCAAAGTGGAATGGTTATTTTCCCCAAGACATGTTTTCAAACATACTTCCTTCGTTTTCAAAGTGGTTTTCAACAAATATGATTTAAAAATATATTTTGTAATAGAAATTATATTTAAATCATGTTTGTTTTCTCTTTATAATACTTCAAGTGGTAGATAAAAAACATATCCACCTAATATGGAATCCACTAATATAGTTTATTCTTTAATGTCGATATGATCAAAGGAAACAATTATTATTCCTTATTTTCATGGTTTATGTTTGATATGAATAGTTGTTTATGAAAACCGTTTCAATTCCATGGGTTATACAATGATATAATTATTTTCAAACCTTTTTCATTTCATGGATTCTTATATGATGAGATGATTATGATCCCTATATCATTTCTGTAGTTTATGATAATATAAAATGTTTGTTATACATATAATGTAACATTTTTTATAACATGATGTATATAAAACCCATCAATTTATTTGGGTCATGATATAATGATTGTTATATTATATTTTTTCACATGAATGTATGGTATCATTATAGGTAAGGTGGGACCTTTATCTCCCCCAAAAACATTAGTTAAATTAATATATCACATGAGATATAAATGGATTAAATAAGGAGTGAACCTTGTCTAGTAATGTTCTTTTTTCCATTAAGATGGTCTTGGGATTGATCATTGAATTCAAAAATGGTCTTTGGAGTTATCATTGACTATTAAGTTGTGAGAAAAGTCAACAATCTTGAGCCACTATGGGAAATAGTGTAAATAGATCCACTATATGCCAAGGGATGTGACTGAGGGTGGTGGTGTGTCCTTCCTAGTAGGTGTATCCCCCATGATGTTCCCTAAAATTGATTTTAAATGAACCTTAAATTATATTTAACAATTTAAATGGTTATATATATGAAGAAATTTAATTTCTTATGAAAATGTTTTTAAATCATGAATCAATTTCATAGAATTCATTATTATTTATTTCCTATGAAAATCCAATATTTATTACATGAATCATAATTATGATAATATATTTATAGTTTATTCTCTCCAATTCCTAAGATCATTTTATCATACTCTTATGTCCATGTTATGCTTACATGTCTAACTTATTTTTACCATTACTGACCAGCTGAGATCACCCATTTTTATGTCATCAATCCCTAAGTTTTGAAGAACGATTTTATTTTAGAGTTTTAATGGGAATTATTTGATGGGATATTTTCATGATCTTTCAACAAATTTGAGGAATGTGTTATATTTTTATAAACAAAAATATATAGTATGGTCCTTGAAAATGTAATATTGTAATGTGATGATTATTTATCTAAATGATGTAATTTTAATTTATGTTTAGCATCAGTCACTATAGTTAGTATTGATTAAAAGGTTTACATAACAATTGGAAGCTAGGATGAGAAAACCATAGTGAGATAACTAGCTATATATGTAATGATATATATAGAAATATCTCTAATGATAACTCTAAGGATTATTTAAATTATAAGAAAATTTCCTCCAATTTTGGTAAAGGATATAGCCATTGGTTTTTGAGATATACATCATTTTCCGGATACTAAAAGTGGTTGTTTTATGGAATAGATATAAAAATGGGAAACAACCCTAAAATCATCATGTTTAGTTCTATTCAATCGGGAACTAGTTTATGATAATGGGTAATTTAACACAACTGATTTGACACACTCAAGGCATGTTCTTTGGGAATTCACAATCACTTTACAAACCCTCATGAAGAATTTAAATAGAAGGAGACTTTGAATAACCTAGGATAAAACTAAGGTGTAAAATATTAATAAAGTAGGTTTTATAATTAATATATCATATAATTTTTTTTCATGATTATGATGTTTCTTCTTATTATAGAGTTTCTTACAATTTGTATTCTGGTTTTAGTCAAGGGTGTGAACCAAAAGAAACATGGTTAGTATTTAATGTGATGGAAAAATTGTTGAAGAGTAGTTAAATGGGATGAAGACTAGAGTAAATGACATTCTCGTTATGCCTAATAAATTTTTGAGGAACATGTTAAATAATGTTTACCTTATCCAACTCTCAGACTCACCAAGAGGATAATAAAAGGGCTTGTTGAGTGTTTGGGTAATTGAGAAAATGGAGGAATGAATATTCAGTTTTATTTATGTCGATAATATGGACGGAAACACCCAAGTGAATGTTTTTAAAGAATATGAACATATTTTGATTATAGAATACAAAGAAAAAATGAATGTAACTACAAAATATTAAATTATATGTTATGTTAATATAAGGAATGATAATAATTTATTCCCCTATACATCCTCTATGGTTGAATGTATTAAATGCAGAAAAATGTGCATTATGAAATTAAATTTTTTATGTGGAGTGCTCACAAAGAGAATCATAAAGGTGGTATGAGTAATGGTAATATTCATGATGATGATTAAATTATAAGTGAAGTGTGATAAAGAAGATGGATTGTGTAACAGAATGGCGAAGCCTTATTAATTTCAGAAGGATAAAGTGGAATAATCAAACAATTTATATATTTATATTTAATAACTGGGTTATATAAATTGTAAAATATATATAGATTTATCAGTTAATTTTTAACACTTTAGATTTATAATAATATATTTAATGGTTTTGATGAAATAGAAATTTCATTTAATGGAAATCTTATATACATGTAAAATACATGAATAAGGGAAATATAATCCTTAATATGTTCATAATGTTGGGATAATGATTCTTGGCTAAAGATAGGATGGATACAAATAACTAAATTATATTGTATGATTACATTGGAGATAATTAATAATTTTCATACAAAGTGGTTTATAATATCAAGGATGGCGTTTATAACATTTATTTATTTAGGGAATAAAGCCAATAATATTTTGAGTAGGAAATAATTCATTTTTTCTGTAATTATTTATGGTAATTTAGTTTATTTCTTTATTTCAAGTGAATACACGAAGAAAGTATTAAAATTATTTTTATATAAATATTAGTAACTTTATGATATATTGGAGTCCAATGTTAGACTGATTTTGAAAAATTTAGTGACCGTATTTATAATTTTTTGGATTTTCAATTATTTTATGGGTTAAACGATCTACCATTTATGGAATGGTTTAAGTTAAAAAAAAGATGAGGTTTTAAATATTTATGGTATTATCCCACTATATGAACATTATTTATATTGAATGAAAAATTGTGGGAATTATTTTATGATTCTATGTAAATATATATGAAATAGATCATCATTAAACCTCATGATATTTTAGTGATTTAGGAATAAAAGATCACATTCATTTGTTAGAGAATGTGATGAGATGGGAAATAAGTAAGGGACAACCAAATAAATATATAATGCATATGAAACAGGCTGATATCAATTATGTATATTTCATTATATTAATATAATGTTAAATAATTCATCAACTCTAAAAAAACTTATTGAAAAATATTAATTATAATACATTCATTTCTATTAAACCGGTGATCATAAAATCATCAAATATTTGTAGGATTGAGACCCTTAACATTCCCTTGTTCATTAAATTTCTTATGTTCAATGATCCAATTTAGTCTCTATAATAATCTATTCTTTTTCCATATCGACATTTTCACTTTAATCATATTTTCCCTTCTAGGGAAACCTAATTATGGGTTAATATGTATTACTATTATGTTATTAACTTTCCAGTTTTAATGAATGTTTTAGTATTGTTTTTTACAATGTGGGTTTCTATCAAATGACTATTCATGTATTAGTCCTTCGATAAACCATATGAATCTAGATAATGAAGTTCATTTTAAGGGAGATATAATTGAACTCCACGAATTTTTATGAATTAATTTTTTTATAATAAGTTAAATTTTTTTGATGGATTGAATTGAACATTACACCACATTAAGAAATAATTATATGCAACATGAATATATTTTTGTGCTACATAAAATTCAGATACTATAATGCATAACATGAATAAATATGTATATCTTGTGTTACTCACAATACCACATTCCATCGACTATTTTTGGTAGATGCAAGACATAATTATATGGAACTCAAATATATAATTAATATTGTTATTAAAAAATTATTATTTTTTAAACCATTCTCTTGGAATTTAAGTTTTAAATAAGATTTACTGAACCGTGATAATGTTATTTACACATGTATATAGAATTAACCCTTCAGTTATCATTTAGTAAGGAAGGAAAGTAAGATGTATTTGATAGTAAATACATTCCATTTCTAAGAAAACTATTTTTCTATGTACAAATGATTTTAATCTTGTTAAATTAAAAATAATAATTTTATTATTTTTTCTAATGATAAATATATATATATATATTTTATATTCAAAAAATATTTAAAATTAACTTTATGTGTTTTAATGAAAATAGATATAAATAAATCCAATTTTTGGTTTAAAAAGATATATTTTTTTTAAAAAATATTTGCCACATTTTAATAGAATAATTATTTTAATAACAATTATTAAAACATTCATATTTTTTATTGGACAAAGATAACATATTGATAGAAATTTAAATGTAAGAAATTTTATTTGGGTTTCTTTTTTTCTTTTTTTAAGATGGATATTTTTTTGTAAATAATAAAAGCACTAAATATAATTGAAAAGTGCATTTTTATATAATTTATTAATTTAGTTAAAATATAAAAAAAAAATTAATGTATAATTACATCAATAATAAATAAATAAATCCAATTTATCTCATTTGAGTAAATTTCTATGTTAAATTATATAGTTAATCATTTTAAATGATTGATTTTTTTTTTGAAAACTATCATTCATGACATATTTGTGTGATTAATTTTTAATTAATTTATGTTAAATATGTGTTTATGAATTTTTAAAAGGGGATTCCATATCTGGAATTATTGTAAATAATAATTCATAACTAGGTAAAATTGGTTTTTGAAAAAAATAATACTCAAATAAAATATATTAAATATTATCATTAAGGTAAAAATATGTTTGATTAGTGGTTAAACGTTAATCATAATGGGGTTAAGTGACTCAAAAACATGTCTAAAATGCATTGGGTATAAATATTTAGGTCATATAATCTATTTTCTAGAAATTGTTTTATTATTTGAGGCACATTGTGTATGAAATACCTCCCAGTAGTTTTCACCTTTTTGTATTTAAAATAATGCCACCACTCCTCCACTATAATAGTTTTGTCACCCTCCCCCACCCCTCACATAATCACACATCTCAATTGATTATTCACATGAAAACCATGTAATTAAATCCCATAAAAAAAATTTTCATTCTTCTTATAATCCTCCATTTTTGTATTAATCTACAAAACAAGTCCTTTGGTGAAAATTAAAATGAGTTACCTAAATAAGAGGTAACATTTCTCAATGAATTTTTTTTGTTTATTTCATTCATAAAAGAATTATTTATTTTTATATAATTAATATATATAATCATAAGTATTTTAAATATATTTTTATTATTTTTATTATGAGAATATGATCTACTCTTCTAAAAACTTCAATAAAATGATATAGATAATCACCATTCATATGTAAGACAGGCTACCGCCTCGCGAACCAATGTAATTTATTCTTTCATTACCACATATTATGGATGGGAATGATGATTTACATATTATATATATATATATATGATATTTTTATTTTTTATGATTGTTTAATTATAACTCAAATCATTCCTTCAATCATTATATTTTTTTGGAATACAATAACAACTTTTCTGAATGTGTGGACTACCACATCCTTAATGCGATGTAAATCATTCACTTGTTACATGTAATATTTTATTGACGGACTTATTATACTCTTGTGATTATTATTAAATAAAAATTCTACTATTATGTCAATATATATATATATCATTTTATTTTCTTTCTTTCAATATTATAAGAAATCGGAAACACTCTTCATGCGTACATACAACCTACCGACTCTATGAATGGGTTATTTAATTTATTAATTATGTGATTTATTTATTGTTATAAATAAATATATAATGAATATATTTTATATTTATATCAATTTTTACATTATGTTAGTCATTAAATCATTATATATATATATGGACCAAGATAACAAGTCAAAATATTTAAGATAAACAATGTGATTATTAAAAAAGACAAAAAATTAGCAAGGAATTATGAACCAAAGGGTAATATAAATTCATTAGTGAATCACATATCATATTTTATATATTTAAATGGGGTTTTTATTAAAAATAAACTTATATTTATTATATAACAGGTTTGATCAAGTATGATTTGAGTGAAAGGTAATTTTATTTCTAATATCACTGTTATTTTTGCGAGACAAATGACCAAGAATTTATTATAATATTATTATCCTTAAATTTAGGTGTTTATAAATACCAATTCTATAATCACTAATTCATGGGTTTTGCGATAAAAAAGATACCAAATATGTAACATAATTTTACCTCTGTTTTTCTTCATTGAAAAAAATGTTATGTTATACACCAACATTATTTTAAGAGGGGTATATAAATCACTTTTACATGTTATAACATGAGTCTAATTTTTTTTATTATGCTTAATTATAAGTTATTATTTCATGGGTATTATGATTCAATGTCACCAAAGTGGTACAAGTTTAATTCTACAATCTCATTCTCTATTGCGATTGTTTATGATTATAATTACAATACATGAATATTATTAACCATATTTCAGGGACTCTCATGAATTTTATTATCCACAATTTATCCATTATATCTTCATTTAATAGTTCTTTTATCCACTATTCGGTAATTAATCCTATAAAAAATAGTCTTAATGAAAATTTGATTTTATATCTCTCTTCAAATAGAAATTGGTTTTCTCCAAAAGAAATATTTTCTCAATATTATTACTAAAATTAATATTTTTTAGATGAAATTTTTACCATTTCTTTGAAATTTTAATAAAATTATTTTTATAAATAATCTTCTTGTAGTTTTTTAATAATGTCACATTTCTATACTGTTTACACTGAAAAAATAATGTTTGAAATTTACCGATTTACACGCCGTTATGATCGTAAATTCCTTGATGCTTTTTTTGAATAATCCCAAGGTTATTATTTTAAAAAAATCCAAATATTTGAGAATTTTGTTATTTTTATCTATTTTATAGAGAAATTTTTTAAAGTATGTTTTAGGTTTTGAAATGTTTTTTAAATATTTTTTTCAAATATTCCTATATTTTTTTCAAATTTATAATCAATAAAAATGTTTATGAAAATTATTAATGTTTAAAAAAATCCAAATCCAAGAGGATATTTTTTTGAATACATGTTTAATAAAATTCATCATATGTTTTCAATGTGGGTTTCAAAGAAATTGTTTATTGAAAATGTATTATATTATAAAAATTGATTTTATTGAAAGGATGATTCCCTATAAAAATGCATCAATAGTTTTTTAAAATTCTCTCTCCATCTAAGATTAAATCATTTATTATAGTATATTATTTTTTAGGGATTTTATCTAATGACCCCATTATTATTTCATTATACGGTTTATGTTTCAGATAACCAGTTCTTTATGAAATATTTTTCTCATCCAAAAGTTATAAAATGATATGATACTTATGAAACCCAATTAACTTTATAGATTATTAAATGATAAAATAATTATGAATCTTCTCTCACTTTTAGAGGTTATGATATAATGAATGTTTCATGATTCTCATTTCATTCCCTGGATTATGATATATTTTTTGATGGAACCATCAATTTTTATGAGTTAGGATATGATGAATGTTTTATTATCTTACGGACAACATATATAAGATTTAATTATTTGATGGTTGGAACACATATCTCCCTCAAATAAATTTTGTAATGGTTTATATCTCGTTAAATATACACAGCTGAAATGGGGTGTGAACCCTATTCAGTAAGGGAATATTGTCTACTAAGATGATTTTGGTAGTGAACCTTGAATACTAAGATGAGTGAACATTGACTATTAAGATGTGATGAAAGATGAAGGGGTAGAACCACTATGGGAATAATATATAACACCATAAACTATAAGGAAAGGGTTGTGATTATAGATAGTGGTATGTCTGGCCCATTAAGATTAGTCATTAAAAGGATTCCTGATATTTTTTGGAAATGTACTTTGACTTATAGGGAATGATTTTATACATGTATATGTGGGTCATAAGTCTTTGTATTATTTCATTGTTATGATATCACAACTATTTTTTTATTTTTCCCATTTCATTCATGTCTTATGAACTAAAAATATTATTTTTGTAATCATGGTTATGTTATTTGATGTGCAGGGTATGATATTCATATGTTATGATCATATTCAGATACACGTTTGTTCTTTTATTTGTATATATCTCAATATTTTTACCCATACTATACATTTGTGCTCACAATTGATTATGTTTTCATTCCCCAATTTATGAATAATGGTTTTAATTAAGAGTAATAAAGGGGAATATATTTATGGGTGCTGTTGAAGATATTTCAAAAAATTAGAAAAATGTGTTCCATGTTTCTAATGATATGAAACTATTACAATCGTCGGTAAAGTAATTTTGTAATTTTCTTGATATTAATATAAAATAAAGTAATTTCATGTATTTTATGCTAGGGACATTGTAGTTTGTACCAAATTAAATAATTACTCACCATTTAGAAACATTCTTTTGCAAGCATTACTGACATATCTAGGGATATTTATAAGTATATGTCTAGGGATGTATTGAAGGATATGTCATAGGATGTGTTAAAGATTAAGTAATTCTACTAGATTTTTCATAATGGATAGAGCATGTGGTTTCCTAAAAAAGAATCCCTGTCTAGATATAATAAGTTGATGTTTCTATGGAACATATATAAATGTGGTTAACTACCCTAAAAACATTGTATTGAGATAGACTCAAATGGGAACTAGTGAATGACCATGGGCCTTACTTCACACCAGGCTTTACACTCATGGGGGATATGGTTTTTGAAGTCAAAATATCACAATGAACCATCACGATGTATTTAAATATAATAAATTAATTATTAACCTGGAATAAACCTATGAATTCATATATTAATGTAGTACTTTTCAATATTTAGATATCCAATAATTAATTTTTCATGATTATGAGGGTTTTTTATAAGGGTTTCTTAAACTATGCATTATATATTTTGACAATTGTGAGAACCAGATGGAACAAATTTAAAAGTAAATGTGATGTAAAACTAGTATATGAGAAGTCAAATGGGATAATTACTGTAGTAACAGATGTGGTGAGTATGCCTAACTAGTTTATATGAAACATTATTAACAAATTGTATCTTAAAAAAATCCAAAACACACCAAAGAATATAATTAAATAGTTACCTAAGAGATCAGGTAATGGTGACCATGGATGTAGGAAGATTTTGTTTTATTTGTGTTTATAATGAGGAAATAAGCACCCAAATGAATTTCCTTAGATGAATGGGATGATTTTCTTTACTATGGAAAAGAACGACATAATTAAAGTAACTAAGAAATTAAATTGAATGTTTTTTTAATTCAATGAAAAATAATAATGGCCTCCATAAGACATCATCAATGTTTTAATGCATTAAATTTGAAATGAATTGTCATTATGAAAATATATGACCTAAGTGGGTAACTTAGGAATACAATATTAAATTTCGTACAAGTATTGATTATATTTCCTATGATAATGAGACTACAGGTGAAATTTGAAAATAAATATGAATGGAAGAATATGATAAAGAAGCCTCTTTAATGTCTTATGGGTGAATTAGAATAATCGAATTAATTAAGTACGCGGATTGAATATTTACGTTATATGGATTGTAGAATATATATTGATTATTTGGTTTTTTTATAAGGATCTATGAGCATATATTGAATGGTTTTGATAGAAAAAAATTGTTTTAATGGAATTTTGAATTTCATAGAAAACACATGATAAAGGAAATTATATGCCTTATTATGTTCCTAATTTTGACATTATGATATTTCAATAAAGATTTGATGGAAATGAATATGCATATTAGATGATTAGAATTAACTTAGAACTGATTATTCATTTTCTGACAAAGTGGGTTATTCTAACTTAATGAGAGTTTACAACATTTTTCGATTGAAGAAATATATAAAATAATAATTATAATAAGAAATAATGCATATTTTTGAAATGCTTTTGTAGTAATTTCGGTTATTTATATGTTTAAATAGAATACATTATGATGGTATTAACATGATTGGAATGTGAAAAATAAGAGCTACATTATAATATATGGGGGGATGATATTATATTGTGTTTGAGAGTTTTAGTGACCTTACTTATAATATTCTTTAATTTCATATATAGGAAATGATACATGGTTTACCATTTATGGAATGGTTTAAGATAATATTTGAATGAGGTTTTAAATATTTAATCTATTATATCAGCATATAAATATTTAATCATAATGTATAACTTTTTATAAATATTTTTTGGAATAATAACTTATTATTTATGGAATGTATTATCATTCTACCTCCAGATCTATTAGTGGATCAAGAATGATATATTTACCATCATTTCACTATATAACAATGAAGTGTAAATAGAATATGGAACCACTATAGGATGATATTTTTTATATGAAATGGAATGAAATCAAGTAGGTATATTTCCTTCTGGTCATAGATTATAAATTAATTCTAAATCTCTGGGAAAATAATATTGAAAAATACTCATACTAACACCTTCATTTTTCTATAATTGTTTACACTTTTTGACCTTTCAACATTTTCACTTTCAATATATGTTTTCTTATGTTATCCAATGGGTTACATTGGGTAAACGTTATGTTACCAACTTTATGGTTTTAAATGGAGTTTTATAATTCATATTTATGATGAGGGTTTGATTGAAATTTAATTTAATTTATTTGATAACCTATATGAATTTTGGGGGAGAAATTCATTTTATGGGAGGTAGAATTTAGCTCTGTGAGTTATTATGAATGAATTTTTTTAATAAATTAAATTTATTTGATGGATTTAATTAAATTCTACATCAAGATCAGAATTGTTTTTATGAATAAAAAAGATGAAATTTTTATATCCACAACTATGATCCTGAATTTATTTACACCTAACACTATGTTTTTATTGTGTTACGCACAACACCATGTTTCTTAGACAACTTTTGAGACATACATTACCGATTTCTACCAAATTATTATATAATATTAATGTTGTTATCAAAATATTATTATAGTTACCACTTAGACATTAGAATTTACATTACAAATAATGTTTTGTTATTTGGGAATAATATTATCTACACATGTATATAAAATTAATTGTTTTTTAACAATTAAAAAAAATTAGGAAAGAAAAATTTGAAAATAATGAATTTTTTTTGATGAAAACTACTTTTCTATATACAAACATGTTTTTATCATTAAATTTTTTTAAAAATTGATTAATAATTTTTATGGAATGTAATAATTATATATTAAAACAACTATTTAACATTAATAGAATGTATTTTCTAGACAATATATAAGAATACATCCAATTATATGAGTAAAAAGCTATATTTTTTAATAAAAGGTAATTTTTTCATATTTTAATGGAGAAAATGTTCAAATTGTTGACACATTAATATTTCTTATTTCAGAAATTAAACATAATTTTTAAAATAGAAATATTAAAATTTTATTTTTGTTAATATTGAGTATTTTTATGAGATGTTTCACTTTTGTGATAAATTATGAATACATTGAATTTTAATTGAAAATAGAATTTTCATCTAATATATATATATGGTAAAATATATATGTTAAATTTTTTAAAATTATAATTAGTTCAATTATACATAGTTAATTCCAATATAGGTAATTGGAATCAATTTCACATTATTATTGTATATAAAAACATTTCAAACATTTCAAACTATTTACGTTGAAACCCCTCTTTCATGACATGTCTGTGAGGTTAATTTTAAATTACATAATTCCTATTTTATGTTTGGAATTTAGATTAATATATTCCATATTTCGCATGATAATAATTTATAATATATAATATGTTTGACTTATTGTTTAACAAAAATTATTAGTAAAATAATTTAAATTTATTTACATCGATTATGGTAAAAACATGTATACTAAGTGGTAAAACAATAATCTTATTAGGGATAAATGAACAAAAAATAATTAAAAAATACATTTTATGGAAATATTTTGACCATATGTAGTCTTTTATATCATTTTTTTCATTACCTTAGGCCCTTGATTTAAGAAGGACCACCCAATATTGTTTACCTTATTTATTTATAATAATTCAAGTCCTCCTCGACTATAAATAGGTTCTCACGCACCTCCCCCTCACATCATCACACCTATCAAGACCATTATCTTTTAAAAAACCAAAACAAATCTCCACTAAAAATCCCCCCATTCATCAAAGAATCATCTCTTTTATATGAAATCCAACCAAGGAGGTCTTTTGGTGCAATTCCAAAAGAGTTACCCAATGAAAACATAAAATTCGTCCATGTGAACTTTTGTTTGATTTCGTCCTTAAAAAAATTTAGATATTGTTATTTAATAATAAAATAATAAAAAATTTATATTAAATATACTAATTTTTTTAATCTTATTTTTAATATCTACACCTTTACACACTTCCAAAAAATGTGGTACATAATTATCGTTAGAGAGTTCGACAGACTACCACCTCTAGAATCGATGTCGCTTTTTTTCCATTTCCACCACATAAGGTTGGAAGTAATTATTTATATAAATTATTTATAATATATATATATATATATATGAAATTTATTATTTATTTATTCTTTTGGAAGTATTTCTATGATATCTTTCCATTCATTCTTTTTTTTTTTGAAATTGATAACATCGTTTGTGGTCATGTCGACTAACGTTTTCTCAAAGAGATATGATTCATTCACGCATTACATGAAATTTATTAAAGATGATTTCTTTAAAAAAATGTTATATATATTAAATAATAGTTATATTATAATTACAATATATATATATATCATTTACTTTTCATTCATTCAATATGAAAACAAAATGGAAATATCAATTCTACGTATATACTACATGTCGTCTCCATGAACTATGTGTTTCATTTTTTCATTATACCTTTAATATATTATTATAAATATAGATATAATGAATATATATGATATATATATATCATGTATTATATTTTTTAAATAATTAAATCATCACTTATGTAAGCGTACCAAGAATACCATGTCCAAATATGAAAAAAGTGTTTATTACCTGAAATATTACTACAATAGAGAGTTGTTAATAATTGGATAATATTATGATATAAATGAATAATATATATTATTATATATATAAATATTTTTCAGTGGTATATTAATTGTAAAAATATATTTATTATATTGGAGTTTGGACATGTTTGACCAGAGTCAAGACTTAATGTTAGTGTATTTCAAGTCTCTGTTTTATTTTTGTGAGACTTACGCTATACATAACACTATTATCTATTGTGTGGTGTATATAATTTCCCTAAATGTATTCTATAATTGTTAGCCTTAAATTTATGGTTATTTAAATATCCTCTTTTGGATATCTATTTCATGGGTATTATGGTTCAAAAGTAAAAAATTATGTAATATAATTTTTTATAAATTTTCCTTCCTTGAGACACATGTTATGTTGTGATACTATATTCATTTGTGAGGTGTATATGATACGCCTTGAAATTTTGTATCATGAATTTTGAAACACAAAAATAATTCATAATAACATTCTTTAACAATAAATTATTTTTTCTATTATCATTCTATATATAAATAGTTAAGCTTACACAACACACAACACTCAGTTAGCATATATTACCCACAAGATCAAGTTTTATCTTCCATTAATGAAGAACAAATTTTAAATCCAATTTTTCAACATTTATGTATGTTATTTTAGAAAATTAAATTATTAATTGAATTTTGAACATCAAAATTAGCTTTGGGATAGTATTGGTATTTTTTTGAAAAGATTAATTTTTTATGAATTGTAAAAAATACTACATTATAGTTAGAAACTACATATTCAAAAAAATAAGTTTATTAATTGAAATTTATTTTTAAAGTTGAAATTGATCAATAATAAAAATATTAATCATATTTAGGTCATTATATTGATATTAATATTGAAATTATATTTAGAACATATTTAACTTTGGAATATCTCATTTACATACATTCTCGCTACATCTGTGGGAATATTATTAAACATAATTTACTCACCTATGTGATTTGATTTTGGAATATTGGAACACATGAATATAATCAATGTTTAATTTATTTTTTAATATGTTCAAATTAATTTTCATTGAATAAAAGAATTAGTATTATTCATTACCACAGTTAAGGGTAACCTGTTAATTAATTGTAAAAAAAATTATGATATCATAATGTTACCTAAAAAATATACTAATTTCAATGGAAAAGTTGTTTTTGAAAAAAACACATTACGAAGGAATTATATTCGTTTTTAAGGAACTCGGTTCGTAATATGACATTTATTATATTTTATTTAAATAATAGTTAAAAAAGGAATATGAAATTTTAATTAATATAACATTTTTAATATTGGGTTTTACATAATTAAAATATTCATAAAAATATTAATTTGAAATATAATAAATTAATATTCATGATTATAATTTAGTTTTAATATCTCGAGAAGATAATATTTAATTAAAGGATTCAATAATAAAGATGTATTAACTATTTAATTAATGAAAATATAAAATAATTGATTTTGAAAATAATAATATAAATATAATTTGGGTGAGTTAATTCCATAAATGATTTTTATTTATGAATTTCCCATATTATTAATTATTAATAATTGTGGTTCTAATTTATATTGTTCGATTGATATTTGTATAAGA
This sequence comes from Viscum album, assembly GCA_963277665.1. NCBI lineage: Eukaryota > Viridiplantae > Streptophyta > Magnoliopsida > Santalales > Viscaceae > Viscum > Viscum album. The sequence continues at coordinate 1,011,800,565 of OY728140.1, forward strand.
AAAAATTAACGAATAGTTTCAAAATTGTCATAAATGATACTTTTAAACAAATAATATTTTATTAAACCATAAAAAATCGCATAAAAAATAAAATTAGGCCAAATAAATAGAATATTTTTGAATGTATCATAAAATATCTATTTGGTATTCATTTGGAATTTTCTATATATAATATTAACTCTTAATTTTTATGTTACAATATATCACAGTTAGAGTTAAAGGGTTTAAATAATGGTTATAAGAAAATGTTAACGATTAAAACATAAGAAAAATATGTCAATAAAATTATTGGTTGAATGTGATTATACCCTTAAAAATATATGATATCTATTGAGTTTTTTAATGGAATCATTTCTAAGAAAATATGTTATAAATTTTCTCAATGAAATATAGTTATAAAATATCACTTTTTAATATCGTTTATGTTTGAATAGTAGAAAAAAATATTTTAAAAAAATAAATTCCTATTATTATTATAATAATTTTAGTATCATTATTGAATTTTATTTTTAATTTTTATAAATTATAAATTTTCTTTAAAATATTAATAAATATTAAAATAGTATTTATCTAATCAGCCAAAAAATAAAATATTTGATTTTAGAAAATTTATTTTTTATATATTTAAGATGATTTATTCAGCCTAGGTAAATTTATACAACTATCAGATATACTATGAATCTGTGAATGCATTATATTTTACTTCCCAATTTTTTGATGATTTTAATGTCAAATTAAAACAATTGTATCAAATTTGATATTAATGATATATTAATGAGTAAATTTATTCTTATATTATTTTAATAAAAAATGATAAATAATCATAAGGGGATGATATATAGTCCAACATTCCTTTTAATTTTGTTTAGGGTACATTTCTATGTATTTGGATATAGTATATTTTGATTATATTTTAATGTTTCGGGGTTTTATAAAATTACATCTCACCACAATTATAAAAATAAACCTTATCCCTCACTTCATCCCACCAATTTGAGCTTTCTATCACCCCAAATTCCCACCCATTTCACCTCCGAACATTTTTAGTTTTGTTTTTTAGGAACTGGTTTTGCAAAAAAAGACCAATCGTTATGTCTCTTAGAGGGGATCCAAACGAAGTCCACCGAAGAAGAGGAAATTGTGTTACCCATTAATTTAAGTTATTTTGTACATCTACTTCATATTCTAATGACGTTTAATTAATAAAGTAAAAAATATTATATAATCAGTATTCTAATATGTTATTATGAAAATTTTAAAACAATATTACTCTTTTTAACCTTCCAGTGAAAAATAATATCATTATGCATGTGTAAGTTTGGCTTATCGTCTCAACGTTGTGTTGTAATTTGTTTTCTCGAACAATTTATTTGTATGGATATAATGATGGATATAATGCATATAAAAAATATTAAATAATATTTATTATTTTTAACTATTATACTATATAATTCATCACCCATTTACCTATATGAAAATGATCTGGTCACTCATGCGTATGTACGGCTTCCAATCTCCACAAAGCGATGAGATCCATCTTCCCCATTTACCATTTAGTAATTACTATAAAAATTTATATGATGGGTGAATATAATAGTTATGAACCTATTATTTTTTTGATATTATTCAAATAAATGTAATTCATAATAAATGAGACTTACCCAAAAAAAATATAAACATAATGAAATGAAGAAGCTAACACTTGAAATGATCGTAATATTGACATAGTATTAACCAATTGATATAACTGGATAGAATATAATTTCATAAAAATGGATATAGATCATATATAATTTAATAACAATATTTATCCATTATAAATGTGGGTAAAAAACTATCAAATAATTTATAGTACAATGTAATGGTTAATTTTCTAGTCTAATTATTATTTGAGATTGATAAAACGTATGTATTTACTGGGACATATTTATCATCCATGTCCATGTTTCTTAAAACATTACTACATTATGTTATTATAATTATTCTTCAGTTTTTAATTTTTTTTCATAGATTGAATTTTTATAAAATATTTTAAATGGAATCTTTTTCTATTTTCCGAATGAGTTTCTTCATGACTTTTTCATCAAAAATATGTTTTTGTTAACTTATCCTCCAGGTGTGGATTATTTACATCATAAAACCTTAAAATTTTTAATCTCCCCTTATTGTACTAAAATTATATTTTAAAATGAATTGTTTTTTTATAATTGAGCTCCGTTTAAATTAATTTAATTTAAAATGGAGATTTTTTATCAAGAAATTTTTTATGATTTTATTAGATTATTTTCATCTATGTTATCATCAATAATTATATTTTATGCTTATTTGTGGTTGATTACTTATGATACAGTATACCCTGATATAATGATGGGTATATGATATATTTTGATTTGGATGATCTATTTTGATACCATTCATGGTTTATGGTTAATTTATAAACATTTCATAAGCTATATTTAATAAAAAACTTTATGTTTTCCTTGAATCAATATTTTCTTATAAGGAAGGAATTGGACATTTTTCGTGAAGTGTGGGGACCTCTTTATCCCCTCTATGCATCATCATGTTTCAAGATACAAACTACTTGTGTTTTTACATGTTTATATACAATGTCTTGGCCAATTCCACGATTGTATAATTATTATATCCAAAAGTATGGATTCCATCAATACGAGATTATTTATTAATATTACATGTGATTATACGACAAGTAAAATATACATGAGAAATTTTATGTGGAATTAGTTGATATTTTATGACCATATTATGCTCAATGTCATAAATTAAAGTATTTATTTAGTTATATACAATTCCTCAATGAATTATGCTTACTTATTATGGTTTCCTCTATGTTATTTACACTTACTGAGAATCTGATCTCACCCCTTTCTTATGATTCATTTTATCCAGGATACAAATATGTATATTATAAATGATATAAAAAGTTAATCTAGGATAATCATGATGTTAAATTGATTATATATGGTGAAATTCATATTTTTCAATTGTAATTTAAGGATCATGTATGTAGTCTATTACCCAAAACAATTAAACTAATATGTCATTTGGATTCAACACTTGAATCTATGCTAATATAATAAAATATTGCATTTTCTCTAGGGTTCTAGGGTTTTGGAATTATAGTTTGTATCAGTGGAGGTTTATTAGAAACCATGGAAATTATATTTAGAAAATATAGATTATGGAATATAACCCTACGATATACATTAAGGATAAGTATAGAAAGTCATCTTACAATGGTGGAATTATAGGTATTATGAGTGTATTCTTAGAAATACATCAATGTATAGATACTAAAAGTAGATATGGACTATTGAAATATATACCTAGGTGTAAAAACATTAAAAATGTGTCATAAGCCTAACACGGGATATCATGGTACACGACAACATGCTTTACTATGATCCTAGTTTAACATTAATATAAGATATTTTTTGGATAATTCATATTTTATTTACAAACTGTTGTTAAGGATTTAAAAGTAAATATGTCTCAAATGAAAAAAATATTTTTATTATGATACTAGTTAAATATAAATGTTTTAATTTATGTTATTTATTTTTCTAGTTTCTAGATTACACACTATGATATGATCAAACCAATTGTATGTCATCATTTAGAAATGGGGTATAGTAGAAGGAATATAAATATCACTGATATTGGATATCCAAAGAGTATTATGGATCATATATTTCAAGGCCTTAATATATTATTTCATAGGGAAATAGTCTCCAAAGAGTTCACATCATTTGATGATATACTATCAATTGATTTTGTGATAGTTAAAGAGTACTCTAAGTATTATGGATTTAGAGGGAAGCATGAGAACAAGTGGATATACGAAAAATTATGGATAAAGGGATAAAGTGAAAGAAGTATTTTATTACATGTTATAATAGTTGAAAAAATAACTTTCTTACTTACTTATATGTATTGGGAGTTTTCAACTATTATGTAGAGAATAGATATTGTACATGGGATTAAAGGTTTAAGAGAAAGGGTTCTAATATACAATGCTTCAACAGCAAGGAGATGAGACCAAATGAAAATCAGTGTCTCAGGATTCAAAGTAATATAACCCCCAAATAATATAATGGATCATCATCATAATTATTCTATTTCTAAAGACAAATAAAAATTATTAATTTTATTTTGTTGTGATTATAGAATTCTACTATAGGAAATTTTGTCAATGATGTACTACTTATATGAATTGTGGAATATAAGAAGTATTATTATTTAGTACTTCTTCTTTATGCATTTAGAAGCATGAATGTTTTAAATCAGGTATTGTGTTGATGAAGGTATTCAAATGTTTGGTATTTATCAAAAATATCTACATTATATAAATATTATTTTATAAATTTAGTGACATTTCTTATGAATTTCTGGATTATGAACTTGAGATGATGTATTCTAAATGATACATAAGGATGGAATGGATTATTTTGAACTTTGTATATTATTGATTTTTTATGAACAATTTTATTTTATTTATCATATGTACTAAAAATATACATTTCGAAAAAGGGAATCCCATAGGTTGGTCAAAAAATTGTCACATCTGGCAAGGTCGTGAGACATGAACCTGAAACTGAAGTCTAACAAGGGTGCATCACCTAACAATGGCCAATGTGATGTCTTACTTTGTATAATAGTGTTTTAAATATTAGAAAAAATACAATAAATTAATTATAACTTCAATTTTTGGAACCATATATAATTAAGAATAATATAATATATCTGAATTTTATTATCTTTTCGATGGATGATGAGTTTGTGGTGGAAAATGGTTAAAGGATGAATCTCTAAATTTCAAAAAAGTATGTTTCCATATGTTCTTAGTAAATTTTTTATATTTTTCTTCAAATATATAGAATTTACCCTGAAACAAAAAATTATATCCTATTAGTTTTTCCGATTAATCAAATGGTCTCTTAGTCATTTCAAATTTATAGATTTCTGATTCATTAACATTCTCCTAATCGTGTTCTCTATCACTCTACATCTGATCTTGATGGTTATATTTTTCATTCAAGACCATGTTTTTTCCAAGGGAACCCTTTTGTTTCTAATCTCTAGTAACCTTCACACTTTCCTTATTTATTTTCATGTGTATGTTTTATCAACCATTGTCCCAGTCTGGGATTTCAATATAAGAATGTTGAATTATAAAATGTTTGTTATCAAAAAAAATTCAAAAATTGTGGGGAAACAATTTATTGATGTATTGGTATTTCTAACACCCCATCACTCCGCAATATTTTATTTCTATAATAAATTAATTTCATTAGAATTAATTATAAACAATGTTAAGGTTACGCTACACTAAACACATAGTTAGGTTGTGTAACACACATGATAATGTTTTACAACATATAATTTGAGAACCAAATATAAATTCCTTTTCGAACATTTTATATATGTTATTTTACCATATAATTTTTATTCTTGTAATTTGGAATATCCAAATTACATTAGGGTGAGTTTTTTGTATATTTATTAGATGTTTTGAATTTTGATGAATATAGACAAATTCGAAATTGTAGACAAAAACTACATTTTTTTAAATTATTATAATAATTTAAATTGATTTCTAAAGTTACAATATATCATCAAAATATAAAATACCCCAATTTAGTTTAGTGGAATCTATTTTTTATTTAAGTTAGATATAAATACTTATTGAGCTTTTGAATGTAACTTACTTGCCTTCTTGCCACATATGCAGGATTGGTATTAAATTTAATTTATCCACATAAGATTTTGGAATTTGAAAGAAAATGACATTAAATTTTGAAATTAGAATGATATTTTTGGTCTAGTATGATCAATTTTTTTAATAGTATCTTTCTTAATTTTATTTACTATGGTTAAGGGTAATCAGGGAATTAAAGGTAACAATAATATTATAATATTGTAATGTTACCCTAAATATTATGATTATTTCATTGGGTAATTGTTTTTTGATAAAAATCAATCTTTGGATGAAAATATGATCATTTTTATTCCCTTTTTTATAGAATATGACATATATTATATTTTATTAAAATAATTGTTAAATACCTAATCCTAAAATTTTAATTACTCTATCACTTTTAATATAGAGTTATACATACAATAAATTTGATTATGAATAGAATTTTAAGTTCTAAATTTTTTTTATTTACAATGATAAATTATTTCAATTAATAATGAAAAAATTGTAACAGCCCGAGATTTTATGAAAAATATTATTTTTAATTTTATTAATGTCTTGTGTTATACGCTACACCAAAAGGAGCTTGCACAACACACATCCTTGAGTTGCCTTGCATTACACGCAGTCGCGACCTTCCTCGATAGCGTGTGTAGTACGTAATACTGAGTTTCACTAAACAACGATATGCTATTAAAATATTATTAAAACTAGTCGTTAAGAATAGTAATAACCACCTTTTAAAATTTTAGAAATTTTAGCTCTCAAAATGGAATTCATTTTTGGATTCGGAGTATCGAATTTAGCCTAAGGTGAAATTTTGGTACTTTTCGGATAACTTTAATATTTTGATGAATAGAGAAAATTACTAAATTATAATTAAAAACAAGTTTTTTAATATAAATAATTAATAGTGATAAATTTTTAATTTGAGTGGTTTTAAAGTATATTTAGAATATATTTTTACAATTCAATACAATGTTGGTCATTTGATGTAATTTCACATTTACACCAGACATAAACAAGTGTTAATCTTTTGATAGTTATTATCTATTAAAAACACGCTATTTGTTGTGACAGCGGAAATTAATTATAAAATTAATTAATGCAATTTATATGTTGGGAATTTTGTAAAATAGAATTAATTTTTTAATTCGAAATACCAATTATAGCATAGGGTGAAATTTTGGCATTTTTCTGAAAAACATCAATTTTTGATGAATAGTCAAACTACTAAGTGGTAGTTAAAAAAATTAATTTTTTCATAAATCGTAATTTTATATCTTATGTGAATTGAATTTCAAAAATCCGAGAGACATGGTTGATGTCAGTAAGTAAAATGTGGTTCAATGAGATGAAAATAATTTTTTGTGAATAGTAACTTTTTACTTTTATTTACCACGGTTAAAAGTAAATAGGGTAATTAAGGGTAAAAATGATATTAATATTACCCTAACACTTGTCCTAATCCTATTGGACAAGTTTATCTCGACCAAAAACAATCTTAAGTGTAAAATATTATCATTTAGGCCCACTTGGATTAGATTAGGACATTTATTATTATTTAATTCAAAGAAGAGTTAAAAGTGTTAAAATCAAAGTTTATTTACTAAAACATTTTTAATATAGGGTAATAAATAATATAATTTCAACTATAAATATTCATTAGAAATCTAAAAAGATTTCCTACATAATAGTATTTTATTTGTAATTTTTATACTTTAAATAGTTTAATTTATTTATGACACAACGATGATGTGGTAATTATCTTTTTAAGAAAATATTAACATAATTGATGTTATAAATGCCCAAATAAATGTAATTTGAGACTTTTTATGACTTAAAATACTTTTCTAGGTTAATATAACTTGTTATTGATGATTTAAGTAACTTGGTTCGAACTTATCATTCTGTTAGAAATTTCATAAAAATCATGTACCAAAGTGTCAAAATTGACATAAATTAGTTTTTAAAACAAATATTATATTATTAATTGCTATTTTATTCCTAAAAATCTAAGGTTCGGCCAAAAGAATTAGATAAGATTATATATATTAATAATAAACAACTTGGGGTTCTTTTGTCTTGATATAGTACGTTTATTAACCATATAGTGTAAGAAAACAAAAAGACACGGTAAAAGTTAAATTATTTAACTTAGAGTTAAATCTAATTGATAAGGTTAAAATAGGAACCTAAACTTGTCTAAATTCTATTGTATGAGAGTATTTCTACCCATACCCACCTTATCCTCGAAATAAATAAATTTGGTGCTATTTAAAACCGAACTTGACTTTATAATAAAATAAAATTTTTTGTTATTCCAAAGGTGCCCCTCTCCTCCCTTATAAAAGGGCACCTCCTCTCTCTCTTCCTCACACAACTTTGAGCCTTCAAGCTCAGCCAACCCCTGCCAAATTCACTTATCCACTTCCCTAGAAACATCTTAGAGGTTCTGGTATTCCTCAAAGACCAATTTTAGTGCCCTAAGTGGAGGTCTCAAAGAGGCACTTCAAAGAAGAGGAGGTTCGGACACTTACGAAGCAAATCAGACCTAAGGTAAGGGAAATATCACAATATCATTTTTATCCGGGATTGTTTATACTTCAGTATTTACTGGGGTGTATTTTATCATCCATATCCATGTTTCCTCAATATGTAATATTATTTCCATTCACCTGCAATTGTTTAAATCCTATTTTACCCTTCGGTGAGTTTTTAGAAAAAGATATGGAAGGAATCTTTTTTCATTTTTCATACGAGGTACTTTTTTGACTTTTCTGAAAAAAGTACGAAAAGAATGTTTTTTTAACTTATATGACATGAATGGATTTTTAAAACATTATTTCCAAGAAGAATCCTTTACAAGTTTTCAAGTTTATTTTTAATCAACTTCTTTTAGTTTAAAGTTGTATGACATGTTAAGGAAGGAAAAGTGTTTTTGAAGAAAAAAGGATATTTTCCTCAAGAATGGAGTTCAAGTGTTTTATCAAAATTATTTTCCATATAAGATAATAAAGGGTTCTATTTCTATCCCTATTATTACATTTATTTGACTATGTTGTGATGAAATTATTTTTATGAATTCCTTTATCTTATATGAATTGTTTTATGATGTCACGATGTTTAAGATTCCCATTTTTATTACATGGGTTATGCAATGATGTATGGTTTATGATTTTGTGTCACACATAATAATGGTATCATTATGAGATGGGTGGGACCTATATCTCCCTCCAATTCATTGGGTAAATATATTATATCTCATGAGATAGACATGGTTGGAATGGTAGGTTATACCGGTTCAGTGAAACAGGACTCAAACAAGGGTGACTCGGTTCAGAAAGGGAATTTTTCCACTAAGATAGTCTTGGAAATGAGGCTTGACTAATAAGATATGATTCTCTATGATAATGTGTGTATGCCACAAAGTTTCATGTTTTATGTTATGATTATTGGGATTTCATTTCACTACTATGATTTATCCCATGTTATGAAATTATGCTCTCTTTTGCAGGTTAAGTTTTCCAAAATGTTACGTTCTTATGAAAATGATGTGATTGATATTTCTTTTGTCTACCATTACTGAGAATTTGAGCTCACCCTTTTATGTTTTCTTTTCCTCAGGATATAAAGAAATGTTTTAGGTTAAAAAAAGGAAGATCATTATGGGAGATGTTGAATATCTTTCACAACGATTAGAAGATTATATTCCGAGTTTCCAAAGACACTAAACTATTACGATCCTTGTGTGTGTGTTTTTGTTATGTACAAATTATTCCGCAAAAGTAATGTAATGTCCATGTACGTCAAGATACGGGTCTCTACAGTTGGTATCAGAGGAAAGGTTTAGTCAACCTTTGGAAACTAGGATGCGAAAGTGTTAGTGAGATCCCTAGAGATATTTCTAATGTATGTCTAGGGATGTCCCTAAGGATAAGTATACGAATAGGATATAGTCCTAGAACTATGGTAACGATCTTATAATTTAACCTAAGATGTTAGATATTGATGTTACTCCCCCTTTATTATGATTTTCGCCACTGACACTATTTTTTTTGTGTTTTATAAAATGGCTGGAAACAAGATGATTCACGATAATGGAGGATATGATGGATAATGGAATGATATTCTTCATAATGAAATGGGATTTGGAAGTCCAAACATCATTATTATACTGAATCAGAGATCTCATAATATGATCAATAAAGTAAAATTTGGTAAGTTTCCTGACTCGGCTAATAAGAGAAAGATGGAGTTTCATGATGATCATAGAGGAAAGAAAGTTCAATTTCCCCTATGTAAATCATGTGGGAAGAGGCATCAAGGAGAATGTTTCAAAGGAACTGGAAGATGCTTTGGGTGTGGAAAAGAAGGACACAAAGCAAGTAAGTGCAAAGCAAAAGGTTCAGTTAACACCATGGATGAGGATAATGGTTTTGCTAAAATATCAACAATGGTTAAATGTTTTGAATGTTGAATGTACGGGCATTATGCAAACCAATGCCCTAAGGTAAAGTCTCATGAAGGGAATCAGTATGGTCGTATGGGTAGTATTTATGTTGATGATGATGAAGACACTACAAATGATATGTGAGATGAAATAATTGTTGAAGCTCGGTCAATGGTTTAAGAAGGTAGTGGAATGATTACTTGTTTATCAAGTGTAATGTTGTATAAGTAATCTCATGGTACTATGGAATAAAGAGACATCTCAGGATTGTTACACTATTTTCTTTCCTATGTTTTTAAAGTGTATGATTAATGGTACTAGTAACAATGAAATGTTATTCAGATATTTTTTTGGAAAGAAGATGATATGCGCATAATGAAGGGAAAATGAGAAAACCAAATGTTTAACAGTATTCATGAGCTCACGATTGATATAAGGACTAAGTGATGTCATGGTTTGAGTATATAAAATTTTTAGGATTTTGGTATGTGGAAGGTGTTAACTTTTAACTGAATTCATGTTTTCACTAAGGTATTCAAGAGAATACATGATTAAGGACTTTGAATGTTTGGAATGTGACCAACATAACATATCTTATGATATATGGGGATCGACGATGCTGTTAAATCTATGGTAATCGTTTTCACTATGTTATGAGAGTCGACTGCAGTATTATGGATAAGCCTAAAGATTGGAATGGATTATGTTGGACATAAGTTAGTATTGTTTAAGGATAGAAGTTTTTTCGATATTATTGATGGGATGTTATAGTTTTAGAAAAAGGACAACCTACAGGACGGGCGACAGACCATCGCGTCGGACAAGGCTATGGTAATCGAACCCACTACCGAAGTGCGACTGGCCTTTATTGCCTACCACTGGCCTACAGGAAGTCCCTGTTTAGTAGAAACTAGTTTTATTTTATTAACCAGTACGATATATGAAGTATAAGTCCATTTTAGGAACCATATATGATTAATCTCACTATAGATTGACTTATGTATATAATTTTTTCTAACCATTTGTTTGAGACAGATGGAATGACCCATCATTCTATCACATTATCTGCTAACACTTCACAAAAAACAAATTCAACTTCATTTATTTAAGAGATGAAGTAGAAATTGTTCAAGGCACGAACAAGAGTGAGATTGTACCAAAATAAAGTTTGTATTTATTCTAATTCAAATTTTCAACTTTAGGGAAATGATCTTGAAAACCAAAAATGTTGTCCTAGTGCCCTTATATCCGATGAATCAGATGGTACCCTAGATCATCACAAATTTATGGCTTTGTGATTGCTGGCTTTTCCATAGCCATGTTCTCTACCACTCTTCATCAGAACATGATGGTTAGATTTCTCTTCCATATCCATATTTTCACCTATGTGGAAACGCAGTGATTAGTTTATTTGGGTAACCATTACGTTTCATACCTTTTTTTTAGGATTCGTTTTGGTATTACCTTTTTACGATGTGGGTTTCTATTAAACAAACTTTCGAGTAGTAAACCATTTATAACATAGACGAATTTCAAGGGCGAAATTCATTTTAAGGGGGGTAGAATGTAACAGCCCGAGATTTTATGAAAAATATTCTTTTTAATTTTATTAATTTCTTGTGTTGTACGCTACACAAAAAGGAGCTTTCACAACACACATCCTTGACTTTCCTTTCATTACACACAATCGCGACCTTCCTCGATAGCGTGTGTAGTACGTAATTCTGAGTTTCACTAAACAACGATATGCTATTAAAATATTATTAAAACTAGCTGTTAAGAATAGTAATAACCACCTTTTAAAATTTTAGAAATTTTTGCTCTCAAAATGGACTTCATTTTTGGATTCAGAGTATCGAATTTAGCCTAAGGTGAAATTTTGGTACTTTTCGGATAACTTTCATATTTTGATGAATAGTGAAAATTACTAAATTATAATTAAAAACAACTTTTTTAATCGAAATAATTAATAGTGATAAATTATTAATTTGAGCGGTTTTAAAGTATATTTAGAATATATTTTTACAATTCAATACAATGTTGGTCATTGGATGTAATTTCACATTTACACCAGACATAAACAAGTGTTAATCTTTTGATAGTTATTATCTATTAAAAACAAGATATTTGTTGTGACATCGGAAATTAATTATAAAATTAATTAATGCAACTTATATGTTGGGAATTTATTAAAATAGAAATCATTTTTGAATTCGAAATATCAATTATAACTTAGGGTGAAATTTTGGCATTTTTCTGAAAAACTTCAAATTTTGATGAATAGTGAAACTTCTTAGTGGTAGTTAAAAAAATTAATTTTTTCATAAATCATAATTTTACCGCTTCTGTGAATGGAATTTCAAAAATCCTAGAGACATGGTTAATGTTAGTAAGTAAAATGTGGTTCAATGAGATTAAAATAATTTTTGGTGAATAGTAACCTTTTACTATTATTTACCACGGTTAAAAGTAAATAGGGTAATTAAGGGTAAAAATGATATTAATATTACCCTAACACATGTCCTAATCCTATTAGACAAGTTTATCTCGACAAAAAACAACCTTAAGTGTAAAATATTATCATTTAGGCCCACTTGGATTAGATTAGGACATTTATTATTATTTAATTCAAAGAAGAGTTAAAAGAATTAAAATCAAAGTTTATTTACTAAAACATTTTTAATATAGTGTTATACATAATATAATTTCGACTATAATTATTAATTAGAAAACTAAAAAAATTTCCTACATAATAGTACTTTATTTTCAATTTTTTTACTTTAAATAGTTTAATTTATTTATGACACAACGATGATGCAGTAATTACCTTTTTAAGAAAATATTAACATAATTGATGTTATAAATGCCCAAATAAATGTAATTTGAGACTTTTTATGACTTACAATAATTTTATAGGTTAATATGACATGTTATTGTCTATTTATGTAACTTGGTTCGAACATATCATTCTGTTAGAAATTTCATAAAAATCATGTACCAAATAGTGTCAAAATTGACATAAATTAGTTTTTAGAACAAATATTATATTATTAATTGTTATTTTTTTCCTAAAAATCTAAGGTTCGGACAAATTACTTAGATAATACTATATATATTAATAATAAACAACTTGGGGTTCTTTTGTCTTGATATAGTAAGTTTATTAACCATATAGTGTAAGAAAACAAAAAGTCACGGTAAAAGTTAAATTATTTAACTTAGAGTTAAATCTAATTGATAAGGTTAATAAAGGAAACTAAACTTGTCTAAATTATATTGGATGAGAGTATTTCGACCCACCCCACCTTAGTCACGAAATAAATCAATTTGGAGCTATTTAAAACCGAAATTGACTTTATAATAAAATTATATTTTTAGTTATTCCAAAGGTGCCCCTCTCCTCCCTTATAAAAGGGCACCTCCTCCCTCTCTTCCTCACAGAACTTTGAGCCTTCAAGCTCGGCCAACCCCTGCAAAATTCTCCTCTCCACTTCCCTAGAAACATCCTAGAGGTTCTGGTCTTCCTCAAATACCAATTTTAGTGCCCTAAGAGGAGGTCTCAAAGAGGCGCTTCAAAGAAGAGGAGGTTCGGACACTTACGAAGAAAATCAGACCTAAGGTAAGGGAAATATCACAATCTCATTTTTATCCGAGATTGTTTATACTTTATTATTTAATGGGGTGTATTTTATCATACACATCCATGTTTCCTTAATATGTAATATTATTTCCATTCACCTACAATTGTTTAAATCCTATTTTACCCTTCGGTGAGTTTTTAGTAAAAGATATGAAAGGAATCTTTTTTCGTTTTTCATACGAGGTCCTTTTTTGACTTTTCCGACAAAAGTACGAAAAGAATGTTTTTTTAACTTATATGACATGAATGGATTTTTAAAACATTATTTCCAATAAGAATATTTTACAAGTTTTCAAGTTTATTTTTAATCAACTTCTTTTAGTTTAAAGTTGTATGACATGTTAAGAAAGGAAAATTGTTTTTGAAGAAAAAAGGATATTTTCCTCAAGAATGGAGTTCAAGTGTTTTATCAAAATTATTTTCCATCTAAGATAATAAAGGGTTCTGTTTCTATCCCTATTATTACATTGATTTGACTATGTTTTGATGGAATTATTTTTATGAATTCTTTTATCTTATATGAATTGTTTTATGATGTCACGATGTTTAAGATTCCCATTTTTATTAAATGGGTTATGCAATGATGTATGGTTTATGATTTTGGGGCACACATAAGAATGGTATCATTATGAGATGGATGGGACCTATATATCCCTCCAATGCATTGGGTATAGATTTTATATCTCATGAGATAGACATGGCTGGAATGGTAGGTTATACTAGTTCAGTGAAACAGGACTGAAACGAGGGTGACTCCGTTCAGAAAGGGACTTTGTCCACTAAGATAGTCTTGGAAATGAGTCTTGACTTATAAGATATGATTCTCTATGATTATGTGTGTATGCCACAAAGTTTCATGTTTTATGTTATGATTATTGGTATTTCATTTCACTACTATGATTTATCACATGTTATGAAATTATGCTCTCTTTTGCAGGTTAAGTTTTCCAAAATGTTACGTTCTTATGAAAATGATGTGATTGATATTTCTTTTGTTTACCCTTACTGAGCATTTGAGCTCACCCTTTTATGTTTTCTTTTCCCCAGGATATAAAGAAAGGTTTTAGGTTAAAAAAAGGAAGATCTTTATGGGAGATGTTGAATATCATTCACCACGATTAGAAGATTATATTCTGAGTTTCCAAAGACACTAAACTATTACGATCCTTGTGTGTGTGTTTTTGTTATGTACTAATTATTCCTAAAAAGTAATGTAATATCCATGTACGTTGAGATATGGGTCTCTACAAAAATTGTTTAATTAAAGGCTTGAATAACAAAGATGTTGTAATTGTTTAATTAATATAAATATTAAAGAAATGATTTGAAAAATATTAAAATGAAAATAATTTTACTGGGATAATTTGATACACAATTTTAATTGATGAATAATTTTTTTATTAATGTTTTAGAATTATTGGATCTAATTTATCATCATGGTATGAATTTTGTATAAGACAAAATCTGGAATAGTGTCAAACTGATAGAAATGATTATTTAAAATATGTAATATTTTATTAAATGTTATAAAATTCATAAAAGTGTAAGATTAAGTCAAATGACTAAAATAAGTTAAAACAGATCAATAATGAATTATTTTTGGGTTTTTTGTAAATTTTATTGTAATAACATTATCCCTTAATGTATAAATTACATGATATCACATTTAGAGTTATAGGGGTTAAATAAATGTTAAAACAAAATGCCAATGATTAAAATCAAAATAAAAACTTGTAAAAAAATTATTGGATGGATAATATTATAATATAACAACATTATTATTGATTTTATATAGTTTAATGGACACTTGGTTAAAAAATAACATATATATTATTTAAATCCAAGTTAGTTAGAAAATAACACTCTCTTTCTTTTTAATATATATTATGTGTCCACATATGAACAAAACCATGATATTAACAAAACTAAATCTCAATTTTGATCCTAAGGAATTTATTTTCATTTTTGAAATTTATTTTTCATTTTTAGAGTATATATAATTTCCTTAAAATATTCATCAATAGTAAAAATGTATTTATTTAATTAGAAGAAAAATAAAATAATAGGTTTTATTGATATTAATTTGGATAATTTTGTGTTGATTTAGTGAATATAGTTAATATTATTGTCATATAAGATATAATAGGTACGTTTGATATCTTTATATTCAAATTCAAACATTTCTGTAGGTATTTAATGTCAAATTAAAAGAATGATATCAAATTTGAAAATAATGATATTTATTTATTTAGTTTACTCGTAAATTATTAAAAATAAAAAAAATTAAATAATAACACAGGAATATGATATTATCTTAATTATATTATAATTTTTATTTATTCACCATTTTTATGAATTTTGATCTATAATAGCCATATTATATTTTAATATTTTAAGGATTTCCCAAATAACTCGTAAACTCAATTATAAAAAGAAACCTCATCCCCTCTTCCTCAAACCACATTGAGCCTTATAGATTGAAAAAGTCTACCAATTTATTATCCCAAAATTCTTATAAATGTTTTAGGTTTTTTTTAATTCCAAAAACACCAACATTAATGTACCCGAAGAGGACATCCAAAGTAATTCCACTGAATAAGAGGTGATTGTTTTACCCATTCATTTATGTTCTTTTCTTATTTGTAATGATCTTCCTTTGTTTTTTTCATATTAAAGTAATTAAAAAAATATCATCAAAATTCTGATATATTATTGTTATTATTGCACAACCATATTCCTCTTTTTGTTGATTGAGTGAAAAAATATCACCACACAAGTGTATATATAGTTTAATATCTCCAAATTTTGATGTAATTTAATCTCATCACTGTAACACCCCATTTTTTTAAATTACATTATTTTTCAATGTAATTCAATCACTTGTGCTACACACAACACCTTGTTCGAGTGCACCATATATAACTTAACTAGATGTTCAAAAGCGATTATGAATAGTATTATCTGCATTTTGAATATTATATATTCCATATAAATTTTAACATCTATATTATGTGTTTCTTAGTCATAATATACGAAGAAATTCATTTTTCCAGTAAAATTAAGTATTTTTTAGAAAATTCAATTTTACTAACTTTTAATGGAGAACCTTTTTTAAATCGAATATTTTACACTTTAATATATTCAATTTGACAAAATAAACCTTTTTTTAAAACTGGGAAAAAAGATAGTTTTGATAAATTTTTGGTGTTTTTCTGAAAACATTCGTATTTGGGTGAATAGTTAAACATGTTAAATTTAAATTAAAATATATTTTTTTATAAAAATAATTTAAAATGATCAATTATAAATTTTAATGGTTTATAAGAATAATTATATTATATTTTTATCATTTAATACAATGTAGTTCATTATATGTAATTTCACATTTAAATTTTACATAAACACGTGTCAATCTTTTGATAGTTTGTACTTTTTAAAACCCCTCATTTTGTTTAAAAAAAGTGGATTAATTTTAAATTAATAAATGAAAATACGATGTTTTTAATTTGGTAAAATAGACTTTATTTTTGAATGTATAATATCAAAAATTTATTAGAGTGAAATTTTTGTATTTTTCTAAAAACATTTAATTTTTTACGAATAGTGAAAAACATTGTGTTATTGTTTGAAACATACTTTTTATTTAATTAATTAGTAATTTTATTTTAATTTATTTTTGATCAAAATAGATACATAATACCTATATATTTTCGATTTAATTCATTGATGTCATTTTACAATACGTTTATATATATAAAATGTTGTTGAACGTTTTACCATCTTTTACCCACCTTCTAGAAGCATTAGAAAATTTGCATAAATATAAATTTTACAACTTCTGAGAGTTTATTTTAAAAATATAAACTACAAGGATAACATCAGTAAGTAAAATTTTGTTCAATAAGATGGAAAAAGTTATTGTTGAATATTAAAGTTGGACTTTTATTTACCATAGTTAAAAGAAAATAGTCTAATTAAGGGTAAAAATGATATTATAATTACTCTTAAAATATATTAATTCAATGGATAAGTTTAATTAGACCCAAAAAACCTTTGGAAGAATATATTTTCCTTTTGTTCTACTTTTATTTTATTAGGACATTTGTTATTATTTTATTTAATGAAGAGTTAAAAGTGATAAATACAATGTTTAATAACTAAAGAAAATTTAATATAGGGATATACATAATATAAATTCGGCTATAAATATTCATTAAAAATCTAAAAAATTTTCCTAAATAATGGAATTTTATTTATAATATTTCATCATTAAATAATTAAATTTATTTATGACACAATGATGATGTTGTAATTACCTTATTAATGAAAGAATCAAATAAATGGTATTATAAATATTAAAATAAATATAATTTCAATGTTTTAGGACATAAAAAAATTTCATAGGTGAATATTACATGTTAGGTTTGATTAAATGTATAAAGTTCGAATTGATCATGTTGTGAGGACTTTCAAATAAACCAAATACTATATATTATCGAAATTGGCATAAATGTGTATTTTTTAAATATTATATTATTAAATTATATAATATTCAAAAAAATAGAAGTTTTAGAAAATAGTATTAAATAATACTATATATTTCATTAATAAACCACTGGAGGATTTCTTTGATGTTTAGAGTATGGTTATTAACCATATAGTGTAAGATTACATAAAGACACGGTAAAAGTTAAAAAATTTAACTAATAGTTAAATCTAAACAATAAGGTTAATATGGTGACCTATAAATTTCTAATACCAATTGGTTAAGAGTATTTCTAACCATAACCACCTTATATTTTAAATTAACCAATTTGGATCCATTATAATCCTAAAATTATTTTATAATAAAATATTATTTCAAGCTTTTCTTATGGTGCCCCTCACCCCTCCAATAAATTTGAACATCCCCTTCCCTCAAAATCATACCTCCAAATCCATTTGGATCAGAAAAGACTACAAAAATATCCTCCAAACAAACCTCAAATCATCCTATAGTCATTACATTGATCAGAAATCCAAACTAAGTAGCCCTTTTGATCAACTCAAAAGGAAACACCCAAAGAAAAAGTTAATTATTTTATCACCTCTTTCCATGTTCTTTTCTTCTTCAAATTTCTTTTACATTGTTATTTCCATATGAGAATAATATCTCGGGTACCTTCTATATACTTTTATTTATTATAAATATGGTACAACCATATTCATTATTCTATCCATCCTATGAATGACAACATCACCATGTGTGCGTATATATAGCTTACCGTCTCCACGCCATGGTGTAATTTTCTATTCAACACTATATTTTCTTAATGGATATAATTATGAGTAATATGTATATAAATAATGAAATTAACATTATAATTTCATTTTAAAATTAATATACCGTCCAATTCCGCACCTTTTAATCAGTATGAAAATAATGTCATCACTCGTGTGTGTGTGTATGGCTTTCCGTCTCCACGACGCGATTAGATTCATTTCCATGTTAACCATTTAATGACGATTAAGAAAATATATTTTATTAATAAGTATGTAATATATGACATAATAATGCTACTATAGATATATATATATATATATGTATGTATGTACTTACATATATCTTATTCACTTACATGCGTTCAATACGATATGAAAACAGAAACATCGTTTATGCGTACGTACGACCTACCGTCTCCATAAATGGTGCCTTACATTTCATATATATATCTATTATAAATATTAGTATTGTAAATAAATATGAAATTTAAATCAAGGTTTATATTCTCGAATTATTTAAATCATTATCTAAATGATACGATGAAGAATAACTAGTTAATACACGTACAATAAAGAAGGTGATTATTACCTAAATTACTAATTTAACATGGAAATAATTATTAACTAGGTTGTATAATGTCATAAATGAATCAGGGATGATATAATACATATGAATATGGTTCTGTTATAACATATAAAAATACTATGGTCATTATAAAGTATGATAAACGTACCCTCAACAAAAGGAATGTGCAAGGAAAGGGTTAATTTATCAATCTCATTATTATCTATGATTGTTTATGAGTAAGTATTTACTCATACATATTTATCATCAATGTACACATTTCATAAAAATGTTCTCAAAATGAATCTTTTACAGTTTTATGGAAGGTTCTATTTAACTATATCATTCTTTTAAATGTTTTAAATGTCTATTTTTCGAAATATTTTTAATTAATATCCATGATTTCAAAATGATATTAAGGATTTATATATATGGAAATCATTATTTTAAAATGTTAAATCTATTCAAATATTCAATGTGGTGTGGGATAATTTTATCCAAAAATTCCTTTAAATGCCATCCTTTCTAAATAATGTGACATTTTAATGATTAAGAAAAGAGGTATTTCCCTCAAATAGTTTTGATTTCATAGATGTCAACATACATTGATGGATTTTACACTTATTTGAAGATGATTCATTATGATACAAATCATCTATATTTTATTGAAGGTTTTTCTATTTAATTGACTTTGATGTGTTATTTTTATTCCATTCATGGTTTATATTTAAAGGTTTTACATTTTGTATGCTAGTTTTTATTTTAATGATTATGTTATGTTTGAACCATTTCATATAAAGAATGAATTAGACATAATAAGTGATGGGTGTAGCCCTCTATAGCTTCTCGATGTATCATTAGGTCTCACAAGAAAAACTATTGTATTGGTAGAAGGCCTTGAAAAAATCGTATTTTTAGTCTTGGTACAAGGCCTTGACTATGTGGTTATGATGTCTAGCATTATGAATTCCATCATTCCTAAATTGTATATTGATTTTAAAAGTGATTACATGACTAGTATAATATCCATGTGAATAAGTAAATGAAATTATTTGATTAATCTATTACAGATTATGATGATGTTTATGTTTAAAATCTGTGTGCATTAGTCTTATACATTGCCTTAAATATTTATGATTATTTGTAATTGCTTCCACTATATTGTTATCATTACTGAGTATCTGAGCTCTCCCATTTCTTATGTTTTATTTTCCCATGATTCCAAGAATGGTTTTATGATTGAATAAAAGGGTTAAGATAGAGGATTAATGGAATTCTCCAATGATCATTTTTGTTGTGTTTTATTTTTTAATGTGTAATGTAACATTCATGTATTTAATCTATTTTCCAAGACTTTTATTCTAGTTGTTCTTTTAAGACATGATTCCTTGTAATCAAGCCAATGTATTAAAATAATGCACCGACTACAGGCTTACAAGGTCAGGGAATTACATTGGATTTTAGAGGATGTTTAAAAAAACCTTGTAAATAGATTTATATTAACTCTGATTAGAGAACATTACCCTAATATAGACTTTGAGGATTAGTATAGAAGAACATTCTAGAATTTTAGTAATGTAGAGATTTTGTGTATTTTAAAGAAATTCATCCATGACTGGATATGAGTAGGTAGAGGCTGCTATAGCCCAGATGTACCTAGAAATGAAAACCCGGACATGGTGTTTCGGTCTTGACTCGGGGTATCCTGTTAAACGACAACAGTCCTTGCTATACTCTTGGTTACAACACTCCCGAGGGATATTCATATGATAATTCATATTTTCATTACAAACCATTATAAATTATTTAGGAGTAAATAATTTCTCAAAAAAATCATTTTATGATTATATATCATATGTATAATCTTTTCAATTTACATAAGGTATTTCAGAAGATTGGAATTATGCTTTGTGATTCATAAACTATCATGGTCTATGCCATGGTTTAGAAATGGTTCCTAGTAAATTGAATGAGAATTCCAGCAATAAGCATGATAGATAGATTAAGAAGGATCATATATTTCATTATATTAAGCCATCATTTAAAAGGGAAATAGTCTCCAATGCATTCTCATCATATGAAGAAATATTATCATGAATTAATAAGATAAGTAAATAATTCTCTGATTTATATGGAGTTGAAGGGAAGCCAAAGAAGAAAAGAATGGAAGAGATAAAGATGGATAAAGGGAAGATGAGAAAGAAGTATTTTCCCAAATGTGATAATTGTGGAAAGAATCACCTTGGTAAATACTTTAAGGGAATTGGGGTTTGTTATAATTGTGGAAAAAAGGACACCATGTATGTGATTGCAAGGGTAAGAAAAATGTTCCAAATGTACAATGTTTCATCTACATTGAGTGGGGACATTACAGAAATAAATATCCAAATAATCAGAGTATACCCCAAATGCTACAGTTGAATAATAATTAAGTTATGATACAATAGAAGATGAAGAGGAATGATCAGATTTATTATTTTGTTATTAATGTATTGTGTCATTTGAGTATTGTATTAATGATGTACATGTTAGAAGAATTATATAGTATAAAAATATTGTACTATAGTACTATTTCATTAAGGACTTGAGATTGTGTGGAACCATGAAAAGTGACTCAATAGAAGGTAAATGTTTTTGGAAAATATATGGTTGAGAGAAAGAAAAACCATAATATGGTTCAGATAATAAGGTAGTTATTTTGGAATAATATATGATTGATTTGGAAAAATTATATTGGATATTCTTGACTACCATGAAACTGGTTAGTGATTTGAATATTCCATCATTATTGGAGCTTACAAAATTATTGTATATAAAGAATATATCTAGTATTATATAAGTAATAATAGATAGTGAATGTAATTAATAATGTTTTATAGTAATTCAGGGTGTTACCATGTTTTAATAAAATACATGATGAAGGTATTCACATGTTATTATGTGGTAAAAAGAGATCTTCATTTTGTTTTAGACTATAAGTTTGGACAGAAGTATTTAGGATAAGTCTATAAGTTGAAAACGGTTATATTTGACATTGGATATGTAGAGACCCGAAGCCTGACGTACATGGACATTACATTACTTTTGCGGAATACTTAGTACATAACTAAAACACACACACAAGGATCGTAATAGTTTAGTGTCTTTGGGAACTCGGAACGTAATCTTCTAATCGTGGTGAAAGATCTTCAACATCTCCCATAAAGATCTTCCCTTTTTTTACCTAAAACCATTCTTTATATCCTGGGGAAAAGAAAACATAAAAGGGTGAGCTCAAATGCTCAGTAAGGGTAAAGAAAAGAAAATCAATCACATCATATTCATAAGAACATAACTTTTGGAAATCTTAACCTGCAAAAGAGAGCATAATTTCATAACATGGGATAAATCATAGTAGTGAAATGAAATCCCAATAAGCATAACATACAACATGAAACTTTGTGGCATACACACATAATCATAGAGAATCATTTCTTGTTATTCAAGACTCATTGCCAAGACTATCTTAGTGGACAAAGTCCCTCTCTGAATCGAGTAACCCTCGTTTCAGTCCTGTTTCACTGAACCGGTATAACCTACCATTCCAGCCCTGTCTATCTCATGAGATATAAAATCTTTACCCAATGCATTGGAGGGAGATATAGGTCCCACCCATCTTATAATGAATCCTTTCTTATGTGTGCCACATAATCATAAAACATACATCATCGCATAACACATGTAACAAAATGGGATTCTTGAAACATCATGACATCATAAATCAATTAATATAAGATAAAAGAATTCATAAAAATAATTCCATCACAACATGATCAAATCAATGTAATAATTGGGATAAAAACAGAACCCTTTATTATCTTAGATGGAAAATAATTTTGATAAAACAATTGAACTCCATTCTTGAGGAAAATATCCTTTCTTCTTCAAAAACATTTTTCCTTTCATAACATGTCATACGAATTTAAAATAAAATAAGTTGATTAAAAATAAACTTGAAAACTTGTAAAGGAAGATTCTTGGAAATTTTGTTTTAAAAATCCATTCATGCCGTATAAGTTAAAAAAACATTCTTCGTACTTTTGTCGGAAAAGTCAAAAAGTACTTCGTACGAAAAACGACAAAAGATTCCTTTCATACATATTACTAAAAACTCACCGAAGGGTAAAAATGGATTTAAACAATTGTAGGTGGATAAAAGTAATATTACATATTGATGAAACATGGATGTGGATGATAAAATACACCCCAGTAAATACTTACGAATAAACAATCTCGGATAAAAATGAGATTGTGATATTTCCCTTACCTTAGGTCCGACTTGCTTTGTACGTGTCCAAAACTCTTGTATAATTATTTAAATCATGTTATTGACTTATTCCAGAATCATATTCATTTTTATTATATCATATATGGTACTCTTATGACTTTATATTACCCGTTCTTTTTTAAATTCATGTTAAAGTAGCGTTTCGGGTAAAATCGTCTCATTTGTCGTTCGTGTTTTTAACTTGTAATTATTCATATGATTACTTAGATCAAGATTACTTAATTCCAGAATATAAAACATGATATATATATATATATATATATATTCAGAATATACATATACAATAAATCAGTAAATGGAAAGAAATACACCGTTCATGGAGACGGTAGTCCGTACGTACGCATGAACGCTGTTTTCGTTTCCTTATTGAATTGAATGGAATTAAGTATATGACATACATATAAATAATTACAGTATCATTATTAGGTCATATATTTCATTAGTACTTATTATATATACTTTATAATCATTCATTAATGGTTAATCATTGAGAATGAATCTCATCGCGTCATGGAGACGGTAGTCCGTACGTACGCACGAGCGATGATATCATTTCCATAAATATTGAACTGAATTGGAGTGGATTATACAATATATCAGAATCAATATGATGTTGTAATAACTATGTATAGTTATTCTTTACACCATTATACCCATCCATGTAAGGTGGTGGTGGAAAATAGATTACACCACGGCGTGGAGACGGTATTCCGTACGTACGCACGCGCGGTGATTTCTTTTTCCGTAGGATGGATAGATGGTGAAATAGGGTTGTTTCATACTTATAATAACATATCAGTATATGAGTGATACTGATGTTATTACTTCATAATGAAACAACCTAAGAAGAAGAAGTGGAAGAAGAAATAAAGATGAAAGAATTGGTAACGGTAATTACCTCTTCTTTGAAGCGCCTCTTTGAGACCTCCTCTTAGGGCACAAAAATTGGTCTTTGAGGAAGACCAGAACCTCTAGGATGTTTCTAGGGAAGTGGAGAAGAGATTTGGTCAGGGTTTGGCCGAGCTTTAGTGCTCAAATTTGTGTGAGGAGGAGGGGGAGAGGAGGTGTCCTTTTATAGGGGAGGAGAGGGGCACCTTAGGAATATCTCAAAATATTATTTTATATTAAAGTAAAAATCGGTTTATAATGGTTCCAAAGGGTCTTATTTCGAAGCTAAAGTGGGGAAGGGTCAAAATCCTATCAACCAATAAGATTTAGACAAGTTTAGGGTATTATTTTAACCTTACCAATTCGATTTAACTCTAAGTTAAATAATTTAACTTTTACCGTGTCTTTTTGTTTTCTTTCACTATATGGTTAATACACTTACTATAACATGCCAAAAGAACCCTAAATTGTTTATTATTAATATATATATCCTTATCTAAGTCATTTGTCCGAACCATAGATTTTTAGGAATAAAATAACAATTAAAAATATAATATTTGATTTAAAAACTATTTTGTGTCAATTTTGATACTATTTGATATATGATTTTTGTGAAAGTCATAACAGAATTATACGTTCTAATCAAGTTGATTAAATCAACACTAATATATCATAGTAACCTAGACGATTAGTGGAATTCATAAAAAGTCTTAAATTACAATTATTTTGGTATTTATATTATCAATTATGTCAATATTTCATTAATAAGATAATTACTGCATCATCTTTGTGTCATAAATAACTTAAATTATTTGATGTCTAAAAATTACAAATAAAATACCATCATGTAAGAAATATCTTTATCTTTCTAATTCATATTTACAATCGAATTTATCTTATGTATAACCCCGTATAAAAAATGGTTTACTTATTAAACTTGGATGTTAACCATTTTAACCCTTCTTTAAATAAATTAATAATAAATGTCCTAATCTAATCCAAGTGGGCCAAAATGGTCATATTTTATTCCTAAGTTTGTTTTTGGTCGAATTACACTTGTCCAATAGAATTAGGACATGTGTTAGGGTAATAATAATATCATATTTACCCTTAGTTACCCTATTTACTATTAACCGCGGAAAAAAAAGTAAAAAGTTACTATTCACCAAAAATTATTTTCATCTCATTGAACCACATTTTACTTACTGACATCAACCGTGTCTCTCGGATTTTTGAAATTCCATTTACAGAAGCGGTAAAATTATGTTTTATGAAAAATTCAGTTTTTTAACTACCACTTAGTAGTTTCACTATTCATCAAAAAATGAAGGTTTTCAGAAAAATGCCAAAATTTCATCCTAAGCTATATTTCATATTCCGAATTCAAAAATGAAGTCTATTTTACCAAATTCATAACATAGAAGTTGCATTAATTAATTTTATTATTAAATCCCGCTGTTAAAACAAATAGCGTGTTTTTAAGAAACAATATCTATCAAAAGATTGACACTTGTTTATGTCTGGTTTAAATGTGCAATTAAATCCAATGACCAACATTGTATTAAATTATAAAAATATATTCTAAATATAATTTAAAACTACTCCAATTAATAATTTATCACTATTAATTATTTCGATTAAAAAAGTTGTTTTTTAATTATAATTTAGTAATTTTCACTATTCATCAGAATATGAAAGTTATCCGAAATGTACCAAAATTTCACCTTAGGCTAAATTCGATACTCCGAATCCAAAAATGAAATTCATTTTGAAAAATAAGATTTACAGAATTTTAAAAAGTAGTTATTACTATTCATACCGGCTAGTTTTAATAATATTTTATTAGCATATCGTTGTTTAGTGAAACTCGGTATTGCGTATTACACACGCTATCGAGGAAGGTCGCGATTGCGTGTAATGCAAGGCAAGTCAAGGATGCGTGTTGTGAAAGCTCCTTTTGGTGTAGCGTACAACACAAGACATTAATAAAATTAAAAAGAATAATTTTTATAAAATCTTGGGCTGTTACATTCTACCCCCCTTAAAATGAATTTCGCCCTCGAAATTCGTCGGGGTTATAAATGGTTTACTATTTGAAAGTTTCTTTAATATAAACCCACATCGTAAAAAGGAATATCAAAACCAATCTTTAAAAACAAAAGTATGAAACGTAACGGTTACCCAAATAAACTAATCATTGGGTTTCCACATAGGTGAAAATATGGATATGGAAGAGAAATCTAACCATCGTGTTCTGATGGAGAGTGGTAGAGAACATGGCTATGGAAAAGCCAATAATCACAAATCCATAAATTTGTGACGATCTAAGGTACCATCCGATTCATCAGGTATAAGATCACTAGGACAACATTTTTGGTTTTCAAGATCATTTCCCTAAAGTAGAAAATTTGAATTGGAATAAATACTTTCTTTATTTTGGTACAATCTCACTATTGTTCGTGCCTAGAACAATTTCCACTTCATCTCTTAAATAAATAAAGTTGAATTTGTTATTCGTGAAGTGTTAGCAGATCATGTGATAGAATGACGGGTCATTCCATCTGTCTCAAACAAAAGGTTAGAAAAAATTATATACGTAAGTCGATCTATAGTGAGATTAATCATATATAGTTCCTAAAATGGACTTATACTTCATATATCATACTGCTTAATATAATAAAACTAGTTTCTACTAAACAGGGACTTCCTGTAGGCCAGTGGTAGGCGATAAAGGCCAGTCGCACTTCGGTTGTGGGTTTGATTCCCACAGCCTTGTCCGAAGCGATGGGCTGTCGCCCGTCCTGCAGGTTGTCCTTTTTCTAAAACTATATTACTATAACATCCCATAAATAATATCGAAAAAACTTCTATCCTTATACAATACTAACTTATGTCCAACATAATCCATTCCAATCTTTAGTCCTATCCATAATACTACAGTCCATTCTCATAACATAGTGAAAACGATTACCAGAGATTTAATACCATCGTTGATCCCCATATATCATAAGATATATCTTGTTGGACACATTCCAAACATTCAAAGGCCTTAATCTTGTACTCTCTTGAATACCCATTGAACCTTAGTGAAAACTTGAATGCAGTTAAAAGTTAACACTTTCCACATACCAAAATCCTCAAAATTCTATATACTCAAACCATGATATCACTTAGTCCTTATATCAATCATGAGCTCATGAATACTGTCCAGCATTTCATTTTCTCTTTATCACTTCATTATGCGCATATCATCCACTTTCCAAAAAAAATATATGAATAACCTTTCATTGTTACTCATACCATTCATCATAAACTTTCAAAACTTAAGGAAAGACAATAGTGTAACAATCCTTAACTGTCTTTTTATTCTATAGTAAAACATTACACTTGATAAACATGTAATCATTCCACTACCTTCTTAAACCATTGACCGAGCTTCAACAATTCTTTCATCTCACATATCATTTGTAGTCTCTTCATCATCATCAACAAAAATACTACCCATACGACCATACCGATTCTCTTCATGAGACATTCCCTTAGGGCATTGGTTTGCATAATGCCCGCACATTCCACATTTAAAACATTTAACCATTGTTGATGTCGTAGCAATACCATTATCCTCATCCATGGTGTTAACTGAACCTTTTCCTTTGCACTTACTTGCTTTGTGTCCTTCTTTTCCACACCCAAAGCATCTTCCAGTTCCTTTGAAACATTCTCCTTGATGCCTCTTTCCACATGATTTACATAGGGGAAATTGAACTTTCTTTCCTCTATGATCATCATGAAACTCCATCTTTCTCTTATTAGCCGAGTCAGGAAACTTACCAAATTTTACTTTATTGATCATATTATGAGATTGCTGATTCGGCATAATAATGATGTTTGGACTTCCAAATCCCATTTCATTTTATTGCTTATGAAGAATATCGTTCCATTGTCCATCATATCCTCCATTATCGTGAATCATCTTGTTTCCATCCATTTTCTAAAACCCAAAAAGAATAGTGTGAGATGCAAAAATCATGCTAGGGAAAAAAACATAATAAAGGTGGAGTATCCTCAATATCTAACATCTTAGGTTAAATCTATGATCGTTACCGTAGTTGTAGTACTATAACCTATACGTATACTTAACCATAGGTACATCCCTAGACATACCTTAGAAATATCTCTAGGGATCTCACTAATGTTTTCGCATCCTAGTTTCCAAAGGTTGACTAAACCTTTCCTCTGATAACAACTGTAGAGACCCGAAGCCTGACGTACATGGACATTACATTACTTTTGCGGAATACTTAGTACATAACTAAAACACACACACAAGGATCGTAATAGTTTAGTGTCTTTGGAAACTCGGAACGTAATCTTCTAATCGTGGTGAAAGATCTTCAACATCTCCCATAAAGATCTTCCCTTTTTTTACCTAAAACCATTCTTTATATCCTGGGGAAAAGAAAACATAAAAGGGTGAGCTCAAATGCTCAGTAAGGGTAATGAAAAGAAAATCAATCACATCATATTCATAAGAACATAACTTTTGGAAATCTTAACCTGCAAAAGAGAACATAATTTCATAACATGGGATAAATCATAGTAGTGAAATGAAATCCCAATAAGCATAACTTAAAACATGAAACTTTGTGGCATACACACATAATGATAGAGAATCATTTCTTGTTAGTCAAGACTCATTGCCAAGACTATCTTAGTGGACAAAGTCCCTTTCTGAATCGAGTAACCCTCGTTTCAGTCCTGTTTCACTGAACCGGTATAACCTACCGTTCCAGCCCTGTCTATCTCATGAGATATAAAATCTTTACCCAATGCATTGGAGGGAGATATAGTTCCCACCCATCTTATAATGAATCCTTTCTTATGTGTGCCACATAATCATAAAACATACATCATCGCATAACACATGTAACAAAATGGGATTCTTGAAACATCATGACATCATAAATCAATTCATATAAGATAAAGGAATTCATAAAAATAATTCCATCACAACATGATCAAATCAATGTAATAATAGGGATAAAAACAGAACCCTTTATTATCTTAGATGGAAAATAATTTTGATAAAACACTTGAACTCCATTCTTGAGGAAAATATCCTTTCTTCTTCAAAAACATTTTTCCTTTCATAACATGTCATACGAATTTAAAATAAAAGAAGTTGATTAAAAATAAACTTGAAAACTTGTAAAGGAAGATTCTTGGAAATTTTGTTTTAAAAATCCATTCATGCCGTATAAGTTAAAAAAACATTCTTCGTACTTTTGTCGGAAAAGTCAAAAAGTACTTCGTACGAAAAACGACAAAAGATTCCTTTCATACATATTACTAAAAACTCACCGAAGGGTAAAAATGGATTTAAACAATTGTAGGTGGATGGAAGTAATATTACATATTGATGAAACATGGATGTGGATGATAAAATACACCCCAGTAAATACTTACGAATAAACAATCTCGGATAAAAATGAGATTGTGATATTTCCCTTACCTTAGGTCCGACTTGCTTTGTACGTGTCCGAAACTCCTGTATAATGATTTAAATTATGTTATTGACTTATTCCAGAATCATATTCATTGTTATTATATCATATATGGTACTCTTATGACTTTATATTACCCGTTCTTTTTTAAATTCATGTTAAAGTAGCGTTTCGGGTAAAATCGTCTCATTTGTCGTTCGTGTTTTTAACTTGTAATTATTCATATGATTACTTAGATCAAGATTACTTAATTCCAGAATATAAAACATGATATATATATATATATATATATTCAGAATATAAATATACAATAAATCAGTAAATGGAAAGAAATACACCGTTCATGGAGACGGTAGTCCGTACGTACTCATGAAGGCTGTTTTCGTTTCCTTATTGAATTGAATGGAATTAAGTAGATGAAATACATATAAATAATTCCAGTATCATTATTAGGTCATATATTTCATTAGTACTTATTATATATACTTTATAATCATTCATTAATGGTTAATCATTGAGAATGAATCTCATCGCGTCATGGAGACGGTAGTCCGTACGTACGCACGAGCGATGATATCATTTCCATAAATATTGAACTGAATTGGAGTGGATTATACAATATATCAGAATCAATATGATGTTTTAATAACTATGTATAGTTATTCTTTACACCATTATACCCATCCATGTAAGGTGGTGGTGGAAAATAGATTACACCACGGCGTGGAGACGGTATTCCGTACGTACGCACGCGCGGTGATTTCTTTTTCCGTAGGATGGATAGATGGTGAAATAGGGTTGTTTCATACTTATAATAACATATAAGTATATGAGTGATACTGATGTTATTACTTCATAATGAAACAACCTAAGAATAAGAAGTGGAAGAAGAAATAAAGATGAAAGAATTGGTAACGGTAATTACCTCTTCTTTGAAGCGCCTCTTTGAGACCTCCTCTTAGGGCACTAAAATTGGTCTTTGAGGAAGACCAAAACCTCTAGGATGTTTCTAGGGAAGTGGAGAAGATATTTGGGTAGGGGTTGGCCGAGCTTGAGTGCTCAAATTGGTGTGAGGAGGAGGGAGAGGAGGTGTCCTTTTATAGGGGAGGAGAGGGGCACCTTAGGAATATCTCAAAATATTATTTTATATTACAGTCAAAATCGGTTTATAATGGTTCCAAAGGGTCTTATTTCGATGCTAAAGTGGGTAAGGGTAGAAATACTATCAACCAATAAGATTTAGACAAGTTTAGGGTATTATTTTAACCTTACCAATTCGATTTAACTCTAAGTTAAATAATTTAACTTTTACCGTGTCTTTTTGTTTTCTTTCACTATATGGTTAATACACTTACAATAACATGCCAAACGAACCCTAAATTGTTTATTATTAATATATATATCCTTATCTAAGTCATTTGGCCGATCCTTAGATTATTAGGAATAAAATAACAATTAATAATATAATATTTGATTTAAAAACTATTTTGTGTCAATTTTGACACTATTTGATATATGATTTTTCTGAAAGTCATAACAGAATTATATGTTCGAACCAAGTTGATTAAATCAACACTAATATATCATAGTAACCTAGAAAATTAGTGGAATTCATAAAAAGTCTTAAATTACAATTATTTTGGTATTTATATTATCAATTATGTCAATATTTCATTAATAAGATAATTACTGCATCATCTTTGTGTCAAAAATAAATTAAATTATTTGATTTCTAAAAATTACAAATAAAATACCATCATGTAAGAAATATATTTAGCTTTCTAATGCATATTTACAATCGAATTTATCTTATGTATAACCCCATATTAAAAATGGTTTACTTATTAAACTTGGATTTTAACCATTTTAACCCTTCTTTAAATAAATTAATAATAAATGTCCTAATCTAATCCAAGTGGGCCTAAATGGTCATATTTTATTCCTAAGTTTGTTTTTGGTCGAATTACACTTGTCCAATAGAATTAGGACATGTGTTAGGTTAATAATAATAGCATATTTACCCTTAGTTACCCTATTTACTATAACCGCGGTAAAAAAAAAGTAAAAAGTTACTATTCACCAAAAATTATTTGCATCTCATTGAACCACATTTTACTTAATGATATCAACCGTGTCTCTCGGATTTTTGAAATTCCATTCACAGAAGCGGTAAAATTATGTTTTATGAAAAATTCAGTTTTTTAACTACCACTTAGTAGTTTCACTATTCATCAAAAAATGAAGGTTTTCAGAAAAATGCCAAAATTTCATCCTAAGCTATATTTCATATTCCAAATTCAAAAATAAAGTCTATTTTACCAAATTCATAACATAGAAGTTTCATTAAGTAATTTTATAATTAAATCCCGCTGTTAAAACAAATAGCGTGTTTTTAAGAAACAATATCTATCAAAAGATTGACACTTGTTTATGTCTGGTTTAAATGTGCAATTACATCCAATGACCAACATTGTATTAAATTGTAAAAATATATTCTAAATATACTTTAAAACTACTCCAATTAATAATTTATCACTATTAATTATTTCGATTAAAAAAGTTGTTTTTTAATTATAATTTAGTAATTTTCACTATTCATCAGAATATGAAAGTTATCCGAAATGTACCAAAATTTCACCTTAGGATAAATTCGATACTCCGAATCCAAAAATGAAGTTCATTTTGAAAAATAAGATTTACAGAATTTTAAAAAGTGGTTATTACTATTCATACCGGCTAGTTTTAATAATATTTTAATAGCATATCGTTGTTTAGTGAAACTCGGTATTGCGTATTACACACGCTATCGAGGAAGGTCGCGATTGCGTGTAATGCAAGGCAAGTCAAGGATGCGTGTTGTGCAAGATCCTTTTGGTGTAGCGTACAACACAAGACATTAATAAAATTAAAAAGAATATTTTTTATAAAATCTTGGGCTGTTACAGGATACTATTGTTAAGGATAAATCATTTATTGAGATTATTTTGGATTTTCAAAAAAAAGGACAACCTGGAGGTCATGTGACAACATATCGCGCCTGGAAAGGCCACAATACATGAACTTGTAACCAAAGGGTGACAAGGGTGGATCACCTACAACTGGAATACATGATGTCCTAATTCGTATAATGTAGTTTTTTAAATAGTCTGGTAAATAAATTAAAAATTCATTATATTTTTAACCCTATAAGATTAGAATAAATTGAATATTTTTGAAGTCCATTATCTATTGGACTGAAAGATGGGTTTGTGGTAGGAATTAGATGAAGTATAAACTCTACTTGTCAAGTATACGTTTTTCTTCTTATTATATGAATAAATTAATTATTAAACATTTGGGAAGAGATCTTAAATAAATTTTTTTATCATAATACCTTATGTTTTGTTGAAATAACGATATTTTAAATCCTCATTGATTGATGGACTTGGGGCAACCAATTTCAGGATTGTAAGTAATTGACGACCTAAATCACTCTATATAAATATTTAAATTTTTCCTCCAATTATTTGTATCTAATTTCCACAAATGTTCTCTTAATCGAGATCATAATTAGTGGTGAATTTTTCATTTCCCTTTCCCTATTATTATGACTAAATTTTATTGCCCAAATTTTTGATGTGGGTTTTCCATAAAAGTATTTTTTTCTATTTTTAAACATTTATTTTCAAATAACAATTTCAAATTGTGAGGATGTAATTTATTGATGGAGGGGAGAATATAACTCCCCAATACTTCATAGTACGTTGTTTTTCAAACTAATTCAATAACGTGTGCTACAGGGAACACCGACTTCAAGTGCACGACATACCAAACTAGTTGTTCAAAAGCAGTTATGAATAGTATTTTCTGATATTTGAATTTTAAATATTCCGTATAAATTTTAACATCCATATTATATGTTTCTTAGATATAAAACATGAACTAATTCATTTTTTTCCAATAAATGAAGTATTTTTCAAAAAATACAATTTTACCAACTTTTAATGGAGAACCCTTTTAAAATCCAATATTTGACTCAATAATATATTCAATATGACAAAAAAACTTCTTCATTATAATATAGACATAAAATTTTAGTTTTGATAAATTTGTGGTGTTATTCTGATAAATTTCATATTTGGGAGAATTGTGAAAAATACTATGTTTTTATTTAAAACGACATTTTTAATTAAAATAATTTATAGTGTTAAATTATACATTTTAATGTATTGGAAGTATAATAATATTATACTTTTATAATTTAATTTAATTTAAGTCATTAGAAGTAATTTCACTTTTAAATTTGACATAAACACATGTCAATCTTTTGATAGTTTTTTTCTTAAAAACTCGCTTCTTGGTTTTAACAATGGAAATTTATTTTAAATTAATAAATGAAAACTATATGTTTTGAATTTGGTAAAATAGACTTAATTTTTTAATTCTTAATATAAGAATTATATTTGGGTGAATTTTTTGTATTTTTTGGAAAACATTCAATTTTTCATGAATAGTGAAAAACACTGCATTATTGTTTAAAACTGACTTTTTTTATATAAATAGTTATTTTATTTTAACTTATTTTAGATAAAAATAGATACATAATACATTTATATGTTCAATTTAATTTATTGGTGTCATTTTATAATATGTTTAGATATATAGAATTTTATTGAACTTTTTACTGTCTTTTACCAACTTTCTAGGAGCATTTGAAAATTCTAATAAAAGTTAATTTTCCCACTTCTGTGAGTTGAATTTCAAAAATAAAAGAGAAATGGTTAACATAAGTATATATAATGTGCTTCAATAAGTTGAAAATAATTTTTTGTGAATAGTAACTTTTGAATTTTATTTACCATAGTTAAAAGTAAATAAAGTAATTACGGGTAAAACTGATATTTTAATTACCCTGAAACATATCCTATATCTGTTAGAAAATTTTAATTCGACCAAAAACAACCATAAGAATAAAATATGATCCATTTGGTCCACTTGGATTAGATTTGGATATTTACTATTATTTTATTTAAATAAGAGTTAAAAGTGTTAAATTCTATGTTCAATAACTAAACTATTTTTAATATATGATTATACATAAGATTAATTTGACTATAAAAATTAATTAGAAAGATAAAAATATTTCCTATGTCATGGTATTTTATTTATAATTTTTAGACATTAGAAAATTTAATATATTTATGACACAATGATGATGCAGTAATTACCTTATTAATGACTGAATCAAATAAATGGTATTATAAATTTTAAAATAAATATAATTTCAAAGATTTAATGACATCCATGAATTTTGTATGTGAATATGACATGTTAGGGATTATTAAATATATATTTTTCAATGTAATATAGTTTTGATGACATTATCAAAAAACAAATAATAAACACTGTCAAAATTGACAAAAATGAGTTTTTAAAACATATATTATATTATTTAATTATTTAATATTAAAAACAAAATAAGGTTCAGCCAAAGGACTTAAATAATATTATATATGACATTAATGAACAAATTTCAGTTCTCTTGGAAGTTTATAGTATGTTTATTAACCATATATTGTAGCAATACAAGAAGACACGATAAAAGTTAAACTATTTAACTAATATTTAAATCTAAAATACAAGGTTAATATGGTTACCTAAAAACATATAAAACCTATTTGTTATGAGTCTGTATACCCATAACCAACATAGCATTGAAATAAATAATTTTTTATCCTTTAGAAATCGAATGTTATTAAATAATAAAATTATATTTCAATCTTTTCCTAATGTGCCTCCTCACTCCTCTTATAAAAGGGAACATCCCCTTCTCTCAAAATCACATCTCTAAATCTATTTGGCATGGAAAACACCTGCCAAATATCCTACCAACTTTCCTCACATCAACTTAGATTCCTTAATATGATCATAAAACCATCCTATAGAGCCCTTTTGATCAATTCAAAAGGCAACACCGAAAGAAGAGGTAATTATTTTATCACCTCTTTTCATGTTCTTTTCTTCTTCCTCATTGTTTTCATTGTTATTTAAGTTCCAAAATAAAAAATCCAGTAACATATACATACTGCGATGATATTGTAAATATGGAACCACCATATTCATCATTATATCCATCCTATTAATAACAATGTCACCAATTTGAATATATGCGGCTTACCGTGTCCACGACGTGGTGTAATTTGTTAATCAACACTATATTATTTTGATGAATATAATGATGAGTAATTTGTTAATAAATAATAAAATTAACATGATAATTT
Organism: Viscum album; assembly: GCA_963277665.1. NCBI lineage: Eukaryota > Viridiplantae > Streptophyta > Magnoliopsida > Santalales > Viscaceae > Viscum > Viscum album. Next base: position 1,011,837,183 of record OY728140.1, read on the forward strand.
CTCTGTAAAATTAATACACCATCTAATTCCACACCTTTTATTCATTAAATAAATGATATCGCCACTCGTGTGTACATACGGCTTATCCTCTCCACGATGTGAGGAGATTCATTTCCACATTCACCATTCAATGATTATTATAAAAATATATAAAATTAATAAATATGTAATATATGAATTAATAATTCTACGGGAGATATATATATAAATACATGTACTTACATATATATTATTCACTTACTTCCATTCAATACAATATGAAAACGGAAAAAACGTTTATGTGTACGTACGACCTACCATATCCAAAAATGGTGCTTTCCATTTCATATATAATTCTATTATAAATATTAATATTCAAAATTTATATGATATATAAATAATTTTTTATATTCATGATGTGTTTCAATCATAATCTAAATGGTACGATCAAAAATAACAAATTAAAACATGTACGATAAAGAATGCGATTATTACCTAAACTTTTAATTTAACATGGAAATCATTATTAAATGGGTAAAATAAAGTCATAAAGGACTCATTTAATATTTAATAAAGATTAATATAGTTCTTTTATAATTTAATAATTTACAATGGTCATTATATAGGTGGTTAAACATACCCTCGACCAAAGGAAAGTGCAAGGTAATGGTTTATTCCTCAATCTCATTAATATCCAATGTTGTTTATGAGTTATTATTTACAAGAACATTTTTAACATCAATGTTCATATTTCATAAAACTGTTTTTGAATGGAATCTTTTAAGGTTTTATGGATGGGTCTATTTTACTATATCATCATTTTAAATGTTTTAAATATTTATTTTTTTTAAATCTTTTTAATTAATGTCCATGATTTCAAAATTATTTTAAGGATTTATTTAAATAGACATCATTGTTTTAAAATGGTAATTCCTTTAAAAGATTCAAAGTGGTATGGGACACATTTATTCAAAAAATTTGTTAAATTTATTCATTTTAAATTATGTTTCATATAAATGTTTTCAAAAAATTGAATGAGATATTTATCTCAAATAATTTTGATTTCATCTATGTCAACATACTTTGATGGATTTTACACTTGTTTAAAGTTGATTCATTATGATGAAAATCTTAAATATTTTATTGAATGTTTTGAGATATGTTTGACTATGGACGTGTTATTTTTATAACATTAATGTTTTATGGTTAATGTGTTAACATTTCATATGCTAGTTTTAATATGGATACTTATGTTATGTTACAACCATTTCATATGAGGAATGCATTGGACTTAGAATTTGATGGGTGCAACCCTCTATTGCTCCTTGATGCATCGCTAGGTCTCATGAGACAAACTAGTGTCTTTGCACAAGGCATTCACTAAATCTTATTTTTAGTCTTGGAACAAGGCCTTGTCTATGTTATTATGATGTCTGGAATTATGCATTCCATCATTATAAAATTGGCTATTGATATTACATGTGATTATTTGACTACTATAATATCCATGTGAATATGTAACTGGCATTATTTGATATATCTTTTCCATATTATGATTTAGTTAATGTTTAAAGGGCTTGTGTTTTAGTCTTATAAATTTCGTTTAATATTTATGATTATTTATTACATATTCTACTATATTGTTATCCTTATTAAGCATCTGAGCTCACACCTTTCTTATGTTTTATTTTCCCAAGATTCCATGAAGTGTTTTATGATTTATTAGAAGGGTTATGTAAGGGGATTAGTGGAATTATAAATGGATCATTTTTTTTGTTTTATTTTCTAATGTGTAATATAATGTTCATGTATGTAATCTATTTTCAAAAACAACTAAACAGATAGGTCTTTAGTGAATTGATTCCTTGTAATCATGCCTATGTATTAAAATAATAAACCGACTATGAGATTTTGGGGACAAGGAATTACAATCACCACATTATTTGAATTGGTATAATGATAGATATACTGAATATACCAAACAATAATAACATGATATTTATTTTTAATAATTAATATACAATCTAATTATTCACTATTTCAACAATATAGAAATTATATCCTTGCTCGTGTGCATGTACAACTTACCGTCTCCACGGTGTGATGAGATTAATCTTCCACATTAACCATTTAGGAATTATTATATAAATATAAATGATATTTTAATATAATAATTATTAACTAAATATAACTCAGGATAAGATGAATATATATCATATTCATAAGAATCAATGCATACCTAATGAAACAAGAAAAATTAAATAGAGTTGTTAATACCTTAAAAAACATTATGAGTGAAATATTATTACAACATGATAGAAGAGGATGATATATGATATCATAATAATAGATATAGTTATTTTACAATATAGTAAAATTCATTAATAATTATACAGGATATTAACACACCCTCCACTAAAATAAATCACATGGTAAGTGTTAATTTCATAATCCCATTGTAAATCAGTATTTTTTATACATATGTATTTACATGGACAGAGTTATCATCCATGTCTATAGTTCTTAAAAATGGATTTGAAAATATTATTAATATTAATATCCAATTTTATAAAGTAAATTTTAACCATGATTTATTTTTTATAATTTTATTAAAGGAATCTTCCCTCATTTTTTGAATGAGGTAATTTTTAGTTTTTCAATGGAATGTTGTTTTTATTAAGTTATGTGATGTGAGATATTATTACTATCATAATGATTCCCTGAAATTATGAAGCATAACATACAATAATATATGTTCATTTTTAGAGGAAACGTTTTTTTATAATTTTGTGGCTTTTAAATGATTGTTAAGTAAAAAAGGGAATTTATCTAAATAAATATTTAGTGTTTTATTATATTATTTTCATATATCTGTACCAAATTTGTGGGATATACCACTTATTTGAGGTTGATTTATTATAATAAAATCTACCATATTTCATTTATGTATTTATTATATGTTTGAACTTGGATGTGGTATTTTTTATACAATTTAGTGTTTATGGCTAATTTATTAATAATTTGTATGATAATTTTAATATGAATGATAATGATGGATATATTTCACCATTTTCATATGATGGATTCATTTTAATTAGTAAATTAAGGGTCAGTCTTACAATATCCCTTAGATACGTTAATTGGTATCATGAGAAAAAGTACTTTATCTTTTACCCATTTATTTTTGGTGACATGGCTGAATCCTTTACGGTTTGATTATGATGTCTGGAATTATAAATTCACACAATATTAGAATAGTTTTTTGATATTACATGTGATTCTTCGATAAATAAAATATCCATGTTAATGCGTATATGGAATTATTTTATTTATTATTACAATATTATGTTTAATATTATGATTAAAATTCCTGTGTTTCAGTTATAGGTCATTACTTAAAAGGATAATACTTATTTATGATAGCTTCAACTATATTATTTTCCCTTACTGAGCCTTAGAGATCACCTGTTTCATATGTATCATTTTTCATTGATGAAAATATGTATATAATTAATTATATAAAAGGTTAATATTTTAGAATCAAGATGTATAATGTATTTTCTATGTTTTAGTTAGATTTTTTCAATTATAATGTAAGGATCATGTATGCAATCTCTTTTCCAAAACATCTAAACTGATCAGTATATTAGGGTGTGACACTTGTATCTAATCCAATGTAAAAAAATAATTCAATGTCTTCCAACTTCTAGGGTTGCAGAATTAATAATATTTTTATTAAATGATATTTTTGGTTTCATTTGATGTTTTTATTTTATGGGGGTTATGATTCAGCATAGGAAAAGTCTCATTAGATTAATACTAAAATATCATAATTTATCAAAAAATATTATGACTATTATTCTTTTGATGAGATCTTATAATAAATATCTCAATAACACTCATTATTTTTATTCTTCTATATTAACTCATGATATTTTTAGGTAATTTTATCAATTTCCACAATTTGGTACTTAATATGATTGATTTTTTTTTAAAAATCCAGCCTGATTTCTCTCCTATGAGAATTTAGTTTTCCCCCAAAACAATATTTTCCAAAAAAAAGTATTAAATATAAATCACAATGAATTTAAATGAAATTTTTACCAATGTTTTACATTTTTTAAAAAATGGCTTTTTATTGAATATTATAGTTTTTTTCTAATCAATTAACCATTCTAAACATTTTATTGTTCAAAAGGAATGTTCTTAATGTAGGGATTTTCCACTATCATGAATATTATATCCTTGTTTCTTCTATTGAATGTTCAAAAGGTTATTTAAAAGTACATTTTTTCCCTCGAAAGATTTTTAATTAAAAAATTATATTAAATAATTTTCGATTACTCTATAAATTTTTTCAACTATATTTTAAAAGAATAATGTTGTAAAAAATATTATGTTAAAAAAAATGTTTTCCAAATCATAATGGTTATTTTACTCAGTACATGATTTTAATATTACTTAACAATTCATCTAAAGTATAAAGTGTTTTGTAAAATTAATTATACATAAATAATGATTTTTAGTGAATGGTTATTAACAATTTATAAATGGTTATATTGATATTTTAAATTCCGTCTCTCCCTAATATGAAATCATTTAATATATTTTATTCCTTACTAGGGATATGAACCATGCAATCATTTTTTATTACTTATTTGAGTAGATAATGTTTAATATGGATAGTTATTTATGAAACTTGTTTCTATCCCATGAGTTATACCAGGATATAATGCTAATGAAACCAGCTTCCTTCATGGATTTTTCTATGATGAACTTATTAAGAAACCTTTCTCATTATCATAGGTTATGATATGATGAAATATTAAGGATTTTCATTTCATTTAATGGGTTATAATATGATTTTTATGAAACCCTTCTCTTTTTATGGGTAATGATATGAGGAATGTTTCATAATCTTGTGGAATGTGTACATATGATTTCATAATTTTATGGGTGGGGCCAATATATCCCACCAATCAATAGGGTAATGATTAATATCTCATTAGATAGACAAGGATGTAATGTGGAGTGAAACTATATCATTAAGGACCTTTTCCACTAAGATGGTCTTGGGAGTGAACCGTGACTAATAAGATCATCCTATGAGTGATCCTTGACTATTATTACGAGAGAAAAGTGACCAAAATGACCCATAATGTGAATAAGGTGTATCCTAATCCAAAATAAATATTGTCCGATGACTAGGAATGTGGTGTGTCCCACCCCAGAGGCATTGAACCCATAAAGTTCCTTGATATGTTTTGAAAATGTGCAATGATATATAGGGAATTATTTTATAAGGTTATGTGTATTCTAAAACACTATGTTTTATTCCAATGTTATAAACTCATGACCAATGTTCTTTTATTTCCCTATGATTCACATCATATGAAGTTTATATTTTATTCCATGACTAATTATCATGATCTTTGACATAGTGGGTATTATCATCAAATGTTATGTTCATTTTCTCATATCCTTATGTCCATGTAATTCTCGCATATCTCCATTATTTTTACCCTTAATAGGTATCTAATATTACCATTTTTAATGTTTTTACCACTTTCATGAAGAATAAATTTTTGAGGGAGTTCTAAAGGGGTATATATTTACATGATATTTTGATGATCTTTTATATAAATAGAAGAGTCTGTTCAAATTTCCCAGAGACAATAAACTATTATGGTCCTTAGTCATGTAATTATGTAACATGATTAATATTAATCTAAAATAATTTAATAACCAACTATGTTAGGACTATTTCATTATAGATAAAACTCTAGAGTATGATGTGAATTATATGTATTGGTTATATAATTATGTTTTGGGGTTAGGGGGAATTTATTTTAATGATTAGTGTTTTATTAGTTGTATCTTTTGGAAAGATCATACATTATTTTATGTTTTACATATATGATATAAATGTATTATATTTTATAGCCTTGAATGTTTTAAGATGATATTTCATGTATTAAATGGTCTCATCGGTATGCTATTTAAATTTTTTAGATTATATTATACTTTATAGGTTGGGGATGTCAAATATATAGACATATTATTAAAAAATGTTGACTAAATATTTTCCTTAATTTATGAGTAATTTGAATTAATACCATTTTCTATAGTGTATCTTCTATCCCTTAATAGTTATTATCATCCATTGTTGATCTGGGGGCCACCTAATTCCATGTTATACTTAATCTAAAATCTAGTGAGGATGAAAGGTGATTGGTTGGATCAATATTTTACATGTTTACTAGTGCGATATTTTATTACCTCATCCAATTAATCTTATATCTCAACCCCAATATAATATTCTCCATGTATTAAAAAGGAATATATATGAATTATGATTTACCTTTTATAGTCATAATTTATTTAAAATAAAAAAATTAACCAATATACATTGTAAATAATCTGGGGACACAATATACAAGACTCATTCTATAATGGAATATCATGATGCATGATAAATATTTTCCAACTTAAATATATATAAAAATAAAAAATTTCATCTAAAATCCCTCATATGGCACAAAAAATCTATTATCCCTACAGAAGAATTATTTAGTAGTATTAATTAAGAATTTCATATCCTATTCCAATTAAATTAAAAGTACTTTTAATTTGGATACATTGATTTAATAAATACCATTATAATTGTTACTTGTTTAACCCACATATAATTTAATGAATCCCATTCTATAATCATCATATAAACTTTATTTAACATGGCTCTACTATGTTAATTAATATTTTAAAAGAACATTCCATTTATTATTTTCTCTCCCAGTGAAATTATAAAGAAAAAAATTTATTATATTAGAGAATTCATGATGTGTGTGAACTCTGGTTGACTAAGTTACTTTGTTAATTTTATGTTTTTATTGAAAATAATTTATAGTATATTCAGATGCTCATTAATATTTTGAATTTATATTTTAGACATTGAGTATTTTACAACGAAGTATTGTAAAGCATTACCATCACAAGATACTGTATCAAAGAAATAATAGGTGGTTCTAGACCCCATGGGAATCTTATTGGTATCCCAGTGATAGTTTGTTTTGATGGACATTGAGATATTATTATATCCAATTATGTTAATAGCTCAATATCATTCAACTATAACCATATTAGCCTCACATGTATTATTATGAGGTACTCTATATTCTTGATGATCCTTGATCCCCATTTTTGAATGTAAGGTAAAAGGGGGATCTATCATAGTTAAATTAAAACATTAACATAAGGGTGTCCTTACTAATTTAATTGAATTTGGGGCCACACCTCAAACTCCCCTTTCAACCCCTTCTTTACTCTTCAATCTGAGTGGTTTGGGATTTTTTAATAACGATCAATGATGAATCAATTTCTCCCCTCCCTCACAGTTATTCTCCTTATTTTTCATTTTAGTTTTAGACCTTGTTTTTATTGGTTTAAAATGTAATTAAACTCAATTATTGTGTAATAAAATTATATTAATGGGTATTTAATATTTGAAACCTAAAATAATATTAAAATTTTTAATTTTTAATTTTTGCGCAACATTTATCTTATGTTATGTAACGTGGAAGATTTATTTATGTATTTCCATTATTTTGCTTGAAATTAAGTATTTATTAGGTATTTTAAATTATTTATTTCATATATTATCATCATTGGTTAAAATAAAGATTAGATTTTATTTAATTATAAGTGGATTCAATATCTTTATAGCGTTAATAAGTTTTATCAGCATTAATCTTGTTATATAATTCAATATTGTTGAATTGGTGATTGATTTTGGAGTTTTTTATTGATGTAAAAATTTATAATAGGATTAATGGGATTCCACAAAATCATTTTTTACTAAATGGATAGTTATTCAATGTAGGTGTCCTTTACCCAATAAAAATTGTGGTTTCTTGGTTTTTGGCTTCACATTTGGTATATTATGTTCATATTATTATTATTATTATTATTATTATTATTAGTTGTGAGTAAATGATTTTATTACAATTAATTATTCAATAAATGGGATGGGATCATGCTTTCATATTAGTTAGATATTATCACATTGATTGTTAAATGACCATTTGTTGGCTCTTTCGTCAAAGGAGATTCAATGGCGCATTTTAATAGATTCATTTGGTTGTATGAGTCAGTTTTAACTAGGGGTTCAAAGAGATATGATTTAAAATTAGCGTAAAATTTAAAATTTAATGTAATTTAAATTTTTTTAAAAAATTAATCATTTTATTTAAATTAAATTTGTCACACGTGTAATTAAAAACAATTTTTTTTTGGTTTCAATGAATATTTTTCAAGTGCATTTTTTTAGGGGATAATATCGGTAAAGTTGGTATATGATTCTATTTTGAAACGAATTTTCAAGGGGATATTAATAAATCTAAAGGTTGTAAATTTTATGTCTCATCATTATGTATTGGATTCCTAATTGGTCACTATTATATTTTTTATCAATTTAGGTTATGGATATATTAATAAGTAACCACATGTTTTATATTTTAATTGAAAAGAGAGTGGTGAATATGGAGACCATAGATATGTTTTCATATGTTGACATAATATTTATAATATATAATGAAGATTATTGTAATAAATAGAAACCACACATAGGTATGAAACAATCTCTTATCATGTACATGGGACCAGAAATGAGAAAGTGGGTTCTTAAGATTAAAATAAATTAATTTAAATGAGAATGGTAATACTAATAAGATCCTTAGACCAAGTTATAAAGTTATCACATATAATAAATGAAACCAATGGCTAAGTAATGGTGAATAATTTAAATTTTTAATGAAATAAAGACTACATGATAACTGTTTATTCACTATCTAGTTTGTATAGAATCATAGTATTGTTAAGGACGGTAAATCTAGTATAATATAGAATTTAGTGAAATATGAGACGAAGTAAATAATATTTAATAATTTGATAATTAATTAAATTAAAAATATTCAAAAAATGTTATAATTTATTTCAACCATATCATGGTGATGAGTTACTATCATGATTTTATGAATTTTTGAGATCTTATTTCTATATACATTTTAGAGAAATCATGAATACCAAAAGGATCCCAAAATTTTTTTATGGGTTTAATGTAAATTCATAAGATTTTTGTGTTGGTGGATATTAATAATCCTAGTTTTTTACATTAAATGGATAAAATGGTGTTCAAGAGTTAGGAACTCTATGCTCTCGGGTAATAGTAGTATAAATTGACATCAATGAAATGAAATTGGGAGTTTGATATGGTTCAATGATGATTATTGAATAACGTCTTTTTGTATGAAGAATACTAAATACTTGTTTATATCATAGTAGACATGTAATATTAGTAAATTCAATTATATAAAAAGAAAAAATGTTTTCAAGAATATTTATGGATATTTTTAGGGAAAACTATAAAAATATTCAGGGTTTAGAACCAATAATTAATATTTTATATAGATCTATATTTGATTTTATTGGAGAATTATAGAACAAAAAATATTGCTTCTTCACAGATTCAACATCATGGTGTAATTTAATTTCAAAAATTTTAATTTTCAAATTGTTAAATTAATCATATGTTCATTATTTGGAATATTTTTTTCCATGGAGTAGATAAATTAATCAATGTCATCCAAATCATAGTGAAACAAAAAACATATGATTTTAGAAAAATCCTCAATAATTGTGGATTCATTTTGAATATAAATATAAAATCATATCATTTGTGAAATGGGACACATAATTAACTTAAATTATTATTTTTACGATAATAATATTGATTAGATACATAAAATGATTTCGGTGGATTGGGAATTCATAACATAATTGAAAAAAATAATTAATGTCTTTAAATATTGAGAGTCTTTATCATTAATTATGATATAAAAATATTGTAATAGAGAGTGATATTATGATATATAGTATTGAGAAGAGGATAAAAAACATTGGAATGGGTTTTTTTATATATTTATTTTATTTTAGGATGTCTCATTATTTGTGGATCATCAATGATTTATATGGTTGATTGAAAAAGATATAGCATATATTATATAATAACATTTATAAAATTAATATAAATCTAATAGAAATAATTTTTAGACTTTTTTTTGAATCTATTGAATCAATTATCTTGATAATGAGTTAAATTTAATATGTCAATGATGGAGGTGGAAGCACTATGGATATAAATTTTGAATAAAATTTAGATTTATGTGATTACGTACACATCTGTACAATATAATGATTGAATGGACTGACAAGTCTAGAAGATGGTTTTTTTATTTATTAAACAATATAGGTGGAAGAGGGAGTGTCCCAAGGTTATGGAGTGAGAAATAAATAAGAAATATTTTAACTGATGCGAGTATTGTAATGTGATGATTATCACATAAATACTGTAACCCTCAGAATGTGACTTCATAATATATTTCAATATAGCTACACATAAACTTGTGTTTTATGTTTTTCATGCTTTGCCCAATAATTTAATTATTTTCTTTTTGAATTTTAAGATCAATAATTATCTTATATATGTATCTAATAAATTTAATTTTTGTTAATTTTCTGATAATATTAATTAGAAAAATAATTTTACTATTGAACCCTTTTCTCAGATGTTAAACATATATAATGTTACCAAACTTCTCGAAGAATATATTATTATAGACATAATTATATAATGTGTATAAAAACCATTTATACCATATGTTGTTTTCTATATGTGTTAAAAAGATGTATGGAAACTATTTGGATACCCAATGTTTTAAGTAGAACGTATGTTTGGTGTAACCTACGTTTGGATTGAACATATAGATCTGAGACCCTACATTTCAAAGAAATCCTGTGTTTGGGTAATAATCATATGATTCATCAACCCAACTTATATAATTAACCCAACATTGTCCAAAACGATATTTATGATTATTTCTATGTAACGAAAAAACATCTTTTGACTTGGTTACTTATAATGGTTTAAATTATAGATTATTTTATCATTTTCTAAAATGGTATCACAAATATTAAATATATGATTATATATTTTTTAAAAATGAATGAAATGATAGAATTAAATATATTAATTCAATAATTTTTCTATGAGATTTTATGAATTATCTTGACCATTTTAAATTCAAATAATAGAAGTTTTTCATGAGATATTTTGGGAGATCTTAGACTAGAAGCAATTCATCTGACCTAATAAGTATTACGTGTTTCTTCTTCTAATGCGATTAATGTGCATTAAAAATAATAATTATTCATCACTTCTAGATTAAACATTTGAGACATACCTATTTCAATTCTTATATATTTGATCATCTCAATAGTTTTTGTTGTTGTATTTTTTATGAATCATTTGCTACAGTTTGAAAATGAACTTATCAAATCTATACATTAGATACAACCAGTTTGATCATCTACGAAGTGTTTAATCTAATATTATTTAAATAAATATTTTTTATATATTGAAGTTAATATTTCTATTCTGTTTTATTGTAGATAATTTTTATATTTTAGATAATTTTTATATTTTAGATAATACTACAAATGTGTTGAATTCTCATACATAGTACTAGTGGAGATTCATATTATTGCACTAATATATTGATATTTTGGTTCCCTATAAATACCCATAAGGACGAATAAAATCCTTTTAACGGTATTAATAGCCTAGGTTCTATTATAATGGTCTCTGAATAAAAGTTCCTTCTATTGAAAATCATTATGATAGGGGAGAAAGCTATGGTCGTGTGTAATTTAGGACTCCATTTCCCCAAAACTCTATGAATCAATGCTTGATATTAATTTTTTTACTTCTCACTCATCTTTAATAGACATGGAATTTATCACATTGTCATTAAAAGGAAAATATTTTTTCTATCATGATTTTATAAGAACACAATTCACCCATATTGTTTCTTTTAATTTTTCATTTTGATGGAACAATTGATATTAGAGCAAGGACTCGATTTCTATATTTATCTTTATAAAAATCACTATTTTTTATTCTTGATCCCTATTATTGGATTTTTATGAAAGACTCTTCTTTATATATTTATTTTATATAAATTCTTTAGGATTATGATATTTATACATGATAAAAACAGTTAGTCATAGAATCTTTTCTAAAGTGGTTATATTAATTTTGGATATAAAAAATAAATGTTAAATATCTAGATGAATATAATCCTCAGTGGATAATATTAATGAATATTTGTTAATGATATATACACATTATTTTATTGGTTATTATTATGGTTTTGGGAAATAATGCATGATTATTTGTTTGAAAAATCATCAAATATATGTTTATTTAAATTTAGTCAATCCCTATTAAATTTCAAAATCTGATTTGGAAAAAATGAAATCATAATTAATAGATAAAATAAGATAATATTTAAAGATATATGAATTAAACTGTCTATGGATAAGGAATTGATGAATTTAATATGTTGTGTTCAATCACAAATGAGATGTGGAAGACCAATTATGTCTCTTATGAAGGAACATTTATTGTTATAAAACTAATGAAAAAACTATATAATTGAACTTTTATATATTCTAGGTGCCTTAATATGATGGAATCACACATATCAATGTAGGATATGAATAATTTATCAATAATATTACTATATTTGGATATCTAATTAAACAACCAGTTCGTGCATTAATGTTACTTATAGTTCTAAACTTTATGAATATTTTAATATCTATTAATATTTTACAATCCCTGATAATTAAATAATTTACAATAAAAAAACTAATTAGATCCTTGATAATGTGTTAATATATTGATGTAAGATGAAGCTAAAAATAATATTTCTTTTAAAAAGGAAGACTCTATGTGTAAAAATAAGATGGATGAATTGTCAAATTCAATATATCCATATTCAAGTAATGATATATATAATATTTATAAAATATTTGTAAAATTCAACAAAAGTATAATGAAGAGAAATAATTTGATATAGGCATCGAATGCAAGGGAAATAGCCGCAAAAAGTGAAACTCTCCTCTGACTAAAGGTCAACGAAATGAAAATTACAAAATAAAATTTAAGAATGTAATGAAGGATAACTATAGTGATACTATAAATTCAATTGATGAATCCACTAAAAACTATGAATTATGTCATGAAAATAAAATGCTAAATCTATTTTTTTGTCTCATGATAATGAGTAATATTCATCATACACATAATATTTAAATTCTGAAAAGACTTCTTATAATGAATTAAATAAATATTATTTTATGATCCAAGAAAATTTTAATATTTATACATTGACTATAGAAAGTATATAAAATCTTAAGAATTAATTTATACTGATAAATAATGTTTATAAAAATATATTACATATTTAAGATCAAATTACTCCAAATATTCTTGTATTTGTTCATGAAAAAAATTTAATAAACTATTATATGATGTTAATATATTAAAACAAGACTCTATAATTGGTAATAATTTATAAAACTATTTAAATAAAATTCTTGGTAAATATAATGCTATTAATAATTTTAAAAATTGGATTTTTTGTATTAGGGAAATCCACAAATTATATTCAAATTATTATTTATCTATAGTTAAATATTTTCAGTATATAATAAATTAATATTATTTTAGTGAATTATACTATATAAATACTTAATATTATGGTATCATGATTTTTTCATTTTACAAATAAATTTTGTTTCCAAAATTATAGTGTCTCTACAAAAAAATAGATATTGTTACCATAGTCTTTCATTGTTGACATCGATATACCCAAAACCATATGGGTACCAAAGTTAAGATAAATGTAATATTTTATATGAGTTTTCCACTATACATAAATATTATTCATTAAGTGGATAGTTGAAAAGTATGAAAAAAATTATATTTCTATTTCATATTTTCTTAAAAGGAAAAATCATTAGAGTTAGATCATATGATGTAGCATGTTTTTCATTTCTATTTAAAATTTGAATTTAAATGCACTGACAATATTATATATATGATGGAAAACTTTTAAATGTTTTATTATTTAATCTACATTTACATATCCTCAAATCAAAACTAATAATTTTTTACTCTATTATTTTGTTTAAAATATAAATTTGGGTAAATATTTTTATTACCACATATATACACCTTACAGACTAACTAATTATATATTAAAATATGTAAAAAATGGATAAACTATTCTAATATGTTTGAAAATTTAATTATTATTTAATTCTAGTAATCCACGTTTTATATTTTATTCATAAAATATGTTTTTTGTGATATGTTATATATCATATGGATCTTGTAGTACATTATTTTATTAATTTAAATAATATTTCAAAATAAATGTTTATTTAATGACGAAATGAGTAATTAATTAATCTTTCATTTCCAATAACATGTTTTTTAAATTTATTCTCTTCAGAAATCCTATTGAAATAAGTTTAGTTATTTTATTGAAATAATTTTTATTTACAAAATTCTCGTTGAAATGGAAAATTCTAAAATCATTAATCTATCTTTCGGGATATGAATCTAGTTCCTCTACCCAATACTATTAGAGTTACACCATTCATCTTTTTGAAACCTCTAAAACCCTTTGTCACCCATATTTGAAATTTCAATTGAAAATTCATCAGAGGAAGGTTGAATGAGTGTCCTGGAGATACATAGTACATAAAGAATAAGGATATGTTATTCTTCAAGGATAAGCATTCAATTTTTTCATTGATTAATTAATTTTTCCTAAAAATGAGTAAAATGAATTCATAGAGAAAGTTAATTCATGTTTGGAAAAAATGAAAAATCAATAATGAGATTAGTTATCATATTTTATTTGGGATTCATAATAATAATAGACTAGATAGGGTATAGAAATCCTTCATTATGAAGCCCCGTGAATTTAATATTTTAAAATTTCTAAAGATAGAATGCCCTCTCTGCAGTTTATATCCATGTATAATTTATGAATGAAAAATTTATGATGTTTTATGATTATATAAAAATTTATATAAAATCTTATTAAGATATTGAAAACATCTTCTATTTAAAAATTAATTTTTTTGACCCTTTAATGTAAGTATCAATGTTTCTATGAAATATCTTCTTCTAGAGAAGATTATGATGAATTTTTTATAGATGTGATAAATCAAATGGAGAAAATATTATATGAAGAAATTAAAATTTTATTTATTAATGTGATGAATCCATTTTTATATAAATGGATCACATATTCTTCGATGGATAAAATATTTGTTGAAGTTCAATTGAAAATAGAAATATTATCAACAGGTCTAGCTTCTATGAGTAATATAGATCAATGTTTTGAGAATGAAGATGAATCGTTTCACCTTTATAAGTGTATTGATTCTATTCCACCATTGTATCCTATCCAAAATGAAATAAAAATTTTTAACGCTTATTTATTTCAAAATTATTAACATTTTTCTATTTCAATGAGTATAAATAATGTTTTTATTTATTTTACAATATAGAATTCTCATAAATATTATTCTTAGATTATCTCAACTTCATATAAATGGAGGATGATTGAATGGGGATAAATAAATGGGGAGATATGTATAAATATAAAAAATTAGAAACAAATATGAGAAATTTATGGAAATAAAGCTATAAAAATGTAAAATATATATACATGAAATTAATTCTTCAAGCATGTTTACTTTATTAATGATAAATATTACTGATATTTATTTTAATCATATTTTTATAATTTCATTTTATATTCATCGTCAGAACCGAGCCTTAAACCATAAAAAGCTTAAGACCTTTTACCGGTCAAGGATATGAACACTAGATACAAACATAAAAAATATAAGAGTTGTAAAAAAATTAAACAATGTAAAAGCCAGACTTCATTCCACACATGCTAAAAAATTATAATGTCAAATATTTCACATCAAAGTGACTTATGAAAAATAAGTAATATAAGGGGTGAGCATTAATATACCCAGTATGGGTTTTGAAACCCATAGATAAAGGTAATTTAAAATATAATTTGAATGTAATTTAATAAATGAATAATGAAATTCCATTTTTAAATACAACATGAAATTTCATATGGCGTTAAAATACAAGGTCATTTTTTAAAATACATACAGTAAAAATTTCTAAAAAAAATTAGTGTTTTTCATAAATCAATAAGCATGCTTCTAAAAACAAATCACTATTCTGAGGTCACTTGAATAGTTGAAGGGTGTATGGCCCTACACATTTTGTGAAGAATGAGTTCACTCCCCAATGACCTTCTATATTTAGAATGATAAAGTAGTAGATTTTATAAAAAAAAATTAACCTTTACTTATATATTTATATATTCCAAATATTTTTTAACATTGAAAACATAACACTACATTAAATTACACACTAAAAATATATATTCGTGTATATATATATATATATATTATTCCATTATAATTGTGAGTTTGGTTACAAACTATCCCTCCACATTTATCATTGCATAAATTTGCCGAATATTCAATGCATTTTCCAAAATAATTTTGTGATAAATGGTTGAAATAATTAATTAGGTTCCTCACATAAAATGGAAAAGGAAATATTTAAAATAAAATACATTATTTTAATTCCATGTACTTATTAACTATGGAATTTGAACCTAATTATTTGAATTGGAACTGTGAATTTATTTTAATGTGGTAGATTCTGATGTTATAAATACATGCATGTACATGTTTATTTGCGCTTCAGACATACACAATTTTAATATACAATGATAAGATGACATGCACATTTTTTGAATCATATCGATAGAAATAACCATTTCATAAAAATATATGTATATATACATAAATATATATATATTACATTTGTATGTATATATATATTATGGAATTTATCATAGATTTAATATTGATTAAATACATTGAACTAAAATTATACGTTTATAACAAAATCAAATCGCTGTTTTGATTAACGCTAAATAAAATAATTTAACATCGTGTATTAAAACATGTTCTGATAAAATTAATTCATTTCATATTGAATTTTAACATATATTTAAATAATAAAAATTCATACAATATAACATGAAACAAATTAATGTTTCTAGTGAAGTACAATATTAAAGAAAATATATGCTGCACAATATTTTTTATACAACATAATTTATATACATAAAAAAATAATTAGATGAAATAATTCAG
The DNA here is from genome assembly GCA_963277665.1 of Viscum album. NCBI lineage: Eukaryota > Viridiplantae > Streptophyta > Magnoliopsida > Santalales > Viscaceae > Viscum > Viscum album. The sequence continues at coordinate 1,011,854,337 of OY728140.1, forward strand.
GAATAAAAAAAATTAACATAATTTGAAATATAAAAGTAACTCCTTACATAAACTAGAAAATATCGAGTATAAATAAATAAATAAATTTCCCATACAAGAAACAAACTGCATCTGGAGTGACAGAGTGATGGGCACAGTCTCTCCTCGACTGAAAAATTAAGTTTCCTAATCAAATTGCACAATGTCATGTGGCTATTATAGAAATAACAATAATCTGCATGCAGTGTATGCTAGAAAACAAAAAAATTACATAAAAATTGGATAAAAAATAATATAAATTTGATAGAAATAATATAGACACATTGTCGAGATGAAATTTTTGGATCATAAAAACATCATGGGCACAGTATAGTCGAAGATCCAACAAAAGACAATGATTTTAATTTTCTAGGTTCAAAATATAATAGATGATACTTTGACCCAAAAAAAGAGTATATGTTTATAGTCCAAATGTAATAACAATTTTGAACAATGATGAAAAGAAAAGGAATGAATGTCAATTATGAATAGATTGAAAAAATGATCAAAAAATTAAATAAATTAAAATAGAAAAAAGGTAGATACAGAAATAACAAAATCCATACCTCATGCTTGATCAAAGAAAACTGAAACATCAACCAAGACCGAAACCCTATCTCAGTTGGACTTATCTTCTTCCCACAGATGAAACCCGATCGCAGCATGACCCGATGTTGTGGCCATGACCACAACCCAAAGAACCCTTAACATCAGCCAGCACAACTCCTTTATGGTGTGTTGAAACTCTATACTGCGGCTCATCCATGACTTGGAGTACCCTCGATTACCAGGGCAAGGCGCACCTCACATAACACACCCATGGATTCCCTCCTCTAGATTGATGCCTCCCCGAACCCATTGAAACTCATACCATAAAACATGACCCATCCACTTTTTTATTTATTCATTATAATAATAATAAATATTATTATGATTATTTATCATATTTTTAAATATTTTTTTATTATATCCTTTCATTTAATTTTTCCTTTTTATCATTATATTTTGTGATTCTAATTTCCCAAAACCTCTTTTAACTTTAACTTTTTTTTTTACTTTTCTGAAATGTATGTCACACATTACTATCCTCAATTCATCATTTCATTTTTAAATACCTTTTACACTTTTTCACACTTTTTTTCATTGTCATTTATTATTGTTTTTATTTCAGAAATAATCACAGACCCTTTTTTCTAACAAATCATGTATCTTATATATATATATTTATTTTAGTTTTATAAATTTATATAAAATAAAAACATATAAATTATATTAATATTTATAAAAAATCTATTTTTAAAAAATAAAACACATAAATAAAATTTTGTAATTACAAATATGTATAGTTTTTAAATCACATAAAAGGAATAAATAGTATATTTTCATATTATATATATATATATTATAGTAAAAATAAAAAATATTTTCTTAGAGAAAATACATTACCTTTTATTATAATTATTAAATCATCTCCATTATTTATTTTATTAATGATTATAATATATGTTTAATATATTATGAGTTTAACTTTAATATTAAAAAGTGTTATTATAATTTTATTAATCAAATTTCATAATAATAATATTAATTTTATTTATTTTAATTTACTAAATCTATATGTTATAATGTATTGTTTTTTGATATTATAAAGTAAAATTAATTAATATAGTCTTAATATATCGACTTGTATTAAATTAAAATTTTCATTTTGAAAATAATATTAATAAAAAAGAAAATTTTTCATTTCGATTAAATGAAATCATTTGGTTTTATTAAAATACTTCATAATATTATTTATTTAACTTATAATTAATTTATTTATTTATAAATTTATTTATTGAAACTCATGGTGTTACATTATACCCCCCTCAAAGGAATTTCATACTCAACCTTCATTTCATTGGACTAAAATGAAATCTGAATATCTGTCATCAGAATTAATAAATTGTAGGACCTTTGAACCTCTAAATTAGACAACATCTAATATCCATTGTTTTCTAGACCATTTCATTGAAACCAAATGTTAGAAACCATCCTTAAACCTCACATAGAAGAGGATCTTTTACTGGTCTAGGTTCTGGAGAATAGATACAAACTTTCAAAATATCAATGTTGCAATAAAATTAAACAAAATAAATGCCATACATTTCATCTGTGCATGCTTAAGAAAACCATGATGTCAAACATTGAACTTCGAAGTGACCTATGAAAAATAATTAAAACAAGAGGTGAGCATTAATATGACCAGTAATGGGTTTAAAAGTCATCAATAAATCCAATTTAAAATATAAGTTGAAATAAATTTAATAAGTACATAATGAAATACCTTTTTAAGTAATACATTAAATTACTTATGGCTTTAAAATACAAGGTAGTTTTCTGAAAATACTTATTCTAAAAATTTCATAAACCGAAACCAATGTTTTTCTGGATACAATACGCAAGATTCTGAAAACAAAACACTATTCTGAGGTCACTTGAATCGTTGAAGGCCATATGGGCCTATACAATTTGCAAAGGATGGGTTCACAACGCAATGACCATCATTATTTTAAACAATCAAAAACAAAATTTTCTAAAAATATTTTAGCCATTCCTTACATATATATATATTTTCACTAGATTTTTTTTAACATTAAAAACATAACACTGCATTAAATTGCACATTAAACAATATATAAGTGTGTATATATAAATATATATATATATATATTATCATCCATTATACATTTTAGATTGGTTTCAACCTATCCCTCACCATAAATAATTGCATAAACTGTCAATATATTCAATAAATATTCAAAAATATTTTTGTGAAAATTGGTAAAAATAATTAACATGTTCCTCGCATAAAATGGAAATAGAAACAGTTAAAATAAAATACTTTCATTGATTTCCACTAACTTATTAACTTCATAATTTAAATCTTATAATTTGAATTAAAACTATGAATTTGTTATAATCCGGTGGGTGTCGATGTTATGCATACATAGATGGCCATGTTTATATGAGCTTGAGACTTCCATAATTTTAATATACATTGATAATATGATATGTGCATTTTTATGCATCATGTCGATAGAAATAATTATTTAACACAAATATATATACATATATATACATATAATACATATGTTTGTCTATATATATCATGGAATTATTTATAGATTTAATATTTATTAAAGAATTTGACACAAAAAGTAAATGTTTCTAACAAAATAAAATCATAGTTTTGAATAACATGATATATGATAATTAAAATCCATGTATTAAAATATATTTTGAAAAAAACCCATTTCATATTGAATGTGATAATATATTTAAATAAAAAAACTTTTGACAATATAGCAAGCGACAAATTAATGATGTAAGTGAAGCACGGTATTAGAGAAAATATATGTTGCCCAATAATTTTTAAACCACATAATTTATATAATAAAATAAATAAGAATATGAAAAAATTCAATAATAATAACATAAAATAACATAATTTGAAATATAAAATTAATCCCTTACGCAAACTAGAAAATATAGAGTATAAATAAATAAATAAATTTCCCCTATAAGAAACAAAATGCAGCTGGTGTTACATAGTGATTGGAACACACTCTCCAAGACTGAAAAATCATGATTTACATTAAAATTGTACAATGGCATAAGGCTTTTATAGCCACAAAAATAATGAGTTGTAGTGAAATCTGTAAAATAGTAATAGACAGAAAAAATAGAACCAAATAATATAATGTTGATAGAAATAATATAGAAACGTTGACGAATAGAAATTTGTCGATCAGAATAACAACATGGGTACAATATAGTCATAGATGCATCAAAATACAAGGATTTTGGTTAGCTTGAATTAAAAAATAATAGATGAGACTTGGACTAAAAATACAGAGTTTTTGTTTATAGTCCAAAAGTAACAATAGTTTTGGGCAATGATGAAGAGAAAAAGAATGCATGTCATTTATGAATAGAATGTAACAGGGATCGAAATATTTAATAAAAGAACACAAAAAACAAGGTAGATCCAGACTAAAACCAAAACCCTACCTTACGTTGGATCAAGGAAAACTTAGTCATCAACCAAGATTGAAACCCTAACCCGATTGGACACATCTTCTTCCCCCGGACAAAACCTGATCTCTATTTGACCGGAAGCTGCGGCCACACCACAACCCAAAGACCCCTCAACATCGTCCAGCAAGACAAACCTGCGGCATGTTGAATCCCTAAACCGTATGTCATCCCCGATCCAGAAGACGCTCAATGACTAGGTCGAGGTGCACCTTGCATTTCTCGCTCACATATTTCCTCCTCTGCATCGAAGCCTCCCTGAACCCATTGAACCCCCTAACCTAAAAGTTGAACTCTCAAATATTTTTATTTATTAATTATTATTATTATTATTTAACATGTTTTTATATATAAATATATGATATCCTTTTATTTTATTTTATCTTTTTATCATCATATTTTGAGATTCTCATTCCACAAACCCCCTTTTCACTTTTATTTTTTTTTTTGAATTTTGTGTAAAGTTTGTCAGAAATGACTATTCTAAATTATCATTTATTTTTTTTATTAATTTTATATTTTTTCACATTTTTTTATTTTCATTTTCTTTTATTATTGTTTTTTAGACATAATCAGACAACCGTTTTTTCTAACAAATCATGTATCTTATATATATTTATAAATATATATTCATTGTTATTATATATATTTATATAAAATATAAACATAAAAATTATATGAATATGTATACATATGTTATTTAGAAAATAAATAAAACACATAAAGAATAGTGTGTAATTATATCTATTTATAGTTTATAAATCTTATAAAAGGAATAAATTGTAAATTTTCATATTATATATATATATATTATCATAAAAATAATAACAATTAATTTCATAGAAAAAATAATTTATCATTTATTATTATTATTATTATATCGTTATCAATATTTATTAATTTAATGATTATAATATAATTGAAATATATTACGAGTTTAGATTTAATTTTAAAAAAAAGTTATTATAATTTTATTAATCAAATTTCATTATATTAATATTACCTTTATTGATTTTTATTTACTAAATCGATATGTTATAAGGTATTATTTCATGATACAATAAATTATAATTAATTTATATTTTCATAATATGTCGGCTTGTATTAAAATTAAAATTTAATTTTCAAAATAATATAAATCAAAGTGTCAAAATTTCATTTCGGTTAAATAAAATCTTAACCTTTTATTAAAATACATCATAATATTATTTATTTAACTTTTATTTTTTTATTAATTAAAATAATTAATTTATTGAAACTCAGGGTGTTACATTATTCCCCCATCATAAGAATTGAATCATCGCAATTCATTTCTTTGAACTAAAAAGAATTCTAAATTTACATCCACGAAGTATGAAACAATTGGGCCATTGATCCCCTAAAATCGACAACATCTAATCTCCAATGTTTTCTAGACTGTTCCTTTAATACCAACTATATTAACCTAGCCTAAAAACATACATATAAGAGGACCTTTTACTAGTCTATGTTTTTGAGAATAGATAAAAAATTACTAAATATCTGATTTTCGACAACATTAATCAAATTAAAAGTAAAACTTCGCTTCTGCACGTGCTAAAAAAATGATGACTTCAAACATTGGACTTTGAAGACACAAGGGAAAAATAATTAAAACAAAGGTTGAACATTAATATTCCTTGTAAGGGGTTTAAAAAACATCGATAAATATTTTTGGAAATATACATTGAAATTAATTTAATAAATACATAAACAATACCTTTTTTAAAACCCAACTTGAAATTACTTCTGGCATTAAAATACTAGTTCATTTTGGTAAATAATTATGCTCAAAATTACATAAACATAACCATGTGTTCTTTTGAAAAAAAAATACGTATACATCTGAAAAAACAATATTCTGAGATCACTTGAATTGTTGAAGGTTGTCTAGGCCTATCCACTTTGGGAAGCATGGGTTCACTCCCCAATGACCATCCATATTTACAATGATCAAGAACTTGATTTTGTAAAAACTTTTTATGCTTTCCTTACCTATATATATATATATATTAACTGTATTTTTTAACATTCAAAACATAAGACTGCATAAAATTACACATTAAAAAATATATAAGTGCATGTATATATATATACATATGTATATATATGATCTTATAATATACATTCGAGTTTGGTTAGAACTAATACTTCATCATAAATCATTGCATAAAATGTCATTATATTCAATTCATTTTCCAAAATACATTTACGATAACTGGTCAAAATAATTAATTAGGGTCCTTTCCTAAAATGAAAAAGGGAACAATTAAAATAAAATAATTTCATAGAATTCCATGTACTTATTAACTACAGAATTTAAACCTTTTAATTTGAATTGGAACCCTGAAGTTATTGTAATGTGGTGTATGTCGATGATATGCATACGTGAATGGCCATGTTTATTGGTTCTTGAGACATCCATAATTTGAATATACAATGATAAGATGATATGCACATTTTTTTTGAATCATTTCGAGAGCAATAACCAATTAATACAAATATATATTTATATATATATATATACATATAGTACATATGTATGTATATATCATGGAATTTATTATGGATTTAATATTTATTAAATACATTGACATAAAAATTATATGTTTCTAACAAAATCAAATCACAGTTTTGAATAATGCTAAATACTATAATTGAATTCCTTTTATTAAAACATGGTACGACAAAAATAATTCATTCCAAATTAAATTTGAACCTATATTTAAATAATAATTTTTTTAAAATATAGAAAGAAACAACATAATGTAGCATGTGAATCACGATATTAGAGAAAATATTGGTTACACACTCATAAAACATAATTTATATACTTAAATATATAAGCATACAAAAATATTCAAGAATAAGAAGGTAAAATAACAAAATTTGAAGTATAAAATTAATCCCTTACGTGAACCAGAAATTATATAGTATAATGAAATAAATAAATTTCCCTTACAAGAAAAAATCTACTGCTGGAGTTACAGAGTGAAGGGAACACGCTCTTATAGACTGAAAAATTGAGTTTCATATTCAAATTTCCCAATGTCATAAGGCTATTATAGCCATGACAACAAAGTGATTTCAGTGCAAGATAGAAAACACTACCAGACATAAAACAGTGGAATGAAATAAAATAAATTTGACCAAAATAATATAGAAATGATGTCGAATAGAAATTTGTGGATCAAAATAATATCATGGGCACAATATAGTTACATATTCAACAAAATACACTGATTTAAATTATCTCAAATCAAAAATGAATAGATGGGACATAGAAAAAAATTGTTTCTGTTTATAGTCCAAGAGTAACCATAGTTTCAGAAAATGATGAAGAGAAGAATAATGCATGTCAACTATGAATAGAATGTAATAACAATAGAATAATTAAATAAAAGAACATAAGAGTCATGGTAGATCATAGAAAAATCCAAAACCCTACCTCACACTGGATTAAGGAAAACTGAAACATCAACAATTACTAAAACCCAATCCCGATGGGACACATCTTCTACTCTAAGACGAAACCTCATCGATGTTTGACCCGAAGCTCCACACATGATCACACCCCAAATACCCCTCGGTGTCGGCCAACACGATTCCCTTTTGGTGTTCTGAAACAAAAAACCATGGCTCATCCTCGATGCAGAAGACCCCTGAAGACCAGGCTGAGTCACACCTCGCATAGATCACCCAAAGATTTCCTCCTCTAGATTGATGCCTCACTGAACCTGCTGAAACCCCTACCCTAAAACATGATCCCCCAATATTTTATTTAGTTATTATTATTATTATTATTATTATTATTATTATTATTATATTTTTATTTATCTAGTTTTAATATATTTATATATCATATTCTTTCATTTTAGTTAATCTTTTTATCATCATACTTTATGATTCTCTTTCCCGAAACACCTTTTGACTTTTACTTTTCTTTAAATTTTTTCGGATTGTATGTCACGCATCACTCTTCTCAATTCATCATTTCATTTTTTCATTTTTTTATATGTTTTCACATTTTTTTATTTGTTCTTTCCTTTTATTATTGTTTTTCTTTTGGACATAGTCACATAACCTTTTTATCTAATAAATAATGTAACCTATATATATATATATTCGTTTTTATTTTATATATTGATTTATAAAATCAAAAAAAAAATTATACGAATATGTATAGAAATTCTACTTTTAAAAAATAAAACACATAAATAAAAGTGTGTAATTATATTTATAGTTTATAAATCATGTAAAAGAAATAAATAGTATATTTTAATATTATATATATATATTATCATAAAAAAAATACCAATTATTTTCATTGAGAAAATAAATTACCATTTATTATTATTATTATTATCATATCATTATAATTAATTATTTAATTAATTATTATAATATATGTGTAATGTATTATGAGTTTAACTTTAATATTAAAAAATGTTATTATAATATTATTAATGAAATCTCATGATAATAATATTACCTATAATTATTATTTTTAACTAAATCGATATCTTATAATGTATTATTTCATGATACTATGAAGTATAATTAATTTATAATATCATAATATGTGTACATGTATTAAAATAAACTTTCCATTTTTAAAATAATATAAATAAATGTGAAAAAATTACATATTGGTTAAAATAAATAATATGATTTTATAAGAATAATTCATAATATTATTTATTTAACACATAATTAGTTTATTCATTAAAATATTTATTTTATTAAAACTTTGGATACTACATTATTACCCACCCAAAATAATTGTGTCCTCGCAATGCATTATGTTGAACTAAAAAAAATTCTGGAATTCCATATTCAAAATTATGAAATATTAGGACCACTGAACCTCTAAATTCGACAACATCTAATCTACAATGCTGTCTAGACCGTTCCTTTGATACTAATTTTAAGAACCCAGTCTTAAAACATACATAGTAGAGGACATTTTACTGGTCTAGGTTCTGGAGAATAGACACAAACTTACAAAATATAAGATTTGAAACAAAATTAATCAATTTAAAAGCCAATATTTTCTTCCACGCATGCTAAAAAATAATAACGTAAAACATTGGACTTCGAAGTGACTTGTGAAAAATAATTAAAACAAGCATTGAGCGTTAATATGCCCAGTAAGGGGTTTAAAAACATTTGATGAATCCTATTTAAAATATACTTTGAAATTATTTTAAATAATACATAATGAAATACATTTTCATAGATACTACTTGGCATTACACATGGAATTAAAATACTAGGTCATTTTAGAAAACACATACGCTCAAAATTGTTAAAATATAAACCATTATTTTCTTAAAATAATATTCAAGCTTATAACAATATAACACTATTATGAGGTCACCTGATTCCCTGAAGTTTTTCTGGGCCATCCCACATTTCAAAGGATGGGTTCACCGCCCAATAACCTACTATATTTACAACGATCACACACCATATTTCCTAAAAACAAATTAATCATTCTTTACCTATATATATATATATTCACTAGATATTTTTAACACAGATAACATAACCCTACATTAAATTACACATTCAAAAAATATGTAAGGGCATATATATAAATATTTATATATTTAAAAATATGATCTTCCATTATACTTTCGAGTTTGGTTAAAACAAATACCTCACTAAAAATCATTGCAGAAAACTGTCAATATATTTAATCAATTTTACAAAGTAAATTTGTGATAACTGGTCAAAATAACTAATAAGGTTCCTAGAATAAAATGGAAAAGGAAACTTTTAAAATAAAATACATTCATTAAATTCCATGTACTTGTTAACTACTGAATTTAATCCTTATAATTTGAATTGGAACCAAGAATTTAATGTAATTCGGTGGATGTAGATGTTATGCATTCATACATCACCATGTTTATATGCACTTGAGACATCCATAATATTAATATATAATGATAAGATGATATGTGAATTTTTTTTGAATCTTCTTGATAGAAATAACCATTTAATACAAATATATATATATATATATATATACTATATAAGTAAGTATATATATATGATAGAATTTATTATAGATATATAATTTTTTAAATACATTGACAAAAAAGAATATGTTTCTAACTAATTCAAATCATTGTTTTGAATAATTCTATATACCATAATTAAACTCCATGTATTAGAACATGGTTTGGAAAAATTAACTAATTTCATATTGAATTTTAACATGTATTTAAATAAAAAAATTCATACAATACATTGAGCAACTAATTAATGTTTCAAGTAAAGCACAGTATTAGTGAAAATATTTGTTTCACAATAATTATTATACAACATAATTTATATACATATAAAAATTATTATATGACAAAATTCAGGAATAAGAATATAAAATAACATAATATGAAATATAAAAGTAATTCCTTAAACAAACTAGAAAATATTGATTATAAAGAAGTAAGTAAATTTCCCTTTCAGGAAACAAACTGCAGCTGGGGTTACAGAGTGATGGGAACACACTCTCCTGGACTAAAAAAATCGAGTTTCACATTATAATTAGACAAATGCATAAGGAAATTATAACCACAATAACAATGTGCTTGCAGTGCAAGCTGGAATAACTACCAGGGAGAAAAAATGGTTATAAATAAGATAAATTTGAGAAAAATATTATAGAAACTTAGTTGAGTAGGCATTTTTGGATCATAATAACATCATGGTTACAATATAGTCACAGATTCAAAAAAATACAATAATTTCAATTAGCTTGAATCAAAATATAATAGACAAGTCTTGGACCAAGAAAATGGAGTTTTTGTTTACAGTCTAAAGGTAACAACAGTTTAGGACAAGGATGAAGAGAAAAAGAATGCATGTCTACTATGAGTAGAATGTAACAATGATAGAAAAATTAAATAAAAGAACAAAAAAACAAAGTAGATCCGTAAAAATAGCAAAACCCTACCTCATACTGGATCAAGGAAAACTAAAACACCAACCAAGATTGAAAATCTAACCTGGTTGGACTCATCTTCTTCCCCTAGATGAAAAATGATCACTCCTTAACTGAAAGCTGTAGCCAAGAACAGAACATAAATACCCCTCGGTGTTGGCCAATTTTACTCTATTATAGTGGGATGAAACCCTAAACTATAGCTTATCCCCGACACAAAAGACCCTCAAAGACCAGGTCGTAGCGCACCTCGCACAGCTCACCCAAAAATTCACTCCTCTAGATCGATGCCTCCCTGATGCCACTGAACCTCCTTCCCTAAAACAAGATCCCTCCACATTTTTTATTCATTATTATTATTATTTTATGATTATTTTTATTTATCTCTTCTGATTATATTTATATATCATATCATTTCAAATTATATTATCTTTTTATCATCATATTTTGTGATTCTCATTTCCCAAAACCCCTTTTAACTTTTCCTTTTATTTGAATTTTTTGTAAATTATGTAACTCATCACTATTCTAAATTCATAATTTCAATTTTTTATTCCTTTTACATTTTTTCATATTTTTTCCTTTTTATTTTCTTTTATTATTGTTTTTATTTTGGATATAATCACATAACATTTGTTTTCATATAAATCGTGTATCTTATATATATATATATATATATTCCTTTTTATTTTAAATATTTATATAAAATCATAACATTTATATTATGTGAATATGTATAAAAATTCTATTTTCTTTTTAAAAAAAACACAAAAAATAAAATTGGGTAATTATATATATTTATAGTTTATAAATATTATAAAAGGAATAAATAGTATATTTTCATATTATATATATATATTACTGTAAAAATATAAATAATTATTTTCTTAGGGAAAATAATTTTCCATTTTTTATTATTATTATTATATCATTATCGTTATTTATTTTTTAAAAGATTATAATATTTGTGTAATATATTATGTGTTTATCTTTTATATTAAAAAACTATTATAAAATTATTATTCAAATTTCATAATAATAATATTACATTTAGTTATTGATATTTAATAAATTGATATTTTATAAAATATAATTTCATTATACGATAAAGTATAATTAATTTATATTGTAATAAAATTTTGACATGTATTAAAAAAAATTATTTTGAAAATAATATAAATCAAAATAAAAAAAATTTCATTTTGGATAAAAGAAATAAAATATTTTTAATAAAATAATTCATAATTTTATTAAATTAACATATAATTCATTTATTAATTCATATAATTCTTTTATTGAATCTCTGGGTGTTAAATTAATGATTATCTATGTTATTGTTTTATGGTTTCTTTTATAAAAATGATATAAATTATTCAGAATGTGTTAATTTAACAATTCAATAAATTTAATTTTTATTTTTATTCACACAAACTCCAACTTCTTTGAAAAAAATAATGTTACATTCTTTGAATTTGTGGATAACAATAATTGGATTTTTTTTCAAAAATCATTTTCTCAGACATTAAACCCATTAATGGTAAATTCATTTCAGAATGTATTGATTATTGTGTATATGTTCACTAAATGTATGTAAACACTATTTCTACACTACATGTTATTTCTGAAGTGTTTATAATAATCCTAGAAGAACTATTTAGACCCTACACATTAATTGAGTAATATTGTTTATGTAACCTTTATATGAAATGAAAATAAGGATAGAAAAAAATTATATTTGAATAAATACTAGGTTTGAGGAAAAAATATATTTCTAATCATCCCAAATTTTGAAATAAAATGTACATTTTGAACAAATTATTTGGTGTTTATCAATATGCAGAGAAATCTTAGAATTTAAATTGTTAATTATTAAGATTTAAATTTTGGATAATTTAATCATTTTCCACAATGGGATAATAGGAATTAAATATTCCATTAATGTTTCTCAAATACCAATTCAAATGATCTTATTCAATAGATTAAATTCATCACGCTTCTAAAGTAAATTATGAAATTATTTGAAGATTTTAAATTCATAAATTAACAATTTATCTTAGAATATTTCTGAAGATATTTAAGCTAAATCAATTCTACCAACATGATAGATATTATTCTTGCATTATTCTATAGAGATAGAGTTCTATTCTAAAATAATATTTTTTTGGACCTCTAGACGTACACTTTTGATACATACATGTTTTAGATCTTGTCTATTTGATCAAATAGACCATTTTTTATGATATATGTCATTATAAATCTTTTACTATAGTCTATCAATCATCTTTATAAACTACACATTAGAGAAATAATTTTTTATTATCTTCCTATTATTTTCTATACTACTATAGTAAATCATTTTTTATGCTGAAGAATATTTTTTTGATTTTCTTTATTAAAGATGATTTACATATGTCAGTTGCTACTACAACTATTATCTGAAAAAATACTCATCCATATAATATATATCCATTTAATAAAAAATATTATACTTTTCATACTAATTCATGGTGTTGTTTCATCTTTTCATACTATTCAATGGATTATTTGATTCCTTGTAAAAGAACAAAATTCATTATAAAATAATTATTGTAAAAGTGCCTACCTCCTTCACTCATTTGTACTATTCTATAAATTAGAAGGCCTGCATGAAAAAATCATCAATCTTAAGAACATAGTGGTGGTGGAGTGAACTAGGGGTATGTGATTCCCTAAATTCTTATACATCACTGTGTTCTATTCGTTTCATTTTTTATTATACTCTATTCATCTATATTTAAGATAGAAGTAAATAATATTTTTAGTCTCAAAAGGTAAATATTATTTCTATAATTTTTTAAGGAATGTAATTCATCCCCCCATCTTGAGTCTTCATATTTTCAATTCCGAACCAAAAAAATCACCTTAGATATAACCCTTTATATATAAACCAAGTAAAAAACATAGATCCTCAATGGTTTTAATTTCAATATTGGATTTTTATATTTTTATGAGTTAAATAGAGATATTAATTGATTGAATATCATTCATTTTACCATAGTAGGATGATTTGATGACAGGTGAGGTCTTATATAAAATTATTTTTAACTAAAAATCATATATATTCCACCCTTGGAAGACATGGGAATCATATGAAAATTAGTAGAACCCAAAAACATGGAACAAAACATAAATGTTTTAACATGGAATTTAATCTATTAAATCTAATTAATGATTCTATTTCATAGATTGATTCATTTATTGTCACTCCTATTTGTTATAGAAGTAAAGGAGATGTTATGAAAAATAGTTATTTTTGGTATAAATCGGATTATAGTGGTGAAAGAAGAGGGTAAATAAAACCATTTTTTGGTTTGAAAATGTAAAATAGAATAGATTATTATGGAAATGAACAAAGGAACTTGGATGGTTAAAAATAAGTGATGTACTAAAGAAAAAAATTTATTTTTCTATATAATTTGAAATACAGAATTCCTTCAAAAATATAGATATCCCCTAAATGAAGAAGTTTTTTTTAATACCCTCTATTAATAATCAACATAAAAATATTGATGTCCATTTTCTAGTGGACATAAATATATAATTGAATCCTATGAAAAATTCTAGAAGAAGAGAAATAAAAGTAATAAGAAAATCAACAATTCATACACCCCCTTTGAGCTGAATATGATTTGTTTTATTGATTTACTTGTGTCTAAAATTTGGTCATATATTTAATCAAAATATATAAATTTAGTTTACCTATACAATTATAAATTATTTTTGGTATCATTTAATTGAGTAAACTTTAAGACATTTCCACTCTATAGATTCCTACAACCATAATCAGAGAGATATCTAATCAATAGAAGACACTACAACCAATAGTATTTGGGTCCCACATAATTTTTCACTTTGAATAGTTGAAATAATGAATGAATTTTTTTATAAAATTATTTAATGATTATCCTTCGTCAATGATTTTGATGGATCCACATAAGTTATCACCTACCATTCTTCTTTGACATAAAACATAACATGTTTAATAAATTTAATTAGTGTTTCATTTATAGATCCACATGACCAAAGAGAGCACTACTACATATAAGGTTAAACATTCTAATAAAAAGGGGAAATCATAGTATTGGAATTGCATCAACCATTTCCACAAAATCCACTATAATTTACCGATTGATTAAAATGAGTAAGGTATATAATTAACAATAAATGTGTAAACCTGTCTCATGGTTATTATGATATGATCCTTTACAAAATAAGATCACTCTTCAATAATTTAAATAATAATGATCTTACAAAATCAAAAAGAATATATTAAGTCAATCTCAAAAATATATCACCTCTTCCTTATCTCTATGAAAATCATGGCATATAAATTCAGTATTGAAATAAATATTTAAGACCGCCAAAAAAATTAATCTATTATTTTTTTGACATATTGTGTTAATTAAAAATACTTTGTAATAAAATTAATAGAAATACCTCTATAACACATAATAAAACTATATATTGAAAATCCTTTTGATCATATTATTACATGATTTATAATATAAACCCGCATTAATTACAAACCAAATGATCAGGAAGCCCTGTGTATTAAGATGTCAAGGTTCATAATACATAAAATTGGGACTAAAATAAAACTTATTTTATTTATTCTTGGTAATTATCTCTTAATAACATTATATCTCCTAAGACTACATCAGGTATCCGGGGGATCAAAAAGGAAAAAAGGTGAGAGAAAAATCACAATAATATAATACGCATAGTAAGGAAACAAAACATGTAATTTAAATGTATAACATGATTTCATACAATAGAATGATCATGAGTAATAACATAAAGAATAACATAATGAAAATGTTATCATAAGATCATGGATACATTAGATATTTGGAATCAACATAAACCATGATAAAAAAAATATGGTAATGGAAACCACTTAGGCAATATCCCATGGTGAACATAATCCCATAATGAAGTAGGATTACCCCTTATCTCATACATAATGTCTCGTTAGACTAAAAAATTACCCAATGCATTATGGGATATATGATTTTATACCACACCCTCACTATAAAATAATCTACATGAATATGTGTTCCACATGATAAAATGAATCATAACAAAAAGTAATAATAGTTACCCATGGAATGAAAAGGAGTCACATAGTCATGTCTCATATCAAAAGAAAAACTAATTTTAAAAAAATTATTTAAAAAAAATCCAAATTAATTTATTACCCCATAAAATTAATCAATAATCAGATAAATATATATATTATAGGAATATATAAATAATTTAGAAGGAATCCATAATATAAAATGTTCTTTTCACTCATAAAATTTTCCTTAAACTATTATATAGAAAAATCCTTGAGAAAAATTCCTTTTCAACATTGAAATCTCTTCTTAAAAATCATGAAATTTTCAAAATATTATAGAAATAATTTTAATTAAAAATAACCAAGTAAACATAGAATTTATGTTCCAATAATTTATTGTTCATCATGGTGGTTAATTATATGAATTTTATAAAAATAAAAATCATTATTTTGGAACTATCGTAGAAAGGATAAAACATAACTCATTTAGAAAATAAATGCATGCTTCATTTCAAACAGACTATTAGAAATTCATCAATGGGTAAAAATAAAATTTATAAATAATTTGGATAATTTTAAAAAAAAATAATTAATTTTTTAGACAACATTGATTTTGATGAAAAAATATTTTCTATCATTGAACGAAATAAGGTTATCTCTTCATAAAAACAATTTCTCTATTATTTTATGTACCAAAAAGAGTAAAATTTTACTATTTCATGATAATTTCATGAATACTATTAGAATAAGATAATATTTATTTTTGATAGAAATATCAAATAATTCTCCCAATGGATGAATAAACAAATAAAATCGTCAATAACAATGATAGTGTGAAACAAACCAATATATATTTGCAAAAATAAAATCATAAGCCCAATTAATGATATAAATTAAATGAAAAATTAAATAAAAATAATATAAACATATTAATTATATAATATTATGTGGTTAGTATATACACCACACAAATGAAATAATCGAAGAATATAGCATATGTCTCATAGAATTTAAAGTTAAACGAGAACTCCAATAACACTAGTCTAGACATGATGTGTGTCGGAATTACCTCCAATATAACTACCTTATATCATTTATTTTATTTATTATGAACCATTAAAATATTTAATAAATTATGCATAACAGATTTAATAAATTTATTTCAATTAAATATTTAATAACATAATAAATTATTTCCATGTTAGGTGTTTTGAGGATGTTTTGTTCTAAAATTTTAAAGGTATTTGGTGTGTTAAACATATTAAAAGGATTGATTTTTCCATAATATTATGAATATTAAGAATATAATAATTATAAATTTTATCCTTAAATTAAAGTTTTTTAGAAAAAACCAAGAACATTTGTTATGAAAAATAGACAATATTACAATCATTGAGATGGTTGGTCACACCTACACATGAGTATACTTTCCATTTTCACTGATCTTGATAGTAAGAAGAAAAGTGTTATTTTATCATTACATAATTATAATTATATAATAAATATAATATTAGTTATTTGAATACTCATAAATACACCATCCATGAGATTTATTAATAAAAAATAAATTATATTGCTTCGTGTGATTATAGTCCTCTGTATACACAAACAATGATATGGTTTTTCTTTTGATGTTAAGAAAATAGAAATGATATATTAAATTAAAATAATGATTAATATTTCATTAATATCAATTATAAAAATTAAATCTAATATTATTATCTTATGTGTGAGGAAAAATGGAAAAATAATTACATTAGTTATTGTTGTTGTAGTCCTCTATGCGGACAAACAAAGGTTTCATTTCCATTATGATGTATTATGAGATGGATGTTGGTTATTCCATTAAAATATCCACCTCTAATAATATTTGATATAATTATACAAGGATATAATCATGTTTGAATTATATTTTGTGGAATTTAAAGAATAAATAAAACCAAATAACTCTATTAAAAATGTTAACTCTTCCTCAGACCACCACTTTGGGGTTTCCCTCAAGCCTCACTAGATATGATATATAAATAAACCAATTCCTATAGAATGTAGAATGGGAATTTTGAAATGTATTATTTTATGTTATTTTCCAAAACAATATAATTTGAATGTATGAAGTGAAAAGTATACTGGTTTCACTTTTATAAGTGGTGGACATGACACACAATGATTTTGTAAGACAAAAGTATATATCCATGTTTTACACTTGATAAATGGTTCCAAAATGGACCATTCTAATATATTATTTGAGATAAGTTCAATATATGTCCATTAAATTATAATTGGATCGAATTTAGTTCATTTTAACCATTATCATTTTTTAACCCCTGGTAAACCCATTTAACCATAACCATGAAAAATTTATATATTTTATTTCCATATTAATTTTGAAAAAATTGATCTTATTATATATTATTAATTGTTATAATGAAAAATCTTAAATCAATTTGTAAAATTACATTCACATAATTGATAGAATTTATTTTAAAATTAAATCTACAAATGTGATGATATAATTGTTTTTTAATAAAAATTCATTCAAAAGTATAAAAATATTTTATATCAAAATTTAAATTTAAATCGATTAAAAGGATATAAATTGGATACATAGTAATATGATAGTACTAGTTTTACTATAAAACCGTTTCTATAAAAGTTATATCTATGTAAATATTATAAATGAAAAGGTGCATTTTATGAGAAATCAATATTTTACAATATTCATTGAAAAATATATATTTTATGATGATTTTTAAAAAATAATCTTAATTTAATTATGAAATTATTTTTCAAAAATCGAAATTCTTTCTTTCCAATAATTTTTATATAATTATCAAAAATTAATTTTATTATTTTTTCACAAAAAGTTATTAAAATAATTTTTGAGATGAAATTTATTTTCAATGAATATAACGAATTTTCAAAAAATATGTACGTATTTATCAATATGACTTATTTACATTAAATTTTTATACATAAATTTAAAAATTTGGACATTACTATTAATTCTCCCATATTTATTAGCTGGGATAAAATTATCTTGTTTATGTATAAATATTAATAGTATATTATGGTATATTAAAACTCAGTGTTGTGTTCTATATACAGTATCAAACATAGATTTACATTAATATATCTGTTTATTACTCTCATCACCATTTAAATAATATTTTTTCTAAAAAACTATCTTGTACATAGTAATCAAGGGTCTTCCATTCATAAATTCCATTCTAGGAAACCCAAATTGTTAAATTTAATAATACATCGACATAGAAAGAGAGAAATATAAATATAAAGGTCATATAAAATAATATAAATTTTATATTGCACTGACAGAGAACATTGGTGCTAGGTTAAAACATGGATTGGGAAATAATAACCATTTAGAAGATAACATTATCCTATTTTTTATTTTATAAAAGATAAATTATTTATAGAAATTAAATAATATTCTTATTTCGAACTCATTTTCCTATAGTTAAGGGATCCTTTAAGAGAAATAATAACAACAAAAGAAATATACATACATAAAAATTACTATTTTATTTATTAATCATTTTCACCATAATATAATCTGTTTCTCCAAATGATGAGTATTTAAGTATAAATATTTGTTACTATAGAACAAAAATTAACTAATAACAAATCACATGACTTGACAAATTGATATCATGATATTCATTTTTTCATTAGCAAATAACAAAAACAAATAAAATTTTCACAATATAAGATAATTAAAAAAATTAATACACCACCATAATAATATACAAATACAATGTTCAACCTATATCATATCATACATAAATAACCATAAATTCCAAATAGACACATCATTGAGAGATTTAATTGTGTTCTTATCCAATAATCATTCATGGTCAATCACATGTAACACATATGTGTTATATATGCTTCCACCTGATGAAACATTTCCCAAAATATCATTAATCTCCTAAAATACAAAAATATTTGATTCTAACATAAGGTTCCCCTAATAAACATAGTATTTATCCCTAAAATTATTTAATTGAAACTATTTCATAATAATAATTACATCATTATGTTTAGTGGGAGGTGATTCAATTTTATTTACCATATGGTTGTGGGTTAAGCCATGTAGTCATTTTAGATGCGACATGTTTTCTCTCGGTATTCAAGTAATCATTTTTCTAAAAATGTACAAATAAAAAAGACATAATTATATTCATATTTTAACATATATCTATAATAATTAAATAATATAATGAAAATATTAAAAAATATCAATTCTTATCAAATAACCTTTTTATCTTCTATGGTGTTCTGGACATGTGATTATTTTCAAAAATACAAAAAAGTATTGACCACGTTACCCCAACATCAAACACAAATTAAATATAATATATTTCTCATTTATGTTCTTCTCTATAAAATATCACATTATCATTAAATCACCTCTCATTGTCATCAGAGCCATTCAACATATTTTTGGAAATTCATAAATAAAAAATAATGTAGAAAAATAAAAAAAAATCGTGGTTATTATACCTAGGATTCCATAAAAAAATTATATTAACATCGTGAATCTTGAGTTAAAACACATTAAAACATCATTAATTTTACTTCTATAACATTCATAACACATGACCTTAAGAATTAATACTTAAATTTGGTACTTAAATAAAATAATTATGAAGTTTCAAACATCTATGACAATTAACAATTAGTGTCATCGTTGGTGGGATTTTATTTTCCTTGGTCCTGTTATTGATAATCATCATTATTCATTTGAAATTTTGTTCTTTGTTTCCACATTTTCCCCTCATAAATAATTTTATAGTTACATTAATAAATATTCCCGGGTTCCTCATACCTATTTTTTAGCTTATGGAATATTGAATCTTCTTTTCACTATTATCTTTAACAGTTGAATTATCATGAGACATCATCCATATCTTATTTGATGTGTTTATAAATTAAAATATGTTCTAGTTCTGAATTAAAATTTGATATAGATCATATTCCATGATCACAATATTTCTATCATATTTCACCATTACGATAATATTATTATTATCAAAGTAATTACATTTCCCATTACAGTAATTATTATGATTCTTTATCATATTTCTCATCATTAACTAAAAATAATAAAATTATCAAGAAGAGAATTCATCAAAATAGAAAATGAAACTTCCAAACCGATAAGTAATAACTTTTAAACTATATATATCCTGAATATTGAGTTTCTGTGATTCAATATATTTTATCCATTTTAACATTTTCCACTATATTTTCTAACATAAAAATTTCTTCATTTACTTCATAATGGTTTTTATTTATTTTAATTCATTGAAACGTATCCCCAAGGATAGTCAAACTAGTCCTGTAGAATGTATATTATATCATACACTAGGTAGAGATAGACTTAAGACTAATAAACACTTTTTAGACTTATCACCCCTAGGTAAAACTGTTATATGGCCACATCTCCTTGTAGAATCATTATAGGTATTGAGTTTCTTTGATCCCACGAAATCTATACTTCACCAAATTCAAGGTTATTTTTTTAATAACGAATCTAATCATTGCACATATACATTTTATTAACAAAATAATATTCCCTCCCAAACACCCAAAAAATAAATATACCATGATTAAATACCATATATAACAACCCATCCCTTTTAAAAATATTATTACTTGATTCCTAATAGAGATTCTAATTAATAACTTCCCAATGGGTCATGAGATCTATTTTCTCTAAAAGATTATAAACATAATACATAAATGTGAGACTGAAAAAATTGAATCTTTATTTTCTAAAATTGGATTATAAGCCCCATCATTCTCCTAAAATAGAATTAAATAAACTTTTTAATACATAGGTGAAGGGTTGTGAAAAAAAAACTAAACAAGGTAATTTACATGATATAGAAACCTATCTTGTTATTTAAAAGGGTAACATGATATCATAAAATAAAATTATCTTGAGTAATCATATAGGATCATAACATAAATAAAATTGTATACTAAGATCCTAAAAAATAGTAAATATGGAAGAAACATTAAAAAATAAGAAACATAAGTCATAGACAACCATTAAGAGAACATAGTCACTAGATAGGGTCCCATAACGAATTGGTTTAAATCCATAATACTATGTATTTTATATCTTGATACTAAAACATTAACCAATGTATTCTAGTGATATATAATATTTCCCTACACTTCTATATGTATATCAATGTCACATAAAGAAATCAATCATAAGGTAGAAACATAAAAATTACCGATGGCAAGAAAATGATTTTTTAATCCTTACTCATATCATAATAAAAATAGATATCATAAAGAAGTAATCTAATAAATCAACATAATGAATATATTTCCCAATATAATAAAGGGATAATAATCCATCTATATAGGTGATAGACATATGTATATATAAATATAAATCCATAACATTATAGGTTATTGTCATTAATAAAAAAATATTTCAATGTTTACATGGAATATATCTTCACAAAAATAGATTTTCAAAATTTAAATAGATTTGTTAAATCTATAAATTTCCAAAACAATATAGAAATAATATCACAACTCATCCCCCGGGATCGTATCGTGACTACCTAAAGCCCACCTTCCATAGGGCATGGGCTAGCGACTAGCACCAAAGGCGTAAATCCCTAAACTGGGAAGACATTGCCTTTATAACTAAAAAACACATCATAGTACACAACTATAAGAAAAACACTAAGTGAACCTCTATACAAAATAAGTGATGGAATGTAAAAGGGTCCAGAAAAACAATCCCAATAGGAAAGTAATAGAACAATTAAAAGAAAGTAAAACTGAAGAAATGTAAAGCAGCTAATGGGTCGTCATCTGGGGTTCCTACCTGAAGGGTATGTATAGATGGCCTCCTCAGCACTCTCATCGGTCGGTCTCCTCTGTATACCATCGCACTGAGTAGTCCAACTCTGGGTACCATCCATTCCTGTTACTCTCTGCCGCAGTCAGCGCTGTCCCTCATCTAGAACCAACATAATGAGGTGTAGGAATAGCCCAAGTAGGGTGAGTATAACGATACTCAATAGGGATTATGAGACCCTCAAGGTCTCACGAAATCCAACAAGGATAAACCACAAAGTATTAAATCAATGTATAACCATTACAAATGTATAGACCCATACATATACCTAAGTTATCTATTAACCCATCTCAATCATGAGGAAAACACAAAAGTCATTGACTCAGCTCAAACCAGGATTTTTATTAAACAGAACCTTCGATTGCTGGATAAATCTTTTATATCAAGTACAGTGGGCCTACCTCTTCACACATAGGCACTTCCCACTGACTTGGACTACTGAGGTACTCCTCCTGTCAAGTATCGTGGATCTGTTGTGCTCACACCGAGGCACTCTCAAAGGTGGGTCTTTTGCGCTCACATAGAGGCCCTACCCTGGAAACATGCTGAGGTACTCTACGTGTCAAGTACCATGGGTCTTCAATGCTCAAATAGAGTCTCTCCCAATTATGGGTATGTCGTGCTCATATATATGTACTCCTCACTGGGCTAGTCGAATCATTCCGAGTCGAATCGGTCAGCAGTCGTCAAGTCTCACCCAGCTACGAGGTTCCCATACAAATGCCTGGTAATTTATGGAAGATCTTCTCTACAAGCTACTGTTTGTTACTCCAACTATCAAAAACTCCCATGTAAAAGAATCTCAACGGTCCACCATGTCATATGGGTCTCAACGCAACAGACGGCGGGCCAATCAGACCCCCTGTCAGTTATTTATTAGCTTTTTAGTTACGGGGGACCCATTGGATTCAAGTACGATCAAACCAAAACGTATCTCAGCTATAACACGAACTCTAGTGGGGTATTCTCAAAGGGACGACTTCGCTCCAATAATATAGGCGCCACTGATGGTTCGTCAGTCGGATGTCTGATGCCAAAGATATGGCCCAAGAAAGTAGTGGGTTAGTAATGGTCACCGGTCTGGTCCGACCCGGTCAGACTGACTCGACCCAACCCAGTGTGGGCCGACCCAGTCTGGGTCGACTCAGTCAGACTCGCTGGGTCTGACCTGGCCCATTGGGCGGGTCAGCCCCGTAAGATTTTGCTCGGTCTGCAGGGCTCGGCCCTGGGGACATTGAGGGCGGTTTGGCCCGAAGGTTGCCATGTTGGCAACTCGGCTTTGAGGCCAGGGGCCGGTTCAGCCAGCACCGCGAGGGGCGTGGCTCGGGCGATGCGGCCCTGGTGGTCGGTCAGCCGGGAGGCCAGTGGGGAGGCCTGTTGGACGTCGGGCAGGCCGCGGTTATGCTGGAAAGGGCACTGCAGGGGTTGGGCAGGCTGTGGGGGTTCCAGGCAAGACGTTGTAGGGTTCGATCTAGTTTCGGGGGTTCCGGGTAGGCTGTGGTAGGGGACGAGCAAGCCGTGGGTACCCCAATAGGGTTTCGAGCTCACCACGGGGTCACCGGCAGGGCGCCGGGCTGGCCGCGGGGGAGCCGTCAGGGCACCGGGCAGGGAACAATGGCACTGGGCGGGACACAGCGACAGCCAAGCAGACCATGGGGGAATCGGAAGGGCGGGGTATGGCGCCAGAGGGCCTCAGGCAGGGTACGACAAGGTGCCCGAGGGCCGCAGGCAAGCGGGCCGCGCGCCCTACAGGGCGCTGGGAGGCTACGGGCAGGAGGTTGGTGCACTGGGCATGGTTCTGGGAAGCCACAGGTAGGCTTTCCGAGCTCCACTCTGGCCAGAGGTGTGCGGTCGGACGCTTCGGTGCGCCACAAGGGCGGCACAATTCGCTGAGGCCGCGGGTAGCGTGGCCTTCGTCACTGCTTTTGCCATCCTCACCTCATCGCCATGCTTTAGAATTCCACAAGGAAGAAGAATCAACGGAGGATGTCGGGCCATATTAGGTTTCCCTGCATCCTCTGTGTTTAAATTGATATCAATTGGTTCATCAAAATAGTAAATATGAACACCAATTATTTACAACCACGCAATGATTTATTTTTAAACAATGATAAGAAAAGAAAAGGGATAAAACACAAGGTAACCCCCCTCTGTTTGATTCATCAATCGATCTTCATAATTCATTGATGGTGTTGTAGAAAGAAGGAAAAGGAGTTTGTCATTATCTGCATTCATCACGCACTCCCAACCCCGAGTTGTGTTAGTCATGGAAGACATGCCACGTCGGTAGGATCTGAGGGATGAAGTCGATGAAAGTTGTCGTCGGCATTCTCCATGTTCTTCATTCTTTGCTGGGAGGAATTATTTTCTCCCAAGCTCTCCTCTCAAGCTTCCACCAAATGAGAATTACCAAGCCAAAAATAATATAATTTATCTATTTTTTTTTAGAACAATAATTTAAAAATGGAGGAATAAATTAAGAGGATTCGCTTAATAAATTACAAGCATTGGCGCAATTGATTAATGGGGAGGTCAAGAGGCACCCATTAATTAAATTACATGGGGTGGTGCATTTAATTAAAAGGAGAAGGTGGCACCAATTAATAGAAGAGGAGGTCAAGGGACACCCCCCTCATAAATGAGGGGAGTTGGGAGATTTTCCACCGTCCCATTAATTGGGGAGTTTTAGTCTCGTGTTTTCCCCATGACGTAACCTCTCATGGGAGGTTATGTTCTGGTGGGTCCCACCACCATAACCTCTCATGGGAGGTTAGGGTGTGGCAGTCCCGCCTCCAACTCC
Organism: Viscum album; assembly: GCA_963277665.1. Classification (NCBI taxonomy): domain Eukaryota; kingdom Viridiplantae; phylum Streptophyta; class Magnoliopsida; order Santalales; family Viscaceae; genus Viscum; species Viscum album. The sequence goes on from OY728140.1 coordinate 1,011,880,207, forward strand.
CAAGTGGAGGTTTTAACCAATAACCACTGTCATTCATGGTGGCTCAAAAATAAAATAATGTTTCGTACACTTAATTTTATTATTATTTTTTATAAAAATTCAAAAACTAACATTTATTCTCGACCATCCGCCGTTGAGGTGGATGTCTTTATATGAAAATACCGGCACTATGAGTTCAATGGTGCCCTCATATCTCAGTCCTGAGCACCGGTTCAAAAATTCTAAAATTTTGCACCTGGTATTACTTAATGTACCCGAAAAATACTATAGAAAATAATTACGGGCACACCGGGCCTTAGAATCAAGGGCCGTAAATTTTAACGGACTAGTAAAAAACCCATGTATTTAAAAAAATCATAGAATTTCTGGTTATTTAAATTCTCCCATCCTCAGGGCTTTACGTCCCCGTAATCTACATCTCGAACTATGGGAAAAAATGGGGGTACTGAGCACACATCTAAACCTCCATCTCCCATGTGATATCCTAGAGGTTCTCGGGCTACCAGCATACGTGCACTAGAGGTATCGACCGTCCATGTAGGACCTTCTCCAGTTGATCCTCAATCTCCACTGTTACCTCCGTATAAGTCGCCACATTATCGAAGTCCAGCTCTCCATGGTTGATGATGTGGGAAGGGTCGTCCACGTATCTCCTCAGCTAAGACACGTGGAAGACGTCGTGCACCCGGTGCAACGAAGGTGGAAGAGATAAGCAGTCATCCACCTAGCCTACTCTAATAAGGACCTGGAAAGGTCTGATGAATCTTAGAGACAACTTTGCGCCTCAGCCAAATCACTATAGACATCTTCGAGGTGAGACACGTAGAAAGACGTGGTCACCATCATCGAACATCAGAGGTCACCATCTCCTGTCAGCCTATGACTTCTACCTGCTCTGTGCAATCTTCATCCACTAGAGGATGATCTGAACCTTCTTTATAGTAGCTTGTACCATCTCTGCCCCCACCAGTGCTGACTCCCCAAGCTCAGTCTAGCAGAAGGGTGATCTACATGGTCGCCCGTAAATTCCCTCAAAAGTTGCAATCCCTATGGTGGAGTGATAGTTGTTGTTTTAAGAAAAATCCACCAAGGGAATGGGTTCCTCCCAGCTATAACTAAAATTGAGGACACATGCACGTAGCATGTTCTTGAGGGTATGAATGGTCCGCTTAGTCTAACCATCTGTCGGAGGATGAAAGGTGGTTCTCAAGTGAATTTGTGGCTTGAATGCCTCCTGCAACACCTTCCATACCCGAGATGTAAATCGTGTGTCACGGTCGGAGACAATCAAGGAAGGTACTCCATATAGTCACACAATCTCCTACACATAGAGGCGTCCTATGCTTTTTATGGAACTGTGCTCTCTGATCGGTAGGAAGTGGGCCGACTTGGTGAGTCGGTCTACAATCACCCAAATAGAGTCATGACCCATGGATGTACATGTAGGACCAGTCATGAAGTCCATGTATATCTCATCCCACTTCCACTCTGGGACCTCTATGGGCTGAACAAATCCTGATGGTACATGGTGCTCCACCTTCACATGCTGACAAATGAGACACAGTGAGACAAAATCCGCTACTGCCTTCTTCAAACCTGGCTACCAGTGCTGTCGTCAAAGGTCCTAGTACATCTTATACACTATTGTATTTCCTTCAAGAGGGGATGTGTGGAACTCAAGAAAAAATTACTCCTGAAGTGCCCCTGGTACCAAGGTACGTCCTCGAAAGAGGATGATATGCTCCCCACCTTCAGAAAATTCATCAGGTGTTTTCCCTATGGATATCTGAGCACGTCGTGTCTCGCAACCAGCATCCCCATGTTGTTCCACCCTGACTCACTGATGAACTAGGGGAGTGATTATATGAGATTTTAGAAAGGCTGATCTTTCTCTATCCATAAAGGATAACTGTATGGTAGGAATCTTCCTTGTCTCTTCGCCTAGTAGCTATATACCAGTCCTCCTATTAATAGAATATACAACAATGTTCCCCTTCCCAAGAGTATATACAATCTCAAAGAAATAGTCCTAGAGGATCTCAAGACAACATTTGTTTCTCAGGTTCATGTATTTCTGAGAGAAGATATACCTGAGACTCTTGTGATCAAATCACCCAGTAAAACGCTCACCCATCAGATAGTGCTGCCACATATTCAAGGAAAAGACCATTGCTACTAACTCCAGATCTTGTGTAGCATAGTTCTTCTCGTGTTCTCTCATCTTTGGAGAACCATAAGTAGTCACTACTTTCTCCTGAATCATGACACACACATCTTCGGTCCTTGATGCGTCAAAGAAAACTACATACCCTACGCCCTCCTATGGAAGTCTCAAGATGGGGGCACTAGTCAGCCTCTTCTTTAGATATTGAAAGATCTGTTGGCATATCTCTAACCAGATGAAGGGATTTCCCATATTTTTCAAGGTTAATAGTGGTGATGCAACTCTGGATAAGTCTAGAACGAACCTTCGGTAGTATCCAGCCAACCCTAGGAAACTCTAAACCTCTGTCACACTCCTGGGTAGCTCCCAAGCAATTACCACCTCGATCTTTGCTAGATCCACTACAAATCCAGCCTCCGAGATGATGTTTCCAAGGATGTGAACCTATCGAATCGAAATTTGGCACTTTGAGATCTTACCATAAATATGGAGCTCGCAGAGTGTATCTAGTACAACCTGTAATTGTTAGGAATGCTCCTCCTCGGTAGTCGAGTAGATCAGAATGTCGTCGATGAAGACTACGACAAAGCAATTGAGGTAAGGCTGTAAGATCCTATTCATGAAACTCATTAACAATGATAGAGTGTTGGTTATGCTGAAGGGCATATCCAAGAACTCGTACTGGCCGTACAGACACCTGAAGGTCATATTCCGCACATCCTAGTCTCGAACTCTGAGACGGTGATAGCCTGATCTGAGGTCTATCTTCGAGAACCACTGTGCTCCCTTTAGCTGATCAAAGAGGTCATCAATCCTCGGGAGTGGGTACTTGTTCTTCAAAGTCACATGGTTCAGGTGACGATACTCAACATAGAGCCTCAGGCTCCCATCCGCCTTCTTGGGGAATATAAATGGGACTGCCAAGGGAGAAACACTGGGCCTGATGAATCACTTAGCATGCAAGTCCTCTAGCTGTACCCTCAGCTCACAAAGCTCAGCGGGAGCCACCTGATATTCTAGAGTAGATTTTGGTGTCATCCTGGGGAACATGTCAATGTAAAAGTCCACCTCTCTATAAGGAGATAGTCCAGGAACATCGTCAAGGAAAACATCCTTGTAATGGTCCACCACTACATGATAAGTTGGACTCTCCACATCAACTATTCTAAGGGAAAGGCATAAAAATTGGTGATTGATCGACTGAACCATCCTTCAAGTAAGTCTTTCATGTGCTGCAATGGTTCCCTTTTCGCCAGTGAAGGTAAACCAGGTCTCATCCATGCAGACAAACCACAATTTTCACCTAATATAGTCAATCTGAGCATGGATTGTAGATAACCAGTCCATACACAAGATGATGTCATGAGGCCTCGACACCACTATGAGGAGATCTTATTCGAAGCTCTTGCTTCCTATAGTAAGCTCACTCAACTGGCACTAGTGTGTAATCGTCTAGTCTGCTCCCATAAGAGTCTCTAGAAATAAAGACTGAGCCAACAACTCCATCGGAATATCATAGCATCGAATGAGGGAAATGGAAATGAAAGAGTGACTAACACATGTGTCTATAAGAACTGCATCTAAGGTGGAGTAGACACGGATCGTAAATTGAATCATCTCTGGAACACTGTGGTCATATGTGGCAGCTGCCTAAAGCTGAGCTCTCCTCTGTCCAGCCGCTCCCTGCGGTCGGGGTGGACCTCATGGTGGTGGTGGTGGTAACACCATGAAAATTCATCCATAGCTAGCTTCACATCCATCTCCTCTACCATGTATGCCTCTTCCATGTGAACCACCTTGTTCGAACCTCTGCCTCTACTAGGGAGGTCCCTCAATTTTATTCTGGTCTTGTGTACGGAGGGTCAGGAAATCATGAGCCTTGTGACCCTGCCCATCGCATGAGTAACAAAGTTTGTTCCTAGCATATCTGGATCTATCTCTACCCTTGGTTCCCCACACAACTGATTCTGAGTCTTGTGGTCGTCCACCTATAGGTCTGGTCCTCTTGGACCTCTGCGACATCTATATATTTCTTGTTGCAGAAGACTTTTTTTTCATGTCGACTAGTAGTGTGTCTCTCTACTGGTGACTAATAAGCAAGGAAACTCTCCACTAGGATGGCTCTCTCTAGTACTCCGTCCTGTGTCATGATGATGAGTGAGATCATCGAGAGTATGATATCCCATCTGAGCCACTTCTCAAAAGTCCGGGCCCTGATGAATGGGTCTCGCGCCACATCTGTGGAGTAGTGCGAGATCTCTGTGAACCTCACTATGTATTGTGCCACCAGCATGCTACCCTGATGTATATGCAGTAGCTCCAGTATCTGCATCATACGAAGGGTGTCTGGTAAAAACATTGCCTGACACAGGCTCTTAATGTCTGCCCAGAGTAGGGTCGCCTCCTCATGCACATAGAGCATCATGCATCACCATATGCCTGCTACATCTGGAAGGAGAATCGTGGCAATGATCAACATGAAATATAGTGGTGTCCCTACTTGCTTAAAGACTCTCAACATAGCTTCCATCCAATCCACAGCCACCTCTGGGTCTGTCTCTCCCATGAACCTCGGTGGCCTCTAGTGTTAGAACTCATGAAACTTGATTAAGTGGTGTGCATCGTCTATTGCTGGGGCTGGTGCCATCGGTGAACCAACGAGAATTAGTACCACTAGTGCCTCCACTGGTAACGCGACCTGCACCGAGGCCTCATTTCTCGGTGGTCTATCAGTATGTATGACTCTTAGGGCTTTAACTGGTCATCTGCATGGAGGCATCTTGAAAGAAACAAATGTGACACGGTCAAAAGATTATACCTGGTGAGCATAACTGGTGGAGTTGACCTAATGAAAATATTTTGAAACACTCACGCAATCAGTGTTTTTGTGCACTGAGTCAGAAAAGCAGAAGTCAGGGTGCTAGTGTATGGATACTTTAGCTGGCTGCACCAACACTGGACTCCATGAACTGAAAACCACACTTAGAACCCTTAACACTGTTTTTTCATAGAGATGAAAGATCAGAGTTCTATGTTCTTTAGTTGAACCCACCCATCTGATACAAATTTGTCATGACCCGTCCCCCAGGGACTATATTGTGACTACCCCAAGCCCGCATTCCATATTCTAGGGGTTGGTGACTAGCACCAAAGGCGTAAATCCTTACACTGGGAAGGAACTGCCTTTATAACTACAAGCAAACACATTAGAGTACACAACTGGAAGCCAAACAATATGTAAACCTGTATAGAATAGAAGTTCTAGAATGTATATGGGGTCGAAAATACACGCCCAACATGAATGTTCTAGTACAACAGAGAGCAAGTACAACTGAAGAAATGTAAACTAGCAATTAGGCCGTCCTTCTGGGTTCCTACCTGAAGGGTAGGTACATATGGCCTCCTCAGCACTCCCATCTATCCGTTTCCTTCGGGTACCATTACACCGAGTGGTCCACCTCTTGTTACCATCCAATCCTACTACTCTCTACCTCAGTCAGCGTTGTCCATCATCTGTAACCAACACAATCAGGAGCGGGCATATCCCATGCTGGGCTGAGTATTGCGATACTCAGTAGGGACACTGAGACCATCAAGGTCTCACTAAATCCAACACGAATAAACAACAAAGTACGAAATCAATGGATAACCATTACATAGTCATATTACCATACATATACCTATGTTATCTAGTAACCCATCTCAATCATGAGGAAAACAAAAAAGTCATTGACTCTTCTCAAACCATGATTTTTATTAAACTAAACCTTCAACTGTTGGAGAACTCCTCCTCTATCGAGTATGGTGGGCCTGCCACGTCACACAGAGGCACTTCCCACTAACATGGACTGTTGAGGTACTCCTCTTGTTGAGTATCGTCCATCTAATGAGCTCACACAGAGGAGCTCTCCACTGTGGGTCTGTTGCACCCACACATAGGCGCTCCCCTGGTAGCCTGCTGAGGTAATTCATGTGATGAGTATTGTGGGTCTGTCGTGCTCAGATATAGACGATCACCACCATGGGTCTTCCGCTCTAAAAAAATGAACTCCCCATTGGGCTAGTCGAATCACTCTGAGTCGAATCATTCAACAGTCATCAAGTCTCAGCCATCTACTAGGTTCCCACAAAAATGCATGCTCATCTCTAGAAGATCTACTCCAATAGCTACTGGTCGATACTCCAACACTCATGAAGTCCTCCATAGAAATATCTCAAAGGTTTTCCATATCAAAGGGGTCTCAATGCAACAGACGGTGCATAAATTAGATGCCCGATCTGTTAGTTTTTTGCCTTTTAGTCCTAGGGGCCCGGTTGGATTCGTGTACGATCCAACCTATCCATTTCTCAACTATACCATGAACTCTAGTGGGGTATTCTCAAAGGGACAGCTTTGCACTAGGAATACCGGTGCCATTGACGGTTCATCAAATGGACTTTTGGTGCTAATGATATGGCCTGAGAAAGTAATGGGTTAGTAATGGGGCTGGGTTTGGTCCGACCCGGTTGGACCAACTCTGCCCAACCCCGACTATGCTGACCCGTTCTGTGTCGACCCGGACCAACTCGATGGGTCTGACCCGACCCGTTGGGTGGGTCAACACCGATATGCTTTGGCCCAGTCCGCTAGGCCCATCCCTGCAGGCTGCGAGGGTGATTCGACCCAGAGGTCGCCACATAGGCGACTCGGCTTGGAGGTCGGGGCCGGTTCTTCTAGCGCTGTGAGGGGTGTGGCTCGGGTGACTTGGCCTATGAGGTCGCTCAACCAGGAGTCCAGTGGGTAGGTCGGCTAGATGTCGGGCAGGCCGCGGGTGAGCCGAGTAGGGCGCTGCAGGGGCCAGGCAGGCCGTCGGGGCGCAGGCAGGGTGCGAGGCAGGCCGCGGGGGAGCCTGGCAGGCCGCGGGGGCCCAGGGCAGGCTGGGGTAGGGACCTGGCAGCCGTGGGTGTGCCGGAAGGGCGCCAGGTAGGCCATGGGGGCGCCAAAAGGGTGTAGGGCAGGGTGAGGCAGTGGCCAAAATGCTGTAGGGGCGCCTGCAGGGTGCGGCAGAGTGCCAGAGTGCTGCTATAGGGCACTAGAGGGCCGCAGGCAGGCCGACCACACACCGGGCAGGGAGCCGAGAGGCCATAGGCAGGTGGGCCACGCACTAAGTAGGGCACTCAGAGGCCACGGGTAGGTGGGCTGGGCGCCGCTCGAGCCAGCGGTTTTCAGCTAGAAGCTTCGGTGTGCCACGGGGGTGGCGTGATTTGCGGAGTCCACAGGGAGAACAACCTTCCTCGCAACCTTCATCATCATCGCCTCATCGCCATGCTATAGAATTCCATAAGGAAGAAGAATCGATGGAGGATGTCGGGCCATGTTATATTGGCATGCATCCTCCGCATTTAAGTGATATCAATTGGTTCATCGAAATAGGAAATATGAACATCAATTATTTACAACCACACAACTATTTCTTTTCAATAAATGATGAGAAAGGAAAAGGGATAAAACACAAGGTAAACCCCCTACCTTTGATTTTTCGATCAACATTCATCGTTAATTGACGGTGTTGTGGAAAGAAGATGATAGAGTTGTCATTACCCACATTCATCACGCACTCCAAACCCCGAGCTGCGTCGGCTGTAGAAGACAGTCCACATCTGTAGGATCCGAGGGAGGAAGTTGAAGAAGTTTGTCGGCTGTGTTCTTCACGTTCTTCCTTCTTCATTGGGAGAACTTATTCTCTCCAATCTCTCCACTCATGCTTCCACCAAATGATAATTACCAGTCCAAAAATAATATATGTTATCTATTATTTTATTTGAACAACAATTTCAAAATGGAGGAATAAATTAAGTGTCTCCCCTTAATAAATTACATGTGTAGGAACAATTTATTAATGGGGTGGTCAAGAGGCTCTTGTTAATTAAATCACACATGTTTCTGAAATTCATTAAAAGGGGAAGGTGTCACCAATTAATGGTAGAGGAGGTCAAGGGACTCCCCCCTTATAAATGAGGGGAGTTGGGAGATTTTCCACCCTTCCATTAATTGGGGATTTTAGTCTCGTTTAGTCCCCATGACGTATCCTCTCACATGAGGTTATGATCGAGTTGGCCCCACTATCATAACCTCTCATGGGAGGTTAGGGTGTGGTGGTCCCACCTCCAACTCCCAAGTGGAGGTTTTAATTAACAACCACTCACACTCATGGTGGCTCAAAAATAAAATAAAGTGTTGTAGTCATTATTTTATTATTATTATTTTCATAAAAATAAAAAAAACTAACTCTTATTCTCAACCATCCGCCATCGGGGTGAAAGTATTCTTAAGAAAATATAGGCACTGTGAGTTCAACAGTGCCCTCAGATTTCAGTTCCGAGCATCGGTTAAAAACTTATAAAATTCCGCTCATAAATTTACTGAATGTACTTGAATAAACATCATAAATTGAATCCGGGAACATCAGTTCTCAGAATCTAGCACTGTGAATTTTCGCGGACTCGTAAAAATATCTTATATTTAAGAAAAACTTTCCACAGAATTCTCAGGTATTTACAAATAATTTTCATAAAAAACCACAAAATAAAATAATGGAAGCTGTAAAAAAATGTGTGGCCACGATGAAGGGTAATTATGTACATGTCATATAATGTGAAAAAAATTCCTTTCACAATGTTAAAAAATGTCTAAAAAGTAAATTATTCAAAAAATGAGATGAAAATTAGGTTCAAACAAATTCTAAATAGTCAAACCTAGGTGAAAAATATTTAATAAGTCATTTTTATAATGTAAAATATATTGTTAAATTTTTTTTGAGAAAACATAGATATAAATGAAAAAATATTTTGAAGTGGAGAGAGATATAATATCATATATTCATGAAACTAATTTAATAATAATTGTATGTACAAGATATATTGATATTGTACTCTTTTTTAAAGGTCCATAATAATTTAATTATAAGAAAATATTCCATGAGTCTAAAGGATGGTATTATATTTGCATCTTTATCATGAAGATAGAGAAGATCTACAAGAAGATCTTCATGCCAGGTAATTTCCTAATTTAATACATTTTTATCTAGGATATTAAAAACTATGCTAGATTCCTTAGTGATATGAGTGATAATGTAGTTGATGTCGAGAAGAAATCAGGTGACATCTATCCATCGAGTAGAGATTGACAATGCAAGGTATGTCACATTGTTCGATATTTCTTGCACCCTCGTTGTCGAATCCCTTTCAAACTAGATATTGTTCCAAACGCGATTCATAGTGAAAGAAACAACATGTATGATACCCATTATTTCAGCCTCCAGAGAAGATGCAATGCCACATTTCCCAAGAAAGCATCCAAGGATCTGACCAAGGTGATTACTGAAGATAGTACCACAAACTGCAGGACGAGGATTTCATTTTCAGGATCCATCAACATTGACCATGATCCAACAAGAAAATTGATCATGCCAAAACACTTCAATGCTACAATGTGGCTGAGAAAAATTTACTTCAAGCTAAATACATCATAGAATCATAAAGGCTTGAACAGGGTTGTTGCAGTGACCCTTTTTCATCAAATATGTTTCATGTTTGGAAATAATAATCTACATATTACGTGCATTATGATTGAGTGAGGATTTCGTACCTGTAATTTTATTTATGTTATACCATATCAAATGATGGAGTTTATCATCAACATCAAGTAAATGGTTCTTAATTTGATGGGAAGTTTCCAGTTCCACACATCTCTTTAGTTGAGTGTTGACCGAGCCAAGAATCAACTAATTTTAGTTAAAAATGACAAAAAATAGTTCCAAAGAGAAGATGAAGTAGCTAAAGAAATGAATAGATGGTTATTGTATTCTCAGTGTTGATTTCAGTGCTTACATTTAGAGAAAAGTTGAATACCAAAAAATTGATGGCATTTGTCTATAGGAACATTGTTGTGGGAAAGGTTCCAAATAAGAGTGAATATTGAGGGATTTATCCAGGGTTTTTCAAATAGTTTTATCCAATCAAAAATGATTTTTGAATTATAGAAAAATTGGTTGAAACTGTTTTAGGAATTAGGAATACTAGTGTGAGCAGGTTTCAGAATTAAAAAATAATCAGTGATTGAGAAAAGGATAGTTGTTAATGATGTTCATAATTGCTTCAAGAAGATGATCATTCTAAGAATTTAACATATATCTAATAGAGTATTTAGTGTTTTTATGGGTTTGGTCAAGATGAATCATTAATATAAGAGGGGTGATATTCTTGTATTCCAACCAAAAATTTATGGAGGACTACTTGGTAACCATCCATATGGAATCATTCATAATGGTGGAAAAACATTACTTAATAGATTGTTAGATAAAGGACCTGAGGAAGATCAATTTTCCATCCTTAAAATTTGAATGAAATATTTTTTTGAGAAAATAGAAATTATATGAATAGTTATAAAGAAGATTACATTTGATTCTAGCATGAAGGGCCTCATTAAAGAATGTATGATTTTTTATTCCAATCCCGCCCTTTTTAATAGGTTTGCAACAAGTCTACCAGGGGAGAGCCACAATATTTCATTACAATGTACTACTAGGCCAAATGAAAATTTTGATTAAGGTATTGATTATTTTATAATCCTAATAGGCCATTCATAAACCATCACGGAGTAAACTATTTTCGAAATAATAGTGAATTTGACAAGGCATAATTTTCATGACAATGAAATAGATTTCCCTTTCTAAGAGTATTGTTAGTTATAGAAATTTTCAACAATTTCAAAAAGTGATCAGACTTGGGTCATCCCCAAAAAAGTTGAACTAAATTGTATATAGAAGGAAAGGAACCCACTTTGATGCCTATGTCACTGATAATGTTACCTTTCCGGCTAGGAGGGATGCTTTTCTCAAAGAATATAAAATATTTTTTCTTACTAATGGATTGACCAAAAACCTATTCATTGTGATATAGATCATTTTTTAGGTTTATAATTATTCTATTATCACCTTGAAAAAAAATGATGATATCATCATCATATAGAAGATGAGTGGGATCATTTACATTCCTTAAATCATGAATGGGTTGAATATAATCTTTTCCACAAGACGATTGACGATATGACTAAAATAATCCATTGGAATGGAGAAAAGAATGGAAGATAATGGATTGATTTTCCAAACACCATTGGATCATTTAATGTAGACCTTGTGAGGATCAATGATTTGGATAGAAATAGAGGCTAGGTTGAATGGCATCTGACTGTACCAATAAAGGAGTCACTGAAACCAAAGCCTTGACGAACCTTGAAGATAATGGTCTAGTATTTCAAAAGATTTTTTGATATCATTTTTAATTGTTATATTACCCCCTCTGAGAAATTTTTTAAGAGTGTTAATGAACTCAGATAGAAGACAAATATAATTCTGTATGGATCGACCATTGATAAATCCATATTGGTTATGGGAGACAATTTTTTATGTGATAGTTTATTGTATATTAGTAGTGATTTTGGTGATGATTATAAAGATGGTGTTAATAATAGTAATGAGTATAAACAGGTAGATATTAGAATCATTTTCCACTTGGGAAATCAAAGAATGAAATTGATCATTCAGAACAAGAGAAAAAATAACATCAGAGAAGAATGATTTGAAAAGTTTTCGACCATCCAAATGTATAATGTTCTAATAATACTAAAAGTTCCCATTATTAAAACCATCATGGCCCAAAGTACTATTAGTATTCAAACTAAAGACAGTGTCTTTAATTTCATTATCATGTGATTTTCATGTGATATGTTTTGATGTAAAGTTTTATCCTCATCATCAACCACATTCGGAAGGACCTAAGTTATGTGGTCTTTGTTCTTATTAGGATCATTGAAAACGGATTCAATGTATAAGAAAATATTACTAGAAATATCATCTTCATTGTCTAAGAGGTTGTCCAAATATTTTAAGAAAGATAGTGGTATGTATTATTTCCTGACTCTGTGATGTGGGTTGTATAACTTCGTGTTCCTATCACCATAAGATTTCTATTTAACATTAAACGTATGTGTCATCATGTCCTCTTTAAAGATGATAAAAGAATTTAGTTTTTCTGAAATATTGAGTTCTTCAATTGTATTAGTGTTGAAATTGGATCTAGTGTTATTTTTTTGAAATTGACTATTGACATCATCAATAAGAAGAATTTCATTGTTAAACAGTTTGGCTGTATAACTACACCAACTTTTGATAATTTATTTGAGGTTTTTCAACTTAATAGGACATGCAGAGGTATCACTGATGTGTGACATAGATGTCCAAATCTTTTTGATGATATAAATGAATTCATAATTTGAAGACCACAAATTGTTAAATCTAAAAGGTACAAATTATTTCGTATATTTGGTGGAGACATTGAAAAGAATGGGAAAATGGTCAGAGTGTATCTTGTGGAGGGTGATGCTAGAAATAGAGTCCCATTTATCCAAGGCATGGAAATGTGAAGGCTCTATCCAACATAGAGGCAACCACACTATAGAAATTTTACTTGTCATTGTCTTATTTTTCATATATTTTTTTAGATAAAACAAAATGTTATGAAATATAATTAAAAAATCTTGCCGGTATTTTTTTTATTTATGGATAGATAGCACGACTATTTGGAGTGAAACAAAAATTGATGAATATAGTGAGCCAAGAAAACTTCATTCTAGGAATCGTCATGATGTGGTGAAAAACTAGAATTTTTATGCTATATTAAATATATTAAAATGTGATCAAAAAATAAAAAACCATATCTACATATTAGTAATGAATAATAAGTAATATTCTAAGTGAAAATAACTATAAATAAAATTGTACATGTCATGTATGTAATTCATTGTGAATAAAATGAAGGAATACAATATGTGAAAAAAATTAATTCCAAGATACATGAAAAGTTAAACCCCACACATTACACATCAAAAATCAACTATTTATAATGTACAATATTTCAAAAATTAGATGGCTGACACCACACATTACAAATCATGAAGTTCATTCATGAAGTGAACCATGAAGAATTACATGATGCGAAATAAACGTTTGAAACATACTAGAAAAACATCATCCCCCGCATTACACATCCTGAAACATTTACATGATTTGAAAGTCTTATAAACTATCAATAAATGTTGACTTGTGTATTTGTTTTGAAGGAATGAACTTTTATATGGATCAAGATGACCCATTTTTACTTTATAACTATTAATGATAATTTTATGACTCTTATACAACTATTCCATGGTTATAAATATGTGTGTGTGGTTTCATAGTGGATATAATAATAGGGTAATATCTAAATGATGGCCTACTACTATGTTTTGTTGGTGTTTTATTTTCCCTTTTACATTATTTCATTCCTATGATGTCTCCCATTAATTTAATCAACGTTTATAACCTATAATGAGAGGGGTAGTTTTTTGAGTGATTAAAAAAGTGGTAGGCTTAACCTATATTATTAATTTATTTTTTTACAATTAAATAAAATCATTTCATCATTATGTATCTAGTCTAAATTATTAATCTTAGTTTTGAATTTTGAATGCAATTATGATAGGTTTTTATTCACTTAATATTAATTTTTTAGAAGATAATCAATTTATCCCTAAACCCAATTATATTTTTTATGGTAGAATATATTATTTATTGGGTGGGGAGTGTCTATAATCTTCATCATGTGCATAAAATTGTATGTTGATGTATTGGTTTAATAGAAAAAAAATCTATTTCTACTATTTACCTAATTAATCAGGATTACCTTCACCAATAAAACATGTATAGGATGGCTAGTAGACTAACCTAAGGATTAAAATAGGAATATAATTATATTAACTATCTAGATAAGTGGGACATGACTCGTTATATAAATATACCTCTTACTAGCCATCTGAACAAAAAAGTGTTATATTTTTATACTAGAATAACATTTAACTAGTTCATTCAATGCCAACTTTGATCTCCACCATTATCGATATTTTTATGTAAATTATATAAAACAGAATATTATGATAAATTTCTCAAAATTAATTAATAAAAGCCTTTCATAAAATCAATAACAACTGACATCATTGTTTTTTGTTCACTCATCCCTTATAGAAAACCTTAGGGTTAACCCCTAGAAAAATATAGGGTAATAAAAAAAATTAAGTCTTCCAAAATATGTGTGAGTAAGTAATATTAATTTAAAATTCCTTTAATAAATAATAATAATAATTATTTTAAGATATAAATGTTAATTAATTCTTCCCCCGGAGGATTAAATGTTCACATTCTTGAATAATGATCATGTTGAGAAATAAAAACCTACCACTTTGGTAACATTTGAATCATAACCCGAATGAAATAATTAAATTCAAATAAAACATTAAATAACTATAATATAAAGTGAAAAATGATTTTTTATTCAAAGGGGTGGTATATACCCAATTGAAAATATATAAGTGCGGAATATGGAATATGCCTCATAAAATTAATTGTGAGATGAGAAACCCCTTCACTCTTGTCTAATCTTGTTGTGTGTATCCTTTTCCTCAATTATATTTAAATTTTCTATAAATAAATCCTTAATTACCATTTCCATGATTAATACATTATACTTAGCACATTTACTTAATTTATTTTAATGACATATTAAATTACTTAATCATTTAGGTTAACACTGTTTTTCTTAGGAGGATGAGTACATAAATTAAAAATTGTAACGGTATGGGGGCTTCGGTTGAAGGGTTCCATATTCCACCATATCTAAGAAAATAACCCTTAAATACATATAATTTTTATACATATGTAATACAAATTAAAATTAATAAAAACTTCTCTTTTGAAAACTGAACAATGTTACAATCAATGAGACACTAGGTTGTATGTTCACATAAGGGACGTTTCAATTTTTAAATGATCATGATGAAAATAATGTTTGTTTTTTTATTTTAAATTTATAACTTTATTATAAATATAATATTATTTCATTAAATATTATTTCATATACCATCCTTGTTATGTGGTAATAAAATATAAATTACTTCGCTTCGTGAGGTGGTAGTTTTTCGTACACAAGAATGACATTATAATTTTTCATTAAATTATAAGGTAAAAATTATATGATATATTAATTTTATATAATGATTAATATTCCATGATAATAATATATAAACATTAAATCCACCATCATCAATAGTCTTGTGAGGCGTTGACGGAAAATGAATAATGTCAGTTTGTGAGGCTTTAGTGGGTTGTACGTGTGAACCATGTATTCACTTCCAATTAGATAGAGAGGTTATTTATTTTGGTCATTAAATTTATAAAGAAAAATATATTTATATGTTATAAAATGATTTTTTAATATCATAATTAATTACTAATATTTGAAGGAGGTGTAAGAAGATATAAAATATAAATTCTTTGTTAATAATGATTCATCATCTTCAGACCACCTCTTTTCGATTATACATAAAGCCTCACAATGTTAGATTCCTAATAAATGAAAGGAACTAGGAAATATGTAGCTACATTAAGAAATTATTTTGTAATATATTGGATAAACCAAGTTGTTATGGATTTTTTAATATGAGATACTAGGTTGTTACATTTTATAATTGGGGGAGGGAACACATTTGAATGTTTTGAAATTAAAAAGATAAAAGTATGTTTTACACATTCCATATAGCTACGGAATTTTTCTATATAAAAACATAGATGAAAAAGGAAAAATATTTCAATAAAATAAAAATTGAATTTGTTTCTTGGTCTTTTTAAAGATTATTGTATTAGGGTATCCCCTTGGATAACCTATATCAACCGTAAATGTGATAATTATGTCTTACTGTTTTTACTATTTATTATGACATAAAAATAAATTTAAATTAATATAAATTTATAATAATTATAATTATGAATATAAAATCAATATTTTTAAATTAAATTCAATAAAATGAATGAATGTATTTTAAAATTATTCTTATAAAAGTGATAAAAAACATGTTTTCTAATGAAAAGGCATTCTAGAGTAAAATAATGCTTCTATATCAAAATGAAACATGAAATTGATTGAAATGACCAAATATGGATTAATAATAAAATATTTATACTAGTTAAACATTAATAAATATTAAAAAATGTTTTATATTTTTAAATTATTTAAACAGAAATGAAAACTTGAATAAAAAACATTTCTTTTCACTATTCATAAAAAAATTAATATTTTTTTAAAATTCTAAAAAATTTCTCTTATGATAATTTTGAATTTTTGATTCAAAAAATAAATTTTTTATAATAATTTTTCTAATGGTGTAAAAAATTATTATGTTTTATAAAAAATAAATAAAATATATTTTTAAAAAAAAACTTTATTTTTAAAGTGTATAAATACATTATCAAAAATAATAAATAATTAATTTTAAAAATATTATTTTAATAGAAAACTATTAAACTACATTCTTAAATATTTTTATTCCTATATTTACCACCATGTTTAACAGAAAAGTTATAATTTTAATGTATTAATAAAATAATTAATAGTATGTTGTGGTTCATTAAAACTCAATGTTTCATGTTGTATGCACTACTGGGAATATATATGTAGATACCCTAAGCGTAATGTACATGAAAATTACATTACATTTGTGGAATACTTAGTACATAACAAAAAACACACACACAAGGATCGTAATAGTTTAGTGTCTTTGGAAACTCGGAACGTAATCTTCTAATCAGGGTGAAAGATATTCAACATCTCCCATAAAGATCTTCCCTTTTTTTTCTTACCTAAAACCTTTATTTATATCCTAGGGAAAAGAAAACATAAAAGGGTGAGCTCAAATGCTCATTAAGGGTAAACAAAAGGAATATCAATCACATCTTATACACAAGCACATAACTTTTGGAAATCTTAACCTGCAAAAGAGATCATAATTTCATAACATGGGATAAATCATAGAAGTGAAATGTAATCCCAATAATCATAACTTAAAACATGAAACTTTGTGACATACACACATAATCATAGATAATCATTTCTTTTTAGTCAAGACTCATTTCCAAGACTATCTTAGTGAACAAAGTCCCTTTCTGAACCGAGTCACCCTTGTTCCAGTCCTGTTTCACTGAACCCGTATAACCTACCGTTCCAACCATGTCTATCTCATGAGATATAAAATCTTTACCCAACGCATTGGAGGGAGATATAGGTCCCACCCATCTCATAATGATACCATTATTATGTGTGCCACAAAATCATAAATCACACATCATTGCATAACCCATGTAATACAAATGGGAATCTTAAACATCATGACATCATAAAACAATTCATACAAGATAAAGGAATTCATAAAAATAATTTCATCACAACATTATCAAATCAATGTAATAATAGGGATAAAAACAGAACCCCTTATTATCTTAGATTGAAAATAATTTCGATAAAACACTTGAACTCCATTCTTGAGGAAAATATCCTTTCTTCTTCAAAAACATTTTTCCTTTCATAACATGTCATACGACTTTAAAATAAAATAAGTTGATTAAAAATAAACTTGAAAACTTGTAAAGGAAGCTTCTTGGAAATAATGTTTTAAAAATCCATTTATGCCCTATAAGTTAAAAAAATCATTCTTCGTACTTTTGTCAGAAAAGTCAAAAAGTACCTCGTACGAAAAACGACAAAAGATTCCTTTCATATCTTTTAATAAAAAGTCACTGAAGGGTAAAATTGAATTTAAAAAAATTGTAAGTTTATGGAAATAATATTATATATTGAGGAAACATGGATGTGGATGATAAAATACACCCCAGTAAATTTCAAAGTATAAACAATCTTGGATAAAAATGAGATTGTGATATTTCCCTTACCTTAGGTCCGAATTGCTTTGTAAGTGTCTGAACCTCCTGTATAATGATTTAAATCATGTTATTGACTTATTAAATAATCATATTCATTGTTATTATATCATATATGGTCCACTTATGACTTTATATTACCCGTTATTTTGTAAATTCATGTTAAAGTAGTGTTTTGGGTAAAATCGTCTCATTTGTCGTTCGTGTTTTTAAATTGTAATTATTAATATGATTACTTGGATCCTGATTACTTATATTCAGAATGTAAAACATGATTTATATATAATATATATTCAGAATATATATATATATATATAATATCAATAAATGGAATGAAATACACTGTTTATGGAGACGGTAGTCCGTACGTATGCATGAACGCTGTTTTTGTTTCCTTATTGAATTGAATGGAATTAAGTAGATGACATACATATAAATATACATAAATCCAGTATCATTATTATGTCATATATTTCATTAGTACTTATTATATATACTTTATAATCATTCATGAATGGTTAATCATTGAGAATGAATCTCATCGCGTCGTGGAGATGGTAGTCTGTACGTACACACGAGCGATTATCTCATTCCCATGGTCGTGGAATTGTGTTTAAGTGTATGTATACTATTTCAGTATCAATATCAATTTATAATAATCATATATATTTACTCATTACACCATTATACCCATCCTATTAAGGTGGTGGCGGAAAATAGCTTACACCACGGCGTGGAGACGGTATTCCGTACGTACGCACGCGCGGTGACTCTATTTTCCGTAGGATGGATAGATGGTTAAATAGGGTTGTTTCATACTTATAATAAAATAACATTATATGATTGATACTGATGTTATTTCTTTTTAATTAAACAACTAATGAAGAAGAAGTTGAAGAAGAAAGAAATTGGAAAGGATCGGTAATGGATATTACCTCTTCTTTGAAGTGCTTCTTTGAGACCTCCTTTTAGGGCACTAAAATTGGTCTTTTAAGAAGACCATGTCCTCTAGGATGATACTAGGGAAGTGGATAAGAGATTTTTTCGTGGTTTGGCCGAGCATGAATGCTCAAATTTGTGTGAGGAGGAGAGGGAGGAGGTGCCCTTTTTATAAGGGAGGAGAGGGGCATCTTAGGAAAATCTCAAAATATTATTTTATATTAAGGTCCAATTCGGTATATAATAATTCCAAATGGTTTTATTTCGAAGATAAAGTGGGGATGGGTCGTAATAATCTCATCAAATAGGATTTATACAAGTTTAGGTTATGATTTTAACCTTATCAATTAGATTTAACTCTAAGTTAAATAATTTAACTTTTACCGTGTCATTTTGTTTTCTTACACTATATGGTTAATAAACATACTATATCAAGCCAAAATAACCCCAAGTTGTTTATTATTAATATATATATCCTTATCTAAGTCATTTTGTCTAACCTTAGATTTTTATGAATTAAATGACAATTAATAATATAATATTTGTTTTAAAAAACTAATTTATGTCAATTTTGACACTATTTGGTACATGATTTTTATGAAATTTCTAAAAGAATGATAAGTTCGAACCAAGTTACTTAAATCAACAATAACATGTCATATTAACCTATTAAATTAGTGTAAGTCATAAAAAGTCTCAAATTACATTTATTTGGGCATTTATAACATTAATTATGTTAATATTTTCTTAAAAAGGTAATTACGGCATCATCGTTGTGTCATAAATAAATTAACTTATTTAAAGTATAAAAATTACAAATAAAATACCATTATGTAGGAAATCTTTTTATCTTTCTAATAAATATTTATATTAGAAATTATATTATGTATAACCCTAAATTAAAATTTTTATAGTAAATAAACTTTGAATTTAACTCTTTTAACTCTTCTTTGAATTAAATAATAATAAATGTCTTAATCTAATCCAAGTGGGCCTAAATGATAATATTTTATAGTTAAGGTTGTTTTTGGTAGAGATACACTTGTCCAATAGGATTAGTACATGTGTTAGGGTAATATTAATATCATTTTTACCCTTAATTACCCTATTTACTTTTAACCGTGGTAAATAAAAGTAAAAAGTTACTATTCACCAAAAATTATTTTCATCTCATTGAACCACATTTTACTTACTGACATCAACCATGGCTCTCGGATTTTTGAAATTCCATTCACAGAAGCGGTAAAATTATGATTTATGAAAAATTAATTTTTTTAACTACCACTTAGTAGTTTTACTATTCATCAAAAATTGATGTTTTTCAGAAAAATGCCAAAATTTCACCCTAAGCTATAATTGATATTCCGAATTCAAAAATGATTTCTATTTTACAAAATTCCTAACATATAAGTTGCATTAATTAATTTTATAATTAATTTCCGCTGTCACAACAAATAGCGTGTTTTTAAGAGATAATAACTATCAAAAGATTAACACTTGTTTATGTCTGGTGTAAATGTGAAATTACATCCAATGACCAACATTGTATTAAATTGTAAAAATATATTCTAAATATACTTTAAAACCACTAAAATTAATAATTTATCACTATTAATTATTTATATTGAAAAAGTTGTTTTTAACTAAAATTTAGTAATTTTCACTATTCATCAAAATATGAAAGTTATCCGAAAATCACCAAAATTTTTCCCGAACATAATTTCACTATACGAATCCAAAATTGAATTCCATTTTGAAAAATAGAATTTACAAAATTTCAAAATGTGGTAATTACTATTCATAACGGCTAGCATATCGTTGTTTAGTGAAACTCGTTATTGTGTACTACACACACTATCGAGGAAGGTCGCGATTGCGTGTAATGCAAGGAAAGTCAAGGATTCATGTTGTGCAAGCTCCTTTTGGTGTAGCGTACAACACAAGACATTAGTGAAATTAAAAAGATTATTTTTTCCATAAAATCTCAGGGTGTTACATTCTACCCCACTTAAAATGAATTCCGCCCTCGAAATTCATCGGGGTTATAAATGGTTTACTATTCGAATGTTTCTTTAATAGAAACCCACATCGTAAAATGGAATACCCAAACCAATCTTTAAAAACGAAAGTATGAAACATAACGGTTACCCAAATAAACTAATCACTAGGTTTCCATATAGGTGAAAATATGGATATGGAAGAAAAATCAAACCATCATGTTCTGATGAAGAGTGATAGAGAACATGGCTATGGAAAAGCTAGCAATAACAAAGCCAAAATTTTTTGACGATCTAAGGTACCATCTGATTCATCAGATATAAGAGCACTATGACAACATTTTTGGATTTCAAGATCATTTCCCTAAAGTTGATGAAATTATAATTAGAAGAAATACATTCGTGATTTTGGTATAGTCTCACCGTTTGTCGTTCTTTGGACAATTTCCACTTCATCTCTTAAAGAAATGAATTTGAATTTGTTATTCGTGAAGTGTTAGCAGATCATGTGATAGAATGATGGGTCATTCTATCTGTCTCAAACAAAAGGTTAGAAAAATTATCAAAAAATACATAAGTCCATATATAGTGAGATTAATCATATATAGTTCCTAAAATGGACTAATACTTCATATATCATACTGCTTAATATAATAAAACTAGTTTCTACTAAACAGGGACTTCCTGTACGCCAGTGGTATGTGATAAAGGCCAGTCGCACTTCGGTTGTGGGTTCGATTCCCACAGCCTTGTCCGACGCAATGGGCTATTGCCTGTGCTGCATGTTGTCCTTTTTCTAAAGCTATATTACTATAACATCCCATCAATAATATCGAAAAACGTTTTATCCTAACTTATGTACAACATAATCCATTCAAATCTTTAGGCTTATCTAAAATACTTCTGTCCAAGCTCATAGTATAAAGAAAATCATTACTTGAAATGTCACAGAACAATCACGCGAATGCCATCATTTATCCCCCATATATCATAAGATATATCTTGTTGGTCAAATTACAAACATGTGAATACCTTAATCATGTATTCTCTTAAAGAATGAATACTCATTGAACCTTAGTGAAAACATGAATGCAGTTAAAAGTTAACACTTTCCACATACCAAAATCATCAAAATTCTATATACTCAAACCATGATATCACTTAGTCCTTATATCAATCATGAGCTCATGAATATTGTTAGACATTTCATTTTCTCATTCTCCCTTCATTATGCGCATATCATCTTATTAAAAATATCTCAATCACTTTCAATACCACATTAGACCAACACATAAATATTCCAATACTTTGTGATACCACATTATTTTGGAATCCCATTACATAAACACTTAATCATTCCACCACATCGTTGTTATATTCAACATCGCCAATATCGATCGCATGTGACTTCCCTTTGTCCTTTTCCCTTAGTGGTTGCTAATGTTGATCATCAATAACCCTTGGATTAGGGCATTTATTAGAATAATGTCCCATTTCCTTGCACTTGAAGCATTGAAGTGTTGGTGGTGCGTTCTCTGCAGTGTTTGCTTTATTCACATCATTAGAAACCCTTTTTCCATTACTTCGACACTCAGCTGCTCGATGACCTTCTTTTCCACACTTAAAAAATTTTCTAGTCCCTTTAACACAATCTCCACCATGCTTATTTCCACACTTTGAGCATAAGGAAACATTCATATTCTTTTCACCATTATTCTGAGATTTATCCCTGAACTCCATCTTTCGTTTATTATCAAAACCATGAGATGGATATGTAACACCAACTTACATTTCTACCTTGATAGCACAACGCACAATTTCTTCATAGCTACTGAAGTCTCTTATAGCTAATGCCCTTCGAAGAATTGGTTTTAAGCCACTAAAAAATCGATCAACTTTACTTTCAGGTTGGATGATAATGCCAGATGCATACCTTGCAAGTCTTGTAAAATTCGCTTCGTATATACCGAAAAATTCATCATCCTTTTTCTTTAGTTCAAGAAACTCCTTCTCCATCTGTGTTTGAAGAATACGAGGGAAGTACTTACTGAAAAACAAGTTCTTGAACTCATCCCATTCCATGGACTCAATTTCATATCTTGGCCTCGTATTCTTGATAAGATTCCACCATTGATCAGAATCAACTTCCAAACAATACACTGCTAAGATGACATTATCATGTTCAGAACATTGACGAACTGAAAATATCTTTTCAGTGGTACTGATCCATTTTTCAGCAACAAGTGGATCAGAAGTCCCACTGAAAGAAGGTGGACGTTCCCTCATGAAGGACTCAATAGAATATTGTTCCCTTCTCTGCTCATTTGGAAGTATAGAATGATTCATAGCTTGTGTAAGTATAGTAATAAGATTTTGCACTCCATCTCCCATAACATTTGTTTGTTCAGGAGGAAAATCGTTGCATTGTCCACTGCATTGATCAACACAGTTCTTTTGGGTTCCAGCCATCATCTAAAACCCAAAAAGAATAGTGTGAGAGGCAAAAATCATGCTAGGGAAAACAACATTATAAAGGGGGATTATCCTCAATATCTAACTTCTTAGGTTAAATTATATGATCGTTACCATAGTTCTAGGACTGTATCTTATACGTATACTTATCCTTAGGGACATCCCTAGATATACCTTAGAAATATCTCTAGGGATCTCACTA
Source organism: Viscum album (assembly GCA_963277665.1). NCBI lineage: Eukaryota > Viridiplantae > Streptophyta > Magnoliopsida > Santalales > Viscaceae > Viscum > Viscum album. The sequence continues at coordinate 1,011,903,820 of OY728140.1, forward strand.
ACGCTTTCGCATCCTAGTTTCCAAAGGTTGACTAAACCTTTCTCTGATACCAACTGTAGAGACCCAAAGCTTAACGTACATGAACATTACATTACTTTTTCGGAATAGTTAGTACATAACAAAAAACACAAACACAAGGATCTTAATAGTTTAGTGTCTTTGAAAACTCGGAACGTAATCTTCTAATCATAGTGAAAGATATTCAACATCTCCCATAAAGATATTCCATTTGTTTCTTATCTAAAACCTTTATTTATATCCTTGGGAAAAGAAAACATAAAAGGGTGAGCTCAAATGCTCAGTAAGGGTAAACAAAAGGAATATCAATCACATCGTATACACAAGCACATAACTTTTGGAAATCTTAACCTGCAAAAGATATCATAATTTCATAACATGGGATAAATCATAGAAGTGAAATGTAATCCCAATAATCATAACATAAAACATGAAACATTGTGGCATACACACATAATCATAGAGAATCATTTCTTGTTAGTCAAGACTCATTTCCAAGACTATCTTAGTGGACAAGGTCCCTTTCTGAACCGATTCACCCTCATTCTAGTCCTGTTTCACTGAACAGGTATAACCTACCGTTCCAGCCATGTCTATCTCATGAGATATAAAATCTTTACCCAATGCATTAGAGGGAGATATAGGTCCCACCCATCTCATAATGATACCATTATTATGTGTGCCACAAAATCATAAATCATACATCATTGCATAACCCATGTAATACAAATGGGAATCTTAAACATCATGACATCATAAAACAATTCATACAAGATAAAGGAATTCATAAAAATAATTCCATCACAACATGATAAAATCAATGTAATAATAGGGATAAAAACAGAACCCTTTATTATCTTATATGGAAAATAATTTTGATAAAACATATGAACTCCATTCTTGAGGAAAATATCCTTTCTTCTTCAAAAACATTTTTCCTTTCATAACATGTCATACGACTTTAAAATAAAAGATGTTGATTAAAAATAAACGTGAAAACATGTAGAGGAAGCTTCTTGGAAATAATGTTTTAAAAATCCATTTATGCCGTATAAGTTAAAAAAACATTCTTCGTACTTTTGTCGGAAAAGTCAAAAAGTACCTCGTACGAAAAACGACAAAAGATTCCTTTCATATCTTTTAATAAAAACTCACTTAAGGGTAAATTTGAATTTAAAAAAATTGTATGTGTATGTAAATAATATTACATATTGAGGAAACATGTATGTGGCTGATAAAATACACCCCAGTAAACTTCAAAGTATAAACAATCTCAGATAGAAATGAGATTGTGATATTTCCCTTACCTCAGGTCCGACTTGCTTTGTAAGTGTCTGAACCTCATGTATAATAATTTAAATCATGTTATTGAATTATTCCAGAATCATATTCATTGTTATTATATCATATATGGTCCACTTATGACATTATATTACCCGTTCTTTTCTAAATTCATGTTAAAGTAGCGTTTTGCGTAAAATCGTCTAATTTGTCGTTCGTGCTTTTAACTTGTAATTATTAATATGATTACTTGGATCATGATTACTTATATCCAGAATGTAAAACATGATATATATATAATATATATTCAGAATATATATATATATATATATATATATTATATATCGATAAATGGAATGAAATACACCGTTCATGGATACAGTAGTCCGTACGTACGCATGAACGCTGTTTTCGTTTCCTTATTTAATTGAATGAAATTAAGTAGATAACATACATATAAATATATATAAATCCAGTATCATTGTTATGTCATATATTTCATTAGTACTTATTATATATACTTTATAATCATTCATGAATGGTTAATCATTGAGAATGAATCTCATCGTGTCGTGGAGACGGTAGTCCGTACGTACGCACGAGTGATGATATCATTCCCTTGGTCATGGAATTGTGTTGAAGTGTATGTATACTATTTCAGTATCAATATAACTTTATAATAATTATATATTGTTACTCATTACACCATTATACCCATCCTATTAAGGTGGTGGCGGAAAATAGCTTACACCACGGCGTGGAGACGGTATTCCGTACGTACGCACGCGCGGTGACTTCATTTTCCGTAGGATGGATAGATGGTTAAATAGTGTTGTTTCATAAATATAATAAAATATCAGTATATGATTGATACTGATGTTATTACTTCGTAATGAAACAACTAAAGAAGAAGAAGTTGAAGAAGAATGAAATTGGAAAGGATCGGTAATGGATATTACCTCTTCTTTGAAGTGCTTCTTTGAGACCTCCTTTAAGGGCACTAAAATTGGACTTTTAAGAAGACCAGGACCTCTTGGATGATACTAGGGAAGTGGAGAAGAGATTTCGTCAGGGTTTGTCCGAGCCTGAATGCTCAAATTGGTGTGAGGAGGAGAGGGAGGAGGTGCCCTTTTTATAAGGGAGGAGAGGGGCATCTTAGGAAAATCTCAAACTATTATTTTATATTAAGGTCAAATTCGGTTTATAATGGTTAAAAATGGTCTAATTTCTAAGTTAAAGTGGGGATGGGTCGAAATACCCTCATCCAATAGGATTTAGACAAGTTTAGGTTATTATTTTAACATTATCAATTAGATTTAACACTAAGTTAAATAATTTAACTTTTACCGTGTCTTTTTGTTTTCTTACACTATATGGTTAATAAAAATACTATATCAAGCCAAACGAACCCCAAGTTGTTTATTATTAATATATATATCCTTATCTAATTCATTTGGCCGATCCTTAAATATTTAGGAATTCAATAACAATTAATAATATAATAATTGTTTTAAAAAACAAACTTATGTCAATTTTGACACTATTTGGTTCATGATTTTTATGAAATTTCTAACGGAATGATAAGTTCAAACCAAGTTACTTAAATCAACAATAACATGTCATATTAACCTATTAAATTAGTGTATGTCATAAAAAGTCTCAAATTACATTTATTTGGGCATTTATAACATTAATTATGTTAATATTTTCTTAAAAAGGTAATTATTGCATCATCGTTGTGTCATAAATAAATTAACATATTTAAAGTATAAAAATTACAAATAAAATACCATTATTTAGGAAATCTATTTATCTTTCTAATAAATATTTATAGTCGAAATTATATTATGTATAACCCTATATTCAAAATGTTTTAGTAAATAAACTTTGATTTTAATTCTTTCAACTCTTCTTTGAATTAAATAATAATAAATGTCCTAATCTAATCCAAGTGGGACTAAATGATAATATTTTATACTTAAGGTTGTTTTTGGTCTAGATACACTTGTCCAATAGGATTAGTACATGTGTTAGGGTAATATTAATATCATTTTTACCCATAATTACCCTATTTACTTTTAACCGTGGTAAATAAAAGTAAAAAGTTACTATTCATCAAAAATTATTTTCATCTCATTGAACCATATTTTACTTACTGACATCAACTGTGACTCTCAGATTTTCGAAATTCCATTCATAGAAGTGGTAAAATTAAGATTTATGAAAAAATTAATTTTTTTAACTACCACTTAGTAGTTTCACTATTCATCAAAAATTGAAGTTTTTCAGAAAAATGCCAAAATTTCACCCTAAGCTATAATTGATATTTCGAATTCAAAAATGATTTCTATTTTAAAAAATTCCTAATATATAAGTTTCATTAATTAATTTTATAATTAATTTCCGCTGTCACAACAAATAGCGTGTTTTAAAGAGATAATAACTATCAAAAGATTAACACTTGTTTATGTCTGGTGTAAATGTGAAATTACATCCAATGACCAAAATTGTATTAAATTGTAAAAATATATTCTAAATATACTTTAAAACCACTCAAATTAATAATTTATCACTATTAATTATTCCTATTGAAAAAATTGTTTTTAACTAAAATATAGTAATTTTCACTATTCATCAAAATATGAAAGTTATCTGAAAATCACCAAAATTTCACCCTAAGATAATTTCGATATTATGAATCCAAAAATGAATTCCATTTTGGAAAATAGAATTTACAAAATTTCAAAAAGTGGTTATTACTATTCATAACGGCTAGCATATCGTTGTTTTTTGAAACTCGTTATTGTGTACTACACACGCTATCGAGGAAGGTCGTGATTGCATGTAATGCAAGGCAAGTCAAGGATGTGTGTTGTGCAAGATCCTTTTGGTGTAGCGTACAACACAAGACATTAGTGAAATTAAAAAGAATATTTTTTTCATAAAATCTCGAGGTGTTACATTCTACCCCACTTAAAATGAATTTCGCCCTCGAAATTCGTCGGGGTTATAAATGGTTTACTATTCGAAAGTTTCTTTAATAGAAACCCACATCGTAAAAAGGAATACCCAAACCAATCTTTAAAAACGAAAGTATGAAATATAACGGTTACCCAAATAAACTAATCACTGGGTTTCCACATAGGTGAAAATATGGATATGGAAGAAAAATCAAACCATCATGTTCTGATGAAGAGTGGTAGAGAACATGGCTATGGAAAAGATAGCAGTCACAAAGCCAAAAATTTGTGAAGATCTAAGGTACCATCTGATTCATCAGATATAAGAGCACTAAGACAACATTTTTGGGTTTCAAGATCATTTCCCTAAAGTTGATGAAATTTGTATTAGAAGAAATACTTTCGTGATTTTGGTATAGTCTCACTGTTTGTCATTCTTTGGACAATTTCCACTTCATCTCTTAAAGAAATGAAGTTGAATTTGTTATTCGTGACGTGTTAGCAGATCATGTGATAGAATGATGGGTCATTCAATCTACCTCAAACAAAAGGTTAGAAAAATTATCAAAAAATACATAAGTCCATATATAGTGAGATTAATCATATATAGTTCCTAAAATGGACTTATACTTCATATATCATACTGCTTAATATAATAAAACTAGTTTCTACTAAACATGGAATTCCTGTAGGACAGTGGTAGGTGATAAAGGCCAGTCGCACTTCGGTTGTGGGTTCGATTCCCACAGCCTTGTCTGACGCGATGGGCTATCGTCTGTCCTGCATGTTGTCCTTTTTCTAAAGCTATATTATTATAACATCCCATCAATAATATCGAAAAAAGTTTTATCCTAACTTATGTCCAACATAATCCATTCTAATCTTTAGGCTTATCTAAAATACTTCGGTCCAAGCTCATAGTATAAAGAAAATGATTACTTGAAATGTCACAGAACAATCAAGTGAATGCCATCATTTATCCCCCATATATCATAAGATATATCTTGTTGGTCAAATTACAAACATGTGAATACCTTAATAATGTATTCTTTTGAATAATGAATACTCATTGAACCTTAGTGAAAACATGAATGCCGTTAAAAGTTAACACTTTCCACATACCAAAATCCTCAAAATTCTATATACTCAAACCATGATATCACTTAGTCCTTATATCAATCATGAGCTCATGAATACTGTTAAACATTTCATTTTCTCGTTTTCCATTCATTATGCGCATATCATCTTATTAAAAATATCTCAATCACTTTGAATACCAAATTAGACCAACACATAAATATTCTAATAGTTTATGATACCACATTATTTTGGAATCCCATTACATAAACACTTAATCATTCCACCACATCATTGTTATATTCAACATCGCCAATAGCGATCGCATGTGACTTCCCCTTGTCCTTTGTCTTCAGTGGTTGCTCATGTTGATCATCACTAACCCTTGGATTAGGGCATTTATTAGCATAATGCCCCATTTCCTTTCACTTGAAGCATTGAAGTGTTGGTGGTGCGTTCTCTGCAGTGTTTGCTTTATTCACATCATTAGAAACCCTTTTTCCATTACTTCGACAATCAGCTGCTCGATGACATTCTTTTCCACACTTAAAACATTTCCTAGTCCCTTTAAGACAATCTCCACCATGGTTATTTCCACACATTGAGCATAAGGAAACATTTATATTCTTTTCACCATTATTCTAAGATTTATCCTTGAACTCCATCTTTCATTTCTTGTCAAAACCATGAGATGGATATGTAACACCAACTTCCATTTCTACCTTGATAGCACAACGCACAATTTCTTCATAGCTACTGAAGTCTCTTATAGCTAATTCCTTTCGAAGACTTGGTTTTAAGCCACTGAAAAATCGATCAACTTTTCTTTCAGGTTGGATGATAATGCCAGATGCATACCTTGCAAGTCTTGTAAAATTTGCTTCGTATATACCGACAGATTCATCGTCCTTTTTCTTTAGTTCAAGAAACTCATTCTCCATCTTTGTTAGAAGAATACGAGGGAAGTACTTACTGAAAAACAAGTTCTTGAACTCGTCCCATTCAATGGACTCAATTTCATCTCTTGACCTCGTATTCTTGATAAGATTCCACCATTGATTACCATCACCTTCCAAACGATACACTACTAAGATGACATTATCATGTTCAGAACATTGAAGAACTGAAAATATCTTTTCAGTGGTACTAATCCATTGTTCAGCAACAAGTGGATCGGAAGTCCCACTGAAAGAAGGTGGACGTTGCCTCATGAAGGACTCAATAGAATATTGTTCCCTTCTCTCCTCATTTGGAAGTCCAGAATGATTCATAGCTTGTGTAAGTATAACAATAAGATTTTACACTCCATCTCCCATAACATTTGTTTGTTCAGGGGGACAATCATTGCATTGTCCATTTCATTGATCAAAATGGATCCATCGGGTTCCAGCCATCGTCTAAAACCCAAAAAGAATAGTGTGAGAGGAAAAAATCATGCTAGGGAAAACAATATTATAAAGGGGGAGTATCATCAATATCTAACTTCTTAGGTTAAATTCTATGATCGTTACCATAGTTCTAGGACTGTATCTTATACGTATACTTATCCTTAGGGATATCCCTAGATATACGTTAGAAATATCTCTAGGGATATCACTAACGCTTTCGCATCCTAGTTTCCAAAGGTTGACTAAAACTTTCCTCTGATACCAACTGTAGAGACCTGAAGCTTAACGTACATGAACATTACATTACTTTTGCGGAATACTCAGTACATAACAAAAAACACAGACACAAGGATCGTAATAGTTTAGTGTCTTTGGAAACTCGGAACATAATATTCTAATCATGGTGAAAGATCTTCAACATCTCCCCTAAAGATCTTTCCTTTTTTTTCTTACCTAAAACCATTCTTTATATCCTGGGGAAAAGAAAACATAAAAGGGTGAGCTCAAATTCTCAGTAAGGGTAAACAAAAGGAATATCAATCACATCGTATACACAAGCACATAACTTTTGGAAATCTTAACCTGCAAAAGAGATCATTATTTCATAACATGGGATAAATCATAGAAGTGAAATGTAATCCCAATAATCATAACTTAAAACCTGAAACGTTGTGGCATACACACATAATCATAGAGAATCATTTCTTGTTAGTCAAGACTCATTTCCAAGACTATCTTAGTGGACAAAGTCTTTTTCTGAACCGAGTCACCCTCGTTCCAGTCCGGTTTCACTGAACCGGTATAACCTACCATTCCAGCCATGTCTATCTCATGAGATATAAAATCTTTACCCAATGCATTGGAGGGAGATATAGGTCCCACCCATCTCATAATGATACCATTCTTATGTGTGCCACAAAATCATAAATCATAAATCATTGCATAACCCATGTAATACAAATGGGAATCTTAATCATCATGACATCATAAAACAATTCATATAAGATAAAGGAATTCATAAAAATAATTCCATCACAACATGATCAAATCAATGTAATAATAGGGATAAAAACAGAACCCTTTATTATCTTAGATGGAAAATAATTTTGATAAAACACTTGAAGTCCATTCTTGAAGAAAATATCCTTTCTTCTTCAAAAACATTTTTCCTTTCATAACATGTCATACGACTTTAAAATAAAAGAAGTTGATTAAAAATAAACTTGAAAACTTTTAAAGGAAGCATCTTTCAAAATAATGTTTAAAAAATCCATTTATGCCGTATAAGTTAAAAAAACATTCTTCATACTTTTGTCGGAAAAGTCAAAAAGTACCTCGTACGAGAAACGACAAAAGATTCCTTTCATGTATTTTAATAAAAACTCACTGAAAGGGTAAAATTGAATTTAAAAAAATTGTAAGTGTATGGAAATAATATTACATATTGAGTAAACATGGATGTGGATGATAAAATACACCCCAGTAAATTTCAAAGTATAAACAATCTCGGATAAAAATGAGATTGTGATATTTCCCTTAACTTAGGTCCGACTTGCTTTGTAAGTGTCTGAACCTCCTGTATAATGATTTAAATCATGTTATTGACTTATTCTAGAATCATATTCATTGTTATTATATCATATATGGTCCACTTATGACTTTATATTACACGTTCTTTTGTAAATTCATGTTAAAGTAGCATTTTGGGTAAAATCCTCTCATTTGTCGTTCGTGTTTTTAACTTGTAATTATTAATATGATTACATGGATCATGATTACTTATATCCAGAATGTAAAACATGATTTATATATAATATATATTCAGAATATATATATATATATATATATATATATAATATCGATAAATGGAATGAAATACACCGTTCATGGAGATGGTAGTCCGTACGTATGAATGAACGCTGTTTTCGTTTCCTTATTGAATTGAATGGAATTAAGTAGATGACATAAATATAAATATACATAAATACAGTATCATTATTATGTCATATATTTCATTAGTACTTATTATATATACTTTATAATCATTCATGAATGGTTAATCATTGAGAATGAATCTCATCGCGTCGTGGAGACGGTAGTCCGTACGTACGTAGGAGCGATGATATCGTTCCCATGGTCGTGGAATTTTGTTGAAGTGTATGTATACTATTTCAGTATCAATATCACTTTATAATAATCATATATAGTTACGGATAACACCATTATACCCATCCAATTAAGGTGGTGGCGGAAAATAGCTTACACCACGGCGTGTAGACGGTATTCCGTACGTACGCACGCGCGGTGACTTCATTTTCCGTAGGATGGATAGATGGTTAAATAGGGTTGTTTCATACTTTTAATAAAATATCATTATATGATTGATACAGATGTTATTACTTCGTAATGAAACAACTAACGAAGAAGAAGTTGAAGAAGAAAGAAATTGGAAAGGATCGGTAATAGATATTACCTCTTCTTTGAAGTGCTTCTTTGAGACCTCCTTTTAGGGAACTAAAATTGGTCTTTTAAGAAGACCAGGACCTCTAGGATGATACTAGGGAAGTGGAGAAGAGATTTTGGTAGGTTTTGGACGAGATTGAATGCTCAAATTGGTGTGAGGAGGAGAAGGAGGAGGTTCCCTTTTTATAAGGGAGGAGAGTGGCATCTTAGGAAAATCTCAAAATATTATTTTATATTAAGGTCAAATTCGGTTTATAATGGTTCCAAATGGTCTTATTTTGAAGATAAAGTGGGGATGGGTCGAAATCCTCTAATCCAATAGGATTTAGACAAGTTTAGGTTATTATTTTAACCTTATCAATTAGATTTTACTCTAAGTTAAATAATTTAACTTTTACCCTGTCTTTTTGTTTTCTTATACTATATGGTCAATAAACATACTATATCAAGCCAAACGAACCCCAAGTTGTTTATTATTAATATATCTATCCTTATCTAAGTCATTTTGCCGAACATTATATTTTTTGGAATTAAATAACAATTAATAATATAATATTTGTTTTAAAAAACTAATTTATGTCAATTTTGACACTATTTGGTACATGATTATTATGAAATTTCTAACAGAATGATAAGTTCGAACCAAGTTATTTAAATCAACAATAAAATGTCATATTAACCTATTAAGTTATTGTAAGTCATAAAAAGTCTCAAATTACATTTATTTGGGCATTTATAACATTAATTATGTTAACATTTTCTTAAAAAGGTAATTACTGCATCATCGTTGTGTCATAAATAAATTAACTTATATAAAGTATAAAAATTACAAATAAAATACCATTATGTATGAAATATTTTTAGATTTCTAATAAATATTTATAGTCGAAATTATATTATGTATAACCCTATATTAAAAATGTTTTAATAAATAAACTTTGATTTTAACTCTTTTAACTCTTCATTGAATTAAATAATAATAAATGTCATAATCTAATCCAAGTGGGCCTAAATGATAATATTTTACACTTAAGGCTGTTTTTGGTCGAGATACACTTGTCCAATAGGATTAGGACTTGTGTTAGGGTAATATTAATAGCATTTTTACCATTAATTACCCTATTTACTTTTAACCGTGGTAAATAAAAGTAAAAAGTTACTATTCACCAAAAATTATTTTCATCTCATTGAACGACATTTTACTTACTAACATCACTCGTGTCTCTTGGTTTTTTAAATTCCATTCACAGAAGCGGTAAAATTAAGATTTTTGAAAAAATTAATTTTTTTAACTACCACTTAGTAGTTTCACTATTCATCAAAAATTGAAGTTTTTCAGAAAATTGCTAAAATTTCACCCTAAGCTATAATTGATATTCCGAATTCAAAAATGATTTCTATTTTACAAAATTCCCAACATATAAGTTGCATTAATTAATTTTATAATTAATTTCCGCTGTCATAGCAAATAGCGTGTTTTTAAGAGATAATAACTATCAAAAGATTAACACTTGTTTATGTCTGGTGTAAATGTGAAATTACATCCAATGACCAACATTGTATTAAATTGTAAAAATATATTCTAAATATGCTTTAAAACCAATAAAATTAATAATTTATCACTATTAATTATTTATATTGAAAAAGTTGTTTTTAACTAAAATTTAGTAATTTTTACTATTCATCAAAATATGAAAGTTATCCGAAAATCACCAAAATTTCAACCTAAGATAATTTCGATATTACGAATCCAAAAATGAATTCCATTTTGAAAAATATAATTTACAAAATTTCAAAAAGTGGTTATTACTATTCATAATGGCTAGCATATCGTTGTTTTGTGAAACTCGTTATTGCGTACTACACACGCTATCGAGGAAAGGCGTGATTGCGTGTAATGCAAGGCAAGTCAAGGATGCGTGTTGTGAAGGATCCTTTTGGTGAAGCGTACAACACAAGACATTAGTGAAATTAAAAAGAATATTTTTTTCATAAAATCTCTGGGTGTTACAATATATCTTTTAAAATAACATGGGGTTATAAAATCCCTTATTTTACATATTCTTCAAATTAAGCCTTAAATTTTAATGTATCTAAGGATTCCTCCTTTAAGAAGATTATAATGATTATTTGAAAAACATATATTTTTCTACATATGAGTGACTCTTCCAATTCTCTCCACTATTATCACTCCCACTATAATTCCACTCTTATCTACATAATAAATATAACATAATAATCATCCTTGCAAAATATTAACATATTTTACAATTAAATTCAATAATTACGTTTTATATTCAACATCTATCAATTACTAGCTCAAATTTCATCAATACTATTGATCTTAAATTATATATCACATTCAATATAAATAATGGATTTAGAGGATTGATAAAAAACATATTTTACACACCACACCATAAAAATAAAACAATATACAGATAAAACTTATGATTATTTATATTTTAATAAAATAAATTACATCATAAAAACATAGGTACCAATATGTTTCCTTCAACATATTTTAAACCTCAATAATATATCCATCTTGTTATGGAATATCCAAAGAACATTACATATTAAAAATCTCAACCCTAAAAATGATTCCATAAATCGTGACATAATCTTCCTAATACCATGATATATAGAAATATATTTTATTAAACCCTTTTATTGTACTTTTATATTATTTTCTTAACACAAAAAACAATTTCACCAATAAATACACTAATTGTAACATCCATCTTAAACACAATTAAATTACTTCATTTGCATAATGTCCGGAAAATGATATTCCTAATGTTGAAATTGATAATAATCTTATATGAGAACGAAATCATAATGTAATCCACTAACACATTGGTGTGATTTGTCGTTCGTGTTTTTAACTTGTAATTATTAATATGATTACTTGGATCATGATTACATATATCCAGAATGTAAAACATGATTTGTATATAAAATATATTCAGAATATATATATATATATAATATATCGATAAATGGAAGGAAATACACCGTTCATGGAGACGGTAGTTCGTACGTACGCATGAACGTTGTTTTCGTTTCCTTATTGAATTGAATGGAATTAAGTAGATGACATAAATATAAATATACATAAATACAGTATCATTATTATGTCATATATTTCGTTAGTACTTATTATATATACTTTATAATCATTCATGAATGGTTAATCATTGAGAATGAATCTCATCGCGTCATGGAGATGGTAGTCCGTACATACGCACGAGCGATGATATCGTTCCCATGGTCGTGGAATTGTGTTGAAGTGTATGTATACTATTTCAGTATCAATATCACTTTATAATAATCATATATAGTTACTCATTACACCATTATACCCATCCTATTAAGGTGGTGGCGGAAAATATCTTACACCACGGCGTGGAGACGGTATTCCGTACGTACGCACGCGCGGTGACTTCATTTTCCATAGGATGGATAGATGGTTAAATAGGGTTGTTTCATACATATAATAAAATATCAGTATATTATTGATACTGATTTTATTACTTCGTAATGAAACAACTAAAGAAGAAGAAGTTGAAGAAGAAAGAAATTGGAAAGGATCGGTAATGGATATTACCTCTTCTTTGAAGTTCTTCTTTGAGACCTCCTTTTAGGGAACTAAAATTGGTCTTTTAAGAAGACCAGGACCTCTAGGATGATACAAGGGAAGTGGAGAAGAGATTTTGGCAAGGGTTGTCCGAGGTTGAATTCTCAAATTGGTGTGAGGATGAGAGGGAGGTGGTACCCTTTTTATAAGGGAGGAGAGGGGCATCTTAGGAAAATCTCAAAATATTATTTTATATTATGGTCAAATTCGGTTTATAATGGTTCCAAAATGGTCTTATTTTGAAGATAAAGTGGGGATGGGTCGAAATCCTCTCATCCAATAGGAGTTAGACAAGTTTAGGGTATTATTTTAACATTATCAATTAGATTTAACTCTAAGTTAAATAATTTAACATTTACCGTGTCTTTTTGGTTTCTTACACTATATGGTTAATAAACATACTATATCAAGCCAAAAGAACCCCAAGTTGTTTATTATTAATATATCTATCCTTATCTAAGTAATTTTTCCGAACCTTAGATTTTTAGGAATTAAAGAACAATTAATAATATAATATTTATTTTAAAAAAATAATTTATGTCAATTTTGACACTATTTGGTACATGAATTTTGTGAAATTTCTAACAGAATGATAAGTTCGAACCAAGTTACTTAAATCAACAATAACATGTCATATTAACCTATTAAATTAGTGTATGTCATAAAAAGTCTCAAATTACAGTTATTTGGGCATTTATAACATTAATTATGTTAATATTTTCTTAAAAAGGTAATTACTGCATCATCGTTGTGTCATAAATATATTAACCTATTTAATGTATAAAAATTACAAATAAAATAACATTATGTAGGAAATCTTTTTAGATTTATAATAAATATTTATAGTCGAAATTATATAATTTATTACCCTATATTAAAAATGTTTTAGTAAATAAACTTTGATTTTAACTCTTTCAACTCTTCTTTGAATTAAATAATAATAAATGTCCTAATCTAATCAAAGTGGGACTAAATGATAATATTTTACACTTAAGGTTGTTTTTGGTCGCGATACACTTGTCCAATAGGATTAGGACATGTTTTAGGGTAATATTAATATCATTTTTACCCTTAATTACCCTATTTACTTTTAACCGTGGTAAGTAAAAGTAAAAAGTTACTATTCATCAAAATTTATTTTCATCTCATTGAACCATATTTTACTTACTGAAATCAACTGTGTCTCTCGGTTTTTTGAAATTCCATTCACAGAAGTGGTAAATTTAAGATTTATGAAAAAATTAATTTTTTTAACTACCACTTAGTAGTTTCACTATTCATCAAAAATTGAAGTTTTTCAGAAAAAAGGAAAAATTTCACCCTAAGCTATAATTGATATTCCGAATTCAAAAATGATTTCTATTTTAAAAAATTCCCAACATATAAGTTTCATTAATTAATTTTATAATTAATTTCCGCTGTCACAACAAATAGCGTGTTTTTAAGAGATAATAACTATCAAAAGATTAACACTTGTTTATGTCTGGTGTAAATGTGAAATTACATCCAATGACCAACATTGTATTAAATTGTAAAAATATATTCTAAATTTACTTTAAAACCACTCAAATTAATAATTTATCACTATTAATTATTTCTATTGAAAAAGTTGATTTTAACTAAAATTTAGTAATTGTCACTATTCATCAAAATATAAAAGTTATCCCAAAAATCACCAAAATTTCACCATAAGATAATTTCGATATTACGAATCCAAAAATAAATTCCATTTTGAAAAATATAATTTACAAAATTTCAAAAAGTGGTTATTACTATTCATAATAGCTAGCATATCGTTGTTTTGTGAAACTCGTTATTGTGTACTACACACGCTATCGAGGAAGGTCGCGATTGCGTGTAATGCAAGGCAAGTCAAGGATGCTTGTTGTGCAAGCTCCTTTTGGTGTAGCGTACAATACAAGAAATTAGTGAAATTAAAAAGAATATTTTTTTCATAAAATCTTGTGGTGTTACATTCTACCCCCCTTAAAATGAATTTCGCCTTCGAAATTCGTCGGGGTTATAAATGGTTTACTATTCGAAAGTTTCTTTAATAGAAACCCACATCGTAAAAAGGAATACCCAAACCAATCTTTAAAAATGAAAGTATGAAACATAACGGTTACCCAAATAAACTAATCATTGGGTTTCCACATAGGTGAAAATATGGATATGGAAGAAAAATCAAACCATCATGTTCTGATGAAGAGTGGTAGAGAACATGGCTATGGAAAAGATAGCAATCACAAAGCCAAAAATTTGTGATGATCTAAGGTACCATCTGATTCATCAGATATAAGAGCACTTAGACAACATTTTTTGTTTTCAAGATCATTTCCCTAAAGTTGATGAAATTGGAATTAGAAGAAATACTTTCGTGATTTTGGTATAGTCTCACCGTTTTTCATTCTTTGGACAATTTCCACTTCATCTCATAAAGAAATGAAGTTCAATTTGTTATTCGTGAAGTGTTAGAAGATCATGTGATATGATGATGGGTCATTCCATCTGTCTCAAACAAAAGGTTAGAAAAATTATCAAAAAATACATAAGTCCATATATAGTGAGATTAATCATATATAGTTCCTAAAATGGACTTATACTTCATATATCATACTGCTTAATATAATAAAACTAGTTTCTACTAAATAGGGACTTCCTGTAGGCCAGTGGTAGGTGATAAAGGCCAGTCCCACTTCGTTGTGGGTTCGATTCCCACAGCCTTGTCTGACGCGATGGGCTATCGCCTGTCCTGCATGTTGTCCATTTTCTAAAGCTATATTACTATAACATCCCATCAATAATATCGAAAAATGTTTTATCCTAACTTATGTCCAACATAATCCATTCTAATATTTAGGATTATCGAAAATACTTCGGTCCAAGCTCATAGTATAAAGAAAATGATTATTTGAAATGTCACAGAACAATCACGTGAATGCCATCATTTACCCCCCATATATCATAAGATATATCTTGTTGGTCAAATTACAAACATGTGAATACCTTAATCATGTATTCTCTTGAAGAATGAATACTCATTGAACCTTAGTGAAAACATGAATGCAGTTAAAAGTTAACACTTTCCACATACCAAAATCCTCAAAATTCTATATACTCAAACCATGATATCACTTAGTCCTTATATCAATCATGAGCTCATGAATACTGTTAAACATTTCATTTTCTCGTTTTCCATTCATTATGCGCATATCATCGTATTAAAAATATCTCAATCACTTTGAATACCTTATTAGACCAACACATAAATATTCCAATACTTTATGATACCACATTATTTTGGAATCCCATTACATAAACACTTAATCATTCCACCACATCGTTGTTATATTCAACATCGCCAATAGCGATCGCATGTGAATTCCCTTTGTCCTTTGCCTTTAGTGGTTGCTCATGTTGATCATCACTAACCCTTGGATTAGGGCATTTATTAGCATAATGCCCCATTTCCTTACACTTGAAGCATTGAAGTGTTGGTGGTGCGTTCTCTGCAGTGTTTTCTTTATTCACATCATTAGAAACCTTTTTTCAATTACTTCGACACTCAGCTGCTCGATGACATTCTTTTCCACACATAAAACATTTTCTAGTCCCTTTAAGACAATCTCCACCATGCTTATTTCCACACTTTGAGCATAAGGAAACATTCATATTCTTTTCACCATTATTCTGAGATTTATCCTTGAACTCCATCTTTCGTTTCTTGTCAAAACCATGAGATGGATAGGTAATACCAACTTCCATTTCTACCTTGATAGCACAACACACAATTTCTTCATAGCTACTGGAGTCTCTTATAGCTAATTCCCTTCGAAGACTTGGTTTTAAGCCACTGAAAAATCGATCAACTTTACTTTCAGGTTGGATGATAATGCTAGATGCATACCTTGCAAGTCTTGTAAAATTCGTTTCGTATATACCGACAGATTCATCATGCTTTTGTTTTTGTTCAAGAAAATCCTTCTCCATCTTTGTTTGAAGAATACGAGGGAAGTACTTACTGAAAAACAGGTTCTTGAACTCGTCCCATTCAGTGGACTCAATTTCATCTCTTGGCCTCGTATTCTTGATAAGATTCCACCATTGATCAGCATCACCTTCCAAATGATACACTGCTAAGATGACTTTATCATGTTCAGAACATTGAAGAACTGAAAATATCATTTCAGTGGTTCTGATCCATTGTTCAGCAACTAGTGGATCGGAAGTCCCACGGAAAGAAGGTGGATGTTGCCTCATGAAGGACTCAATAGAATATTGTTCCCTTCTTTAGTCATTTGGAAGTCCAGAATGATTCATAGCTTGTGTAAGTATAGCAATAGGATTTTGCACTCCATCTCCCATAACATTTGTTTGTTCAGGAGGAAAATCATTACATTGTCCATTGCATTGATCAACACGGCTCCTTCGGGTTCCAGCCATCATCTAAAACCCAAAAAGAATATTGTGGGAGGAAAAAATCATGCTAGGGAAAACAACATTATAAAGGGGGAGTATCCTCAATATCTAACATCTTAGGTTAAATTCTATGATCGTTACCGTAGTTATAGGACTGTATCTTATACGTATACTTATCCTTAGGGACATCCCTAGATATACTTTAGAAATATCTCTAGGGATCTCACTAATGCTTTCTCATCCTAGTTTCCAAAGGTTGAGTAAACCTTTCCTCTGATACCAACTGTAGAGACCCGAAGCTTAACGTACATGAACCTCCTGTATAATGATTTAAATCATGTTATTGACTTATTCCAGAATCATATTCATTGTTATTATATCATATATGGTCCACTTATGACTTAATATTACACGTTCTTTTGTAAATTCATGTTAAAGTATCATTTTGGGTAAAATCGTCTCATTTGTCGTTCGTGTTTTTAACTTGTAATTATTAATATGATTACTTGGATCATGATTACTTATATCCAGAATGTAAAACATGATTTATATATAATATATATTCAGAATATATATATATATATAATATATCGATAAATGGAATGAAATACACCGTTCATGGAGATGGTAGTCCGTACGTACGCATGAACGCTCTATTCGTTTCCTTATTGAATTGAATGGAATTAAGTAGATGACATACATATAAATATACATAAATCCAGTATCATTATTATGTAATATATTTCATTAGTACTTATTATATATAATTTATAATCATTCATGAATGGTTAATCATTGATAATGAATCTCATCGCGTCGTGGAGACGGTAGTCCGTACGTACGCACGAGCGATGATATCGTTCCCATGGTCGTGGAATTGTGTTGAAGTGTATGTATACTATTTCAGTATCAATATCACATTATAATAATCATATATAGTTACTCATTACACCATTATACCCATCCTATTAAAGTGGTGGCGGAAAATAGCTTACACCACGGCGTGGAGACGGTATTCCATACGTACGCACGCGCGGTGACTTCATTTTCCGTAGGATGGATAGATGGTTAAATAGGGTTGTTTCATAATTATAATAACATATCAGTATATGATTGATACTGATGTTATTACTTCGTAATGAAACAACTAAATAAGAAGAAGTTGAAGAAGAAAGAAATTGGAAAGGATCGGTAATGGATATTACCTCTTCTTTGAAGTGCTTCTTTGAGACCTCCTTTTAGGGCACTAAAATGGGTCTTTTAAGAAGAAAAGGACCTCTAGAATGATACTTGGGAAGTGGAGAAGAGATTTTGGCAGGGTATGGCCGAGCTTGAATGCTCAAATTGGTGTGAGGAGGAGAGGGAGGAGGTGCCCTTTTTATAAGGGAGGAGAGGGGCATCTTAGGAAAATCTCAAAATATTATTTTATATTAAGGTCAAATTGGGTTTATAATGGTTCAAATTGTCTTATTTCGAAGATAAAGTGGGTATGGGTCTAAATCCTCTCATACAATAGGATTTAGACAAGTTTAGGTTATTATTTTAACCTTATCAATTAGATTTAACTCTAAGTTAAATAATTTAGCTTTTACCATGTCGTTTGGTTTTCGTACACTATATGGTTAATAAACTTACTATATCAAGACAAACGAACCCCAAGTTGTTTATTATTAATATATCTATCCTTATCTAAGTCATTTGGCCGAACCTTATTTTTTTAGGAATTAAATAACAATTAATAATATAATATTTGTTTTAAAAAACTAATTTATGTCAATTTTGACACTATTTGGTACATGATTTTTATGAAATTTCTAACAGAATGATAAGTTCGAACCAAGTTACTTAAATCAACAATAACATGTCATATTAACCTATTAAATTATTTTAAGTCATAAAAAATCTCAAATTACATTTATTTTGGCATTTATAACCTTATTTATGTTAATAGTTTCTTAAAAAGGTAATTACTGCATCATCGTTGTGTCATAAATAAATTAACTTATTTAAAGTATAAAAATTACAAATAAAATACCATTATGTAGGAAATATTTTTATATTTCTAATAAATATTTATAGTCGAAATTATATTATGTATAACCCTATATTAAAAATGTTTTATTAAATAAACTTTGATTTTAACTCTTTTAACTCTTCTTTGAATTAAATAATAATAAATGTCCTAATCTAATCCAAGTGGGCCTAAATGATAATATTTTACACTTAAGGTTGTTTTTTGTGAAGATACACTTGTCCAATAGGATTAGGACATGTGTTAGGGTAATATTAATATTATTTTTACCATTAATTACCCTATTTACTTTTAACCGTGGTAAATAAAAGTAAAAAGTTACTATTCACCAAAAATTATTTTCATCTCATTGAACCACATTTTACTTACTGACATCAATCGTGTCTCTCAGATTATTGAAATTCCATTCACAGAAGCGGTAAAATTATGAATTCTGAAAAAATTAATTTTTTTAACTACCACTTAGTAGTTTCACTATTCATCAAAAAATTGAAGTTTTTCAGAAAAATGCCAAAATTTCACCCTAATCTATAATTGATATTCTGAATTCAAAAATGATTTCTATTTTACAAAATTCCCAACATATAAGTTTCATTAATTAATTTTATAATTAATTTCCTCTGTCACAACAAATAGCATGTTTTTAAGAGATAATAACTATCAAAAGATTAACACTTGTTTATGTCTGGTGTAAATGTGAAATTACATACAATGACCAAAATTGTATTAAATTGTAAAAATATATTCTAAATATACTTTAAAACCACTCAAATTAATAATTTATCACTATTAATTAATTCTATTTAAAAAGTTGTTTTTAACTAAAATTTAGTAATTTTCACTATTCATCAAAATATGAAATTTATCCGAAAATCACCAAAATTTCACCCTAAGATAATTTCGATATTACGAATCCAAAAATAAATTCCATTTTGATAAATAGAATTTACAAAATTTCAAAAAGTGGTTATTAATATTCATAACGGCTAGCATATCGTTGTTTTGTGAAACTCGTTATTGCGTACTACACACGCTATCGAGGAAGGTCGCGATTGCGTGTAATGCAAGGCAAGTCAAGGATGCGTGTTGTGCAAGCTCCTTTTGGTGTAGCGTACAACACAAGACATTAGTGAATTTAAAATCAATATTTTTTTCATAAAATCTCGGGGTGTTACAATATATCTTTTAAAATAACATGGGGTTATAAAATCCCTTATTTTACATATTCTTCAAATTAAGCCTTAAATTTTAATGTATCTAAGGATTCCTCATTTAAGAAGATTATAATGATTATTTGAAAAACATATATTTTTCTACACATGAGTGACTCTTCCAATTCTCTCCACTATTATCACTCCCACTATAATTCCAATCTTATCTACATAATAAATATAACATAACAATCATCCTTGCAAAATATTAACATATTTTACAATTAAATTCAATAATTACGTTTCATATTCAACATCTATCAATTCCTAGCTCAAATTTCATCAATACTATTGATCTTAAATTATATATCACATTCAATATAAATAATGGATTTAGAGGATTGATAAAAAAACATATTTTACACACCACACCATAAAAATAAAACAATATACAGATAAAACTTATGATTATTCATATTTTAATAAAATAAATTACATTACAAAAACATAGGTACCAATATGTTTCCTTCAACATATTTTAAACCTCAATAATTTATCCATCTTGTTATGGAATATCCAAAGAACATTACATATTAAAAATCTCAAACCTAAGAATGTTTCCATAAATCGTGACATAATCTTCCTAATACCATGATATATAGAAATATATTTTATTAAACCCTTTTATTGTACTTTTATATTATTTTCTTAACACAAAAAACAACTTCTCCAATAAATACACTAATTGTAACATCCATCTTAAACACAAGTAAATTACTTCATTTGCATAATGTCCGGAAAATGATATTCCTAATGTTGAAAATGATAATAATCATACATGAGAATGAAATCATAATGTAATCCACTAACACATTGGTATGATTTGTTTTTCATCACTAAAACACTCTAAAAAAACATATCCCCCCACCTTTATGTCCAAAAAAACTAAATATAAAGATATGGGATGTTTATATATAGTTATTAATTATTTTATGTACATTCATTTAGTTAAACAAACACACACCAATGGATCATAATGATATTTTTCCTTTAAAAAATGGATACATAAAAAATTTCCTAGGTGAAATACATAATCTCCCACTAAGTTATTTATAAATAAAACCATTTTTAGAGAAATTATGCTTAATAATTTTTTTTATATCCTAGACGAAATAAAAATAAATTAGGATATCTGAAATACCTAGCAAGGGTAAAAATTGATATATATTAATATTACTTAAGGAATGTGGTATTAGAACATGAGAATGAAATTATAAAGCCATAACTCCCATATAAATTTTCATAATAATGGGTCAAGGAAAAAGAGTTGTTTTCACAATACATTAATCAAAAGGGAATCAAATAACCTGAGCCACAAGACTGTAAAAATGGAATAATATATAGAATTATGGAAAAAAAATAAACATAAAAAATTATTTTCTAAGTAGTTCATGAATTTTTGAGGAGATTGTCATAATGAAATGGGTTCAATCTCTAAACAATCATAATAGTGATGGTTCACAATCAATTACTATTATAGTGAAAGAGTCCGATAAGAAATCGGGTAAAATCCCCATTAAAAAAATTATCTCATGAGTTATAAATATTAACCCAATGAATTGTATTCAGATATTGGTCCCACTCTTCATATAATGAAAATTGTACATTAGTACACCACAAGATCATAAATCATTCAACATATTATAACCCATTAAGAGAAATTATTTTCATAACCATTCATCATAACATAACATGTGGAAAAGAAATAGGTTTCATAATCATTTAAACATGTCATTAAATCATACACCATGGAAAAAGAAGTGGGATTCATCATCATTTTATCATGATGTACCTTGTGGAATAGAAACAAGTTTTATAAACAACGTGTTATCATAAACATAAATCATCAAGAGAAAGAATAAAAATGGTATCATTGGATCATATTCAAATTGAATATTAAGTAACATAAAATTATTTAATATTATATTTAATATTATTTTCAAATTAAAACCAATTGGAATGTTTTTTGAGAAAAATATTTTTTCTTTTAGAATTACCTTCTATAAAATTACAAATACAAAAAAAATATTATGGAAATATGTTACTTCCAATGTATATTTGAAATCATAACAGGATATTCTAATAATATTCTAAAAACCTGATATTTTGTGAAATATTTTTTTTTTCAAAATGAATATAATAATTTAAATATTTTTCATTACATATTACACTATGTTTACTTTTGGTTATACACTATATAAATTTTAAAGAAACCTGAAATATAATGAATGTTTTATGATTTAATATGAATGTTAAAACATAGCTATTTGAATGCTGAGTTTGTGAAATAATTACTAATTTATTAAATTATATTATTAATAAATGTATATGAAATTATTCTTTTTTGACCAATTATATTATAAATGAAAATTAGAATCATTTAAAAATAATGGAAATATTATTTTCCACAAAGTATTTCTGTGAGACCAACATGGATTTAAGTTAAAAAATAAAATAAACCAATTTTTGTAAAATTATTTTACCAATATTTTTATATTATATATTCATGAGAAAATTATGATTCATAATGTTTTCTTCTAGGCTTGATATGTGAATAAATCTAATTTTATTCCAAAAACTGTATTTTTTATAAAAACCAGTTCTTTCTCCTTTTACATAATAATAATAAAAAACAAATTATTGAAACATTTAGAAAACTAATATTAAAGAATAAATTTTAATTTTTAATCAATCATGTATATTTAATATTAGGTTTAATTTTTTATAATTTTCTAAGAATATTTATATTTTGTATTGAAATAAAAGATAATGAATTTAAATCAAATACTACCTTTTGATTTAAATTATTTATAAATTAAAATTATATTTAAAATTGATTTTAATTTAAAATAGATAAAATATATAAAAATAATAATCCATTTTAGGTCATTATATTTATTTTTATTTTATATTTTGATATAAAAACATTATAAACATTTAATCATTTTCTCATTGAGAAATTGCCTTCTCGTTGTGTAAGGAGGATTAATTATAAAATAAAATTTTAAACATCTACAAATAGAATATGGAAAAATAGACCACATATCTCTAATAAAAATTATTTATATTTTATAAAAATATCAAAATTAATTTTCACAAACATGAATAGTAATAACAAATAATATTAATTACAACAGTTTAGGTAAAAATAAGTTTACATTGGGTTAAAATAAAATGATGAAGGTTAAAAATGAAATAAAAAATGTATAAACCCAATTGGTTGGGAATAATTCGATATAAAAATTCCCAATTTATATTCATGGTTCATTGTTTTGTTTTTTTCATGCAAATAACTTTTTTTATTTTTCATTCTTTTAAGAAATTTCCAAGTAGTTTTCAAGTGGGATCATTTCCCCAACATCTAAAATAAAACCACAAACCTTGCCATAATTACACATATCAAGACATATAGTTCATAAAAACAATCCAAAATTCTTCCCCAATAACCTTATCCATTTTTTGAGGGTATATCTCTCCCAAAATACAAAAACGTGTTTGAGTAATATTGGATCCAAAAGAGTTTTTTCTAAGCGAATGTAATGGTTATCACTAAGCTTCATCATTTTTGTTCTTAATTTTCCACCATAAATTATGCAATGAAATATGAAATATAATAAAACCCTTATCTAATGTATACATAATTGTCATTATGTTGATTTAGAAACCTATAACTATATCCACTTCCACCAAATAAGTTATGAAAGCATAATTTGTGTGTATTATAGACTACTTCCTTGCAAACCACTGTCATTCCTTTTTCCATTACCATATCTCATGGATAGTGATAATGATTAATTAAATGTTTATATATGTTATTTAGTATTTTATTAAAACTATTGAATAATTATATAACATAAACTTATATAATATGAATTTTATAGGAATGTGATAATGTCGTTCGTTTGTACGAAAAACTACTACCTCACTAATTAATGTGATATATTTACACATTTCATTAAATTTAATATAAGGGGATTTAATAAAATTATATACTATATTTGAATTAGAAATAATTTCACAATTTTTATTATCTTTTAACATTATTTCATGTAATATTTCGTGAAAATCAAAACAATATTCATGTGTTAGTTAATCATATTCTCTCCTTGAATAGTGTATTGCATTTTCTATCTCCAATAATTATGAGTTATTATAAATACCCATATATAGAATTTTTATTTCATTTTAATAATTATATATAGTCTATAACCATTATAAATTAACATGACTTAAAATAAAAATTCTAATAATACATGAAAATTAAAGAAAATATTTCTTAAAACATGACTCTAAATGGAATTCATTAAAATTTGTAATATAAGTTCATAAAAAATTCATATATGGTATGATATAAAAAATTATAGTTTCTTAATTGATGTAAAATAAAATTATATTTAATAT
Source organism: Viscum album (assembly GCA_963277665.1). NCBI lineage: Eukaryota > Viridiplantae > Streptophyta > Magnoliopsida > Santalales > Viscaceae > Viscum > Viscum album. The sequence goes on from OY728140.1 coordinate 1,011,928,710, forward strand.
ATAGGATATTTTAATATGTAATATAGAAGTTGAGACATAATGTAATGGATTTATAATCTCCCATTTATTTCTGGGAGACATATGACAATTTACCACTCATTTCATTTTGGTGGTGTATATACTTCACTCATGAAATTTAATATCAATAATATCCTCCTTTTCATGTTATTTGATATTTCATTTAATTTTATTATTTATTAGGGTTGATTAGTCAAAAAATTACTAAAGCGGTATGGTATTATTTTCTTTCTTTTTCCTTTTATGAGACAAATGCCATATTCACAACCTATTTTTATGTGGTGTATATAATGCCGATGATTTTATGTAATTATAATTATCTTGAAATTATTAAAATTAAAAATTAATTTGAATTTATCTCATTCATGTGGACTATATATTATATTATAATGTATGTTGAAATAGTTTTATGATACAATATAATCATTTATCAGGAATATTTATGAAAAAGTATCTTATATTGAAATATTTTCATGTACATCTCATTATTAAAATGATTTAGTATATCCTATTGAAACACTATGAAAATACCTATTATACACATATTTTTTATCTTTATGTACTCAAAAGTTCAAGATAATGTTGTTTATAAAAAACATATTTGTTTCTCTCTTCGGTCAAAATCATTTTTTCATCAAAAATGATGTTTTAAAAAATTGTTTTCATTTTTTTTAAATTTTTAAAATTATTTATTAATGAAACATTACGCATATTTTTTCTTTTAAATAATGTTTGGAAATTAATATTCATGTAAAAATCAAGGAAACACCAATTTTTTAGTTACCAAAAATGATAAAGGAATTATTTTTGAATGTGTACAAAATTATTGGAATTTTCCCCTATGATGAACACTTTTCATTGAAGCTTACTTTATAATATGTTTTACATTTTCAAAAAAGGGATTTTCAAGAAAATTATTATATTTTGTTCATCTATTTTTTCTCAAATTAATCTAATTTTCCTTAGGAAGTGTTTTATGTGATCTTTCAATATCATTTTCCATATAAAATGATATCTTTTGATATAATTAATGATTTTATATTGATGTTAACCAAGGATACAATAATTATTCTTAATATAATTTTTTTCCATGATATGATGGTTATGAAACCAATTTCACATAAAAATATTATATAATGATAATATTCATATGAAACCCTCTTCTTTTTCTATAGGTTATGCTATGATGAAATGAGGATTGATTATAAAACATTCCTTTTAGGATATCATAAAATGTTTATGATACCCATTTCATTTCATGGTTTATAATATGATGATTTTTTATGATATTATGTCCCACATATGTATGATTTTCATTATATGAGTGTTGGGACCTATATTTACTCTAATGAATTTTTTAAATATGGACACATCAGGAGTAAATATTTTATCCATGAACCTAATTACATGTTCACAATATTTTTGGGTGGACCTAATTAAATGTTAACATTGTAATGTCTAATCCTTACTACTTTTTCGTAATGTTATGATTGAACATTATTATATGTTTGCAATGTCATGGCTGAACCTAATTACATGTTCTCATTATTATGAGTGAACCTGATTTAATGTTTAAAATATCATGGATGATCCTAATTACATATTCACAATGTTATTAATGGAAAATTGATTTTTATTCATAATGTTATTCATGGACCTTGTTTGATATTCATACGATAATGTGAGGGAATTATTTAAAATCATTAACATAATGAGTGAACCGATCTCTATTTATAAATTTTCACAACATTATATGTTATTGTGTATGAAAAACAATTATGTATTATAACAACCCAATTCTATCATGGATATTTATATTTTATTTCCTCATGATTTATGTGATAGGAAATTATAATATTTGTGACATCACTCAATATTATGATATTTTATGTGTAGCCTATGGTTTTCAAATATTATTCACATTTTATCATAACATTATGTTCATGTTATTCTTATGTATCTACAATATTTACCCTTGTTAATAATCTGATATCACCCATTCATATGTTTCCATTTCCAAGGCTATGAATAATGGTTTTATGTATGGTTTGTTTGTGAAGATTACTAATGAAGAAGATCTTTATGGGAGATGTTGAATACCATTCACTGAATTAGATTATTATATACCTAGACTTGAAAGACACTAAATTATTATGGTCATATGGGGTGTGGTTTTGAAATATAATTAATATTAATCTATAATGATGTTATATTTATGTATAAGAATCATGGGTCACCATAATTGGTATCATAGTAAGGGTTTAGTTATCCATTTGACACTAGGATGATACAATATTAGTGATATCCCTAGTGATATTTATAAGGATAGGTATATGGATGTCTCTATGGATAACTATAAGGATGATTAAAAGTGTCAAAAAATTTCTAGGAATTTCTGTAAAGGGCAGAGAATGTGGTTTCCAAGAAAGTATCTCGATTTTTGGATACGAAATGTCGATGATGCACTTGAATTGGGGTAATTAGGGGAAATAAATATGGAAAATGTGTATTGAGATATAAATTTCCTCTACTTGGTGCATGAAAGAGGGCCTTTCTATATGAATCTTTTGATATAATCAAGGGATATTCTTTAGATAATGAAATGCTCATTAGAAAACATCATGAAGTATTTAAATATAAAATTATTATGGATGACCTAGGATAAAAATATGGTTTTATATATTCAAAAAAGTGTCTTGATTTAGACCACCTATAAATGATTTGATGGACTATGTGGTTTTCCATTATGATTTCCCATTCACACACATTGTGATTTGTTTTGTAAATGGTAGTATCATAAAGGTATTATGCTATAATTGAATTTGATGGATTTTCTTTTATGATAATTAATATGGGATGATGATTTTAGTAAAAAAAATTGACTACAGTATGTTAGTAATAATGGAAAATGATTACCAATTTAAACCTTAACTAACTCGTAGAATCACCATACAAGAAAAGAATATAGTTATGTGTGATTTCAAGTAGTAGAGAACATAAAAAAAATAATATTTAGTTTCCTATTTTTAGAAATGTGGGAAGAAGAACTATAGGGTATTTATCAAAGGACTAATAAGATGTCATTTTCATAGAGAATAAGGTCATTGAGTAAGATATTTTCAATAAAAAATAAAAAGACCAGTTAACAAAAATTATATTAATACATATATCTAGAATTAATCATCAATGTATAATGGTTTTAAATGTATAATGTATTATAATTTTGAATAACAATGTCCATGTAGGAAATATCATTAAGTTAATCGGCAAGGCGGTATGAGTAATGGTTATTCTTTTAAGGATTAATAGACCGTCAATGGCACATGAATGATGTGGGATAATCTAATAGTATTTTATACATTAAAAATTAGAAGAATGAATACATTTTGGTTGATGAATGATATCAAATTATTTATGTGTCTTATTTTAGGAAATTTATATTAAGGAATATCAGTATCAATCCCAATTAATGGTTTGAGAAGGAAGTAGGATACCTGAAGTGATTGTGTATTATAATTTAATAATTATGTTTTATAATTACTAAAACATATAAGAATTATTATGTATAATTTTATTTTTAAGTAATTTTAAGAATATGTCGAATAATACTTATTACCTAGAAAATTTATTTAATGGAAATGTAATATTTTATTGAAAAAATATGATTATGTGAATAAACCCCTTTATGTATGATCTCTGACATCTATTGATGTACGTTCATGTTAATGTTTTGGTTTAACTATCTATATAATTATTAATAGAGTTCATTTTAAGTGTAAATGTATTCTCATGGGTGTTTCATGGTTTATGACATTATATAGTGGATAATAAGTCCATCTAATACATGTTTCATGGTTGGTGCATGGTTATTATTAACCAAAAACACTAAAATTGAATTCATAGTTGAGTGGTGCATGGTTTGAAGAAAACATGAAATTGGAAACTAATAAACCATGTTGAGCCCACTTTCATGGTTATCACATCATTAATTCAATTCTTATGGGATCCCAAGAAAACTGTGTGACATGGCTCCCCCATGGGGAGAGGGTGGTGCATTTTTAGAACATAGTTTGGTCAATTGTGAGGCCAAACCATGCACCCCTTACAAAGTGTACTTTTACCATTTTCCCTAATATAATATAAGTTATCTAACATGTCTTTTACCAAGACTATTCGTCTTTAACCCTAGGGATGAACCAAATACCTCAAAAAATCCCAAGGACCAATCTGCCCATCTGAAGTTGATTGGAGCATCATTGGTTTAGAATCAACGTTCTAGGGGACTCTAACACTCCATTTCGAAATCCTTTTCATATTAGGACATATGTAGTTGAATTTAATCTTATTAATCATTAAATACATATGTCTCCACTATATCATATCTTTGGGTGTTGAATGGTTTCCAAATACGATTCAAGGGATATAGTTATGTGATTGTTCATCTTCGGAATCGATGTAGGTGGAATACAAATTATATCCCACAGACTTGTGGTTTAATTTATATGTATCTAGTTGTGTTGATGTGCATTCTTATTATGAATTGGATTAAGTTAGATATATTTTGAATTTTGAGAGGCTAAATGATGAATTGGACTCCACAGGATCCTCGTGGGATGCACTAAGGTTGCTTAGGTCAGCTACAAGGACTCCCATGGGGTGTTCCTAATTTATCATAATATTATAAGTATACTAATATAGATAGAATTACTTTACATTTGATGAAATAATCAATTTAGGGGGGGTTATAGTTATATATTTTAAAAACATTATTTTAAAATTATTTAAACTAAAAAAAATTCAAAACCATTTTAATGAAAAATAATCAGTTTCGAGTTTGACCCCTAATATGATTATATAAACTTATCATAATTAGATTTTTTATTATAAAACAAGATTAAGTGAAATGATAAAACAATAGATTCAATATATACAGAGTAAATAAATGTTATTTAGGATTGATACAATTATGTAATCTTTTCTCAGGTCGAGATTAGATCTTATTAGTATAATATATTGTGAATATAGTATTCAGCATCGTTACAATAAACTAAGATCAAATATGAATTGTTGAAATAAATTATGTGTAAAAACATCTAAATTACTACAATCAATATAAAAATAACTAATATTTAATATATATATATATATATATTAAATAATTAGGAGTATGGTAGATAAAAATGTTTTATTATTTTCGTTATACTTAAAAAAGTATGTATTTTGTAAGTATGAAAATCCATTGATACAATGATTTTATTCTATGTATGTATCTCTATATAAGCCCTTGATCTAATGGATTAAATTATATCATTGTATCCCCATGTTCCTTTGATCTATACAACATATAGTATCTTTTTTTTCCATGCCTCGGAATCCCTCGATCGTATTCACTCAATAGAAACCAACAATGAAATTTTAAAAAAATTATTATGGTGACAACTTGACAAGGTTTCATTAAGAATGGATCTCTCTAATAAAATATTAAAAACTAAATGCTTATTTTTTAAAAATTTTACACTAACTTAAAATCGATATTGAAATGGAATCATCATCTTCAAATTCAAAAAATGACTAGTTTTTTCGAAGAAATATATCCAATGGTTATATATTCTCTGATTTTATCATAATGACTTGGAAATCTAGAATATAAAAGAAAATATTATAATTGAATTCGTGACACTATTTTATAAAACTATATTGTAGTGTAAAATAAATATGTTCTAATTTGATAAAAATAGTTTTCCACATCCAGAATTAAAACTTAATTCATTTTGTGGGATTTCTTTAAAAATGCCATTATGATGAACTTTATAAGTATGGAACTGATTTTTTTTAGTTCTGATGTCAATCAGATTATATGGATTCTATTAGTATAAAATAAAAGTTATAATGACTTATAACTGATATGATAAGGTTAATCTGATTATTAACAGTTCCATTCTCATTTTGATAATTGTAACGAATAAGGTTATTATAAATTAATGAGTACATTAGATAAATATATATATATGTATGTATAGTAATAGTGTATGTTTTCTACAAAAAAATCTTAAACACTTTTGAAAAATGTGATTTAGTAAAAATATATTCATGAAAGAGTTTCTGATTCTAATAACTACATGAATAGAAATTTCATAAGATATGGTTTTTAATCAACAATCTCTCATTTTATGAAAAGAATGAACCACTAGATTTAAATGAAAAATAAATTTGAAAATAATAGAGTTCAAATCATTAAGTAATTTGTATTCAGAATTTATATTTTAAACCTCATCTCCCCCAAATTTTAGAACTCATTTGAATGTGATAGTCAATAATAATAACTACACATTAGGATAATAACTACCCAAAGGATCATATTTTATTATTTAATGATATTTCTACCAATTAAAAAATCATCTCCTATTATTTATAATATTTTTTCCCTTTGTGGTTTTTAAAAAGTAATGGGGAAAATTACTTGAATTCTGAAAAAGGGTTATAATTAAAAATTAATAAAAAAAATGAACTATCTAATCATTCAACGAAATTATGAATGAATATTAAACCAATTAGAATTGGGGAAAAACATAGAAAAATGCATTTAAATGAGAATAATATATTATCAACCTATTAGAGTAAAAAAATTTAAAAAAACATCAACAACTCTCGAGAAAAAAATCAATCAACCTTCATTAATATTTTCACAATGGATTCGATTTTCCAGAACTCATTTCCTTAATGGTCTAACATCTCATTATGTTCACACTTTATCTGGATAATTTATTCTTGAATCCAAATTTTCTCATCTTTTTTGATTTAATTAATCGTGTATTTGATGTTTGTAATAAATATCAATTATTAGGGAACTAACATCCCCATTTAAATTTGTGTGCCACATTATTTCTTCATAGAAAAACTGCATCTTTCAATTCAGATCATTGATGGACTTTGTGCATTTACTAGTTTTATCATTGAATGTTTTAAAAAACAATACTCTTTCAATCACATCAATTGTTAACTTATGATATTTTTCAACTGTTTCATTCAAACAATTATTTATATATTAAAAATATTCATTAAAATTCTTGAGATCAGTATTGAATTGAAGTGAAAAATTAGTCATTTGACTAAATAATTTTCTATATATTTGTAATAATAATGATCATATTTAAACTCAACTTCCAGTTAGCTAAATTTTTCCCTAATCATATTTTTCAAGTTGAAGTTATTATTAAAACAATCCAAAATCATCACACAAAATGACTCATGATTTGGGAGAAAATTAATTTCTCCATAAAGCCTTTTCAATTTCAGAACAATAAAACTGACTCCTTCTAGGGATGTTTCTCTAAATTAATCTAATTGACCATCATCATAATCCTCTAGAGGTATGATGTGATTGGTTCCATTTTCCCCATGTACACTTTTCACATTGCATTTATTTTTAACTGACTTTTTAATATCTTTTGACACTTTTTCTTTCATACTATTATCATCTTAAATTTAATGAACTTTACTATCCGTGTCAATGTTTTTTTAGAATTATTTTTTTTTCATATTTCTCTAATGAATATTGAGCTTACTTAGTTCCAATTTGAATGGCACTATCAGATCTGACAATCAAATCAGCATCATCGGGTAATTTTATAATGATTATTTATCCTTATGAAACATTTCTTCATTATTTTCATGTTTGAACACATTTTATTTCTCTACATCATCATTGTTATGGTTTTTATAACCTTCAAATTCATCATCATAATTCTTATCATTGTCATGTTTACCTCTTTCCTCTTTCTCTTACTTATTATATTGTTCTAAAAAATTTATTTCTTATACATATTCTTCATAAAAAATATATTCTATAGTTTTTATATTTCATAAAATAGTATGAGAAACAAAATCATCTATTTTGGTTTCTATGAAAAAAATTTTAGAATCTAGAATTTATGAATAACATTTGCAAAAAAAAATTATACTCCATTCATCAAACATTCAACTAAAATTATGACTTAATGTTTCTTTGTTTGATAATTCTGTATGGATTATTTTTCCTGAGTTTTTATATAATATAATTTTATAATAAGAGATTTATCTAGGTTGATTCCCAATTGAATTTCTATATCATTCTTTTTTGTTTTTTTACTCCCCTATTATTTATGTAATTCATAAAAATTTTATTTATTTCTTCTATTTTGTTAAATAATGGGACTCAATCATTCAATTATTCTTATGAACTAACTTCTTTGTTTTCATTGTCTTTATAGATGGTACATCTTCGGATGTCGGATCTTGGGTATTCATTACAGACATCAATGATCTAGTATCAAATAAAAATGTCATATATTTCAATTTTTCATCCCTGATAATCACAATATTTTCTCTAACAACATCATACGTGGTTGTAATGTTTTAATAGTTTCATACTGGTTAAAATAATCATTCTTATCAAAGGAAAAAACATAATTATCAAATACAATATTTTTTTGGACAAAACATGCCTGAATGTGAAGTGAATAAAAAGAGAAAAAAACATCATCCTCATGTTAACCATGTAATCCAAAGTAAATATGATAGATATTTTTAATGAATTTATACCTCTTTTTCTCGAGATGGTAAATCCTTACATCCAATAGTATAATACCCTAGGATCCATAATGAGATGATTAAACTTTCATGGTTTATCTTTAAATACATTTTTTAAACAATTAATTTTTTACTATTTATTTTTTAAATGTACCCATTTACTTGTTTAGTTTGTGTGATGGAAAAAATGAATAATCTTCCACTGAAATAACATGTAAACCCACGACTATTCTATATAAAATGTTGTATCTTTTATCATAGATGATGAGTAAAAACATCTCTTTTCCTTCTTTATCAAAAAAATAATACAGTGGCATAAAAAATTCTTTCTAGATATAAGTAAAACAATTCGTATTCAAGATTTGATTGTGAAACACATATCTACTTCCATCCTTGGAACTATATTAATATACTTAAAGGGAAATCATAATTTTTAGAAAATTTATGTGCTACATTCCTATCATGAAATACATTCCATTTTTTGAAATCATTAATAGGTTCCATCGTAGTGGGGATTATGTAGAGACCCGAAGCTTGACGTACATGGAATTTACATTACTTTTGCGGAATACTTAGTACAAAACAAAAAATACACACACAAGGATCGTAATAGTTTAGTGTCTTTGGAAACTCGGAATATAGTCTTCTAATCGTGGTGAAAGATCTTCAAAATCTCCCATAAAGATCTTCTTTTTTTTACCTAAAACCATTCTTTTTATCATTGGGAAAAGAAAACATAAAAGGGTGAGCTCAAATGCTCAGTAAGGGTAAACAAAAGAAATATAAATCACATCATATACATAAGCACATAACTTTTGGAAATATTAACCTGCTAAAGAGCTCATAATACTATAACATTGGATAAATCATAGAAGTGAAATGTAATCCGAATAATCATAACTTAAAACATGAATCTTTGTGGCATTCCCACATAATCATATAGAATCATTTCTTGTTAGTCAAGACTCATTTCCAAGACTATCTTAGTGAACAAAGTCCCTTTCTGAATCGAGTAACCCTCATTTCAGTCCTGTTTCACTAAACCGGTATAACCTACCATTTCAGCCATGTCTATCTCATGAGATATAAAATCATTACCCAATGCATTGGAGGGAGATATAGGTCCCACCCATCTCATAATGATACCATTCTTATATGTGCCACAAAATCATAAACCATGCATCATTGCATAACCCATGTAATAAAAATGGGAATCTTAAACATCATGACATCATAAAACAACTCATATACGATAAAGGAATTCATAATAATAATTCCATCACAACATAATCAAATCAATGTAATAATAGGGATAAAAACAGAACCCTTTATTACCTTAGATGGAAAATAATTTTGATAAAACACTTTAACTTCATTCTTGGGGAAAATATCCTTTCTATTTCAAAAACACTTTTCCTTTCTTAACATGTCATACAATTTTCAACTAAAAGAAGTTGATTAAAAATAAACTTGAAAACTTGTAAATGAATCTTATTGGAAGTATTTTTTTTAAAAATCCATTTATGCCGCATAAGTTAAAAAAACATTCTTCTCGTACTTTTGTCGGAAAAGTTAAAAAGTATCTCATACGAAAAAACGACAAAAGATTCTTTTCATATCCTTTACTAAAAAAACTCACCGAAGGGTAAAATTGTATTTAAACAATTTTAGGTGGATGGAAATAAAATTACATATTGAAGAAACATGGATGTGGATGATAAAATACACCCCAGTAAATACCAAAGTATAAACAATCTCGGATAAAAATGAGATTGTGATATTTCCCTTACCTTAGGTCCGATTTGCTTTGTACGTGTCTTAAGCTCCTATATAATGGTTTAAATAATGTTATTGACTTATTCCAGAATCATACATATTGATATGATATCATATATGGTCATATTCTTAGCTTCTTGTTAGTAATATTTCATTGTTACTTGTTACTCGGGTCTTTATTGCCTTTTGTTCTTATGCGTGTTTTGCCGAATAAATTCTTATTCTTCTTTTAAGGTTATAGATACCTTATATCCAGAATTGTATTAGTGTAACATATATCATATTTATTCATTCAATTCATTTATATAATTACTATGTAATGATGATCATGTATAACGAGTCGCATCACATCGTGGAGACGGTATTCTGTACGTACGCACGAGTGATGATATCGTTCCTATGATCGTGGAATTGTATTGGAGTATATATATATTATTTCAGTATCAATATTACTTTATAATAATCATAAATAGTTACTCATTACACCATTATACCCATCCTTGTAAGGTGGTGGTGGGAAATAGATTACACCACGGCGTGGAGACGGTATTTCGTACGTACGCATGCACAGTGATTTCATTTTTCCGTAGGATGGATAGAAGGTGAATTAGGGTTGTTTCATATTTATAATAACATATCAGTAAGTAATTAATACTTATGTTATTACTTTATCATGAAACAACTAAAGAAGAAGATGTTGAAGAAGAAATAAGTTGAAAAAGATCGGTAATGGATATTACCTCTTTTTGACGCGCCTTTTCTTAGCCTCCACTTAAAGAGCTAAGGATGGTATTTGAAGAAGACCTGAACCTCTAGGATGATACTAGGGAAGTGTAGAGGATAAAATTGCAGGGTTTGGCCGAGCTTGAGTGCTCAAATTGGTGTGAGGAGGAGGGGGAGGAGGTGCCCTTTTATAAGGGAGGAGAGGGGCACCTTAGAAATATCACAAAATATTATTTTATATTAAAGTCAAAATCGGTTTATAATGGCTCCCAAGGGTCTTATTTCGAAGATAAGGTGGGGATGGGTCGAAATCCTATCATCCAATAGGATTTAGACAAGTTTAGGGTATTATTTTATCCTTATCAATTAGATTTAACTCTAAGTTAAATAATTTAACTTTTACCGTGTCTTTTTGTTTTCTTTCACTATATGGTTAATACACTTACTATAACATGAAAAAAGAACCCCAAATTGTTTATTATTAATATATATATCCTTATCTAAGTCATTTTGCCGAACCTTAGATTTTTAGGAATAAAATAACAATTAGTAATATAATATTTGATTTAAAAACTATTTTGTGTCAATTTTGACACTATTTGATATATGATTTTTGTGAAAGTCATAACAGAATTATATGTTCGAAACAAGTTGATTAAATAAACGCTAATATATCATAGTAACCTAGAAAATTAGTGTAATTCATAAAAAGTCTCAAATTACATATATTTTGGTGTTTATAACATCAATTATGTCAATATTTCATTAATAAGATAATTACTGCATCATCTTTGTGTCATAAATAAATTAAATTATTTAATGTCAAAAAATTACAAATAAAATACCATTATGTAGGAAATCGTTTTAGCTTTCTAATGAATATTTACAATAGAATTTATCTTATGTATAACCCTATATTAAAAATGTTTTAGTAAATAAACTTTGATTTTAACTCTTTTAACTCTTCTTTGAATTAAATAATAATAAATGTCCTAATCTAATCCAAGTGGGCCTAAATGATATTATTTTACACTTAAGGTTGTTTTTGGTCGAGATACACTTATCCAATAGGATTAGGACATGTGTTAGGGTAATAGTAATATCATATTTACCCTTAGTTACCCTATTTACTATTAACCGCGGTAAAAAAGTAAAAAGTTACTATTCACCAAAAAATTATTTTTATCTCATTGAACAACATTTTACTTACTGTTATCAACCGTGTCTGTCGGATTTTCAAAATTCCATTCACAGAAGCGGTAATATTAAGTTTTATGCAAAATTCAGTTTTGACCTACCACTTAGTGGTTTCACTATTCATCAAAAATTGACGTTTTTCAGAACAATACCAAAATTTTATCCTAAGTTATATTTCATATTCCGAATTCAAAAATAAAGTCTATTTTACCAAATTCATAACATAGAAGTTGCATTAATTAATTTTATAATTAAATCCCGCTGTTAAAACAAATAGCGTGTTTTTAAGAAACAATATCTATCAAAAGATTGACACTGGTTTAAATGTGAAATTACATCCAATGACCAACATTGTATTAAATTGTAAAAATATATTCTAAATATACTTTAAAACCACTCAAATTAATAATTTATCACTATTAATTTTTTCGATTAAAATTTAATAATTTTCACTATTCATCAGAATATGAAAGTTATCCGAAAAGTACCAAAATTTCACCTTAGGCTAAATTCGATACTCCGAATCCATAAATGAAGTCCATTTTGAAAAATAAAATTAAAAAAATTTCAAAAAGAGGTTATTACTATTCATAATGGGTAGTTTTAATAATATTTTAATAGCATATTGTTGTTTAATGAAACTCGTTATTGCGTACTACACACGCTATCGAGGAAGGTCGCGATTGCGTGTAATGCAAGGCAAGTCAAGGATGTGTGTTGTGCAAGCTCTTTTTGATGTAGCGTAAAACACAAGACATTAATAAAATTAAAAAGAATATTTTTCATAAAATCTCAGGCTTTTACATTCTACCCCCCTTAAAATGAAAATCGCCCTCAAAATTCGTCGGGGTTATAAATGGTTTATTATTCGAAAGTTTCTTTAATAGAAACCCACATCGTAAAAAGGAATATCAAAACCAATCTTTAAAAACAAAAGTATGAAATGTAACGATTACCCAAATAAACTAGTCACTGGGTTTCCACATAGGTGAAAATATGGATATGGAAGAGAAATCTAACCATCATGTTCTGATGGAGAGTGGTAGAGAACATGGCTATGGAAAAGCCAGCAATCACAAAGCCATAAATTTGTGATGATCTAAGGTACCATCTGATTCATCAGATATAAGATCACTAGGACAACATTTTTGGTTTTCAAGATCATTTCCCTAATGTTAAAGAATTTGAATTTGAATAAATACTTACTTTATTTTGGTACAATCTCACTGTTGTTCGTCCACTTCATCTCTTACATAAATGAAGTTGAATTTGTTATTCGTGAAGTGTTAGCAGATCATGTGATAGAATGACGGGTCATTCCATCTGTCTCAAACAAAAGGTTAGCAAAAAAAATTATATACATAAGTCGATCTATAGTAAGATTAATCATATATGGTTCCTAAAATAGACTTATACTTAATATATCATACTGCTTAATATAATAAAACTAGTTTCTACTAAACAGGGACTTCCTGTAGGCCAGTGGTAGGCGATAATGGCCAGTCGCACTTCGGCTGTGGGTTCGATTCCCACAGCCTTGTCCGACGCGATGGGCTGTCGCCCATCCTGCAGGTTGTCCTTTTTCTAAAACTACATTACTATAACATCCCATCAATAATATCGAATATCTTCTATCCTTAAACAATACTAACTTATGTCCAACATAATCCATTCTAATCTTTAGGATTATCCATAATACTGCAGTCCACTCTCATAACATAGTGAAAATGATTACCAGAGATTTAACACCATCGTTGATCCCCATATATCATAAGATATGTTTTGTTGGTCACATTCCAAACATTCAAAGTCCTTAATCATGTATTCTATTGAATACCTTAGTGAAAACATGAATGCAGTTTAAAGCTAACACTTTCCACATACCAAAATCCTCAAAATTCTATATACTCAAACCATGATATCACTTAGTCCTTATATCAATCATGAGCTCATGAATACTATTAAACATTTCATTTTCTCGTTTTCCCTTCATTATGCGCATATCAACTTATTTCCAAAAAATATCCCAATCACTTTGAATACCACATCAATAAATATTGCAATACTCAATGATACAACATTATTTTGGAAACCCATTACATAAACACTTAATCATTCCACCACATTGTTGTCATATTCAACATTGCCAATAGTGATCGCATGTGACTTCCCTTTGTCCTTTGCCTTCAGTGGTTGCTCATGTTGATCATCACTAACCCTTGGATTAGGGAATTTATTAGCATAATGCCCCATTTCCTTGCACTTGAAGTATTGAAGTGTTGGTGGTGCGTTCTCTGCAGTGTTTGCTTTATTCACATCATTAGAAACCCTTTTTCCATTACTTCGACACTCAGCTGCTCGATGACCTTCTTTTCCACACTTAAAACATTTTCTAGTCCCTTTAAGACAATCTCCACCATGCTTCTTTCCACACTTTGTGCATAAGGAAACATTCATATTCTTTTCACCATTATTCTGAGATTTCTCCTTGAACTCCATCTTTCGTTTCTTGTCAAAACCATGAGATGGATATGTAACACCAACTTCCATTTCTACCTTGATAGCACAACGCAGAATTTCTTCATATCTACTGAAGTCTCTTATAGCTAATGCCCTTCGAAGACTTGGTTTTAAGCCACTGAAAAATTGATCAACTTTACTTTCAGGTTGGATGATAATTCCAGATGCATACCTTTCAAGTCATGTAAAATTCTCTTCGTATATACCAACAGATTCATCATCCTTTTGCTTTAGTTCAAGAAACTCCTTCTCCATCTTTGTTCGAAGAATACGAGGGAAGTACTTATTGAAAAATAAGTTCTTGAACTCGTCCCATTCCATAGACTCAATTTCATCTCATTGCCTTTTATTCTTGATAAGATTCCACCATTGATCAGCTTCACCTTCCAAACGATATACTGCTAAGATGACTTTATCATGTTCAGAACATTGAAGAACTGAAAATATCTTTTCAGTGGTACTGATCCATTGTTCAGCAACAAGTGGATCAGAAGACCCACTAAAAGAAGGTGGATGTTGCCTCATGAAGGACTCAATAGAATATTGTTCCCTTCTCTGCTCATTTGTAAGTCCAGAATGATTCATAGCTTGTGTAAGTATAGCAATAATATTTTGCACTCCATCTCCCATAACATTTGTTTGTTCAGGAGGACAATCATTGCATTGTCAATTGCATTGATCAACACGGTTCCTTTGGGTTCCAGCCATCGTCTAAAACCCAAAAAGAATAGTGTGAGAGGCAAAAATCATGCTAGGGAAAACAACATAATAAAGGGGGAGTACCTTCAATATCTAACATCTTAGTTTTAATTCTATGATCGTTAGCATAATTCTAGTACTATAACCTATACGTATACTTAACCTTAGGGACATCCCTAGACATACCTTAGAAATATCTCTAGGGATCTCACTAACGTTTTTGCATCCTTGTTTCCAAAGGTTGACTAAACCTTTCCTCTGATACCAACTGTAGAGACCCGAAGCTTGACGTACATGGACTTTACATTACTTTTGCAGAATACTTAGTACATAACAAAAAATACACACACAAGGATCGTAATAGTTTAGTGTCTTTGTAAACTCGGAATATAGTCTTCTAATCGTGGTGAAAGATCTTCAAAATCTCCCATAAAGATCTTCTTTTTTTACCTAAAACCATTCTTTATATCCTGGGGAAAATAAAACATAAAAGGGTGAGCTCAAATGCTCAGTAAGGTTAAACAAAAGAAATATAAATCACATCATATACATAAGCACATAACTTTTGGAAATATTAACCTACAAAAGAGCTCATAATACCATAACATGGGATAAATCATAGAAGTGAAATGTAATCCCAATAATCATAACTTAAAACATGAAACTTTGTGGCATTCAAACATAATCATAGATAATAATTTCTTGTTAGTCAAGACTCATTTCCAATACTATCTTAGTGGACAAAGTCCCTTTCTGAATCGAGTAACCCTCGTTTCAGTCCTGTTTCACTGAACCGGTATATCCTACCATTTCAGCCATGTCTATCTCATGAGATATAAAATCATTACCCAATGCATTGGAGGTAGATATAGGTCCCACCCATCTCATAATGATACCATTCTTATGTGTGTCACAAAATCATAAACCATGCATCATTGTATATCCCATGTAATAAAAATGGGAATCTTAAACATCATGACATCATAAAACAATTCATATACGATAAAGGAATTCATAATAATAATTCCATCACAACATAATCAAATCAATGTAATAATAGGGATAAAAACAGAACCCTTTATTATCTTAGATGGAAAATAATTTTGATAAAACACTTTAACTTCATTCTTGAGGAAAATATCCTTTCTATTTCAAAAACACATTTCCTTTCTTAACATGTCATACAATTTTAAACTAAAAGAAGTTGATTAAAAATAAACTTGAAAACATGTAAATGAAGATTATTGGAAGTAATTTTTTTAAAAATCCATTTATGCCGCATAAGTTAAAAAAACAATCTTCTCGTACTTTTGTCGGAAAAGTTAAAAAGTATCTCGTATGAAAAAACGACAAAAGATTATTTTCATATCCTTGACTAA
The DNA here is from genome assembly GCA_963277665.1 of Viscum album. Taxonomy (NCBI): domain Eukaryota; kingdom Viridiplantae; phylum Streptophyta; class Magnoliopsida; order Santalales; family Viscaceae; genus Viscum; species Viscum album. The sequence continues at coordinate 1,011,945,590 of OY728140.1, forward strand.
AAAAACTCACCGAAGGGTAAAATTGGATTTAAACAATTGTAGGTGGATGGAAATAAAATTACATATTGAAGAAACATGGATGTGGATGATAAAATACACCCCAGTAAATACCAAAGTATAAACAATCTCGGATAAAAATGAGATTGTGATATTTCCCTTACCTTAGGTCCGATTTGCTTTGTACGTGTCCTAAGCTCCTGTATAATGGTTTAAATAATGTTATTGACTTATTCCAGAATCATACATATTGATATGATATCATATATGGTCATATTCTTAGCTTCTTGTTAGTAATATTTCATTGTTACTTGTTACTCGGGTCTTTATTGCCTTTTGTTCTTATGCGTGTTTTCCGAATAAATTCTTATTCTTCTTTTAAGGTTATAGATACCTTATATCCAGAATGGTATTATTGTAACATATATCATATTTATTCATTTGATTCATTTATATAATTACTATGTAATGATGATCATGTAGAACGAGTCGCATCACATCGTGGAGACGGTATTCTGTACGTACGCACGAGTGATGATATCATTCCTATGATCGTGGAATTGTATTGGAGTATATATATATTATTTCAGTATCAATATTACTTTATAATAATCATAAATAGTTACTCATTACACCATTATACCCATCCTTGTATGGTGGTGGTGGAAAATAGATTACACCACGGCGTGGAGACGGTATTCCATACGTACGCACGCGCGGTGATTTCATTTTTCCGTAGGATGGATAGAAGTTGAATTAGGGTTGTTTCATATTTATTATAACATATCAGTATGTAAGTAATACTTATGTTATTACTTTATTATGAAACAACTAAAGAAGAAGAAGTTGAAGAAGAAAGAAGTTGAAAAAGATCGGTAATGGATATTACCTCTTTTTGACGCGCCTTTTCATAGCCTCCACTTAAAGAGCTAAGGATGGCCTTTGAAGAAGACCTGAACCTATAGGATGATACTAGAGAAGTGGAGAGGAGAAAATGTCAGGGGTTGTCCGAGCTTGAGTGCTCAAATTGGTGTGAGAAGGAGGGGGAGGAGGTGCCCTTTTATAAGGGAGGAGAGGGGCACCTTAGGAATATCTCAAAATATTATTTTATATTAAAGTCAAAATCGGTTTATAATGGCTCCAAAGGGTCTTATTTAGAAGCTAAGGTGGGGATGGGTCGAAATAATATCATCCAATAGGATTTAGACAAGTTTAGGGTATTATTTTATCCTTATCAATTAGATTTAACTCTAAGTTAAATAATTTAACTTTTACCGTGTCTTTTTGTTTTCTTTCACTATATGGTTAATACACTTACTATAACATGCCAAACGAACCCCAAATTGTTTATTATTAATATATATATCCTTATCTAAGTCATTTTGCCGAACCTTATATTTTTAGGAATAAAATAACAATTAGTAATATAATATTTTATTTAAAAACTATTTTGTGTCAATTTTGACACTATTTGATATATGATTTTTGTGAAAGTCATAACAGAATTATATGTTCAAACCAAGTTGATTAAATCAACAATAATATATCATAGTAACCTAGAAAATTAGTGTAATTCATAAAAAGCCTCAAATTACATTTATTTTGGTGTTTATAACATCAATTATGTCAATATTTCATTAATAAGATAATTACTGCATCATCTTTGTGTCATAAATAAATTAAATTATTTAATGTCTAAAAATTAAAAATAAAATACCATTATGTAGGAAATCGTTTTAGCTTTCTAATGAATATTTACAATAGAATTTATCTTATGTATAACCCTATATTAAAAATGTTTTAGTAAATAAACTTTGATTTTAACTCTTTTAACTCTTCTTTGAATTAAATAATAATAAATGTCCTAATCTAATCCAAGTGGGCCTAAATGATAGTATTTTACACTTAAGGTTGTTTTTGGTCGAGATACACTTATCCAATAGGATTAGGATATGTGTTAGGGTAATAGTAATATCATATTTACCCTTAGTTACCCTATTTACTATTAACCGCGGTAAAAAAGTAAAAAGTTACTATTCACCAAAAAATTATTTTTATCTCATTGAACCACATTTTACTTACTAATATCAACCGTGTCTGTCAGATTTTCGAAATTCCATTCACAGAAGCGGTAAAATTATGTTTTATGCAAAATTCAGTTTTTAACCCACCACTTAGTGGTTTCACTATTCATCAAAAATTGATGTTTTTCAGAACAATACCAAAATTTCATCCTAAGCTATATTTCATATTCCGAATTCAAAAATAAAGTCAATTTTACCAAATTCATAACATAGAAGTTGCATTAATTAATTATATAATTAAATCCCGCTGTTAAAACAAATAGCGTGTTTTTAAGAAACAATATCTATCAAAAGATTGACACTGGTTTAAATGTGAAATTACATCCAATGACCAACATTGTATTAAATTGTAAAAATATATTCTAAATATACTTTAAAACCACTCAAATTAATAATTTATCACTATTAATTATTTCGATTAAAATTTAATAATTTTCACTATTCATCAGAATATGAAAGTTATCCGAAAAGTACCAAAATTTCACCTTAGGCTAAATTCGATACTCCGAATCCATAAATGAAGTCCATTTTGAAAAATAAAATTTACAAAATTTCAAAAAGTGGTTATTAATATTCATAACGGGAAGTTTTAATAATATTTTAATAGCATATTGTTGTTTAATGAAACTCGTTATTGCGTACTACACACGCTATCGAGGAAGGTCGCGATTGCGTGTAATGCAAGGCAAGTCAAGGTTGTGTGTTGTGCAAGCACTTTTTGATGTAGCGTAAAACACAAGACATTAATAAAATTAAAAAGAATATTTTTCATAAAATCTTGGGCTATTACAGATTAACACTATGAAATCATACAAGAAGACCATTTCATATTATAAGATATAAATGATGCCACAAATTGAAGAAAAATACTTGATATAATATATGTGGGACTCATTGGGGGTCCCTTATTATAAATAATGTCTTGGTTATGGTTGATCTATCTAAAAGGATATGACATATGAGACATGATCAAACTGATTTGACAGATAAAAAAATACCCAAAGAAGGATTTTTTAAATAATTTTAACTCATGAGGTTTTATAAAAATTATTTAGTGTACAAGGTCGATATGATTGAGAAAATATTGTAATGAAATTTTTTTATAATTACAAATAATGATTAAACTAATAAAATTGGAATAATTTTAAAGTATAAAATAAAATAAGAATTCCTTTCAGAGTGGAGTCATTCATATTAATTTTTTTTATAAGAGTTCTATAAAATAACCTATTATGATGGTTAAAAAATTAGGAATAAACTAAATAGTTGAATAAATTATTTTTACTAAAAAAAATTTAAATACATATAAAAAAGTTAATAAAAATATGATTACAAAAAATTTTGAAATGAAAAATCGTATAAAAAAATTAATTGAATTCATGATTTCAGAAATAATTTTAGAGAAAATAAAAAAAAACTGGGTCCCTAAAACATATTATGATGAAGAATTTAGGTAACATATAAATTATTTTTGAACCCATATGTTTTTTATGAATATAATGTTCGAAAAATTGTAATAAAAACTCATATGTAGTTCATTATGAAATGTAATATATTATTGTAAGGGGATAGTTTAAATTAGAGGTGGATATGAATTAATATTTTTAAATGATCATTCAAAATATTTATTTAATTTGATAGAATATATTGTAAGGTATGATTTTTGTGAAAACATCAACATGTTTTTCTTTCATTATGATTAAATATAATATGATATATCTTTTTAGTGCATGATCACAAAGAAAGTGATGCCTTATATTTTTTTCACATGAGTGATGTCTGTAGTTTGTAAATAATGTAATTTCACTAGTTTTATCATCTAATATAGGAGTTTTTTAAAATAACATGCCATAATTAATGAGTATGTGTTTCATCCACAAAAATTGAACACAAAAACTTCCAATTTCTAAATATTTGGATTCTATAATGGAAAGTTCTACTGAGTTTTGTTTATTACAAGACCAATAAAATAATGATTCTCTTATGAAATGGAATGTTCTAGAAGTAAATTTAGTATCCATTCATCATCCACAAATTTCTTCATCTGAAAATGTATTTAATTAAAAACAATTCTGATATGAATATAAGAGTTCTAAACCAATTGTTTAATTTTGATAATAAAGATTTCATCTTATATCTTTATGATGGGATTCATTAATTTTTTCTTGATATATTTCACATGATCATACAAAAAACATTTAGTATGGTCTACTATCTATTATTTATATATAACTTTATATTATACCTATAAAACATATTTGATCAACATGATGTTTGGCTTTATCAAGATATTATATATTTGAGGTACAGATGGAATTAAAAAAACATTTAGTATTGACTTATCAATAATTTTTTATAAGATCATTTATATTCTAATGTTAAGATATATAAGTTCCTCCTTTCATTGAGAATTTTAAGAAACCAAGGATAATGTTAACTCACTGATCATTTTCATCACCAACAAAAATTTCATACGATCCATAAAATAACATATAAATTATTTATGAATTGGTATGAATATAATGTTATCAATATGAATTTTATCCATCATGATGTTTTTGGTATATTATTTTATAAAAATGGTAGGTTCTACAGCTCTATTAACAATATTATTTTGTAACACTAATCGTGTTAATATATCATACAATGATCTATATGAAATTATAATGTCTATATAAGTCTTCGTTAATTTTATAAACATATTTAGGATGTTTTGTTTTTTAAAAACTAGGGGTTATTCAACAAAAACATCCTCATGTACATAGTCAATAAATAAAGAGTACTTCACACCCATATGGAAAAATTTGAACGTAAATAATAATAAAAAGGGTAATATAATATGAAGAGATTAAAATATTATTACTAGTGAATAAGTTTCTTCTATTATATTCTTTCTAGTGGACTATAACCATTATCAATAAGTATTTATTTAATTATTATTATTATAACATTCTAAATACATATGTTTTTCACTCACCTATTTTACTCCAATAATAGATGTTTATTGTGGTCATTCAACTATGTTATAGACATTGTTTCTTTTGAATTATTTATCTCATCTTAAATAGCATTAATTCTATCCTCATCACATAGATCCTCATGAGGGTTTTTAGGTTCAAATTAGGTAATAAATAAAAGATGTTCTATTTAATTCCTTAAATAACATCTACTCATTATTGGTTGTTCAAAAAAATAAATGATATTATCATTAGGATGACTCCTAAGAAACAACTGACCTGGGTTTTGTAATTAATATTCATCAACATATGGTAGAATTTTTTCTGGGGTGAATAATTTATAAAAAAAATTTCATTATATTTTTTAGTATAATATTTTTTGTAAAAAATTGAATATCAGTTTTTCAAAACACATTTGAGTATATTTGTTAGGTTTTATTTGAAAAAAAAGTATATTCATCATAAAATTTAATATGATCTATCACATCAAATGTAAAATAATTTTCATTTAAAACTGTGTATTTTTTAGAAGTATTGGAATAACTTAAAAATATTCCATCATTAAATTTGATTGTGAATTTGTGTAAATTATGTATCGTACTCAAGTTGAATACACTTCATCTAAATACTGTGAATTATGAAACATTTTTTTGTGACTATCCAAAATTCATAAAGAGTTTTTATGAAATGGTTAAATAAAAACTCATCTTATAGAATAGTGATCTATGATATCTTCTTTATCCATAAAAGGATTAAAAATTGAGTAATCGCTTAACATGCTTCTTATTATTTTTCAATGAATAAAATTTTTTCTATCCATAACTCACATTTTCTACGGATTTCAATGACCTGAAAAGCTATGTTCTATAACTTTATTACTAAAAACATTTCATAATAAGAATTATCAAATTCTCCCCCATGATAACAACTAACAGTCATCAACGGAAGGTTTTTCTAATTTTTTACGCTGTATAAAAATGTATTATATTAATAAAATCCTTAAAAAATATTTTCTATAAAATAAACCCACGTATATCATTTATAATCATCGACCAAGAAATATGCATAGTATTTTCCGCTAATACATACAGTTTGGGTAGCAAGTATAAATCAATGACAACTAATAATATTGAATTAGTAGTTGACACATAACTAATAGATTTAAATGTTTACTTATGTTTCATACCTTATTTATATGGGAGAAAACATTTGATAAATCACATATTATATCTGATAGATCCTTAACAAAAAATCTTATAGTCAATTACCAATACAATTTATGGTTACAATGTCATATCTATCTATATCGTTACCAATAGTGATATATCAGTTCACTAAGACATGATATGTCTTGGATCCTAATGTCTTATAAGTAATGTGTGTTTACATTATCATACCAATGAGTAGAAAGAATAAATTCAACCTCATAATTGTGTACATCATATTTATGATTCATAAAAATAAATAAGTAAAATTTGTCACATAATTTGGAAATGATTATAATATTTTCCTTGAGACATTTTAAAAATAAAAATTTGTAATTAATACATTACCAATAATAATAATATTACTTATACTGATAATCACTCATTGAGAATTATCTCAAATATAACCTTTCCACATTTCATCTTGATGATATTTTGAAAGAAATATTTTTCTCCAACCATATGTGGAGTTCTCCCACAAAACATTTACAATGTATTATTGTTTCCAGTACTACCATTATTTTCTAGAAAATAAAAACACTAGGTTTTTGGTACCCAATACTTCATGGGTCCAGAAATTTTATCAAATAAAACTTTTTTAATCCACGTTTGTTTTTGAAAAATACGATTTGTGTAAATGTAAGTAATGCATTTTATTAATGTATAAATTCCTTTTCCAATGTCCTCTACTAGTACATCTTGTAAAAATGAGGGAATTTTTTAGAACAATGTAAATGTTGCTAAAAATGTGTATTTATAGGAGCAATCCATTCTGGTTTTAATTATATGGGGATAAATTTGTTTATAAATTTTATAAAAAACACACTTATTTAAATAAAGATTGGAAATATTTTTATAAACAAATAAATTTCATTTTTCAGTTTATAAAATAAATACTTATCCCATTGATTATTGTTTTTGGAATAGATTTTTCAAAAACTAGTTTGTAAATTGTTATTTTAGAAAGTACATTTGATAAATATTTAAAAATTGAATCTTTTTCATAAAAAGCTTTATCAATATCTTTATTAATATATGATATTTATTTTATTAAAAAATTTATTATTTATTTTTATTTATCATGTTTCTTTCCATAATTAAAATAAATATTTTCAAGGAATTCTTCAAATTGAGATACTTCATCCTGGGAAGAAATAGTGTTATCCACTGTTAAGTAAAAGTATTCATCCAAATAAGTATAATTTTTCTTATCATATGTATCTAAACAGCTTCCAATTAATGATTAATTTTTAGGCTGTTCAATATTGCATATCTTATCCATTAGAAATGTTTTTTCATTTAGAATTTTGGAAAGAATATTTATGTTTCTATATTGAAAACATTATTGATCCTAATAATCATCCAAATAGCATCATCCATATACACTCTAGGAATAATATTCTTTAACAAATTTTTTGTTCTCTGACTTGTAAAACATTCTCTTATTCCTATCATAATTCCTTACTTTCCTATTTGTTGTTTTCATCTTGGTACAATATAAAATTATATGTCCAACATTATTATAGTCATAAGATGTTGATTCAAAATATTCATATCATTCCAATCCCTATTAATTTTCTATTAATGATATTTTAAATCCATTTTCTTTACTATCTTGTATATCCTTTCATAAATACTAGATAATTTATTCTCATATTATAATAAATCAATTGAATCCAAATTTATGACAAATTTTTTATTTTTAAAATATATAACCACCTTTTTAGAATATTGAGATTTTATCGGATATGAAGAAGTTGTAAAAAAACTCAATCATTTTTCTTCTTTACTTGATCATCATCTTTTTTAAGTAAAACCTCATACTGAGAATGGTTCTAAATAAATCATAAAAAGTTAAATTTCACATCTTCATTGATTTTTCATTTTTTTCTCATAGATTCACATTCATCTGGCTTGATATAAATTATATTTTCAATAGGTATTTCTTCTTCTAATCCTTTCTCACACATAGATTGTAGAATATAGAAAATTTCCATAAACCATTGTTGTAATGTAGTAACAGGTACACTGAGAGGGTATTCAAAGGCTTGATAGAGTGAAATAATAAACAATCTATTAGTTCTAACATCCATTTACATTCCAAAATGATTTATCTCTTAATTATTCCTAATACTATTTTTAGTTTCACAAGAATACATCTGAATGTAAATGATCCTTTTCATAAAACATAATAATGTGTTAGTAAATATGTTTTTCAATTTATAATATTTATAATTATGATTTATTAAATTAGTAAAATAATTAATAGGGCTCTTATAATTTCTATTCAACAAGAAGAAATTTCCAACTCTTGTATTTATAAATAATGCCTTCATTCTATCTCTTCAGTACTAATAATCATTACCATTAAAAATTTATAGTCTATTGGGATTGATATTATCAACGAATCCAAAATTTATTCATAACATCTCTCAAAAAAAGTTACAAAAATTCTTTTCAAAATACATTTTATGGTAAAAAAATTTATACAATAAAGTTAATTACAAAATTTAATGAAAATATGATATAAAAAAGGAAAAAAATTACCAAGACTTTAACATGTGCAATCCTTCTTTGATCCCAATTTTTTATCTAAATATTATAATTTTATTGATTATGTTTGAAAGAATATTTCTTATGTGGAATAATTAAAACATGGGTGAATTTTAGTTTTTAAAGAAATTATTTTAATAGTATTTAAACGAAAATATATTCACAAACCTTTCTTATGAAAATAATCGGTTTCAAGTATGACCCTCAGTCCTCTTATATCAAGGTATCATAATTTGTTTAGATTTGATAAAATCATAGTATGTGAAATGTTATCACAATGGATTTAATCTAAATAGAGTAAATAAATTGTATTCAATATTGTTAAAATTAGGTTTGTTTGTCTTGAATTCACATCAAATCATATTGCTTTAATAGACAACGATTATTATATTCAGCACCATTACAATAAACTACTATCAAATATGAAGAATGGAAATAAATGAATTTTGTTAAACTAGTAAATGAATCAAAATAATTATTAGAATGAATTACATATAAAGAGAATAAATTTATTTTAACACTCAGAGTATGGTATCCACAAACAATGGATAATGGTATCCCTTGTTTCATATATATATAAATTTTTTTCTTTCCTCACTATAGAAATACATCAATATAATGACTATCTTCTATATCATCCTCTCTCCAACAACTGTTGATCTGATGGGTTCGATTCTATAACACTATCCCCATGTTCCCTCAGTCAATAAAATGATCGGTATATACTTCATACTAGCCTCAAAATCCCTAAATCGTATTCACAAAAGTGTAATGCACAATGAAATTGGAATATAATTTCTTAAAGAGTCAACCAGACAAGGTTACCTTAAGATGAAATGTCACTAAATAAATTCAAGAGACTAAGAAAAAGATATTTATACTTTGTTTACTTTAGAAAAATGGAGAGTGAAATGGATTCATTGGTTAAAACCTATTCAAATGATAGAGTATTTATAAGAAATCCTTCCAATTTTCATAATATCTCCGAGTTTTTAATAATGACCTAAAAATGAGGAACTTCAATGGATTTATCATTACAGAATGTTCGATGTTTTTTTATAATACACTATTATAGTGTTAAATAAAAATGTTTCAGTATGATAATTTTTTTCTATATCTATAATTCAAACATATGTCAATATAATGGATTTATTCTAAATATGTAATTTTGATGATATTTATAAAATATGGATCTGATTCTTATCAGTTCTAATGTCATTCATATTATAATGATTCTATCAGTATGAATGAAAAGTCTGAATGTGTTATAGGTTATCTTGTAAGGTGAATCTACCCCATCCAACATTACTTTTTTATTTTAAAAACACTTTTAAAGGTATAAGTGACATCTCGCACAGGATTAAACATCAAAAATAGATTACATATTTGTTGAGAAAAAGTTTGAGCAGATTGGAATCCCTCTCCCTAAACAAAATCCAGGGTATTGAATTTACTCGTGAGCCAGTGTATCCCTTAAGAATACCTTCATATTGATTCTCCAAGTTATCCCAATATTTCAAAAATTCCTCCATGTTGGTCTTCCCCATATTAAAGCCTCTCAGCAGAATGCAGGAATGCTTATCAATCCACTCACCAACCTCCTTAGTGGTGGTCACATGAAGCTTTCATCCCATTTTTTCAGAGCTTTCATGTCCATTTCTTCTTCTTCCATTTCATTATCTGAGTCCATAAGTAGGTCCATGTGTTCCAACACAGATCATATCTGTCTATGTAGGTCTCCAGTGGAGCTGGACACACGTCGCTATTCAGGATCCCTCGTCTTTGTACAACTCAGGTGGTTGGCTGCGACAAAGGCCTCACCACCTGCAGCCACCATGTCACATTATGTGTTGGGAACTGTATGTAGGATTCTCACAGATATGGGAGCATTTGGGGGTAGATTTTCCTTACTTGCAGATTTAGTTGTATGAGGACTGGGTAGGTTATAATACTCCATCTTATGACGCGCCCTCCAGATGTTCTTAATAAATCCATCCGAACCGATAGTAGTGTACTTGACATTCCATGTAGAGGATCTGAGATATTCCTCTATAATGACCGTTTCCATGGAATCAGTAGATAAATAAAAATGATCTTCATTATCCTTGTGGGGATCTCTATCATATACCAAAAGGTCCTACCCCTCTCTATGGATGCCCTCCACCAAATCTCATTCTACACAATCTTGGCAGTCTTCCTCTCCCAACACTGCAAACCAATTTTGTTAGATCATTTTAGTTCTCCCAACTATAACCTTCTCAGCATAATAAGGGGTCGCCGGCAGGGCCTGACATTGCAGCTCGAAGACTCCAGCCTGATGAAATCCTCATCCCATAAACTGAAACTACATTAAGGTTTTCTCTGGTGCCAAACACCGAGAGACACCACCAATATCTTGGTCCTCACCGACTCCATTAATCACCTTAGTATCCATGGATGCATTTCCTGAAGCCATCTGGATTCACATATCTACTTGAAGGAACTCTTCTACGCAGTATTTACTACTACCTTGTGAGCCACCATCCAGATATTGTGCAATTCTTTCACATCCTCTTCACTACAGTCTAGAACTGCATTATAAAGGGATACCACCTTGCCAACACTCTTGTCCAATGTAGATACCTTACTCTCTATTTCCCTGAGAATGTGCACCCTTGGATCACTCCTCAGTCCATCAAAAACCTTTTCAACACTCAGGGTTGGATTGTGGACCAAAACATGACTCAAAAAACCCAGAACCGCAATACCAGGACTATATCTTGGTGCCCCCTTCACCTATATCTTTCCATCTTCTGGACCACTTTTGATGCACAACGGTTTTAATTCCATATTATTATCACTATCTTTACCCATGCCCAGCCCCATGCCGTCAACGCTTGTAACCTTAACCTACAAAGGACCCAAATTCTTCCTCACGTGATTACAGGAAACCATGGAATGTCCCAGTTTCATACTAAAATTACAGAAGTCTAACCATGTTTCATAGACTACACATTGTTTAGGTAGAACCTCTCCCTCCACTATAATCAACACATACTCTTGGGGAATTTTTGAGACATCATGTTCCACACATTACCATAGACAAATCGGATGGAAGAGCACCCATGTTCATGAATCAGTGCTCTAATATCTACCGACAAGATTTCCTAGCATCCTCAAGATAGAGGGGCACTAAAAAAGTAGGGGAGATCCAGGAAACTAACTCAAATCACAGTCATAGGGGAGTCGCGCTGCATGTGGAAGTCAAAAGACCATTGAAATAGATAGAAATGATGACCATCGCAACTACGTGGGGCACTAGACCAAGATTTAACCATATCCTCTTCTAAAGAGAAGCGAATACAGAAATGCCTAGAATCAAGAAAACTCACCATTACTTTGTCTTGCAGGTCCCATTACCCAAATATGTGGTTTTTGAAGGAATCTACCGAAGGACACCACTGTTTGAAATGTGAAATAAGTGATGGATTCAGCAAACCGGAAGCCCTGTTGAACTCTGAGGGAGAGCTCAAAAGGTTTGGAAGGACGTTTATCAGATCTAGGACATTAGGGATCAGTGAAATAGGAGGCAAGCATGGAATAAAATCTGGATTCGGGATGGGGGAGAAAGATGAAACCATTCCAGTGAACGTCAGAGATCCCCCCCATTACGGGGGAGGAGGGACCATCCCGGGAGCTGCCTCTATCACCAGTGGGGGAAGCCCTCCCAAATAATCTGACGGGAGAGCATTCACTATCTGTTAATCATTAAGGTGAATATTATTGTTATGTATTATATAATCTTTACGACAATCGTAATGACGAATGTTATTATAAATTCAGAAATACTTTAGGAATATTTTTATGTATATTAAATGCATGTTTTCTCTAGAAAAGTAATCTAAAATACATTCAACCTATAAGAGATAATAATAATAAATTTAAGAAATATTTTTTTATATTCAAAATTAATTGAATAGAAAAGATATTAGATGCATTTTTGACTCAATAGTACCATTATCAAAACGTGGAAAAGAATATGAAAACAAATGAATTGATTAGTGATGAATTAGAGCCCATTGTAAATATGATGACATGTTATCATGAATTGTGAGAATGTAAAAATTATAGATGAACCTACTCATAAGGAATGGAGACTGGGTTTTTTTGGAATATTATGAATGGGTTAAATGAATAAAATTGAATGTGTTATATGTCTTGTGGGATTAAATGACAATGTATAAATAATTTTATACATGAAGGCTGTTTATTTAATGAATAAAATGTTAATTTAGGAATGTAATGTGTATTAATTTTATTATGGTTTTTATATGGTTTCTGTGATAAATGGTTAAAGAATCATGTGAACATGGAATGGTGGTATTTAGGGTATAACAATGAGGCTCCTCCCATGGGTTGGGTTGTACTGAGGCTCTAAACCCCATACCTAGAATGCACTAGTTAGGTAGTTGGACTGAGGCCCAAGGCTCCTAATGGTTTCATTGGATGAAACTATATAGGAAGAGGATCTTTGGTCTCTGTGATATAATTGATTGTGTGATGGATTCCCTAGTTATATATGGAAGTTTTATTTTTCCTTATTAATATAATTGATCAGAATAGGCCATTTTATTATAAATAATGTTCCAAACCCATGGTTTAAATGATGTAAATTACATAAGTGAATGTTGGTAACTCATGGAACCGATTTTTACTTTTTATTATTATTATCCAATTAGTACATGAATACAACATTTTTTTATACTATATATTTGTAGACACCGTTTTTAGTGGCATACTAAGTTGAACTATAACCCTGCTTGGGCTGCCATTGGGTACCCAAGAAGACATCATGGTTAAATGCAAGGAAAAGGGCATTGGCCAATGGTAAATGGTTGATTGGGCTTGGAATGTGAATGAAGAATGGGATTGGACATGGTGACAGAACCCATTTTTAGGAATTAGTGATTTTCATTCTTTTGGGGTTCCCTTTCACATGGAAATGTATGACATGACTGATCTTATTCACTATTTGGTTCGGGGATTATAAATTGTTTTGGGTACATTTTGTAATGCAGTTTTAATTTATATCATTTATTTATTCCATTATATCATATTTATCTCTTATTTATTACAATTATAAATGGGGTATAGTCTAAATACATGATCTATTAGACCCTCATAGATAACCCATTTAAGAGGTAAAATCTATGTACCAAATGTGGGCTTGCTGTTTTTCATGTGTGTTCTTATAATTGAAAGATATTTCACCATTGGGTGATGCATTCATTATGTAATTTGATGATTTTATGATGCTTTAGTCATGTATTTAATGGTACTTGGTTGTTTATTCATGCATCATTTTAAAAAACTAGGGAAATATATGTCATCCATCATGGTAAGAACAGACACAGAGATGATGTCTAGGACATGAAGGATAAAAACAACTTCCATTTTCAAAGAAAACATTAAGAAAGTGGGGATTAATAAGTATAATATAGCATCGTTAAATAGACAGAATGTTAAATAATGGATAATGAATATTTCATAATGAAAATTCATAAATGGTAAAAAAAATTGGTTGTGGTTGTTTTTGAATATGGTAAGGTTCCTAAGTAAGAAATATTTATCATGGGATTGTAAAATGGTTCTAATGGGGTGTCTATTGAATGTCTTATAACTTATTTTTTTTGTTTACCTCGTGCTGAAAATGACCCAATGAATGGGGGTTTAAGGGTAGATTTTGAATAGTGACTTAGCCCTTAGGGATAGTGAATGATGAAAGGGTTGTTTACGAGAACTAGAATGCATTTTTTGAAAATTATGGATGTTTTATGTTATGTTATTTGAGATGTGTGTATGGAATTGTAGAATGATTCCCATATGACCACGTGTTATGGTTGGGTTATAAGAGGACTCCATTAAGAATGATCTTCCAGAGGTGGATCATGGATACCTAGTGATCTCCATTAATATGGGTGATGAGTAGTTCCATGAGAACATTCTTATTTAAATAAAATGATCGAATATGACCCATGGTGGGTTGTACAAAACATCTTTAGGATTATTGGGGAGGTTTAGCTTTAACACCCATTGAATTATCTTAGAAAGGGTGGACTGGAGGTTTCCAGTTTCTTGATAGAGTCCATTTAGTTGATTCTTGGTCACATATAGACTCCTATGAATAATAGTGTCGAGTTGGAATATTACATATTGTTAGGGAAGAAAAAATTATAATAGGAAATTATAGTTCATAACCTGCAGGATGACTGTATTATATGGTAGGACATTTGTGAAAATTTTCAGGAATAATTATATCTATAAACCAGGAGATAAGAAAAGGACACATTGCTCATGATAGTGGCCAAGGGTACTATGTCGGCAACGTATTTTTCTATATTCATCGCTGACATGAATATTTATTTATAATTGTTGTAATGGATGGGGAGGCTATGGTAAGACATAACAGTATGTTCCTAGAAATGAGATTAAGTATTTTGAAAATATATTTGTTTTAAATAGGTTCCTTGATGAGTAGGGTTATGTATTTATTTTAGAATGAAATCTCATGGAGGATTCTAGTAGAGGATATGTGTCCCCCATCGAATGAAACAATGTTTTTACTTTTTATTGTAAAATGTACCACTTTAAATTTTTAAAATAGGGTGGTTGTAGATAGAATATTCAAAAAATGAATCCATCCTCTATGGATAGTGATCATGTTTTCTGCTATTTGTGTGGTAATATAGGACACACACATAATCAGTTTCCCTGACCACCAGTTGAATGATGAGAATGTGGATGGATGGGTAATGTGAAGAGGTTCTACAGAAACCCATGATTGATGAGTATTGAGTGAGGATCTAGGCCATTATAGAGTTTAATAAGGGGTTAGGTTACCCAATAACAAGTATGAATTTTGAGCTCTACCGACCATAATAGCCGGGGAAATGGATGAGGTACTTAGGGATAAGAGAATCCATATCAGTAGGTTATTTTGTAAATATGAACACAACCTAAATATCATGTTGTAGTGGTAGGTCAGCCTTAGAGAGTTCATCCTACACATAGAGGTGGCAGGGTTGGGACATCGAAAGTTTGAGGTATAGTTTTTTTAGCTTATACTATTTGTAGTGATTTTTTAGATACCTGTGTCTCTCATTCTTCTATATATACTATTTTTGTGAGTGTGTTGGTAATAATAGTTGAACATATGTGTGGTTTTATGTTGATTGATACACCACTATTAATATGAGTATATAATATCCAGTAGTGTATAGATTTTTATCTTTAGGTTGACGTAAATCATATTTTATTAGACATGATTTTTCTAGAGATGTGTCGTTTTGATCAATTTTCGGAATTGATTAGATGGCGTCATACCAGTCCCATATTGATTTTTACCACTATAGTGTAACATTAACATCTCATGAGGTACACACTTTTGTGGATCATTGGGAGTGGGATGACCATGAAGTCCATATTGTTCGTATCTGTCAGTATTTGTGTGATCTCATTGCCCAAGTGTCTTGTCTTATGCTTGATGATGGGTGATTATAGAAACTTTTGTATCCTCATGTGGTGGATCAGTTTCATTATGAATTATTTATTTTGAATAAATCATGGGGATTCCACCCAAGAGGGATGTAGAGTTCATGATAGTGTTTCTATCAGAAACCGAACTAGTTTCTATACTTATATATTGAATTTCATCGACAGATATTCAAGAACATGAATCTCAGATGGAGGAACTGGAGAAAAAAGGTTTTATCCTTCTCAGTATGCTACCTTACGGATCACCAGAATTTTTTTCCATGAAGGATGGTGTATCCTTAGGTTTGTATATTGATTATAGGAAGACTAATAAAATGATAGTTAAAAAAGATACAAAATTCCTTGAATCTATGATCTATTGGACCAGTTATAATGTAACTTATTGTTTTCAATGATCAAATTGAATTAGTGATATCATCATCCAAGGGTGATATGTTCTATCATACTAAAGACTACCATTAGGAGAACGTAGTGTTAATATTAGTTTTTTGAGATGAAATTAAAGATGACCACCACACTATAAGTGTTAATGTCAAAAATGACCCAAATATTTTACCCTTTTTTGGATGGGTTTATAGTTTTTCATTTTGATTATATGTGGATGTACACCAAGAATCCTGAAAATAATGCCAAAAAATTGACATTTTTTGGAGTACACTAAGAGATCATAATATATCTGAAAAGATATCAAACTTGCATTTCTGGATCAAAATGTTCTATTTCATAGGTCACACAATATCTAAGGGAGGTGAATCACTAGACCCAGATAATGCCCAGGATATTGGGCCTTGGGAGAATCCAACAAACTTTTTTGGCATCCCATGTTTATTGGGTATGGGGGTTATTTTTGAAGGTTCATCAAATAATTTTTCAATATGGATGCACTGCTCTCAGGCTTTACCAATTAGGGTGTCACGTTTGAAAGGTCTAGGGCATGTGATAATTCAATCCATTAGTAAAATGAAATGGCTGACTTCAACACTAATTTTTATTATACCCCATCCTTGTAAGGAGTATACCATATTTTAAAATGTGTACGATATTGATATTAGGGACTTGATGATACAAGATGATTGGGTTATGGATTATGGGTCACTCTAGTTGAGTCATTATGAATGAAATTACCCTATTCATGTATTTGATTTGGTTGTGATGGTTTTTTCTATGAAGTGTTGGCGGAATTATTTGTTTATTAAATGGATTAATATCAATAATAATCATAAGATTATTAAATGCATCTTCAATCATCATGATTTGAATATGTGAAAGTAGTGTTTGGTTGAGTAAATGTAGTATATTCATTCCGATCTGGTTTACACACTATGAAAATGAATCAATGTTTTGGATTATTTGAGTCAATAATATCAAAATTAGGTGTCCTCGAATCCGTTTATGAGTGGAGGATGGTGGAGTTTTTTCATAAGATACACCACAAAGAAAAATATGGGGATGGAATAATAAAACATACATCCTTGGAAGTTGATTCCAGACTTCTAAGTAGGATTTAGGATAGAAAATATGAGGATTATGAGTGTTGGTATTTATGGGAAATCCATGGTGGTTAGGAGTCACCTTCAGGTTTTATTACGTGTAATGATAAGATAATTTAGTCTCTTTTTTTGTTGTTGTATGAACTTGTATGAGGGAAGACTTTATGCACAATTTTTATTCCTCCAAGGGGGTAGTGTGTCTAGGCTTAACAAAAATTTATCTTGATATTAATATGTATTTTTTGTGTCCAGTGATGATGAAATAAGTTTCAGTTATTGTGATGCGATGTTATACCTATCAGTAAGTGACTGATGAGAATTAGTGATCATGATGTTTATTATAGACATATATCATTATGGAATAGAAATAGGATTTTGTGATGATGGATTTTGTTGTTGGACATTTGACGAATCCACAGAAGAATGTTGTGATATGGGTAGTTATGGATCGGTTGACCAAGGTAGCACATTTATTACCAATTCGAGAGACCCTTACCATTGATTAGATCATGATCATTATCCATGGTGGAATGTTTAATATATACAGTGATTAAATGGTGTTCGTAGAACTATATATTAGATCATTATCCATGGTTTTCTTAAATATTTTGGAATGGGTAAAGAAATCTATTGGCACCCATGTGTTTTTTGACCATGGATTTACACCCATTGATGGACAAGTAGTCAAAACATAATATTCAGGTTCTAGATGACAAGTTTATATAATGTTACTTATATTTTGGTGGATAATGGGAGAACAACTTTCTAATTGTTGAATTCACCTATGTGAATAGTTACCAGGAAATGATTTAGATGTACCATATGAGTCACTCTTTGGTATACTATGTTGATCACTTCTATGTCAGATGGAGGCTGGGATATTAGAGTTCTTTTGACCGAGTATCATTTAGGACACAGTATTATAGTTTTAGTCGATTCAGAAGAATATGACTATTGTTTAATATTGGGAAAAGTTTTATCTGGATCGATGTTGTCAACAACTTGATTTTTTGTTGAGTGATCATATGTATCTTTTTGTGTCTCCATGGTTGGGTAATCATCAGATTTGAATGCTTGGTAAAATTGTTCCTTAATACCTAGGGACATTTGAGATCATGGAGAGGATTAGACATGTGGTATATTTATTATAATTTCCACAATGGTATTGTGTTATGGATGATGTTTTTCCTATGACACATCTTTTGTTGTGTCACATTAACCCATATCATGATATTATTTTTCATGATTTGTTATTGAGGATGATTTGTACATTGAGGAGCGTCTAGATCATATTGTGGATCATAGTGAAAATACCTTGGTGGAATTACTGTATCATTGGTTTGAGTGTTTTTTTCCAAACATGGTAATGTTCAAGAATAAATATTGGAGATTGAGATAGATATATGGGACCATTGGATTAGTATCTTTTATCAAATTTTTTTATCCTGGTAGTGCATCTCGAGAATGAGTTTTTATAAGGTGGGGAGGTGTAAAGATCATGAAAATATATTGATGTACGTTCGTGTTTATGTTTGGGTTTAATTATATTAATTTATTACAAAGGAATATTTATTTTGTTTATAAGGTGTCTTTGGTCTATTTAGGGTTCAGAAACTGAAGGAGTGTAGAATACATCCTTCAAGTTCATATCAGATGGTTGGTACATGGTTTGTTTTAACCAGGTTCCGAAATGATTCATGCCTAGATGAGGGGTTCACAATGTCAAAAATTGTTCAATAGGGAAGGAAAACTAGTACGGGAATGTATAAATCCATCCTGTAAACTTGGTTCATAGTTCTGAAACCTATCCACGGTCCCTAGGAAACAGTGTGACCTGTCACCCTCATGGGTAAGGTGTCGTGCATTTTAAGAATACAGTTTCAACAACCATACGTCCAATCCATCTTCCCCTTAAAAGTATGTTTTTATGATTTTCTACCTCTTTGGATTTATGTTATAAAACATTTTTTTGACATAAAATCATGCCCCAAAAACACCAGGGAAGAATCAAATAGGAAAAAATATTCCAACCACCAGTCACCCTCATTTCTAGGTTGTTTGGATCATCGTTGGTTTTAGATTGAATATATTGGTGATTCTAACACTCCTCTTCCTTCTCTTACTAAGATTCAGACTTATGTGATTGATCTTATTCTTCAAAATCAGTAAAACACCCATTTTCCCATGGATCATAGGTTTTGGATTTGAAGGGTCTTTGAATTTGAATTATGGCCTCCATTTATGGGAACATTCATCTTCATAATGGATTGTGGTGGTTTACAAGTTACATCCCATCGTATTTATGTTTGGTTTATGTGTCTGTGGTTGAGCTATCAGGACTTCTATTAATGAATGTGATGTATTTAGATATATGTTGTAAATTTTGTGGATAAATGATTAATATAACCCCTCATAATCCTCATGGGATGCATAAAGGTTGATTGGACAGACTATAGAGCCATTCATGGGGTGTTGCGTAATCTACATATGCAAAATAGTTTGATAGTCCCTGAATTGATTATTAATGAATTTTATCCCAGGGTAAATTTGATTACATGATAATTAAAATTATAAAAAGGTGTTGATGGTAGATTTTCCTAGTCTTAGGTAGGGTATAAGTGGTTGTTCATAATATTTTGAATGGGTTAATGGAATAAAATTGAATGTTTCATATTTATTAGGTGTGAAGTGAAAATGTGTGAATGAGTTAAGGCATGATTATGATTTATGTTATTAATGATCATTTATTTTTGGATTTTATGTGTATTGATTGTTTTTATTGTGTTTTGTGTAATGGATAGTCTAGTAAATGAATAATGAAGGATGTTTACATGGATTGGTTGTATATGCAGTATTAGACTGAGGCTCCTCCCATGAGTTTGGTCGCATTAATGATCTACACGCCACCCATATAATGCATGTTTTAGGGATTTTAATTGAGGTTCTAAGCCTATAATGGTCTCATTAAATGATACTACATTGACCGACACTCTATGGTATGTGTGATATAATTGATTGTGGAATGGATTCCCGAGTGATATAATGAACTTTTATATTTTCTATGTTAATAGAAGTTGATCATAATAGTCCATTTTCATATATATGATTTTTTAAAACAATGTTTTAATGATGTAGACAATATTTGTAAATATTTTAAACTCATAGATCCTATTTTAAATTTTTTATCTTGTTATTATTTTATTACATGCATAAGTTTTCTTTGTAGACATGATATTTTGTATAAATTGTTGGTGGTGTCCTACTATGTTGTACTCACACCCAAATTGAACCTCCATTGGGTTCCTAATAAGTCGTCATGGTTGCAGGTCATGTCATGTGAAAGGTCACTAAGGTATAAGGATAATTCAGCATGGGATGTGCATTTAGGAGGGGACTAGACACGGTGTTTGAACCTATTTTGTGGTTTTCCCATTTGTCTTAATTTGGGGGATTCCTTAACCGTGGGTCTGTATAGCACCACATTGAAAGATGAATCTTTGGTTGTGGAATTAACCCAGTTTTTATAATGTTTTTTAATTCATTTTTATTGTCTATTTTCATTTTCTTCATTTATTTTATATTTATATTATATGGATTACCCAAATAAGGATGGTATAGTCTCTTAATATGATATATTAATCACTCAACAACAGTCAGAAGCCACTACTCTCTGGGGAATCACTCCTATGTTATTGTGCCGAACCAACTCAGGGCACTAGTTTTGAGGTATTTGGGTTGTACATGATACACTTGATATGTTTCTATGGATGAAAAAATATTTTTTTATTTGGATTAAGAGATGATTGAAATGGATAATGTAAATTTGATTGTTTGAGTAACCTCACCACTGATGAATAACTTTTTTACAAAGAGTTATATGTTTCCATTTATGGCATTTACAACATTATCGATTCTATATAATATGTTATATAATCTATGGTTTTATTTGAGTAATAAAGAAACATGAATGTATAAATTATTGTTTTATGGTAATTATGGTTATTATAGAGCTTCATAATAACATATGACAAAGGTATTCACATATTTGGCAAGTTACCATTAACAATTTTTGATATTTGGAGGTAATAGGTTGAATATGGTAAATTTAGTCATATTATTTACAAATTTTTAATTTTGGAAGAATAATAAGGTTTACCCATTATTGAACAATTTATGTTGAACATTGCATGAGTTTTTAGATATTAATGTGTTATTTCACAACATAAATACATATGAATACTAGATAACTTGTAATAACCATTTTTTTAAAATATAGATAGAGGGAAATATATAAAATTATTATATTAATTATATTTAATGAATTAGACATGAAAATTTTAATCACCTAGATTATATGATGATGTGTAAATTGATCATGACACAAAACAAAATTGATGAAATTATGCCAATAAAGAAAATGAGATAACATTAATTATATATTAATTAGTTATTAGTAGATATGGAAATAGAATTCCACGATAATATGGACATGATCTTGAAATAAAACAATGACTTATTATCATCATTTTGGATGATCTCAATGACATTTTCACACCACATTGAATTATGGTTTTTTATCATTAGTCTTCTTTGTATCTCAAAATTTCTTATGATCAATGGTCACTATCATTCTCTGTAATTATTTTATCTTTTATTATATTTCAAAATATGTGTGTACCACCAATGATATCCTATTTTTTAACCTAGTATGTGTTATTGTAGATAATATTTTTACATCCCTTTCTCTTTCACAGAAGAACATTTTATTGAAAATTTTTATGATGTGGGTTTCTATGAAAAAAGTTAAGAATGATAACCCTTTCAAGACCGAAAGTAATTTAGAGAGAGAAATTATGTTTAAAGGGGTTATAATGTAATTCCATGAGATTTTGGAAAATATTTTTTCTAAATGATTTTTTTATTTTTGATATTATTCATTACACATAACTCTATATTAATCAATAAATCCATGCTATATATATTTTAAATAAAACATTTCATACAATTAAAAATTATTATTTAATATGAATCATAACCCATTTCTTTTAAATTTGATAGTATTAATATGATTAACTAAATTAGAAAAATATAGTCCTTAAAAATACATATAAAATGATTCAATTGGTGACCAGTTATTTATAAATGAAAATAAGATCAATTTAAAAATAAAGGAGCTGTATTTTGGGGGAAAGGTATTTTTATGCACATATGATTGTTTTAAATCAATAAATTAATAAACACTCATGTTGAATAATTTTAATGAATTTTATATATTATATATTCCATAAAATTGTAAACATTGATCTTATTTCTTTTAGAATATATTTGAATAAAACTAATTTTATTTTCAAAAACCTTACTTTTTTAGAAATAGTTATTCTTTAATGTTCAGCACTCTTTTAAAAAATAATTTTTTTGACACTTTTATAGAAATTATTTAACAAAAATAAATTTAATTTTATAAATCCTAATGCAAAAAATAATTTGGTAAATTTTTGATAAATTTTTGAACAGTTAATTTTGTTGATGCATATTGAAAGATAATGAATTCCAATTAAAAAAATATTTTTCATTTAAATTATTTGAAATGTTATTTTATATTTCAATTAATATTTTAATTAAAAATGTTTTAATTATTTGTATATTTTTTCAATTTAATTCAATGGAATAATCTTCATATTGAACTTTGATTTGAAAAATTATAAATTCTTGAACATTTTCAATTTGAAAACCTACTTTCACATCGTGTCTCTGTGATTAATATTAAATTAAAATTGACCACTTATATAAATTAAATTTTGAAAAAATGTATTAATTTTTTTATTAATAATAATTTTTGTTTTCTATTAAGATCTACCTAATTGTTTACAAAATTATTAGTGAAATACTAAAAATTATTTACCACTAATGTTGTAAATACGGGTTTATTGGGCATTAAAAAAAATGATAAGGATTAATAATGGCCGAAATAAATTCTAAATTAAATTGAATGGAAATATTTACCTGTTATTATTTTTAATTTTTAATATAGGATAATTTAGAAAAAAATGTGAATTAATTTATTATTTTGGATAATTTTGGGAAATTTCCATGTAGTTTCTAGGTTGGTTCCTTTTCCCCACTTATAAAAGGCCACCACCTCCCATAAAATATCAACACCTATCAAGAAATATAGTTCTTATAAAATAAACCCAAATCCCTCCCCAATAATGTTATTCTTGTTATAATTCCATTTTTAGTATAAAAATACCAACACTCCCAACTTTAATAAGATACGCACAGGATGTGCTTCTATGTGAAGGTAATTCTCTTCATAGTGATTTTTTTATTTCAAATTATTATACGTAAAATTATGTAATAAAAATAATAATATAATAATGTATGTATATAAAATATAAATAAATGTTATTATGTTCATATAATAACCTAAAACTATATTCACTTCCATCAAATATGTTATGAAATCATTATTCATGTGTATGATGGACTACCGCCTCCCGAACCGATGTCATTCATTTCTACATCACCACATATAAAAGTAATTTATATAGACGTATTAAATTTTATATATGATATTTATTATAATATTATTATTTTTGAAATATAATATCACATATACCTCCATACTTCTTTTTTTGGGAATATGATAACATCACTCATGTGTATAATAGACTACCACCACATGAAGCAATGTGATTCATTCACCCATTACATGGAAGGGAAAAAAGAATTTTTTTAATAAATATATTTGATTTATATGTCATAAAAATGATTCTATAATTCTAATATTGAATTTAAATTTCTTTCTTTTGATATGCCAAGAAAATGGAAGGAGGGATCTTACAAACGTACAGTCTATCGTCTCCAAGAACTGTGTATTTCAATATCTATCTATAACTTATAGCAATTAATATGAATAAATATATAATTAATTTTTATATCTAGATAGTAATTATGAATATTATGGAACCATTATCAAATTATGCGGTCCAAAAATAAAAATTCCTCAAATACATGAAAAACAATGATGTTATTTCTTAAAACGTGACTTTTACATGAATTTGTTACTAAAAGTGCAATAAAATGTCATATAAAAATAATATGTGGTATAATATATATAATTATTGTTATTTAATATATTTATAAAAATACTATATTTATTATACATTATTTATTAATTTATAATAATGAATTCAATAATTAAGGTATGATATTTCTTGTCTATCTTTTATTTCCAGAAGACATATGAAAATTGAGCACTCTTTTAATTTTTGTGGTGTATATACTTCCCCATTGATATTTTATATCATGAAAACCATAATTTTAATAATATTTAATTTTAAATTTGATCTCATTATTTATTTGGGCTTATTACTCAAAATATTACTAAAGTAGTAGGTTATTTTTCATTCATTTTCTACATCTATGAGATATATGAAAATTTCAACACCAATTTCTTTTATGTAGAGTATATGAATCCAATTAATGTATTATATAATTTTTACACTATAATTATTGAGATTATATATCCATTTTTGGATACTTCTTCTATATGGATTATATTTCAAATGTTTACCGTCGTGGTATTGGATTAATATTAAAATCCCCTTAGTAATCAGTATTATTTATGACTAAGTCCATTATGTTAAAATATAATTATATAATCTAATTAATTATTATAAATATTATTATCATAATGTTATTTAAATTTATTTCATTTTTCTATCATTTTACACTCTTTATTTACTCATGATTTCAAAATATTTTTCCTAAGAAAAAACATCTTTATGTCCCTCTTTAGTTGAAAACCCATTTTATTACAATTTTTTTGTAAATATGATCTAAAAATCATCTTAAAATAAGTAAACTTGTTTATTAAATAAAACATTAATAATTTCTTAAATATTAAATAAAATTAAAGGAATTATCATGTTTTGTTTCCTAAGAAAGCATATTTGGATTATACAAAAAATGTTAATGTAATCATTATTTTAACTTGTATTCCATAAATATAATTTTCCACCATGATATCGAAAATTTTACTTGAATCATAATATATATTCATTTATCATTATATTCTAAGAAAATAATTTCAATTTGTTTTATTAATTTTGCATTGAATATATGTGACTTGTAAAAAAAGTAATTTTTTCATTAAATAATCAATGGGATATCTCAAGAAAATATCCATCTAATATAATATCCATTGGTGTTACTTATACCTTTTTGAGTATATGAAATAAATTAATATTCTTATTATTTATCTGAATTTTCAACTTCAAGATATGTTATAAAACTAATTTCACTTCAATGTGTTATAACATGATAAATTTCTAATGAAATATTCTTCTTCTTCATGGGTTATGCTATGATTAATTAAGGAAATTATTATTAATACTACCTATTTCCCATTAATTATGATATAATGAAATTTTTATAAAACATATCCCATTACATGGGTTATGATATGATTACTTTTTTGTGATACCATGGAATGTATACGTATAACAGTCACTATGGTCTTGGTGGGACCAATATCTATCTCAAATGGATTGGGTAAAGAAGGATAACCGGTGAGTAAATATATTATGGATGAATGTGATTAGAAAATAAAAATTTTATGTGTGAACCGGATCATATGATCCCAATTTTATGCATGAAACTAATTACATGTTCATTGTGTTTTTTGTGGACCTGATGACATGTTCACAATGTCATGGGTGAACCTAATTACATGTTCCTAATGTTATGTGTGTACCTAATAGCATGTTCACAATGTCTTGGGTGAACCTCATTACATATTCACAATGTTATTAGTGGAACTATATTTCATTTCTATAATATTATGTGTGGAGCAAGTAGCATGTCACTAAGTTTATGTGATGCCTAATTTGACCTCTTTAACTTATGTAGTGAACATGAATCTATTTATAGGTGTTGAAAATTTTATAAACTGATGTTTGTGCCATAATTTTATGTCTTAAAAAATGTTATTCTATAATGGATCATGTTATTTTATTTCATTGTGACTTATTACATATGAAATGAGAATATTTATGTCATGGATCAATATTATGATCCTTAATATACAAGTTTTGGTATTCGTATATTAATATCATGTTCCCATAACCTTATTTTTATTTTATTCTTATGTATCTCCCTTATTTAGCCTTGCTGAGAATCTAGTATCACCCTTTATTATTCTTCATCTAGCCATGTTATGATGAATAATTTTATATATGTAATTATTTTTATGATTACTAATAGAGGATATATTTTTGGGAGACATTTAATATCATTTAAAAAATTATATGATTGTGTACTTAGTCTCAAAGCCATTAAACTATTACGATCCTTAAACACATTTTTTTAATGCACTGAATATTAATATATAAATGTGATATCAATTTATTAGAATCTTGGTTCCCTATATAAATAATTTTCATAAAATTATAAAAATATGTTCATGCAGTACAAATTATAACAAATATTCCTTTCTCATTCACAGAAAAATCAATCTCAGACTTTCTTTTAAAAAATGTATATAATTTTGACAATTTTTTTTTAAAATTTAGACTTATGTAAAAATTTATTTGACATATAGTTTTGAAAATGTTAAAATCATTGTTCAATAAATGATTATAAACATGGTTTTATAGAAAAAGGATTTTAGACCAAAGAGAGAAATAAAGATTATTTATATTAAAAACAATATTATTTGTATCATGAGTACATGAAGAGAGGAAAATTATTGAAAACATGTATTTACATCACATAACCTGACACGAATAAAATTCATGACATTCTTGGGATTTGGGTCATTATATTTCATAATCTGGATCATAATCATTAACAATACGGTAAATATCTGAGATTACATCATAAAATCATTATCACATTGGTATATTTTGAATCTTAAGAACCAATAAATATTATACTAAAAAGAAACATTGAAAATAATTAAAAAATTTATATTCCTGATATATCTTTCCAAAGGGGTTGAATATACACCTCATAAAAGATGATAGGTGCATGACAAAACATTTGTCTCATAGAAGGAAATTTGAGACAAAAATGGCATAACTTTTATATCGAATTAATATATAAATTTTCATAGAACATTTAAAATATGTATAATTTTATTTTAAATAAATAATAAAATTCTATATGTATATATATCATTATATATATAATTTACATATGAATTTTTATTACCTTCTTATTAACAACTCCGTATTAAAATCAAATTTCTGGCAACAATAACATTGTTTTTTCTTGTATTTTTATGTTATTTTTTTGTAAAATTACTTTTAAATTTGTTAAATATTAAATTTAATTTTAACCATGATATAAATATTATATATATTCAAAATAGATTTTTTTATAGTATTCCATAAACTTTAGAGATAGAAACTAAAATAAACCATATATAGAGACATATGTTATATATGTACATGAATGTCATTTTTATTTCATAATATGATGGTGAAAAATAAATTTAAATAATATATTAAATTTAATGAATCATATATAACACATACACTCACAAATATATATATATATATGTTATATATTCCTTAAAATTATCCCTTAATACCTTCCATGTATAACAGAGGTGAAAAATAGATCACATCGCTTCGGGAGGTGGTAGTTTATAATACACACGAATGAATTTATCATATTCTATGTGGAATGGAAAATAAAAAAGGAATATATGTTAATATATTTAATAATGAATATTAATGATAAAAATATAATTTATATAAATATGGTATTACTATAATCATTTCCAACTTTGATACGTGTTTAAGGAAAAAATGTTACATCGGTTCGTGAAGTGGTACTCTGTCGTACACACTACTGACATTATTATTTCCCATTTTATGGAAGATAAGAAAGATATATGTCCTTTTAATAAAATAACATCATCATAGTATCTTCATGAAATTTAATATACCATTATGTTTTAAAATTTATATAAGGATTAGGATGAAAAAATAAAATAAAATTGCTAACTGAAGAATATTTCCTCTTCATCAAGAAACCTCCTGTGTTTAAACAAAAAACCTATTATGATTGAATTTTTGGAAAAAAAATTATTAATTGATAATAATAGTGAATTGTGAAATTTATTTTCATAGTACATTTATAATCTAAAGGGTTGTGGATGTGTAAATATGAGATGATACGTGGTGTCCAATTATAAGTGAGGTGACTGAAACACTTGAAATTTTTGAGAAGAGTAATATTTATCAACATTTTGATCATTAAAAAGGTTAGAATATTCCACTATAGGTAATTGGAGATATTTTGTCATAATATCAAAATAAAATGTGTTTTGAATGTGTATTGGACTGTTTTTATCCCTTATCCTTTAATATAACCAATAATAATCTCATTTATACCATAACCATGCTAAATAATATATATTGATTCTAAAATTTTTCAATGTATGAAGTTTTTTTAATTTAATAGATAATATAAAATTTGTCAATAAAAAATATGTAATCAATTGTTTCACAATCTATTCACATAATTGAAAATCTTTATTTAAAATTAAACATGTAGTCATAATAGGAATTCCCTTTTCCAAGGAGAAAATGTTAATGTGTTTAAAAAAATATTATTTCAAAATGCAACTAGATAATGGAAATAATGAACAAAAATATATTAATAGATATATAAATGATAAAATATTACTTTCTAACACATTTTTAAAAATTTGACCTTATAAATTCTTTAAATGAAAAACCATAATTTCAATAAAGACAATTATTTTTCAATATTACCCATAAAATAAATATTGTCAGAAAAATAGCAATTTTTACACATATGATGATATTGATATTAATACAATGAATTTTTTTTTTATTTTTTCAAATTAATTTTCAAAAAATTTGACAGAATTTAACAATTATTGGTCACAAAAATAAATAAGTAATTTTTTTACAAAATATCGTTTTCAAAAATATATAAAGACTTTACCAAAAATCCATTACTTCATTCGATATGTTTTAATTATATACAACTATTATACATAATATTTAATATTCGGTTATTCTTATTCATTATTCCTTGTTTAACAATATGTTATAATGGTCAGGATTAAAAATTTATATTAATAGTTGTTGTTCTAAAAAAACATTGTTGTCTGTAACACAATATAGAGAAAATTTAAATTTATTTTAAAAAAATAAAATCATAAAAACATAGGGTTTATATTCTTATACCCTTACAAAATTCAGCCTCTATATTCCATCTATTTGGTTTAAACAACTGAGGATAGTTCTTCCACATTACATCCTCATGTTCTCACATAGCTTCCTTAAACTAGTGGTCTCACCCCAAAACTTTTACCAAGTCATTAGAATTTTTTTACAACATTGTCAATATGATTAAGAATAATCATTAGTTTTTCCTCGTAAGTGATATCATTTTATAGTTGTGTAGACTCTGTGTTTAGTACATCAAAAGTTTCAGGTATCTACATCCGTAAGATTGATACATTGAAGAAATCATGGATATGAAAGTTCTTTGGTGAAACCACCAATCGATAGGCTATGATCCTAATATGATCATGTATTTCAATGTGACTGATATACATAGGGATTATTTTCCCTTTATTCATAAATCTAGAAACCTTATTCCTTGTATAAATTAACAGAAAAACCTTGTTCCCATCATTAAATCCCAAAACATGTTGTTGATTATCAATATAATGTTTTTTGTTGATTTGTTCAACCCTTATGAGTTGCTGAATATCTCTAAAAATCTATTCCATTTACTAAGCTATAACAGGCCCCAATATATTTTATTATCTCACATTATTATAGTATATTAGATCTTCAATGTACTTTCTATAGAGTCATTATAATAAATCATCATAATATTCAAATGAAATCCATTGTTATATAAAAACTCAAAAAGATGACGGTGTCGATCCCAATCACCATTGAAATACATAGAACATGATATCAAAAAATCATTTGTGTATCATTTTTTCCCTTAAATTGAACATCTTTATGTAGATGATATATAGTACTAAAACACAAATATTTATCAAGATCACGTTGAATACATCACAAGACAATAGAGGTAAACCTCATATCCTGATTAGATATAATTGAATGTTTTACACCATGAAACCTTTCCACGTCCATAATATATATCATCGAAGGATAATCCGTAGGAAAACATTATATAATCATGATGAATTGTAAAAAATTTGTTAGGTGATCAGCTACAACCCAAAAAATGTTACCCCTTTATATGTATTAGTGTTTCTGAAGACAAAATATATGGAGATGTTTTACCATTAAATTTTTTGTATATATAATGGATGTAACATCTTGATAGAATATTTTATCTCAACAATAACATGATAAAATATTCAGAAATGAGATAAAAACTTTTTGATATCTCTCATGAAGCCATCCCAATAAAAATACTACTCAAATATATATACATCATCATGTTTCATGTCAGAATATTGAAGAAAGAACTCAGAGGATCATCAAACAACTTCTTAATAAAATTTTGTATAGATAGAAAACATACGTGGTTATTGAAAAATATTATTTTATTATGATCATGGTTATTCTTAGTGACATATGAAAACTTATATTTTAGATTTACAGCGTTCTACCAAGCCACATTAATCTTCACAGTTATAGATTCTGGAACATTCAATTGACTATGATATGATTTCTCAAATTTATTTATTATTTCTAGATCAATCCTTTAAAAATTGATGAGTATTGTATCTTTTTTTATCCACATAATAGATAAAATAGCATGACCCATTCAAATATAAGTAGTGGGAACCTTTTTCACATTCTCAGGGTTGAAATGAATTGAGAAATCCCAATCATTAATCAACTTTTACCATATTTTTTGGAGCGTATTCAACTCCTTCTATGTAAATATATACATTAATCTTTTTTTCTGTATATATAAAATATATATTTTCTCAATGATTGTTCCTCTATATAATTCCTACCAAACTTATCAAAGAAAAATCTATGTCATGATTTGGATATTTTTTCTCATAGAACCTTAATTTTCAAGTGGTGTAAGATATAACCATGAAATGTTGTATAATAACACATCCTAATATCATCATGGATACCTTAGTATAGATTAAAATCCAATATAAACATCATGGTAATAGATGTGCTGATGTGCTGACTAATATTACCTTTTTTCAATGAAATTTTCTTCACACACATCTATCTAGAAGAACAAATCTCCCTTATGAGTTAATTTTGGGAATGGAGTAGATAACAATGATAAGATTTCAAAAAACCATCGATAATATCCAGAAAATCATATAAGGCATGAGATAATATTCACCATTATTTTAGTAGGCCAATGATTAATATAATTATGTATTGATGTATCAAAATATATACACTCTATTCAGATTACATAATCAAAAAATGAAAAATAAATTTAATCAAAATTCAATTTTTTTTCTTTTTTGAAAATATATATTCATTTAGAAGGGTTTTTTGTACAATCCTCCATTTACCATTATCATTATTCATAATATTTATATGTATAATAATATCATATATAATGCCTACCACAAATAGATCTAGGTAATATATATAAATTATATTATGTAAACCAATGAAGATAACAAAGGATTTGTAATACATGAATGGAATAACATTTTATTCATACTTCTAATTTCATTTATGGAATGTTTTTTTGGGTATATAATCCTTATTAAACCTGAATTAATGATATATATAATTATTTTTAATATTAGAAAATTATTTAGCTCCACATAGTGGATCAATCAAGTCATTAGTACGAGGTAGAGTTTGCATATTCATAGTTTTGATATTTTTCAACTCATAATAATTAATTCAAATTTGTATTGCTATAAATTTCTTTTTGAATGATATAATGTTTTCATCCCATGGTTACAATATTACCCAAATGAATTACTTTTAATGATTCTCATTTATTTATTTCTTTTATTCTTATAACTCAATTAGGTCCATTCTATTTAGTGTCTTTAAAATAGGTGTGGCACCAGGTCTGAGTTATAGTGAGAACTAAACATCATGTTTTTTTAATTATATGAAAATTTTCCATAAATTAATCATTAAAATCCCAAAAAATTAGAATATCATCAATTTTGAGTTTCTCCCTAAC
Source organism: Viscum album (assembly GCA_963277665.1). Classification (NCBI taxonomy): domain Eukaryota; kingdom Viridiplantae; phylum Streptophyta; class Magnoliopsida; order Santalales; family Viscaceae; genus Viscum; species Viscum album. Next base: position 1,011,978,574 of record OY728140.1, read on the forward strand.
CATCTGAGATGAACTCTCATCTTGTGTTGGAATCAATCCTAATACAATTTGCGTTATTTCTATTGTATGGTAACATTTCACATTTCACTAATAAATGATCATAGGTTTGTTTTTAATATAAAACATGAATTCCATTAAATGGACATTAATATTGGATTTATGTAGAAAAAGACAATAGATTACTAAAAAACATCAAATTTATTTAAAGTAATAATGAAACAATTTTTTGGAACCATATTGTAATTACTATCAATTAGAGAGGAATCACATATATGAGATGTGATAATAATACCATTAAAGGATATAACTCCAAATTATATATCTAATTATTTGAGTTCAATAATTATTTTATTTAAAAATTACCAATATATTTACGAATGCATAGATGCGTAGTTTGAAAAGATAATAATAGTTCTATAGTGGTTGGTAAGTGTAACTTTCACCACATCTTTAGCTCTTTCCTCGTTAAAAATATTGATCACTTGAGATTTATAATTTCCATTATCTTAATATGTTTATTAATTTAATCATAATCATTAATCAATATATGTTTTCCCTAGTTAGCATGGTTCCCACATTGAATTCATTTGAAATACTAGACTGTGGGTGGAGAATTCTTGGTAACTTTCTACATGTTTTCATCATTTGATATATTTTCCCTATAATTATGGTAGTATATTTCATGGTGACCATCCCTCAAATAGATAAGTCTTTTACTATTATACATAAGATATTTTTTCCAGTTTATTATTTTTCATTTTGATCGTAGAAGAATACTATTATTCATTTGACAATAGATTTAAGATTTTTCATTAAATTCCCTTAATATCTTCTCATCAATCCTATGATACTGATACATAACACAATATTGTATATCTTATTTAATAGTAAATAAAATAGTATCTTAATAGATACTAATACATTTTATGGATAACACACTTCAAAAACATGGTTTAAAGCCATTGAATTATAGATAAACCTTTCATTTAGGATGGATGATACTGAAAATTGGGTACCATAGATACCATGTTAACCTTTCTCTATAGGTACCAATATATTAATCATCCTTTTACTTTATCTCATGAAATTATTTATCCATCACCATATGAAAAATTCATGGAATGAAATAATTGATAAAAAATTCCTAAACTCATACCAATCAATGGATTAAATTTTATATTATTTCCACATATTCTTGATATGATTTTACTATTAATCTACTTCATCATCCAAAATTTATACATACAAAATTAGATTATCATGCTAAAAACACTACATAGAAGAAAATAGTTTTCATTGGTGTTCATCCATCACACAGAAACCATTTTATCATATGATTCATGGAATGATGTTGGACGTTTCCACATGAAGTAATTACCCTAATTTTGTTCCCTTGTTTTGTTGTTTAGAATTCCAGCATGATTCATTGCATTGGAAACTTTTTTGAGTAGAGAAATGGTATTTTACATTACATGTCCCATAAATGTTGTTTTATCAGGAGAATTATATTATTTTATATAACATTTCGTATTGACATGATTTCATTGGGTTCTAGTCATTCACTAAAATCAAAAAGCATAGTGTTGGGAACACTAATCATATTGGAAAACCACATGGTAAAAAAATATTTGGATTCCAAAATCAACACAATTTCATTTAAATCTATGACACATTATGTTTACCATGGTTATAAATTATCATAATCTATTAAATTACTTCATAATGGTTCTATAAAGATAATTCCATTTTACCTAGACATATACATGAAGAGTACCAAACTGGGTGCGCTATAAGGCATGTTATCATTACTAGGTAATTATTTAGTAAAGCCTAACATTTTTTTTCTTTGATTAATTACCCCAAGGTACATATATACATAACTCTATTCACTTTTAGTATCCATAGGGGGATGTATTCCAGGAAAAACCACATAATATCTTCCATTACAAAACATTAAAATGTAACCCTATACCTAGGGATATCCTATGGGTTTAAACAAAAAAAATCATCCCACTTTACCATGGTTAAATAGACCTATCATCTGATGGAAAATATTTTTACTGATATAATTTATACATTGAAATCACATCATTTTTTATGAACATTCATTACATAACATAAACATGTGCTTTAGGATCATAATAGTACTGTTTTTTAGGAAACATGGAATTAGAAACAACTAGTACGTAATTGAACTACATCATCTCAAACTATGTTATTCATAACTACAACAATTATTAGAAAAATAGTTCATAATACACTTCTTTATATCCTGGTGAAAAGAAAACTTATAATGTGGAAGCTCAAATTATATTTAATGATAAAAAATTGAGATACGAAAAAAACATGAACATGATATTATGAGAACATGAGAAAAAAAATGAAAACCATTCCCTATATATCATATAACATAATCAAAATTCATATAAAAATTGATTTCTGTTCAAATGGAATGAACTAAAAGAGATTCACATTATATGACCCACTTGTTCATAATAATGGCATAATATAAAGAATTATTTCATACACATAAGCATGGAAAATAATTTCTAGTGCTATTTGGGACTCATTATTGAGAATATCATAGTAGAATGGATTCACTCCCAAAACTATCATATTATTCAAGTTTCACTCTCAAGTATATCATAGTGGATAGGATCCCTTCTTTAACTATGTGCACTCCCCAATATAGTCATGCTAAACACATGAGATATTAATCTCTACCATATTCACTAGAGAGAAATTTAGTTCTTACCAATCACATAATAAAAATCATATATATGTGTTACAAATGATCCTAAAACATTCATCATGTCAAAAAAAAAGAAAATTAATGGGTTTCTTAAAAATTCATCATAAAAAAATAAAATTTGAATTGGTTTCATATTCATTTCATCTATTCTTTAAATCATAATTTGTGGATATAAAAGAGAGTTATATATTCATTTTACCATAGTATAACCCATCGACTGGAAACTGGTATTATATATATTTTTTCACAATAGAAATATAATATAATATGAAAAATAAACTTGGTATCATTTGATTGTATCCCTAAAAAAGATAATGTAACATCAATTGATTTCATTGTTGATAGAACATGATTTTGAAAAAAATCACATTGAGCATTTCTTGTGGAAAATATGCATTCTATGATAATCATGTTTTTAAAAATTTCAAATTCGGCAAACACTATTACAATAATTTTTATTGAAAATAATCTAAAAAATATAAAAATTAATATTAATGGAAAATAATGTTTATTTTTTAGAAAAATTCTATTCATATCATAAACAAAAAAACCAAGAATCCATTTATATTTACATTAAAAGTCAAAGGGGCCTTTTTAGAAAAATGGATTTGATAATACATTAAAAATTATAAAAGTTTATAAATCCGTTAAAATTTCATTAATAATTACTATGGTGAGTGTTAAAAAAATTGACAACATTTTTATAATATAAAATATTTCATGAAAAGTGTTTGCGACAGAATAGAAAAATAATGAAAAAAATTTATTACAGACACTATTTTGTTCTATTGAGTACATAAAGTGTAGAAAAAGGAGAAGAAAATGTGTATTCTAATGACATTAAAATATTATAAAAAAATTAATGATCTTATGTTTATGTGGATTATAATATTTTTTATTGGTATCATAATCATTTATAATCCCTATAGTCAATGTGATTGTAACAAAACATCTTTACCACTATTGTATCTTTTTAATCATGAGGAAAATAAAATATTAACATACATTCTTCTAAAAATAATGAAAACCATTATATTCATGATATAACATGTAAACTTCGATTTATATAAACATTATAAAACAAATCATGGAGTATAACATAACATATGTCCCAAATAATGGAAATTGATACAAATTCACTTATCTTAAGCATCATCTTCCTACAAAAATATTCATAACTAATATAATAAAATATAATTTTAATATAAATATATAAAATAAAAATATTAGTATATATCATAGCTTATATTATTTAATTTTAACCTTTTATTACTTATATACTAACAATTCCATGTTAAAGTCATGTTTTGGGAAATAGTTTCATTTAGTTAATGTATGTTTTTAATTTTTTAATTTTTTTCCTCTTTCTCATATCATGGTTCTATCATCACAATAATTTTAAAAATGATATAAATATCATATATATTTATTATATATTTAGTTATATTAATTTATAGTATATATATATATTGAAAATTATTTAAACCATTCATGGAGTAATATGTTATACGTACCCAGGAAAGTTGTTACCATTTTCTCAGCAGATAAATACAAATAATGATAAATAATATATTACACATTATGAATTAAATATAATTCATATGTATCACATATATTAACTAAATATATCTATTATTACATCCCATGTAAAACGTATGTGAAAAAATGATCACAGCTCTTAGAAAAGAGGTAGTTCGTTGTCCAAATGAAGGATGTAATCATATTCTCTATGGAATTGAATGTAAAAAATGATGTATATGATAATATATTTATAAAATTATTGTTTTTTGTAAAAAAAATTTAACATATATATATAAATTACATCCATCATCATACCCAACCGTGAGATGTGTCGATGAAAAATGTGTTACATCGGTTTATAAGGTGGTAGTCTGCCATACACACAAGTGATTTTATTGTTTCCCATTTGAAGGAAGAGGATATGGATGTAGTTCATTACCTTAACGTACAATAATCATATTATATTAAAATTAATAATTTAATTATATCATAATTTTTTTATTATAATCAAAGGATGTATATGTATAAATTAAATTAAAACACTCATTAAAAATGATACCTCTTCTTTGAGTAACCACCTTGGGTTTTCTCAAAAGACCATCATAAGATGGACTTATAATCATACTAAGGCTTCTAAGATGATATTATGGAATTAAGGAAATTATTTGGGAATGGTTTTTCTAAACTAATTGGTTTTGGATGTATAAGGGGTGGGGAGAGGGGGTCCTTTTATAAGAGAGGTGAGTTGAACAATTGTATTTGTTGAATAAAAAAAGGTGTACCCATGTTTTTCTAATGCAGAAAAGTATCTAAAATGGTTCATTATAGATCCGAGAAGCTATATGTTCAAAAATAATCTATCAAATGGTTATTTTAAAGTTTTTTGAACTTTTTAACATGTATTATTTTAGATTAAAAATTTGTAAAGCCATTTTAACCATAATCGGGCTAAATAACTTTTATTATTTTTACAATTCAGTATGGTCAAATATTATATTGACATTATAAAATTATTTAAATTATTATTATTCCAAATATGGAATAAATTTTTATTTAATTACAATCAAAATATTGAAAAATAATAATTTAAAAAAAACTTATAGTCTCGATGAGAAAGTAGTTTTTCAAAAAGAGAAAATGCCAAAAAAAATTTAATGTTTTTATACCCAAATTCAACATGAAAATGGTTTTAATGAAATAAATTGTAATGATATATGTATTATTGAAAAATTATACTGTTAAACTGAATTTATAATAATAATTACCTTTATAAATTCTTTAATAAAAAATATGTATGAAATAAAATTAGTTATTAAAACTATTCATAAAAAATTAAATATTTTAAAAAAATGAAATAAATAAATCATGCAATAATTTTGATATGATGAATTTTTATATGATGATCATTTAGTCAAATAAAATTATTAAAATAATAAAAAAAATTATACATTATTTTCCCAAAAATTAATATTTTTTTGAGAATATTTTAGTTTTGATATATATAAACACATTATCGATAATAAAGTAATTTTTATCAATATTTTTTCAAAATAAGAACACATTATTTATAGTTTTTTTAATGGGTTTAATCATATTCAGGAAAAAAAATTTAACAATTAAGAAATAAAATGTATGTTTAAATAACAACATTCTTAGTTTTTCAGAATTCGTTAAAACATGGTGTTACATTATTACAGTATGTAAAATAAATATTGTTTATTCATAAAAAATAATTACATAAATACTAAGGGTGTTACACTAAATTTTTTATTAATTTTATTTTCAAGTAGTCTTAAAATTTAAAAAAATCAAATTAACCTAATTTTATGTTTTATGGGATCACAAAAAAATTCCATCAATCCTTAAAAAATTTCACATGAAACATTATCATCAGAAAATAACACAATTTTTTATAAAACAGTATTCAATGAACAATAGTCACATTCAATATATTCTTGGTCACAACACAATACTTATAATTAATGTTTGTTAATCTTAAATTCATTCATTAAATTGATGCTTTATTCATATGAGAATTATGGTTATAGGATTATAGTTTAAGTTAAGAAGAGTCATCCCTGAAGGGTTAAATTAAAATCTTGAGTAAAAACTAGAATAGAAAAATTATTCACTTAAAGATCTTTTAAATGAAGATAAATAAAAAATATCCCAAGAAATTTTACACGAAGATAATATTATATCTCCCATGAATTATATTTAAATAGTGATAAAATCATAAAATGCTTTTTTCATACTACTAGATGAAACTAAATCACAATTGTATGAGAAATATTTACACATTAATATACGTTAAGTGAAGAATATATCCTTAAATGGAAAAATGGAGATCATTCCTATAGAAGCCCTATCATGTTTTATTGATATATATGAAAATATTTAATTAATGGATAAAATAATGTTGTTTATAATTTTTTTATGATAAATTCCCAGATAAATGTAGAAATAATTTGTTATTATTGTGGAGATACTGAAAACCCCACGGATGTTGGTTTCGAATCTATGAAAAAAATAATCGATGAAAATTTTATAAAATGCTCGACCAATACAATGATACATACATTATTATTATATCATAATATATATCATTTATGTCTGCCATGGAAATATGGAAAGTTTTTATAGTGTGACTGGTGGTGGAGTATGAAAAATAAGACAAAACAATACTATAAAAAAGTATATAAGAAATTAAATAAAATAAAAATTTGTAAATAAAAAAATTATTATGTCATTAGAGTATTTTTGTAACTTCATTTGCGTAACTCACACTAGTTGAAAGAATTATTAACAAATATATAACCTTTTGTGTTCCTACTCATATGATATATCCATTTGACTAATAGTGGGGGTACAATAGTAACATGGGGAGACACACATATGATATATCAAATTAAAATAAATAATGTTCATATCACATAAAAAACACCACAAAACATATAAAAATCATTAATTGAGATAGCCTAAATTTTTCAACAATATCTATGTTTCTTTTTTAAACACATCCAATCCCATTCAAAAACATGTACTTGGTTATTCTACACATAAACATTTTTATTGTCTTTAAAAAATACAAGTTACTAGGAACATAACACAATTTTTTCTTGGTTTAGCATCCAGTAACCCACAATATAAGTAAAATAAATGAAACATCAACCCATAATACCATAAAAACCATTAATATTGCTTCCTATGTAATAGTAAATAACATGAAAAATATATTTATCATCATAGAATTCCAATGAAATTGGAAATATATTACTATGTCATAATATATCAAATGAAACCCATTTGTGGTTCAAATTTGAAGGTTCTATAAACATTCCATTTACAAACCAGTCCATAGATGACCATGTGATCAACATAGATCATCCATAAAACATCCCATATCCTAAATATTTCTCAGTTGACCGAAAACATATAAGAAAACACATTTTAAAGTGATTTAACAATATATTTATAAACCCATCACAATCTAAATATCAAATGATACATGAAACTTATATAAACAAATGAGAAAATATAGGTACCACATTTCTCATATAAAAATTTTCTTTTTATATATTGTTTATCCCTATATATTGATTCACATCCAAGAAAACTCTAGTCATTGGCAATAATCAATATACATTACCTCAATCATTAACCAATATATTTTAATTATAATTATGTTTTAATTTCTTTTTAACTAAATTACACAATCAAAGAACATGTTCATACGTCCCATAAACTCAATCAACTATACAACCCCAACCAAAACCTGAAATTGAGTATAAAGGTCCCTTAACATGCTTCTAAACCGTTAATTTACCAAAAAATCACAAAATATATTACCCAATTTCTCAATAATTGTATTACCATTTGATTAAATTTAAAAAAAATTATGGTATTATCTTACCATTATACAAAAGGTAATAAAAATAGATTTTTTTTTTCAAAACCCCCTTCAATCCAGGTTTTACAAAATTCTTATCAACTCAAGGTAATTCCACCCTAATCTTATAGATTTGTGAACTAAATAGATTGATAAATCCTGTAAAAATTGAGGGGAATAATTAAAATAAAGGGAGAGAAAAATTATAGAGAACCCATAATCAAATTGGTGAACCAGTGATCTCTAATATCTAAGAGTAAATAGGTAAAAGGGTGGAGGATGGAGAATAGTGTATTTTATCATCCTCTCATGGTTACTATAGAAACCAAAACCCTATATGTGCTTATAAATATAATACTACCACATAAAAAACTATACCCCAGCATTAACTATGGGTTATCCATCCACTAATGAAATACAATGGGATTTTATTAGACTAATGGTGTAAAAGTCAATGGTGAAACACTACTTCCAATTAACTAAAAAATTTATTGGGTACCTGTATCCCCCCACCTTAGATAACTCATTTACCTAATTCCTTGAATTTATCATAAGGTCTCTACTATAAATAATTCTTCATAAAAATTAATTTTAATCTTTTGAAAAATATAAATAAGTTTCTATTATTTTCCAATATCAAAATTTAAAAAAGGTTATAATGCCACTCTAATAGAACTATATATTTTATTTACCTCATAACCTATCGATGTGATTAAAAAACACCACTCTATAATTATTCACATAACATATAATTATTCTCATAAATATTTCATGATCCTATTCTATATTATATATTAGATTCACTATCCTATTATTGGATATCCCACTAGTTAGGGTAACACCTTCACATCACCCAAACTTAAAAAAACATCCATATTCATTGATACCCCTTTCTTTGGACCATCATACATTATTTTTTTTCCACAAACTAAGTTCCATGATAATTTATTGGATAATCACACTCAATAATTATTGGAATGTTACATATAATACCCTATTTTATTGATAAGGTTTATAAAAATGATAGATTTTACACTATAGAAGTTACAAAATTCACCAACTATATGAATATTTCATGATATATTTTACATTTTCATCTTACTCAATAAATGATATTTCACTCCCATTATTGATTTTTTCAATGGGAAATCACATCTCCCTGGGGATAACATCCAAGAATCTCTAAACTACAAACATCTAAATTCATATCGCTTATATTCAGATTCAATCTTTCTTATGAAACATCACTCATTATACACTATCCCATGAATCTATCATTCCATATATCTGTAGACCATATATTATTATTCAATTATATTTACAATACCAATATTTTTCAACACACCAAAGATACACCACACTCTATATCCATGATAATAACACTAAGATATAATTCTTGTTAACATTCCCAAACAAATCATTATTTATCCTTCAACACTAACATTAATCAAGACATCTTATCTCACACCCCTACAACATACCATCTTTGTGTAATATTAATTTCAATAGACCCTTGTACATTCTCCCATTTCATTATAAATATTTATACTCCTTCATTGATCATATGTGTAACATCTATTCCAATAATACAATAATAGTGTCTTGACCATTGGAATTATGCCACATCTAGAATGTCCCCCATATTCTTTAGGTGACCAACAAGAATTGAGGGTTTATGTAAAATAACTAGAGAGGTTGTTCCCCAATGTACTGATACTTATAAAACATAGCATAAAAAATAACAATAATATTGTTCCATAATAATAATCTTAAACAACATTAAAACTATTGGATAACCATGAATAAGTAGCAAACACTTTCTATAATAAGATTATATGTACTGAAATATCACATGAGTGTTACGAAAAGCTAATGATTCCCATATGTTGATCATTTATAAGTAGTATAGTCATTAAAGAATTAGAGAATATACAAAATATAGTTCTTTAGTCCCTGACCATTCATGTCTCAAATCTCCCAACATAATCCACGTACTTACCCATCAATAATAAGTATTTTTTCATTATTTATTCATGAAGCCAAGAAATATACATGGCTACCAGTACATCCATGTTGTTTGTGAGTAACACTCAATATTCGACCACTAACATGGTACCAAAGTTATTTAGTAATCTTATGGACATAATCTTTATGAAATTATAATATTGAAAGAAAATAGTTAACCCATTCTATTTTGGATTTCTTAATAGAAAACCAACGTGTGATCATACCTTCCTTGATTAGTGATAAAATATGATGATTCCACAATGGGACGAACACAACCTCAGGACTGAAAATTATATCACCTTTTAACATATAAATCAAGGGGACTATGCTAAAAATACTATATCACATTGGTGAATGAATAATAACCTTTTCATGGCCTCAGTGAATGATACACACTACAACTCAATCCAAATTTGTGACGTACTCATTCAAAATTCTTCCATCATTGGTGTATCACCATAACAATAATATTATATAACTAGGTATCTCCTAGTGAATAGTTTTTTACGGTTAATCAACATATAAATGAATAATCAATTAAAAATTAATGTCTTTTAGGATATTTTTTGACCACCTTGATAGGTCCCCATTGTGAATGATTCATTGCTGACTAATAATTTCATAATATATGACATACCACAAATTGAAGGGCTTATTCTAATAAGAAATAACCAAAATAAGGTCTAAACCACGCTTCAATGTGGTTAATACATAACTAATCTACTTTCATATTGGAATGATTCATCGTCAGTACATAACCACGAAAGGATAACAACACATATCCATTTTAAAATCAATGATGTGAATGATATATCACTAATCAATAATTGAAGAGTCTAAATTTATCACTATATCATAAATAACCAATGGATTGACAAGTTTAAATTATCCTATGTCTCACTCATATTTCTTCCGTTTAAAGAGTAGTCAAGGACACCCTCTTGGTAAATAAGGATAGTATTCATCACCTATCAAAGGACATATGTAATATTTCTATAATTTTTATATAAATTACATATCCATCGATGATATTAGGCTTATGTATAAATTTATTGATTTCTAAATTTTATTCAAAACATGAAAAATATGAAAAAACTGATAGAAAATATAGGAACAACCTACCTATACCTAACATAGTCCAACAAATTAAATATTACTAGAGTACATAAAAAGAATTATATTAAATTGAATGACATTGTATAATCCCTAAAATTTAGAATTACTAGTGATGAATGATGATATTCTAAGAGAAGAATAAAATATATAAATATGCAGGGTCAGACATACATAAAGGTACTTAATTATGAATGATGAAACTATAAAAAATATAAAATTAAGATGAATCACTCTTAGATGAAAAATAATTTAGGGGAATGTGTGGGGGAATATAGCTGGTGAAATTTTGGAAGGGTACGGTTTACATGTTTTTAAATAATTTTATAACATTATAACTAATTTAGTTAAATTTTTTAGAAAACCTAGGTACCCACCTAATACACAGTTAACCAACACAAGGTAATCAAAAAAGGGATATTGACAATGCAGTGAACCATAGAGAGCTACTAACTGCTACCTTCTTCAACTAGGTACCCAATAGATAACCTCTAGGTATCCAGTGGAATCTGTCAAAATAAAATAATTAACAACATCATAGACAACTTCTTGAGACTAAACCATGACCCCTAACAAATGCCTCCATCATTAAAAAAACAACCAAAATAGAAGTTATGTAAAGAAAATATAATTAAATTAATTCCATAAAATAAAAAATTTATAAAGACATTTCCACAATATTGTAGCTAATCCATGAGATATGTCCCTGAGCATCATAGAAAAACTTCTTTTTCTTCTTTGTTTACCTATGTTTATATCAATCACACATCTCCAACTAGATATTCATATTCACCCACTACAATCAAAATATAGATTCCATATTACTTAGTGTATTTTTTCATAGTGATCCGTGATTCTAATCAGTCATTCCTCGAATGATTCATGAGAATCTAGATTGACATTATGAATGTTGATCACTCGATAAGGGTAGATATGGTTTATCTGATGTAAATATATAATAAAATATTCATTTATAACATTTTATCTATTTTAAAATGATAATATATATTATGTGGAACCAAGACATTCAAAAAAAATTAATGTCCCCACAAACATTTGTTTTAACATTTCATGCCACAAAGTGTGAATATGTCTTATTTGTTGTGAAACATAAAATAAAAGCGTTTTTAATACATTTTTTTAAATTAATTGTTTAAATGGATGGGTTTAAAATATTTTTACCAATACAGCTCAAAGGCAGCATCGTAGATGCCACATTTGGAATCTGGTGTATGGTGGCATGGGCGATGACACCTTTCTACTAAAGCCCAAAAATATATATATATATATCTTAAAAAATTATTTTTATTTCTGTTTTCATTTGTATTGTTTATATATATATATATATATAAACAAATAATAATAATAAAAATAATAATAATAATAAATTTTATAGTATAATTTATCTATTATATTAAATATAGAAGAACTACCATTTTAGAAGTCTAGATTCTGACAGAAGCTCTCACTTAGAGTCCCTTTTATAAATGAGCTTGCACTATAAATCATTCTGCATTTCCATTGTGGGATTCTGTTTCTCCCATTCATGCACAGAACATTTTGCATTTCTTATAGAGGATTCGATTTCAAATACTTTACCTTGAATGCATATAAAATATAAACTATAATACTAATATAAATTAATTATAAACATGAATTAAATATATAAAAAATATTTGAAATCAAAAATAATTTCATAAAAATGATGATAAAATTATTTTATACGCTTTCAAAACAACTTACTTGAAACATTAAAATTATTCAAGTACATGACCTTGAATTCCAATAAATTATAAACTAAAATACCAATATAAATTAAACTTAATAAATTGATTAAACAAAAAAAATATTGGAAAATAAAAATAATTTCATAAATATTTTTGATAAAAAATAATTTATAAGGTTTGAATGACACATATATGAAACTTAAAAATGTTTCAAGCATGTGAAGTTGAAAGCCTATAAAATATAAACTATAATATTGATATAAATGAAACATAAAACATGGATTAAACAAATAAAAATTTGTTTCAAATAAAAACAATTTCTTAAATAATGGTCATGAAAAATAATTTATAAGCTTTCAAAACCAAATACATGAATCTAGAAAATGTTTCATGTATGTGCCTTGGAAAGACTATAAAATATAAACCATAAGATCAATATAATTTAAACATAAAACATTGATTAAACATATGTTTAATATATTTAGGAAACTTTATTTATATTGGTATTTTAGCATATATTTTATAGTCTTAGTCACATAAATGAAACATTTTTATGATTCATGTAGGTGGTTTTTAAAGCTTATAAAATATTTTTTATCATCATTTTTAATGAAATTAATTTTTTCAACTATTTTTTATATGCTTAATACATTTTTTAGTTTCATTTATATTTGTCTTATAGTTTATATTTTATAATCTTTAAAAATCAATTACTTGAAACAGATTACCAAATCAGAATGTATGAATGTTCTGTGCTGAAAATGGAGAACCAGAATCCCACATCAAAAATACAGAATTATTTTCAGGGTAATCTCTCTTATAAAATGAATGCATGGTTGAGAGCTTATGTTATAATCGAGACTCTAGATTTATGTTTATCATAACCATTTTTTATAATATAATTTTTTTATAAACGTATTTTAAAAAATCCAACATCAAACCTACTTAACCAAATAAAATTGTAGATTAAGGTATAACCATTTGAAATATGATCACTTACTAAATATATAATTCTCTAATATCTTCCTAATAAATTATATATTCTATAATGTATATATAGTGAACTATTATGAGCATACCTATGAAATCCCTTGGTTTAGTACTCCATAAATATGAAGTAATGTTCTTAATAACCCAAGGCTGTAGACAAGAACCAAGGTTTTAGAAGTGAATTTTTTGGAATAACTTTTCCCCATATAAGCCTATATCCACAATGGTTCTATCTAAGAACACTGTATGAGGTATCCATTCATTGAATGGTGGTTCCTAAATGAAAAAAAATGAATTGGAAGACATCAAAACATGGAATATGAACATTATAAAATAAATATTTTTAAAAAAATTCATGAAATAAATAATTTTTATACAAATCATTTCAATTTATAAAAACAATGAATTAAAATAAACACAAAAAAAGGTGGTCAAAAATTTCAATTCAATTGCTGACCTAAACCAACTAAACTAAAATTGATAAAAAACACAAATCTCTATGTAACACTAATGTCACCTACATAACTCAAACTATATCCACTTCCTAATATATTTTGTGAACAATACATCATGTAACTAAAAACCCCAAAAATAAAAAAAATTTATAATGGATACCCAAAAATATGTATGCAGGTTTAGAGATAAAGGCATGTATGACAGAACCACAAGAAATTCAAATTTAATTTTTAAATAAACCAAGAATTTTATTTTGAATATAAGGAATAAAAAACTATGTTTTCATTTACATTATATAAATACAAATAAAAAACATAAACTATATATACTTTATCAAAAATTCCATTTACAAAAAAAACCCTTAAAGAGTAATTACCAAGGTAATGTTGTTTCAAAAAAAATATCCACCATACTTTTAAAACAAATCCACAGTCATTTAAAAAAGAGTACAACAAACATTTACTTTTTAATACACCTTAATATAAAAATAAATCACACATGGTTTATAATATATTTTAAAATGAAAAGTATTCAATGTTTTGATATAAAAATAATATATGAATTCTATTTTTAAATCACATTAACAAAAAAACACCACCAATTCATTCAGGAAATTTAACAAATAATGTAATCAAAACCCATTAAAATTCATTAAAAGTGAACTAATCAATCATGTCATGTATCACTCCCATGATACTTAATCATAAAGATGAAATTTTAGAATATAAACAAAATAATAAAATCATATTCCAACCATAATAAATAAGAATAATATAAAATGAAGACCATGTGGAAAGACCATAGGAACTAATAGTGAAGGATTCTCAATTTTCAATGGTGGGAAAAACTAGAGGTAGGTAAATTGTCAAAGTACTATTCACAAGAATATCTTTCACATATCCTTGTCAGTGACACATAAAAAAGCTTGGTGTTGGATATAACTAGGTGTTAATAAAAAATAAATATAACTCGGTTAGTGAATAAAAATCCCTAGAATTCCCAAATAGTATCCTAGTCTCCTCATGTCACTTCTTAGAATAGGTTATTAAATTTAATATAGCATCATCATGTTACTAGAACACTGAAATATAGAATGAGATATAGTCTAATATTGTGACCTTTAATAGAACATGATTCATTTTAAATTTCGGTTGTAGTGATTCTAAAAAGTTTTATAGTATTTTTTCGAATGGCAGAGAATGTATCAGAAGTGTATTGGGGGTTCATGGAGTAAACATGAGTGGAAAAGTATCCATAATTAAAATGAATCTCAATTGACCTACAGATTGAACTAATAATGTTCCTGGACCGTACACCCTAGAGAAGGGTGTTTCATTATTTTATAACCATTACTAGAGATCCTATAAAGAGTTTGATCCTAGAAAATATCCATCCCCAAGTCCTCCAAACAATTTAGATAACTATGTGGGATCCTAAGGAAACTATGTGACCCATTCCTCCATAAGATATAAGAGACATCATAGTTGGCAGCCACTTTTCCTATCCATGAAATTTAACCATGGAACACTTTGAAAATTTTATTACTTTTCCTTCTTAATCTTTATATTATCTATCATACTTTTATAATTCATCTCCTTCCCAGAAGGCTTGTGTTAAATCTATTTTATTCCCTCTATTCCAAGGATTAATCTTTTTGAATTCATAGGATTTTGAAGTTTCATTTAGGGAGAATTGATTCCCTAGGAATGTTTATATTTATATACTCTTATAATTTATTCATGATCCATGGTTTCTTATTTTCACTTTATCCAATTCTTATAAACACTTTTTCTCAAGAGTTATTCTCATTGACTTTTGTGGTTTTTTAGTTAAAATTAATGGTTGTTGGTGGATGAATGATTTTCTACAAGAATAAGGAAAATGGTATATAATATTTCTGTTATTTTCATGATGTTATTATTTGGGGTGAGGTAGTTACATCTTTATTTCGTGATATATTTTTGGTTATTTTATTAGGTAATGTATTTTGGGAATTATATTGATCTTTGAGACCCTTCACTGACCTCAATGGGTCTTTTAGAGATTAATTTATTAGACAAAAGGTCACCTATGGGGTGTTCCAATTCTTTAATAATGGTGAAGTGGGATTGTAAATAGAATAAATGAATTACTAATATGAAAAATTGTATTATGCAGAATTCATGGTTTAGTTGTATGAATAAATTAATTAATAATTTAATTGATTAATGGTGTTATGGTTGATAAATGTAATTGACAATATAAATTTTAATAAATAAGATGATGTATTCTTTTATTAGTACTGATTAAAAGGTTATATATAATAAAACCATAAAAGATATCAATAATTATATGGTTTAGATATTGTATTGAGGATTTTCATCTTTGGTGTCGGTCTTATATAACTTCTTGGCCCCATTGAAGTATTATATGGTTGGATGTTGGACTGAATCTCTATAATCCTGTGGTTTTTCTATTGAAAGTTTTCCCTGATAGATTTTCCATGTTACAAAGGATTAAATTGAATTTATTGGTGTATTCCATTATGAAATAAATAATTAAACCCTTTAGGTTATTGTCTTTGATTATGTCATTGGATAAAGCATGTTTAGTGGGTTCATGTGTCACGTAGAACTCAATATATTGTGTGGGTAAAATTGAGTATTGTGTAAATATTAATCATATTTTACATACTAACTTTTTTATTTTTTAAAATATGTTTTTATATAACATTTCTATACTTGGTATGGATTTATACACCTTTGGTGGTGGCCTAATGACTTGTACTAACACCCTTCTCATTTTTCCAATGTTGTCTAAGAAGGCATTATGGTTACATGTTCAGATAAGGGGAATGGACCCTCTATAGATGGTTTATTTGGGATAGATCTTAGATTCAGGGACTAGACATGATATCGAAATTTTTCTTAGAATATTTTCATTATGTCATATTTTTATATGATACTGTAGACTCTCATGACATTACATGTTTTTATTTGTTGGATTATTGACATTTATTCATTATGAGAATTTGTATATCTGACAAAAGTATATTACTCATTAATGATTGTTATTTTTTATTTATATCCACAGTTTTTTTAATTGTATAAAAAGTTAATTTTATTACAATATATAACTTTAGAACATCACTGTTAGTGAACTTCCTCTAGTATATTGGGAGGTGATCCCAAGGTCATGTAATGCAATAGATTGGGGAACCTATTTAATGGTTCTTGGCATGGGGTGTCATAAGGTATTATTTTTGTGTTCATTGTATGTGAATTTACTATTTATTAATGTAAGATATGATAACATTATGTTTTTTTCTTTATATGACCTCATTCATATGAGTGTCTAACCCATATATTGGGAAAATTCATGTTTTACATGGTGGGATAATTATGGTCAGGGGTTTTTTCAACAATAGTGCTTTACATCTTTTGTGATGTTATCAAATTATGAGGTTTCAATAATTGGATATAATGAAATTGATTTTGTATTTATACATAATTTTAGGAACTCATGGATTTATATTTTCTAAATAATGTAAATCATAAACTAAAAAGACCATGGGTTGTGGGAAATAAAATGTTATTCTATTTCTGTTGTTAATAAAAAATGTTCGGTCTAATGTAGACTGTAGAATTGTATAAATTTAAAAATAAATATATTTAATTAGTAAAAGATAGAACATATAGAAAAACATGAAAATTTAATAAAATTATTGATCCTAAAAGGATGTACCATTTGATGACAGAAATTTGGATGTTTATTTTACCCTCCATTAGCTAATGCCCCATATAGGGATAGTTTGAGAATATATAGTGATGTGTTTCTAAATATTTGTATAGTGGTTGTTGAATAGATTTATATTTCTATTTGTGAATCTTCCCTTGTAAAACAATGAAATAAATTTTTATCTTCCAAGAACATTCATTTTTCATTGTAGATAGATTCAATCAAGACAATGTTTACCATAGGAGTGCTAAGGGGAGATTATTGAGAATCCCATATGAATTGGAGAACATAACTACCATTGGTTCTAGGTAATAGGTGGAGGATTATTTTTTTGATAAAATTAATCATTTTATGTTTTTAATGGAGAGGGTCATAGGGGAAGTAGTGTCGAGTATGTATGACTTTACTAGAGAGTTCCAGCTACAACATCCTCCAATATGCACCATAGAGAAGGGAATTTATTTAATTGATTCATGAATTGAGTATATCCTTTCTATTTTAGATCTATAAGAGTCTCCCCTAGATATGAAAAACAAGATATAATGTTACATGCATTGAAAACTATATATCATCTTCCATAATATTCATGTTCAAGATCAGTATCTAGAGAGTATTTCATAGATGGACATACAAATAAAAATCGTTGGAGAATAATAACCAAATTCAATACAGTTTGGGATGGTTTCAGAGTTTATGATGTTGTCCCAGGGATCTATGTTAGTGATGGATTATACTATCCACTTCACTGACATGCAATTTCATTCCCAATGGTAGTAGGAGTTGAGATAGAAGCAGATATATGATATCGTGATGGGATTAGTTGTGATATCACGCTCCATGATAATATCTTTCATTTTAGTAAGATTTTTGAGGTAGGGAATTTGACAAAAAATTCTATGGGGAACCTAGTTGATGGCTATAATGGTGAATATGTATGATTATCTAGTTTATTGGGGTTTTCTTCTTCTGACAGTAAGATTCATTGATATGATAACATTCATCGAGGTGGCAGAGGGCAGTGTTGTGTGGAAAGACGATCCATCTATTGGGATAGTGATTGAGTGTTTTTATCTATATGGTATATTGGATAACATGCATGGTATGTTTCATAAACAACCAAGGGAGTTCCAATCTTGTGACAGTATGGGTTATATATATATAGTTTTTGTAATAACACATGACATCTAGGTGGTGATGGAGAACCATTGTTGATATGGGCCACTGATAATTGATATTTTACCCTATAAAAATTCTATATGTTTGAGTATTATCATAACTATTTAGGGTGAGAAATTTATTGTTCTATGAAATGAGAATTTGTATCATCAGAGTAGTTAAATTAACAACATTAGGACTAGATCATAGGGTATAGGGATATATTTGTTGCATGGAATATACCATGCACATGTTAGTATAAATGTTTGGTTCTCGACTGTTAGAGGTACATTTCATGTAGATTCAGTGCTTTCTTCTTATTTATTGGATACAAGTTCATCACATACCATTATATGATCTAGGTTGGTAAACTGTTTTTCTATGTTGGTGAATTGTTTGTGTGATACTATATCGATCGATACACCACTGTGGGTGTGATCAGTGGGTGTTTTCACTATATGGAGTGTTCTATCAAGGATGGTGGGTACCATCACTTTTGGAACTTTTTATAATTTATATGTATAGTTTTTTCCAAATATTTTGAAAGTAACTGATAGTTTTTTATCTTGATCATATTTATTATTTTCAACTAAGGGTAACATTCAATTTTCTTGAGGGTGACCTTTATGTTCATCAACGAGAGTGGGATATCGTAGAAGGCCTTGTTTGAATATTTTTATGTAGCCGGGTGATCCCATAGACTATGTTTTAAGTATGATAATCCATTATTTGTAGTTAATAATGATTTTTTCCCAACTAATAGTATATCAATTTCATGACATATTTCTTATGGATATTTCAAGTCTTACACATGAGATGGGTTGATTATGAGATTGAGATGATTCTTAGAGCTGAGATAGATAATTTTCTATCATATAAAATGTAATAAAAAATAATAAATGGTTTAATAACTAGATTATGAGTTGGATCTTAATTATTTTTTCTATAAAAAATATTACATTTGGGATCTCTAATTTTCTTTATAAAGAAGTGTTGTGGAAAATTTCACTGACTTATCGATTATTAGAAACAAATGTAAATGAAAATAAATATATAGTATAATCTAATTGAAATTGATGACCACTTTGAAAAAATTATGGATTTAAATGCGTTCTTTGAATTTTATTTTGAGATTAGTGTGCAATCAGCTACTAGGGAGACGTTTCATATATTATGGAATCCATTCAAAAACATGTAATTTGTGTATGAGTTCACTATATTATAATTAGGGGTGTTGAATGTACCTATTATTTTATAGCCATGATGAAATGAATCTTCAAGAAATATGTGGATCTATTTCTAGTTGTCATCCTTGATAAAATATCAGTTTACTCCCTAACATGAGATTATCATGCCCTCTATCATTACATCGGGTTTAGTACACAAAAGAACCAATCTCACACCAATCTATCTATGTCTTATTTTAGAATTTCCAAGGTACATTTATTTGGATATATTAATTGAATAGAACTTGTGATAGTGGCCAATGAGAAATTTTTAGTAGTTTTTCATTTAGAGAAGCCCAAAAAAATTTATATCTGAATCTTTTTGGATCAAGTGAGAATCTACCAAAGTTTATAAATATAATTTATCACATGTAAGTTACTATTTCATATGTGACAAAGAATTTTGTACATTTTTAGTCATTTGTTTCATGTGAAAATGAATTCAATGAGCTAAATAGTGGTTTTACCACGATACCAATTCCGATGTTACCAATGCCAAGTGAAGAGTGAACTTTTATTGAGTTTTATATTTGGAATGAGGAATTTTTTATTCATGAATATTGAGTATTAGAATATTGTTAATGTCAATTGAGGAAGCATAAATTGAAGTATCCTAAAAATGATCTTTAGTTAGTCATTGTGTTTTATATATTGATTTATTGGTGTAATCACCTTCTATGGTGTGGTCTATTATATATACTGATCATAGAATCCATAAGTATATATTAACCATGTATGATTTAAATCATCGACTGAAAATATGTGACTAGTATATGGAATAAAATAATTTTGGTATTTTTATACACAGAGAAGGGGAAAAGTGTTACTTATTTCTTGATCTCTATGAAAATATATTTTGGAATTTAAGGAATCTAGTTCTGAGTGTAAAATGATGGATTTTATTATTGAGACTCATAATTTTATTCATGTGTATTTGGTGTAGATGACCCTCATGACATTCTTTTATGACCCCACTCTCCTGAGGTAAATCAAGAAAATGTAGTATGAGGATTTGGAATGCATGGAATTGATGGAAAATTTGGATGGTGGGAGATACCTTCTAAATTTGATATAGATAATAAGATATCACTCATGTTAATGGATGTGTTACTCTACCTACCATATCTGCATGGAACTGATACCATAATTCAATTCCAATAAATGGATGGTGGGACCTTGTTTGACGAAAATGTAACCCATCCACTATAGATATAAATGGTGGATACATATTAAGAATAAAATCATAGGTTTTGTTCCATAGTGATACACGTTTCAGAAGCCGAAGGCTGACCTTTGATGACCTAATGACCGATTACAGGCATTGCACATGCCAAAATGAATGTTGGGTGATGCTACCATGAATTTATTAGGGGGATTACTATGGACTATTTAGATAAATTTTGTGTTATGGATGATTTTGGATTAGTTGTTAAAGGAATACATTTAATTCCTATCTATGATATATTCACTGACTATCAGGTAGATGACATGAATTATTTGTAGATAGTGTGTTTGAACATGGTACCATAGAGTATTGTTTCAGAATTTGATCCACCTACTACATTGATATTATAGAGTTTCATGATAATTGATCCAAGAACTCAAATATTTTTTGAGGGAATATTTTCACCCATATACAGATAATAAATCAAATTGTACTATAAATGTTTTATGGGAAATGATGACAGTTTGAATCCCTAATTTTGATGGTATATAGGAAAATAATATAGTGCTTAGTGTGATGTCCTATAAAAATAGTTACCACGAGACCATTCATGTGGAAGAATATGTGTCCTTATATATTAGGTCTTGTATATTACCTTGGTGTTGGATGAAAGGGGAAGTATGATAATTATTTTATAGAGTCTCAATAAAAAGATATTATATCATTCTTAGTTAATCCATAATCATATTTTTATAGCCTATAGTTGATATAATTCATATTACAAACAATATTATTGACGTATTGAACTTATAGTGGGTGTTTTTGGGTTTTTTCATGTGTCCCCAAGACTATATCGCCTTCTGATTTTGTATCAATGAATGTTTCCACCCAAGTATGTGGGTCATTTATGATTGTGTAGAGGATGGGTCTATTAGCATACTAATTCTATCTTCCATTGTGGTAATTTTAGATGAATAATTATTTTTATGTGTCCCATTTTCAAGAATATCACCCTTACTTATATCATGTTATTTTTTTTGATTATGTTGATCTTGTGGCCTATGTATCAATTTTGAAGCATTTAATCCTCATTGTGGATTATAGTAAGAAACTTTTATAAAATAATATTGTACCTTTATTCTAATTTTTGTGGTATCAAGGTTGCGTTTAATAAGAAACTTGTGAGATGGAAGTAGATATGGGCTCATGTTTCCCAATAATTTTACCTTGGACGCTTACTGATTCGTGGAAGTGAATATTGAGGATGTGTTGTTAAAAGGTTGAAAGGTTGTAAAATCCAGACTATTCATCAAGGTGAATTTAACTTTATATTTTGGATAAACTATTTTTAATTTTTTTTATTATTCTTCCCATGATAAGGATGATCTTCACAGTGTCATATGGGTATTAGACATGAAAAGAGAAGAATGTGGGTCATATTTTTCATGGAGAATAGTTGGATCATATTTATCACTAAATGAGTTCTAGGACCATGAATCCTATAGAGGGCAGAAACACTGTTTATAAACCATGAAAGGGGGGATATAAACCACATTACAATGGATAGTATCTAACTTCTTCACCTGTTGTTTAGAATACCATGTGGGACCTCTATCAAACCATACTACCCATGCCTCCCTTGGACTTAGGAAACCACACAGTTGCTTTATTATTTTACAAACTATTTAGTGTAACGACATGGACATTTAAATGTTGAAAATTAACATTCAATCCCTCCCAATACCTTCATTATCATACAACATCTTATTCATCATTTCACCCTATGAGGATTGAGTGTGATCCAAACCTTCCACTTGCTTCCAAAGATCATTCCACATAGATTATTTGGTGTTTGAAGTGATGTTTTGTGTGAATTGATGCTCTAGTTATGTATATGATCCCTCTTTATTAAATTTTCTAGAAGAAACATTTTTCTTTATCTTCTCTTCTTATGAATCATGTAAAGATTTTTATGGATTTCATTACCTATTATTTGTTTTTTTATGTTTTCGTCAAGGGTCACTATAGGATGGGTGGTTATCTCTGACCATTAGGTAGGTTGTCTACATGATTTCTCACATAGTCTTGATGTTATAATTTTAGATACAGTTGAAAAAATAACTAAATTACTATGTTTTCTCTTATTAAGAAATCAAAAATAATCCTCAAATCAATATGTGAAATTCTTCACATACATTGTTTAGTATTTTGGATATGAGTTTATGAGACATATGGTCAATCATGGGGTGTTATAATTCCATGCTAATGGTGAAATGAGATATTAAATGTATATATGGGAATGTTTAATATAATAAATGGATTTAATGATATTTACTGGGTGCGTTTTATGAATGAATTAATATTGAATAGAATTGTGTAATGGGGGTAAGGGTGTATAATGTAATCAATCATGAAAATTTTGATAAATGAGAAGGTGTACCTTTATTGGTATTGATGAAGAAAATATCTCTGATAATGAAACCTAGAATGATATGAGCTATGGTATAGGTCTGACATTGGAATTTGGATCCACAGGTTTGGTTTTATTCATACTAATTCTCAAAGAACCCCCAATGCATTGAATAGTTTGATGTTGGATTAATATTCGATGATCTTATTGTTTGATCATGGTATGGGGACATGGTCCGATGCACCAGTGTAGAATGGATTATATTGAAATTATTTGGAAATTACTATTTGATATAAATATTTAGACCATTTATGTATACGTTTTAGATGACTGAAATGGGATGAATCAAGTTTAATGGTTTCAGATAAATGTTTTAACTTGATAGAAGGTGTGGTCAAATTGATTACAATTAAATAATGAAACATATTTTATTTACTCACATCTATATTGTTTATTATACTTATATATACTCTACTATCAAACTAGATATGGCTTTTTACACAATTTTTGGTGGTACACTAAGTTATACTCCCTCCATACTCAGGCTGCCAATAATACGATAGAAAGAATCATTATTTTTTGGTTAAGATAAGGGAAATTAACCCATTATCGAGGGATGGAATGGTATGTAGAATGGATGATGATATTGAGCATTAAATTGGTACCCAACATGGGAAATTTTCAATCTATATTACTTTTTTTCTTTTGGTTATATGGACCCTCATGACATGGTATATTTTTCAATATTTGTTTGTGGGATTTTACTCGGTAATAGGATTTTTACACATGATATAAAGATATTTCTAATTACTGAATTGTATTTTTTTATTTTTTATTTACAGTATTCTATTACTCTAATAAAGAGTAAATAGTCTTCCCATGTATATATTTAGTCCCTTGTTACATGTTAGTATCCTTAGGCATATAGGGATGTACGTCTGAGGTCATGTAAAGAACTGGTTCGGGGTATCAGTTTAGTGGTGTTAGGGCTGGGATGTTATATATATAAATAAAATAAACATCTCACACATGACACACTGATATAAATATTTTTCCAGAACCAAAATATAAAAACATCAATAATAATTCATATAATTAAATTCATGCTCCAACTATAAACAATGGTAGAAAACATGCTAATATAATGTGTAAATTATATCAACTAAAGAAAACCACATAATGTTTTAATAAGTCATTCTCTTTATATATAATGATCACATTATTTAGAAATTTATTTATAAAACCATTTGTTATCCCAATGTAATCCAATGGTAAAATAACACATAACACCAAATACCAATAAAGAGTCAATATGCTACATTAAAAAAATACTTAATCCAAAAATAATAACCACAAGGATTCACATTACCATTTTTCTAAACCTGGAAATCATGATTTAAATTAGTATTCCAATTAAAAAAAATTTAAAATCCATTAGAAATATATCTGTTTCTATTAACAACATGTAATCCTCTAATAATAAGAAAACCAATTTTTACTCATAGAAAAATTCACATTATGAAGAACAATTACTTCCAAAACAATTATACCAACTTTTTCCTCTTATAAAATCATCATTTTTATTTTATCAATCACATAGAATATATAAAACAGAAATTAAAAATTAATGTTCCTTAAAAACAATTATTTCTCTTTCATTTTTATAAATGAGAAACCATCATTCATGGAGAAAATTTAAAATCAAAAAGCAAATACCACATATTTCATTAATATGGATTAAGAACACCATTAAAAGATAAGGAAATGATGTATCTCTTTAAAATCTACAATGGAAGATAAACACCTTCCAAAAAATGTGAAATCATTACCCCTATATTATAAATTATAGAATTATTCCTCAAGGGATGGCTTGCAAACATTAAAAACTGACAACCTTAATTTTGACCAAATGAACCAATGAAAATCATCCTCACATGTCCACTAGGTTTATAAAAAATTATAAAAAGTGAAAAAAACCCCGCAATGGAGGATAATAAAATAAATTAAGTTATCATGACGTTTGATTCAGATGAAGTGCCATCATGAAATGACTCTAAATAAACATGGATGATCTTGGGAGTATGAGAGAACTCACTAAGAGGATCCTTGTTTGGGGTAATATTTATGGGGTAGATATGGTATAAATCACAGAATAAAAATATGATGTAATTAAAGAATTACCCAAAACTGAGTTGGTCTCACGATTCCCTCACATGGATTCCCAAACCGTTCATAGATCGTGAGTTACCAACTACCTCAAAAACCCATACCTCTCCTAGTATTCTCATACAATTTCAAAAATCATGCATAAAATTTTTCAGCTATTCTTTCTAACAAAAAAATGGTTCATAGTTCCTAATGCAAGATTCTTAAACTATTCCCCTAACAATGAACTTCTAGAAAACTATAAACACTCTAAAATTTTCCAACGTGATACCTTGATCCCATGCGATAAATCAGACTCAATGTTCCAGAGAGATAAAGTCTCATTTTCAGGTTTCATAGTCTCTAACACAAGAATCGTCTATATAATATAAGACTCTTTATCCTCAGAAATAATTAAGGAAATTAGAATGGAATACAAAACATGGACTAAAAGGTACCATCTAAATCGATGATTGATATATATTGCTATAGAAAAACATCAAATATGTGATATGTTTCTCCCTTTAACCCCAAAAATCAAGGAATCAGTCACCCAACATGACATCTAACACGTATATGTTAAGAAAAAACATCTCACATGCCTTGGGATGTTATGATGTTCTCAAAAACACCAATTAATAAAAAATATTCTTTAATAAATACTAGAAGTGAATTGTAAAATAGGAATCCTAATCAGATAAGATTCTCTTAGATACAACCAAAAAGTAAACTATATCTCATATATACAACTATCATATCTAGTTGATCAAATAGGTCTCTATGTTCAAAAGTAAATATTTGACCTTACTAATTAAAAATCAAAATATACCCATTTTGAATCTCTACTATGAGGTCACTTTGGTTATTCTATTTTGAATTATATGTTCATTTCATCCAACATACACTCAATAATTCAATGTTCATAAGGGAGACCTATGACTCACTGATGGCCAGCCTTAACCTACTAAAATTTGGAGTATCATAAGAAAAATCACACTATTTCCCTCTTCATGGTAATATACCAATATTTTACCTAGGTTTCATGATTCAACATCACACACCAT
Source organism: Viscum album (assembly GCA_963277665.1). Classification (NCBI taxonomy): domain Eukaryota; kingdom Viridiplantae; phylum Streptophyta; class Magnoliopsida; order Santalales; family Viscaceae; genus Viscum; species Viscum album. Next base: position 1,012,005,911 of record OY728140.1, read on the forward strand.
ATATTGAAAACCCATATCCGGACACATGAATTTCAATATAATCATTTATATAGAGAAAGTATCTTGACATCAAATGTTGTTCTAGAGACTCTATAATAGCATGTAAACACAATCTCCTGATATATCATGAGTTATATCCTTTATAGAGACATCATTCGTGAATTTATATAATATATTAATCTGATAACTAGAAATTGGATAATTTAACATCTTTTATTAATTATTTATATTCTAAATATCTTGGATTAAGATTTTAGATTCTACATAAAAGACCATTTTATAAAAAAAATTACTTTTTGGATTGTGAAATAATTTTAGAAAAACATATATGTCCTAAAATATGAATTTTTGTAATAACAATATTAATTTATAAATATTATTTGAAAATATAAATCCTATGTCTAATATTTTTGGAATTAATTTAAATGTTAAATTAGTTCCAAAATATTTTTTTCTCCTTTTATTAAATCATTTATTATAAAAAGATAAATCATTTTTTAATACTCTTAAATCCACGTAAATTAAATTTATTTTTTAATAAATCCATTTATGTCATCAAAAATTATATCCATGATCATTTTAGCACATATATAAATCTAATTATTAAAAATATTTTTTTCAAAATTAAGTGTATTTATCCTCAAATTAAATTTGAACACATTTAGAAATTTTATTTGAAAGGTTAATTTTAAATTATAAATTTATTTGAATAAAATTAGTTACAATATTAATTCTTAATCTTTTTTTATCAAAATTAATTAATAATATAAAAAGGTTTTGTCATGGTAATTGTAAAAGGGATTAATTTTGTTTAACCTAGTGTAAGAGTACTAAAATATTTTAAAATGTATTTTGAATTTAATGGTTGTTATTTGGATACACAAATACATGTTTCCCATAAAAAAATTTCTTTTTCCCCTTTAAATATTGAATAGTAACCGAACATTAAAGAAAATGAAAGGGTTAATCTCAAAACTACTCGTTTCATCACTTAAAAAAGGGTAACATATTTACCACATCTATAATAAAATATCATATAATTTATCAATAAAAATATTCCATTATACCCCCAAAATAATCTTATACAATGAATATTATCCCATTTTCACTCATGGTTGGCCTAATCCCTTCAAATTGAAGGATCATTCCATGGAAATTTCAACTTTGTGGCATGAGCATTTTCACGTACATAGTTTTCTTTTTAATTATCATATTAAAAATTTATTCTAGAAACATAAGAATAATGATATTATTTTCATTTATATATATTAATTTTTCTATATTATGGATATTATCCTTATTTGTTCATTTACAACATCAATTAACAAAATCAAAATTGGTGTATGTGCGTTGTGCGGACAACCTCATCCATGACATAACATGTTTTTTCCATTCCCTTATTAAATATTTTGATATATATATAGAATTAATTCATAAATATGATTAAAATTATATCATTATGTTTGTGGTATTTAAAATTAGAGATCATATTATTGATATGACCAACAAACATTCATCATTATATTTTTTATTAAAATAAGAAAGCTAGAAGATAAAATTTCTTTAGAATTAGGTAATATTTTCATATCCATTAATTATAATTTTTAATTCTTAAAATTATTGAGTAAAACACTTATAAATACTAAATTGTATAATTATTCTTCTGGTATAATGTTATTTCCATGAAACCACATCATAAGAATTCACTAAATAAGGTTATATTAATGTTTAGGTCAGTTTAACCACCTAGTTGAACAATACATTGCATTTATATAATGGTTGACTCGGAAATATAATTTAATAATATAATAGGATAAAAATGTTTAAATAATTCATTATTTCATTGGGTTATATTTTATAAATATCAAATTCATCAGCTGAGGAAATACCATCTGCACATCATAAATAACAAAAAATTCTTATTAACAACTTCATCTTCAACGTTAAGGGTTAACAGAACTCACGAAAGGAATTAAAAACATTGTAACATTTTATAAGTAATCCCAATTATAAAACATAATACCTAGTAAAAATGAATTTCAGATAACAAAGTAATATGAACACCAATATTTTGAATCTATTATCAACAATCAAAACTACAAACACCAATGTGCACAATGAAAAGAATTCATGTAAAGAATGATTATTTATGATGAGTATGAATATAAATATATATGAATAATGTTCCAAATTAAATTATTAGGATATTAATGTTTATTATACATGTGGGTAAAAATTTTTCTTGTAATTGAAGATAATAAATAAAAGTTTTTCATCTCAAATTCCTCAATTGATGACATAATTTTCATTATGCACCTAACTTCAATTATATGTGGCATATACTTCCTATTTTATTTTTTATATCTTAAGGTTTCTTAATTTATGTAATTTTAATATAATATTTCATTCCCCTATTTCAATAGGGTGGGATTTAATTTTTACTCAAGCCATTAGGGACATATTTCAATCCAAATTGTTATTTAATGAGACTCATGTTATAATCTCCATCCATTATCCTTTGAATGGTACAAATACATCCATGGATAAATTGTTTTGATGATATTCATGAATTTAAAAGGAATTAAAAGTTTATATTTTTATCCCTCAATCATAATCATCATATTCAATAATTACCATTTCTATGGTTTAAAACACATTCAATGTTTTTGATAAATACATATTTCACTATTTTCATACTAAATGTATACATAGATGGATACTGGAATATATATGTCGAAGTATAATTGATTTACCTTCATGTAATCACTTTGATTCTTTTTTGATCAGCAGTTACCAAAATTATCACCACGATTCACAAAACTATGGTCCTTGATTGAGTACATATATAGAAACTTCCATGGGATATGCATTGGAATATTCACACGCACATAATGAACCATGATGAAGGATTTTTTAAAAAATTTCCTTGGTCTTGTACTAGTTAATTCTATTGAACCCAATTATTAGCATCCATGAATAGATAAACACATTGAAGTTACCCTCACCTGAGTGTTTCTTTTATAATGTCACTACTTTTTACATTTATGACACCCCATAACTTCCATGATTATTAAGGGATGTTAGCAAAGATATAAAATTTATTTTTCTAAATTGGTAAGTATTTATTATTTTATTTCAAAATATATCTATGGAAATGTTTTAATTATAAAAAGTCTCCTCATGGAATTAATGACATTTCATTATGACACCTATAGTCAATGAATTTGATGTAATCAGGTGGTGGGTGCGGGTCATATTTATATATCCCCTTAATGAATGAATATCGTTCAGTAGCCAAAATAGTATGGGTTTTGGTGTATACCTCTCTGAATAACAGTGTATGTGTCTTCTTATAAGTCCATGATAGAAGGTTTTGATTTGTGATATTATAAATTCTATTATAATGAGATCAATAATTATTTTTATCCAGGCTTTCATCTAATATATTTGATATATCGTGCCCTATGTATTATTTTTTTAAGGTTTTATATTTCTAATTTTTTAATTCCACAAATCGTATGTATTTTTTATGTTATGTAATATTTCAATGTATGATACTTCTTACAGGGCCTCACATCCAACAATTATTTGTTTTTATTCCCCGAAAAAACCTAAAGGGGGACACTGTGTAATTTTTAGCGATATAATGTAAGGGATATTCATGTTCTCGCACTATATTCATGTTTTATCTTATATATATAACATTTTTTTTAAATATATAACCACTCGTTCTAGTATACCAAACTATTCAATCTGTTGAAAACAATTAATACATTTCCAAAATAATGTAATATAACTACCAACTCTGGGTTTCAGGATTCAGGGATGTATTATTAAATATAAATGTTCTCATTAGTATCTAAGGTCCCATTGTGTGTTGGATTCGAAAAATATAAATTGACCCCCATCACCAAATAATTTGAATCAAAAAAATATATCATCTAAATTGTATCAAAAAGCGAGGAATAAAAGGTAAAGAAGTGAGAATTGACCTATTATGATACTTCTAGACCTATACATGCACCTACATAAATAAGCTTATCAACATAAACTCCCTATTATCCTCTTGAACCACCTAAGAAAAAGTAATCTTACTCATCACAATAAAAATGTTGATCTTTTTCCCTTTTGGTGGATTTTATATCAATGATAAGAGAATAATTATAATCAACTGATCATCTCAAATAAAGTTTTAGGTCACATTGTGAAAATTTATACATGAGGAACATATAGTCTCTATAGACAATAAATATATGAATTATTTTGTTTTAAATTTAAAAATTTATCACATGAACCACTAACAACATCTCTAAATAATGTTTCTATTAAATAATCTTAGGTTTTCACTAATTCTTGGAACAATAATTCACTACACTCTTATCCTACATCAGAACTATTCTAAGACTAAATCAGTATATTTCGATATATAATGTATAATACATACATGGAATAGGATAGGTTGGGATGATAATGGATATCATCATCCATTTCATATTTTAAAAAATATCTCAATGAAAATATACCACCAAAATATTACATCATCATATTATGATTTACCATTAATATTGATGACTGGGAGATATCATGGATAGATGTCAGGTAGTATTTTTAAAACAATATAAAACTATGGATATTAAATATATTCTCGAGTCACTCCGTAAAACTAAATATTTTATATTATATGATTCCATAGGTAGTAATATGTTAGATATCACATCCCCTAAGAAGACGACCCCACATATCCAAACATAAAACATTGATATCAGGGAAGGAATATATTCCTCTCACAATAAACTGAAAAATATATCCATGTGGTGAGAATATCCTCCTTGTGATAGAGATTATACTATAATTTCATCAATAATTATGAAGATGAACAATTATAAATTGGGATGGATGTAAATAGTAATAATATCCATAATCACCACTAGAATGTTTTTATAACCAAACAACATCAAGATATAATCACACAGGTCGTACCAGCTACTAAAATTAGTATAAGCAAAATCAAAGGGTATAACCCTTAACAAATGATAACCATATTTCCAATGGCTCACCTAAACTAATTATATACATAATTTATGTAGTTATAGGGATACATGATCATTACTACCACAAATTTTTCCCTTCAGTAATCCATACAAAACCGAAGGTCACCATCTTCATTTTGATAAAATAAAAAAATTACGCGATGGGGTTATACTCATGTGAACAAACCCCTTTACCTCAATCTTCTATAAATTTTCCTTCATATATCTAAACATTATTTAATCCATCGTGAAAAAAGAAATAGACATGGAATATTTACTAAGAATGAGAGAAGTCTTGAACTCAATAACATTCTTCACATATATCCTATACAAATTCCCTTGAAATCCATCCTATAACTAACAAAAAATAGGTGAACGACTTAATATAAATCTTATTTATATTATTAACAAATTAGAAGGTTTTGGATGGAAATAACACACTACTACACATAGTTTGTGCAAATATAAACTACCGATAAATCCATCTCCCTGGTAGAAGCATAAGAGTCTCCATCTACAGATGTCAAATATACCTCTTAATGATAGCAATCGATGTGTTCATAATAATAAGGAATCCAATCTATCTCAAGGATCACATCAAATCTACAAATATCTAGTATAAATGACTCTCAATAAATCCTATACCTATTAATCATCATAGGCAACTCAGAACACAACTAAATACACATGTATTAGATGCCTAGGAGAGTATCAATAAACATACATCCCATAAGAATAGCCTATAGAAAGTCCCAAATCACTCATAAACTAACAATATGTAAATATATTACATGTAAATATATTAAATAAAATACAATATGGGTTAGATTCAATTATAATTAAAACTTTAATATTATATAGTTTCCTAACCAAGAAGATAATAATTTTCTTAGTGGTCTAAAGAGTACCTAATCCTAAATCCTAATCTTCATTCATCTAGTTCCCAGGAGGGAAATATCCCTACTTCCACTACTATTCCTTAACATAATATTCTTATCCTCCATGTACTATAAGGATAAACTAACTATATAGTCTATAATATTTTGTAAGTCATATCCTTACTACATAATACGTTGTTTTATGAGAACAATATAATATAGACGATCATGGTATAACACCACAGAACCATTTAAAATTCATCAACCCTCCATAGGAATGGTTCCCCCTCAGTATCGTACCACAAATATTTCAAATATTTATTTTCCATCTACTCTTATAACAGATTATTGATTCTTTTACAAACAAGGAATATAATGAAACCTTGACTTTTCTCGACAGTCTGTTTTCTTCCTAGAAATATTCCTTATGTCTACACTCTCAATTTCATGATGAACATCCCTTATCCCTAGAAGAAAAATAAATCTACATAGAGTGTATCGCCTCTATATGATTTATACAATACATATTGTCCTAGTTTAGCATTGTATAAATTAATGGATGGAATGAAAACTCACCCACGATCGAATTAATTTCCCTCAGTCCTTCTAAACAATTGAACCAAATTTTTCCTCTTATAAAATCATCGTTTTTATTTTATCAATCACATGGAATATATAAAACGACAATTAAAAATTAATGTCCCTTAAAACCAAGTATTTATCCTTGATTTTTATAAATGAAAAACCATCAATCATGGAGAAAATTTAATATCAAAAAACAAAGTACCACAAATATCATTAATATTGATTAAGAACACCATTAAAACATAAGGAAATGATGTTACTCTTTAAAAGATACAATTGAAGATAAACACCTTCCACAATATGTGAAATCATTACCCATGTAGTATAAATTATAGTATTATTCCTCAAGGGATGGCTTGAAAACATTAAAAACTAATAACCTTAATTTTTACCAAATGAACCAATGAAAATCACCCTCACATGTCCACTAGGATTATACAAAATTATAGAAAATGAAAAAACCCCTCAGTAGAGGATAATAAGATAAAATAATATCTCGTGACTTTTGATTCAGATGAAGTGCCATCATGAAATCAATCCAAATCAACCTGGATGATCTTGGGAGTGGGAGAGAACTCACTAAGAGCATCATTGTTTGGGGTAATATTTATGGGGTAGCTATGGTATAAATCACAGCATAAAAATATGATGAAATTAATGAATTACCCAAATCTGAGTTAGACTCACGGTTCTCTCACATGGTTTCCCAAACCATTCATAGACCGTACGCTACCAACTACCTCAACATCCCATAGATCTCCTTGTATTCTCATAATATTTCCAAAATCATTCATAGAATATTTCATCTCTTCCTTCTAACAACAAAATAGTGCATAGTTCCAAATGCATGATTCCTAAACTATTCCCCTAACACTGAACTTCTAAAAAACAAAAAACACTCTAAAATTTTCCAACGTGATACCGTGATCCCATGAGATAAATCATCCTCAATGTTATAGATAGATAAAGTCTCATTTTTAGGATTCATAGTCTCTAACACAATAATCTTCTCGATAATATAATACTCTTTAACCTCAGAAATAATTGAGGAAATTTGAATTTACTACTAAACATGGGCTCAAAGGTACCCTCTAAATCAATGATTGATATCTATTGTTATAGAAAAACATCAAAAGTGTGATATGGTTCTCTCTTTAACCCCCAAAATTGAGGAATCAGTCGCACAACATGACATCTAACACGTATATATTTTGAAAAAACATCTCACTTGCCTATGGATAGTATGATGTTCTCAAAAACCCAAATTATTCAAAAAAATTCTATAATACATACTAGATGTGAATTGTAAAATGGGAATCCTAATAAGATAAGATTCTCTTAGATACCACAAAAATGTAAACTATATCTCATATATACAACTATCCAATCTAGTTGATCAAATAGGTCTCTTTGTTCAAACAGAAATATTTGACCTTTCTAAATAAAAATCAAAATTTAAATTTTCTTCAACACTACAATGAGGTCACTCTGTTTATTCTATTTGGAATTATATGACCATTTCATCCAACATACACTCAATAATGCAATGTTCATAATGGAGACCTATGAGTCACTAATGGCCAGCCTTAACCTACGAAAATTTAGAGTATCATAAGAAAAATTACACTATTTCTTTCTTCTTGATAATATACCAATATTTTACCTAGGTTTTACGATTCAACATCATACACCATAGATGGAAAACCCATATCCAGACACATGAATTTCAATATAATCATTTACATGGAGAAAGTAACGTGACATCAAATGTTGTTCTAGAGACTCTATTATAGCATGTAAACACCATCTCCTAATATTTCATGTGCTATATCATTTAAAAAGGTGTCATTCAGGAATTTATAAAATATATTAATCTTATAATTTGAAATTGGTGAAAGTATCATCTATTATTAATATTTTATATTCTAAATATCTTGGATTAATTTTTGAGATTCTACATCAAAGATCATTTTATTAAAAAAAATTACTTTCAGGAATGTTAAATAATTTTAGAAAAAAATTTAGGTAATAATATATGAATTTTTTTAATAAAAATATTAATTTAAAATTATTATTTGAAAATATAAATCCTATTTATATTATTTTGGAAATAATTAAAATGTTATATTACTACCAAAATATTTTTTTCTCCTTTCAATAAATCAATTATTATTATAAGAGAAATCTTTTTTTAATTATGTATAATCCATGTAAATTAAATTTATTTTATAATAAATCCATTTATGTCATCAAAAATTATATCCAAGATCATTTTATCACATATATAAATCTAATTATTAAAAATATTTTTTTCATTTTTTTTTCAAAATTAAGTGTATTTATCAACAAATTAAATTTGAACACATTTAGATATTTTATTTTAAAGGTTGATTTTAAATTTTAAATTTATATGAATAAAATTAGTTAAAATCTTAGTTCTTAATATTTTTTATAAAAATTAATTAATAATATATGAAATTTGTTGTCATGGTAATTGTAAAAGGGTTTAATTTTGTTTAACCTAGTTTAAGAGTACTAAAATATTTTAAAATGTCTTTTGAATTTAATGGTTGTTATTTGGATCCACCAATACATGTTTCCCTTAAAAAAATTTCTTTTTCCCCTTTAAATATTGAATAGTAACCAAACATTATAGAAAATGAATGGGTTAATCTCAAAACTACTCGTTCCATCACTTAAAAAATGGTAACATATTCACCACATCTATAATAATATATCATATAATTTCTTAATAAAAATATTCCATTATACTCTCAAAATAATCTTATACAATGAATATTATCGCATTTTCACTCATGGTTGGTCTAATCCCTTCAAAATGAAGGATCCTTCCACGGAAATTTCAACTTTGTGGGATGCCTATTTTCACATACAGAGTTTTCTTTTTAATTATCATATTAAAAATTTATTCAAGAAAGATAAGAATAATGATATTATTTTCATTTATATATATTAATTTTTCTATATTATGGGTATTATCATTATTTATTCATTTACAACATCAATTAATAAAAACAAAATTGGTGTATGTTCTTTGTGCGGAAAACCTCATCCACGACAAAACATGTTTTTTCCATTCCCTTATTAAATATTTCGATATATATATATATATAATTAATTCATAAATATGATTAAAATTATATAATTATGTTTGTGGTATTTAAAATTAGAGATCATATTAATGATATGGTCAACAAACATTCATCATTATATTTTTTATTAAAATACGAATGCTAGAAGATAAAATGTCTTTAAAATCAGGTAATATTTTCATATCCATTAATTATTATTTTACATTCTTAAAATTATTGTTTAAAAAAATTATAAATACTAAATTCTATCATTATTATTCTTGTATAATGGTATTTCCATGAAACCACATCATATGAATTCACTAAATAAGGGTATATTAATGTTTAGGTCAGTTTAACCACCTAGTTGATCAATACATTGCATTTATATAATGGATGACTCGGAAATATAATTTAAAAATATTATAGGATAAAAATGTTTAAATAATTTTTTCTTTCATTGGGTTATATTGTATAAATATCAAATTCATCAGCTGAGGAAATACCATCTGCACATCATAAATAACAAAAACTTTCTTATTAACCACTTCATCTTCAATGTTAAGGGTTAAAAGAACACATGAAAGGAATTAAGAACATTGTAACATATATTAAGTAATCCCTATTATAAAACATAATACCTAGTAAAAATTATTTTCAGATAACAAATTAATATGAACACCTATATTTTGAAACTATTATCAACAATCAAAACTATAAAAACCAATGTGCACAATGAGAAGAATTCAAGTACAGAATGATTATTTATGATGAGTATGAATAGAAGTATATATGAATAATGTTCCAAATTAAATTATTAGGATATTAATGTTTATTATATATTTGGGGAAAATGTTTTCTTGTAATTGATGATAATAAATAAAAGTTATTCATCTTAAATTCCTCAATTTACGGCATAATTTTCATTATGAACCTATTTTATTTTTTATATCTTATGGTTTCATAATTTATGGTATTTTAAAATCATATTTCATTACCCTATTCCAATAGGGTAGGATTTAATTTTTAGTTAAGCCATTAGGGACGTATTTCCATCCAAATTGTTATTTAATGGAACTCATGTATTAATATGTTTCCATTATCCTTTGTACGGTAAAAACACTTCCATAGATAAATTTTTTTGATGGTATTCATGAAATTAAAGGGAATTAAAAGTTTCTATTTTTATCACTCAATAATAATATTTATATTCAATAATTACTATTTCTGCGGTTTAAAACCCATTCAATATTTTTGATAAATAAAAATTTCACTATTTTCTTACTAAATATATCCATAGATGGATACTGGAATATATATGTTGATGTTTAATAGATTTACCTTCAGGTAATCACATTGAAACTTTTTTGATTATCAATTACCAAATTATCACCACGGTTCACAAAACTATGGTCTTGGATTGATTACATAGATAGAAACTACCAAGGGATATGCATTGGAATATTCGCACACACATAATGAACCATGGTAAAGGAATTATTAAAAAATTCCCTTGGCCTTCTACTAGTTAAATCTATTGAACCCAATTATTAGAATCAATTAATAAAAAAAACATTGAAGTTACCCTCACCTGAGTTTTTCTTTTATAATGTTACTACTTGTTAGATTTTTGACACCCCATAACTTCCATGATGATTAAGGGATGTTAACGAAGATATCAAATTTATTTTTCTAAATTGGTATGTATTTTTTATTTTTATTTCAAAATATATCTATGGAGATGTTTTATTTATCAAATGTCTCCTCATGGAATTAATGAAATTTCGTGATGACCCTTATATTCAATGAATTTGACGTAATCAGGTGGTGTGTGGTGTTCATATTTATATATTCCCCCAATGAATGAATATCATTCATAAGCCAAAATAGTTTGGGTATTTGTGTATACCTCTCCTCATAACAAGGAATGTGTCTTCTTATAAGTCTACGATAGAAGGTTTCGATGTGTGATATTATAAATTCCATCATAATGAGATTAATAATTATTTTTATCTAGGTTTTCATTTAATATCTTTGATATATCATGCTTTATGTATTACTTTTTTAAGTTTTTATATTTTTAATTTATTCATTCTTCAGATCTTATGTATTTTTTATGTTATGTAATCTTTCATTGTATGATACTTCTTACAGGGTATCACATCCCACCCTTATTTGTTTTCATTCCCCAAAAAACCATAAAGGGGGACTATGTGTAATTTGTTGTGATATAATTTAAGGTTTATTCATGTTCTCGCACTATATTCATGTTTTATCTTATGTATTTGAAATTTATTTTAATTATATATCCACTCATCTCAGTATACCAAACTATTCAATCCATTGAAAAAAATTAATACATTGCCCAAATATTGTAATATAACTACCAACTCTGGGTTTCAAGATTCAGGGATGTATTATTAAATATAAATGTTCTCATTAGTATCTAAGGTCCTATTGTGTGTTGGAATCGAAAAATATATATTGAACCCCATCACTAAATAATTTGAATCAAACAACTATATCATCTAAATTGTATCAAAAAGTAATGAGGAAAAGGTCAAGAAGTGAGAATTGACCTATTATGATACTTCTAGACGTATACATGCACATAAATAAGTAATCTCATCAACATCAACTATCTATTATCCTCTTGAACCACCTAATACAAAGTAATCTTACCCATCACAACATAAATGTTGATTTTTCCCTAGTGGGGGATTTTATATCATAGATAATAGAATAATTATAATCAACTAATATTCTCAAATAATGTTTTAGGTCACATTGTGCGAATGTATACATGAGGAAGATATAGTCTCTATAGACAATAAATATAAGAACGATTTGGGTTTAAATTAAAAAAGTTATCACATGAACCACAAAAAACAACTCTGAATAACATTTCTATTATTTAATCTTAGGTTTTCAATGCTTCTTGGACCACTACACACCTATCCTTCATCAGAACTATTCTAAGACTGAATCAGGATGTTTCTACATATAATGTATAATACTTACATAGAATAGGTTAGGTTAGGATAGTAATGGATATCATCCTCCTTTTCAAATTTTAAAAAATATCTCATAGAAAATATACCAGCAAAATATTACCTCATCATAGCATGATTTACCATTAACATTGATGATTGGGAGATTTCATGGATGGATCTCATGTAGTAACATTCAGAAAATATAAAACTATGGATCTTAAACATATTCTCGAGTCACATATGAAAACCAAATATTTTACCTTATATGATTCCAAAGCTAGTAATATGTTATATATCACATCCCCTAAGAAGAAAACCCCACATATCCAAACTTGAAACATTTATATCATGGTAGAAAGATATTCCTCTCACAAAAAACTGAAAATTATATTCATGTGGTGAGAATATCCTCCTTGTGATTGAGAGTATACTATAATTTCATCAATAATCATGTAATGAACAATTATAAATTGGGATGGAAAGAAATAGTTATAATATCTATAATCACCACTAGAATGTTTCTAAAACCAAACAACATCATGATATAATCACACAAGTCATACCTGCTACTAAAAATTGTACAAGGAAATTCAAAGTGTATCACCCTTAAAAAATGATAACAATATTTCCAATGGATCACCTAAACTAATAATATAGGTTATGTATGTAGTTAAAGGGATAGATGATCATTACTACCACAAATGTTTCCCTTCAGTAATCCATACAAAACTGAAGGGAACCAACTTCATTTTGGTAAAATAAAAAATTTACATGATGGGGTTATTCTCATGTGAACAAACCCCGTTAACTTAGGGTTCTATAAATTTTCCTTCATATATCTAAACATTATTTAATCCATCATGCATAGAGAAATAGACATGTAATATTTACTAAGAATGAGAGCAGTCTTGAACTCAATGTCTTTCTTCACATATAACCTATACAAATTCTCTGGAAATCCATCCTATAACTGATAAAAAATAGGTGAACAAATTAATATAAATCTTATTTAAATTCGTAACAAATTAAAATATGTTGGATGGAAATAACATGCTACTACACATAGTTAGTTCCAAAATAAACTACCCATATATACAACTCCCTAATATAAGAAAAAGTGTCTCCCTCTACCGATGTCAAATGTACCTATTAGTGATAGGAATTGATGTGTTCATAATAATAAGTCATCAAATCTATCTCAAGGGTCACATAAAATCTAAAAAAATATAGCATAATTGACTCTCAATAAAGCCTATACCTATTAATCATGATAGTCAACTCAAAACTCATGTAAATACACATTTATTAGATGCCTAGGGGAGTATCAATAAACAAACATCCCATAATAATTTCCTATATAAAGTCCCAAATCACTCATAAACTAAAAATATGTAAATATATTAAATGAAAATATATTAAATAATATACAATATATGTTCTATTCAATTATAATCAAGAACAATAATATTAAATAGTTTCTTACCCAAGCCAATAATAATTTTCTTAGTGGCCTAAAGAGTAGCTAATCCTCAAACCTAATCTCCATTAATCTAGTTCCCATGAGGGAAATATCCCTATTGGCACTATTATTCCTTACCCTAATATTCTTTATCCTTTATGGACTATATGGATAAATTAAATATATAATCTATAATATTTCGGAAGACATATCCTTACTACATAATAGGATGTTAAATGAGAACAATATAATACATATGATCATGGTATAATAACACAGAACCATTGAAAATTCATCATCCATCCATAAGATGGTTCCCCCTCAGTATCCTACAACAAATATATTAAATATTTATTTTCCATCTACTCCTATAACAGATTATGGATTCCTGTACTATCAAGGAATAAAATGAAACCTTGAATTTTCCTGATATTCTTTTTTCTTCCTTGCAGGATTCCTCATGTCTACACTCTCAATTTCATGATGAATATCCATTATACATAGACGAAAAATAAATAAACATAGAGTGTTTCCCCTCTATTTCATTTCTAACACACATATTTTCCTATTTTATCCCCATATAAATTAATTGATGGAATGAAAATTCACCCGCTATTGCATAAATTTAGCATGCACCTTCTAAAAATACCCAACCTTGGAAATCACATCAACAAACATGGGTAAATAATGAAATAGTTCGGTAATGTTTTCCGTTCACTGTAAAACTAATATTAATATTTCTAATATATGTAATTTTATTTATTTATTTATCTAGACATATCTACCATTAACGTCTCATGGAAAAATAGTATTATAAAAAACATAGATTTCATTTTATGTCATGTGTGCACATTGGTCAAGCTAAATAAGAAAATCTCCCCCATTATTGTCTAGTCTATTAATAATATTAGAGTTTGGATTCACCCACCAATTTGAGAGAATAATGATCTAGTAAAATATAGTATACGTCTACCATATCCAAAAAATGATTGTTCAGAATTCATTGTCATCAAAAAATAGTGGTGGATGCTACAATTGGAACCCTTTTCCCATGTATAACATAGAAAAATTTTCCCCTTATGACCCATGTTTTGATTTTTTGTCTTATTAGAAACTACATTATACATTAGATTACATTTTTATTCGATTAATTTAATATTAATTTAAATAAATGATTACAAATTGGTTTTCCATCTATATAAAATTTATTTTAGAATATTAATGAGTGTATGTTGAATTTAAAAGTGGGGTAGGAGCACCCTACTATGATTATAATTTATAAATTCCATGATGATATTATTCTATCTATTTCTATATCTGGATATCAAATTGTGGTGTGGAGAAAATTATTTTAACTAATAGGTGTGATTACTTATACGTAGATGAGGAATCATATCATGAAGTTAATTCTACACAATCTCCAATATGAGAGATCATGAGAACAATCCACCAGTACATATTCATCATGTTTATGTGTCATCATATATTCATATTTGAGACTATGTGTAATAGACCATATACATTATGATTGTTATTAATGAAATCCATGACTCGTGAACTTATATTTTCTAACCAAAACTATGAATCCATGTGTTTATGGGATACATGATATGTTGGGTACTTTAGGAATCAAATGTTAATAATTAATATGGAAAGGAAGAATTAGCCAGATCTATATATACGAAAGATATTATCTCATCCCTTGGATAGAGTTGGGATAATCACATTTAATTCCATATATATTTTGAAATAATGAGTTTATTTCAAATAGTCAATGAATGGTGTATCACACATATCGGTTGATGACATATGAGTGAAACATTCTCAGTAAGATGCTACAGAAATTGGATTATCTTACAATGAGGGAACTCATAAGTAGTATTTCACATAGTGAAATTACCTTTGTTTTATTTTAGGTTCATTTACATATTTAAAGAAATTAATCTTTGACATTACGCATGTCCACCTAATAATAATGATAAATAAGCCTAGAAGGTCACATACTATGTGTTTTTGTTTACCTCAATCAAAATCAATTTTAGTTTAATTATTAGAATAAAAATTATTATCAAACCTGATTAATAATTAAATTTAAAATCAATTTAACAAAAATATTTATTCTTAACGTAATATAAAATAATTTATTTATTTATACACAATTTATTTAATTACCTGAATATTTAATTAATATTTATTCTCTAAAATGTCAGTAAAGTATTTTTTACTAAATATTTAATATGAATTTATTCTCCACACTGTGAATAAAATATTTATTTTAGGAATAAAAATTTAATTAAAATTTTATTTGGCTATTCGATAAATGCCAATCAGGCCAACTGAAATAATATTTTTTTCATCTTTAAATAATAATGTAGAGTTTATAACATAATATTTATCATTTCAGTTGTTTTTTTACACCATAAAATATTAATTTTATTATTTTTAAATGGTGTGGTTTTTTATGAGGTTTATCATATTATATAATGTTAATTTTTTAATTAAATAATATTTTTAGTTTAACCATTAACTATAAATATATAATTATGTATTTTGTGTATATGTTTTTTGAGATAGATCATAATTGATAACCATTGTGCGTAATGACACTTGTATCACTCAATCAATACAGATGAATACAATATATTTTCTCATCCCTCTTCATTACTCTCATGAACGAGGTGAAATGATGATTCATTAATTCAAAAAGAATTTTCAAAAAGATCCATGTGGACATTGAAAATAAACTATGATTTCACTTAATAATGGATCATTAGTGTTTGATTATCAAAGGGATAAACGTAATTTAACTCTATGCGGATTTAACACAGTCATCCTATAAGCTCAATGATTGTAAACTAAAAAATTATTTACATGATCAATACAATCATTGAAGAATGAGATTGTTACTGATGTATTATTTCTTATGGCTTATATTAAATTAATTATAAATTTGACATTAAAAATTCTCTACGTGGTTTTAGCTTCTTTTATTTCAATTTTCATAAAAAAATTCAATCTGATGGACATTCTTATATGGTGAAATATGTGAATGAACCATTAAATTTGTCAATTATAGTGTCGATATTAGCCTAGATAATCACTTTTTATTTTTTAGAAACCATCAAGGGGAATCAAGGAGGTCACGTTCAATTTTTTTATCATTAAACAATTAAGAGATAAAATTAATTTCATGTTTTAACACGTTTTGAATTCATTTTCAATATATATTCTTCATTTCACATTTGTATTACCAATATCAGATTATAATTAATGAAGATCACATATGCAGAATCCATCAAATGGTGAAATAATTCTATATTTATAATAAAATCTACATGGGATGTAATTCATTTTTATATATCATTTATCCTTGTTCATTTCACATAGACACCAATGTGCACTTATAGCCATTGTGTAATTAGTACACACACTGTGCAATAAAGGATTCTTTTTTTGACCAACCATGATGTTAAGAATACATTTTAAAGTAAACACTGTGTAGATTGACTAAACATCATGTTCTCCATGTGTTTTCATGGTGGAAAACATGGTGTCAAACAACATGGTGTAATTATTACAACATGTGTATTCAATTCATTTTATATATGGGTTATCAGACATAATGTATAAAGTTTTTATTTTTATCCATTATAATTTTCTTTTACATCATAAATGTCACTGAGAACTACATGATGAGTCCCTAGTCATGTACTTGGAATATTTAATGCATAGAATTATATACCTTATTGATGGGTTTCTCATGCCATGTACTTTATTAGATTACATAATAAAACTAAATTTGATTAATTACTCCATAAAATCTAACCATCCTATGTTATATGGATCATTAATTTCAAACTACACACTATTCATTGAGTTTTTATATTATATTAAAAAAATGATTAACTCTTCATAATATTTGAATCTATGAATCATGTGTGGTTATTTTATAATAAATAGTAAACATATTAAATTACAAAATCTATATAATTTTCATGTGTTCAGTGTTGAATTGAATAGGAACTACAATTTGTGACATTATGAGACATGCCACATACACATTATGTTGTATGAATGAATTCGTTTCAATTAAAACAATGATTTCTACTTTAAATAGGTAATCACTGAGTTCCTATAAGAACATTATTTACTACTACATTATTTGCTTTTAGATAAATTTACATTATTTATTTATTTTTAGATATTATGTAATATTTTAATTTCTGGAAATTACATCACGTAATATAAACTGAATCTATTGATTAATAAGAAAATTAAATATATTAATTCAGGTGTTTTTTATAAAACTAATTGAAATTAATTAATTCAATTTCTTTTAAATGTGTAATCATTTCATGTCTATGAATGATCATGATCATCAATAGACCTATGTAATGGGTGATTTTATTTAATTTCATTTTATTATAATGTTTTCCAATAAATTGGTATTAAATAATATTTAATGGAATGTGATTCATCCCTCCCCCTTTGATTACATTGGACCTTCATTTCCAATGACGTTTTATGTAATTCCCATTAACCAATAATTTTCTTCCAGTTTCCATTATGTGATTTATTAAACACGTATAATAAAACAAGTTTATGAAGGTCCAATAAGTCAGTTTAAAATAGAGACAAGGAAGAGGTTTTTCTATATGAAACATAGATGAAACCAGTATGTATGATACATAGGTTCATGTATGGGATGTTTCAACTCATTCTAAGTCTACAAT
Source organism: Viscum album (assembly GCA_963277665.1). Taxonomy (NCBI): domain Eukaryota; kingdom Viridiplantae; phylum Streptophyta; class Magnoliopsida; order Santalales; family Viscaceae; genus Viscum; species Viscum album. Next base: position 1,012,024,681 of record OY728140.1, read on the forward strand.
ATAGATTTTATCACTAATGTAAAAGGTTTATTTACCATCTTCTAAAAAAATTGTGCATTTCATAACCTCATGATCATATCACTCATTTATTTTATATTATTTCTATATTATACATGATTTATATAATAGATTCATGTTGGAGATCACATAAAAATAAATCCAAACGTGTAAAGATAAAATTAATTTTAATGGGTTTTGTATAAATTTTTTATTATTATATGTTTAATCCCTAAAGTAAAATCAAATTTATATTAAAAGGGAAACTAAATGATAAAAAAATACACCTAAAGAATAAAATCTTTCATATTAATATTAATTCAAAATAATCCTTCCATTACATGATTTGGAATTACAAAAATTATTGGCCCATTTTGGGACATATAATGCTATCAATGAGTTATGTCAAATGTTTTGGATTGACATAGTCAATTTACATCAAAAGAAGTAACCCATACAAGACATGATGTATCTTGGATGAAATTATTGATGACATCCATGAAATGGTGTTTTTATTGGGGAGTCCACTAAAAAATCAAGAAGCTAAAATCCTATACTTTGTAATGAGCAACCAACCTCAATTATTTTGTGTAATTTACCAAGATAACACTCAATTTATTAGAATAGTAAAATAGATTCTTTATACATGAACTTTCATGATTCTAGGCATTCTAAATCCAATGTTAAGGGTTATTGAGACATGATAAAATATTTGGAGACTTCATATAATTGAAATTATTATATATAAAATAATTTTTAATTAAGTAATTTATTAATCATTTTTTTAAATATTTTTGAATGAGGAATTTGAGATCATAAAACCACTACGATCATTTATTAACATAGGGTATACCCTTTCAAATATAAATTTATATATCAGAAATAATTAATTATATGATACATTATTAATAGAAAATTTATATTATGTATTTGATTGCATAATCCTTTACCATACTCTTGACATACAAAAAATATTCAAAGGTGGAAGAATGAATATGAAGTTATTTTCTTCTTATGTTGAAGGAAGGTACATTCGAAATGAAATTGCGATGAATTAAAGAAGTAATAAGATTAATCCACTTCGTGTATATTAATATAGTTTCAATTTAGAAATGTGTAATAAAAATGTTATATTAAACATGTATTAAAATACAGTAAATGATCATTAATATAAAGGTTATAGAGTAAACTAAAAAGAAACTAAGAACGTATGATTTGCACATAATCTAATAAGTGCTCATTTCATCTCATTTACAAATTGGTTTTTTGATGATTGTCATAAATTTTACAAAAAAACATCTCAATGTACTTATAGACACCATGATTCATTATTCGACATTTCTAATAACTGTTTTTAAGGTACATAATTAATAAATTAATTATTAGTAACTATTTTATAATAAAAATCTATCATAATTAATGGATGATATAATGTATAAAATTGTTACCCAACTATGGAAAGATAATTATTTGTAAAATAATATTAATTTTTTTTAGTTTTCAATAACATCTATTTAATTATTCATTGAGCTAAGATACAACATATTCAAAAAAGTAATTGTCATGTTTTAGATTAAGAACCCATTAAATTAAAGTTATCAACAATGATTTTATAGATGGTTCAACCATTTCATGTGACCTATCTTAATGCTAAAGGTAATTTAATACATGTTGTATTTTTTTTTAAAAAAACAATAAGTTTTCAAATAAGAAAATGAGTGCACGTGGTAAATATTTAGGAATCTCTGAAAATGTTTAATTGATAACATCTGATCAAACTAATAATTAATCATATATGTGGAGTATAGGTATTCCCAAACTCAAATTTCCATATATATATATATATATTAATGTTAGTATGGTATTAAAATAATGATCAATGATGATTCTTATATATATTTTTATATTCGATATTTTGATTCAAAAACTGAATTGAAAATAAAATTGAAACAAAAAACCCCATGCCAAATATATTTTATAGGGGATATCATATCAATTATGATATTATAATAATGCATTTGGAACCATTATTTAGTTTTCAAGATCTTTTTGTTAACATCTAGATTTACCGACAAACTAATAACAAAAAATATGATTCCTCTGAGATAATAAGTCTAGATCCACTGAGGACATTAATGCCTAGTATTGACTATCTATATTATTGTAATAGAATCATATCTCATTAATAATAGATTTTGTAGAGTTAACGAATTTAGGTTAAGGATCTCAATTTATGTGGGTGGGATAATGAAAAATGGACACAGTTTAGCATAGTGGGAGAAGTAGTTTGAGAGTCAAAAAATGTAACAACCTGGGTACTTAATATATAATTGACAATAAACATAATTTCTCACTTTAGTGTTTTTAATTTTGATAATATAACATACACGGTTGCGATCAGAAATAAGTTTGGAGTCTGATAAGACAAACATAATTTTTTTAATTGTAACCAAAACTTATTAATAGTAACCTACACTTATGAATACTAGTATGACCTTTATGAATATTAAAATATCCGAACTAATAGTAACATTACCCATGAATCATTAAATAAAATTTAGGCATCTTATAAGTTACAATTTGACTATAGGCAAAGTATTGGTGTTTCTATTAATCATAAATAATTAATTACAAATATTAATTAATTTAAAATAAAATTTATTTACCTAAAATGTTATCATAAATTAACAATTCTATTTCTTTTGGGTTTTCATATAATTCTATAGAACCTTATGTAATTTTTAAAATCCCTATGAAATCTCTTTTAATTTTAATATCAGTATTTTACAAGTATATTATGATTTTAATTAAAAATTAAATTAATCATATTTAGAAAATTATCATTAAAAAAGTACTTAATTTTTTTGATTCATCATGTTAAAAAATGTATTGGGTGATTTCTTTGGATTTTACTGAAATACATCAATTTTCGGGTGATTAGTAAAAATACAGTTTTTTCACATAACCAGTATATCATAAATTGAGTCATTCATGATGAAATGATGACATAATCTTTGTAGAACATCAAATTACGACAATGATATATTTAATTTCATAAATATTTCCTCAAAATTCTATAAAATAAATTTTCAAACCTAAAAAGCACGTTCCAAAACCTAAAATCAAAAAGTGATTCATTAAAGTATAATTTTATCTCTCTTTTCACAATCCATTTAAAAAATTAATGAATTTGAATTATAAAGATTATTTATAGTATAAGAATTTATATTATATTAATATTAGACTTATGTTGTCAAAAAAATTCTATTACAATTATAACATTTGACATATTATTTTATTTATTATTTTATTCTAAAAAACCCCTCATCATGTATAAATATCCCCTCTCCCTCCCCTTTCTAAACCATACCTATCATGCAATTAGCATAATATAATTTCAGAAATATTACCTCCCCAATATCCTTCCCCATGTACAAGTCCTTATGGACTTAAGCAAAGGCCACAATCAACATCCTTAAGGGGGATCTAAAATAGAAGAGATCAAGATGTAAGAAATCCTCTTCCTTTTTCATGTGTTTGTATTTCCCTTCATTTTCTTTTATTATATTCTCTTCCACTTATCATATAAATTAGTCTTGAAATCTACAAGAATATTGTATATTATTTATTTTATATTGGTCATGGAAAATTCATCATTATTATTTTTCTCCACTTATACTTATTCATGGAATAAAAACATTGTATGTGATGTCTCAAATTACCAACATCATAGATGATGTGATTTCAATTTTCATTAATTTAGTCAAGTCTAGTAATAAAACCATTTTTTTGGTCGAACCAGGTTAAAAATATTTTTATTATTTCTCATTCATGGTTTAGTAATCCTTTTGTAAACATGGTTTTAATGTATAAAATAAAATGAGGTCATTAAGAATAATGAATCACAAAAATGATCTAAAAGAACATCATTAATGTTTTAACTAATAAATCTTTCTTGCATCAGAATTAAAATTAATAAATTGTATAATTAAGTTTATAGAATCATGTAAATAAAAATTCATTAAAATTCTGGAGTTTCTTTTACATCTATAATAAAAATCCATTACAAACCGGTCATTGAAACCATGTGATGTGCGCACCCAAAACAAGGTAAATAACAATGTATTATTAATGAATGTGTGGAATGATGTTATAAAGTGATCATATAAGATGTTATAAACATGAAAATGTTTTTTAAAAATCATAATAGCAATATTTTAACCATTATACAAAAGGATTGAATGCATTTTGAGGAATTCGAACATGAGGTAAGGGATTATCTCTCTCTCAATTTTATTCAAGAATCCCCTCTATGTTTTTTCCATTTATTTTTAATTCCGAATGATGGGGTATGTCGTATCATGTCACCTATACTTCCCTTATTATATATTGATGATTATATATCAAAATATATATCATTATCCCCTCCCATTTACACCCGATAACATTTATAAATTTCATAAGTGAATTTTAATCCCAATTTACATTCATTGGGTTCATCATCAATGTAAATGATTTTTATCATTCTAAGATGACGTGTTAAATGAAATTTGATTATATAATGTTGTATAATCTGAATTTATTTTATATATTCATATTTCCTTCATTTAATCAATTCCCTCTTCATTGTTATGGAATTTGTAAAGGACCTCCCTCTTAAACTCCTTTTAAATGTCTCTTTTATGAAATCCAAAGAGATTGTCTTTTATAACCCAAGTGTAATATTATGATTTCGTGATGTTTTATTACCATAGTGTTTCACATATATGTTTTTATGGATTTTTTTAATAATAATATTTCATTATAATTTTTGGAGTGTTTATTTTTTAGGAGTAATTTTTACAAGAAAATGGTGTTTGGAGTTGTTAATGTGTTTTTCTTAAGGGTGTATATGAGTTATGAAATGTTTTATTCATGGTATGTTCCTTGTAAATTATTTATGTTTGGTTGAGCCCATTATAAGTCATGATATGATGGTTGATCCCCATTATAGATCATGATATGTTTGGTTGATCCCATTAAATCTCAAGATATAATATGTAAGACCTATTATAGCTCTCCAATATATTGGGTACTCTGGAGAAGTATGTTGACCAAATTTTTATTCCAAGTGTAAGGATGAATGTAATAATGATATGGTAAATGTGTCCCAAGGAAACTATAGTAGAATTATATGCATTATTTTTCTATGATATGGAATTTAATTTATTTTTATGTTATCACTTGACAAATGAAATCTCTCGTTATATTCATTACATAGTTTTGTATTCATCCCATGTTTTTTAATGTTTTTAAAGGATATAAGTATGGGTATGAGTATAAAGGGAGTCATGGGGGATGTTATGATGATTTTTGAATGAAATCAGGTTTTATGTTTTATTGTTTTATACTTTGAAAAAAATAGATACTATTTTTAATAGAATCTTATTTGTATGAATACGGTATGTAATGTATTTAATATATCCAGACTCTCTTAAACTATAAAATACAAAAGATCCCTAATGTGTAATAAAATTATGTTCTAAAGTAAAATTCATGATGATGAAATGTTTTACGTTCGGTTCATGATAGTTGGTATCAAAGGATGGTTTAGATAACTTTAGCGGTTAGAATAATGTTAATTCAATACCTTATATGATTTTTAATTTGTGAATAATTTAAAATTAAATAGAATTTGAAGGATATCATGTTGCTTCATCTAAGATATTTTTGTTCATACTGCCTTTCCACAGAAGAAATAGGGATCCTGATGTAGGAAGGTTCTAAGAGTCTAATATATGTCCAAATTTGTAGCCTGGAATAGTGGGAATCCGAACGAAGCAGTTTGGGAAATCCGTTGTATAGTTAATTCAAGAGATAAATGGTGGTGGTATCTGTGCATGAGAGGAACCTGAACTACCATGAGGGAATAATTCTATTGTGAATCATTTCATAAGGCAGCATCCTGCAGCATTTAGTGAAACTGTAGATCCAGTGATTTCTGAGGGATGGACTATTGCTCTGAAAATAATATTTTATGTCATGGATTGTTCAGAAATTTAAAAGGTAATAATGGAAATTTATCATTTTAAAGGTGAATCTGATCAGTGGTGGTCTCTACTTAAGTATTCAAGATAAAAATATGATCTTGATAGTCTGAATGGGATGATTTTAAGAATATTTTTATGGAAAAATATTTTCCTAAAACTGATTGACTCCGAATGAAGAAACAGTTCATCGAATTGAGACATAAAGACCATGAATATGTTGCTATATATGATGCCAATATAACAAGACTGGCCAGGTACATACTGAATTTAACGCAGATCACTGACAGTAAAATTAAAATATTTTACTATTGTTTGAAACAGTTTATTCCAGGGAAATTGGATTCACAAGATTCTAAAAGTAATGAGAAACTAGTTCGATGAGATGAAAAAGTTACGATGGAGTATACTGATAAGTAAGTGCCTCGTGATGAAAAAATAAGAAGCGTTCGAGTTGGTAGGATATGGGGAAGAACTCATCAATGAAGTATGGAGGTATGAAAATGAATTTCCCTTATTGATAAAAGTGTGGGAAAAAGCATCATGTAGAATGCCTTATGAATTATGGGAAGTACAATCGATATGGAAGGTTGGGGAACATGTCTCGTGAATTCAAGGAAAGTGATGCAAAAAGTAATGGGAAGATGGTGGTGATATACTTAAACTATAAAAAATTGGGTCATTACGCTAGTGTTTTTCCAAAGTTACTCACTTGGGAAATAAATTATCAATATTGGATTCAAAAGGGTGTAGAAATATACTTTGTGACTACTTCTGTAATTGTTGAGTCGTCAAATGAAGTGGTGCAAGGTACATTATTTATTTACACACGTTTTTCTAATGTCTTGTTTGATACGGGGTCTACACATTCTTCCATCACTGAGATATTTTCAGCCAAATTGGAATTAAACCTCAAGAAATGAATCTAGAACATATGGTAAATAAATTTAGACGATGTATTGTGGAAAAAATAAATTATATGATACTGCCTATATTTTTATGTGGAAAGAGATTACCTGCGAACCTTGTTGTTTTTCCTCTATTAGAGTTTGATGTTTTTTTGGGGATAAACTGGCTTTTTGTTTATTATACTAAGATAGATTATAGATATATATAAGTATTTTTCATAATGAGATTCACTTTGTGTACATTAATGAACCCATACCATTGATAACCTACCAAGAAGCATAGAAACTATTAAAATAATTAAATGAAATTTATCATGCTCAAATTATTGATGATATGGGAACTATTCATATTAATGTTGTGCCAATGGTAAATGAATACCTGTATGTTTTTTCTGATGATTTTCCCAGTGTAGTACCTAATCATAAGTGGAATTTAGAATTAGTTCAGTTCTTGAATCAATGAAAATTAAAAAAAAACCCTTACCAAATGGCACAAGTGGAACTTCTTTAATTGAAAATTAACTTTCAAAATCTACTTGAGAAAAGAATTATTCATCATAACACTTCACTATGGGGTTCTCCTGTTTTATTGATAAAAATAAACATGGTTCTATGAGACTTTGGATTGATTAATGATCTTTGAGTAACATCACTATTAAAGAAAATTATCTTATTCATCATATCAATGCCTTTTTTTATCAGCTCGAGGGAAGTTAGTATTATTCCAATATTGACTTGTGATCCGGGTACCATCAGAAAATGTTGAAGGAAGATGAAAATTTGAAAACAACTTTTATACCAGATATAGGCATTATGAGTTTTTTGGTTATTCCCTTTGGATTGACAAATGCACAAGCAATGTTTATGGATGTTCTGAATAGAATATTTCAGGAGTACAGAGATAAATATTTGGTTTTATATATTTATGACACTCTTATTTCTTTCTAAAAGTAAAGAGAATCATGAAAAACAACTAATGGTTGTTTTGAATAACATAAAAGAAATTAAACAATTTGGAAAATTCAAAAATTGTGAATTCTTGTTGAAATGAATTTCATTCCATGGTCACATAGATTCTGATGATGGAATGACAATTGATCCTCCTAAAAAATGTTTTGCCAAATGGACAAGACTAACTAAAATAACTGAAATTCGTAGCTTCCTTGGGCTGACGAGCTATTATTGATATTTTTTTGAAAACATTGCACGGTTATCTAGTCCAAAAACATTGTAAAATTGAAAATGTGTTATGTTCATATAGACAAAAGAATGTGATGATTGTTTTCTGAAATAAAATAGAATATTGATAAATTCACCAGTTCTTACCCTACCTTTTAGAAATGGATAATTTTTTATCTATAGTGAAGATTTTTAAAGGGACATGGTTGTGTTCTGATGAAAAATGATCAGGTAATTTTTTATGTTTCATGTCAATTGAAACCTCATGAGTTAAATTACTCCACACAGGATTTGGAACTAGCAGCTATATTTTTTATTTTAGAATTTGGTGGCATCATTTATATGGAGCCAAATGTGAAATATATAATGACAATAAATGTTTTAAGTGTATATTCACTCAGACTGAAATGAACATGAGGGAGAGAATATGGCTTGAAATGAAAAAAAATTATGGTCGCACAATCAATTACCTTCCAGAAAAAGTAAACAATTTGGCGGATTCCTTGAGCAGAAAACATCACACATCATTAACAATGTTTTGTTTTGAACCTGATACATTGATTAATATTTTGATGAATTTTGGCCTTGATGTTGTCTATGTAGGGAATTCATCTATTTTTCTTCCAATTTCAATGAATTCATCATTATCAGACAGATTCAACCAAGTGCATAATGAAGACCGTAAGATGTATAAAAAGGTAGAGTTGTTTAAAATGGTTAAGTATCACGAATATAACCTTTATAAATATTTTTTTATATTTCATAAAATATCGTGTGTGCCTTGTGATCCTTAGTTGAATAAGGATTTGTTTTGTGAAGCTCATAGTTCTCTATTTTTAGTTTAGCCTAGAAGTACTAAGATATACCAAAAACATTGGAAATATTTCTAGTTAGATTGAATAAAATGCGATATAGAAAATTTTACTGTGGAATTTTTGACATGTAAATACGTTAAAGTAGAGTGACAACTACCGAATGGGATGCTTCAACCCCTGAAACTGTTGTAGTTGAAATTGGGGAATAAATCCATGGACTTCATGGGGGATGTTGGCACCAAAATATTGCACGAAAGGAAGGGACGGAAAAGAAGGACATCACGCTACCTCGCGAAGCACCGATGTGAAGCACCCCGAGCATCGTGGTCTCACGAAGCTCCGGAGGCGGTAACTCTCCGCAAACGGGTTTGACGTTCGTGAGCCCGCCGCGAAGCTCCAGAGGGGGTAACTCTCAAAGAACGCGTTTGACGTTCACGAGCCCGCCGCGAAGCACCATTGGCGGCACGCGAGTTCGGCTTCGCGGCTCCCCCTGCCTATAAATATGGGGCTCCCCCTGAGTCCAAGGGATGGACAATACGACCTTTCGGCTTCTCCTCTCTCGAATCACGAAGCACCCTTTTCCCCCGGGAATCATGATCTCCACGAGGTACTTCTACTTCGCGTGACGCCTCTGTATTGTCTCATTTTGAGCCCCTCTTTCGAGAGGGATGCCCTTCACGAAGCTCAAGGGCATTCGTGATGGAAGGGGATTCCCAAGGGAACCCGGGCAAGCGCAGAGCGTTTATGATTCTCGAAACACCCAACCTGTACTTGTGATCCCTATTCTAAGGAAAGAACGTTTCACATCGTGAAGCACACTGCTTCGCAGCACCTTGCTTTGCGAGGAACCTCTTCTTCACGAGGCAATGCTCCGCGAATACTGTTCTACTTCGCGAAGCACCCTCCACTCACACCTATGCCCTATGCTAAGGCTACGGCACTCTGCTTCGTGAAGCACACACTTTTGCTTGGCAATTCCGCTTCTCGTGCGACCCTCTAGGTATGCACGATGCGATTTCAAGGTCCCACGGAAAATACCACTCGTAGTGTTGCTTCGCCTAATTCTTCTTCGCATAGGCATGCTAACAGCTACTGCTTCATCGCATAGCCATGCTAACGTGGACCTATCGATGGTTCACTCCACAACCCCCCTTAACCATGGCCTTGACAGTACCTTCCATCCCCCAAGGACTAGAGGGTACCAGTTATGTATGTCCTTGGGGTGTGGAGTGAACCCACCTCGTCCGAGCTGCAGGACGTTAAACTGCCAAGCATCACATCCTCAACACATGACATTAAACTGTGACCCGACCTCGGGCCTCTCACGAAGGGTCCCCCCCGCTCGAACATTTTTTACGCCACTCATCTCCACAGGAGTGGAATCACCCATCCACAAGGGATGATATCCTCCTTACTGGAGTGGAGTATGTTCTCAGGAGAAGGGAAACCCTAGTTCCCCAACGGATGGCTGCACCCCTACATCTCCGTACTTCCCCACTACCAAGGTCAGTGGAGGGCATGATAGGGAACGAGTCACCTCCCATCATTGGTCCCAAATCTCTATTTCGCTGCGTTTTTCCGCACTTCGGGCCTCCATCCTGGAGTAAGTCCCAACACCATGGGCCACCTAACGCGTAAGCCCCTCTTCGCTTCTCACGGACGCACCCTTCGCGACGTGATCGTTAGGTCTTGGATGTCTCTTGTTTCTCACACCGAGCATGACTCACGTGGGCTTAGAGCTGGCATTGGCTATGACAATACCTTGTCCAACATGATGTTAAACTGGATGCCCTCATCCAGCATGACGTTAAACTACATGCCCTCGTCCAGCATGACGTTAAACTGCATGCCCTCGTCCAGCATGACGTTAAACTGCATTCCCTCCTCCAGCATTACGTTAAACTCCATGCCCTCATCCAGCATGATGTTAAACTGCACACCCTCGTCCAGCATGACGTTAAACTGCATCCCCTCGTCTAGCATGACGTTAAACTGCAGGCACTCGTCCAGCATGACGTTGAACTGTACGCCCTTGTCCCGCATTACATTAAACTGCACACCCATTTGAACTACGAGGTCTTTAATCCAGGTCAAGGCATGGTACGTAGGAAGCCTCCACGAGGTTCAAGCCCACCCGTCATACAATTCACGTCGAGTTACGCCTTCATCCAGCATGACGTTAAACTGCATCCCAGTTCGACGACAAGCCATTTTCACCACCCGAACTATGAGGACTTTGATCCGTGTCAAGGCATGGTACGTAGAAAGCCTCCCTGAGGTTCAATCCCAACAATCATTGGCCCAAACCTTCTCTTTATCGGTGTGCCAAGCCCCCCATTTTCTTCTTAACTATGAGGACTTCGATCCATGTCAAGGCATGGTACGTAGGAAGCCTTCACGAGGTTCAAGACCACCACAAGTGGACCCCCGGGTTCACCTTCACGTCGGTTCGCCGATGAAGCCCCTTCGAACTATGAGAACTTTGATCCATGTCAAGGCATGGTACGTAGGAAGCCTCCACGAGGTTCAAGCCCATCGCCCGTCGTTCATTCACGTCAGGGTTCACCACCGTCCCGCATGACGTTAAACTATATTCCATCGACCATTTGAACTACGAGGACTTTGATCCATGTATAGGCATGGTACGTAGGAATCCTTAACGAGGATCAAGCCCACCACTAGTGGGGCCCTTGGTCTACTTTCACGTCGGTTCACCGATGAAACTCTTTGAACTACGAGGTCTTTGATCTATGTCAAGGTATGGTACGTAGGAATCCTTCCCGAGGTTCAAGCCTGTCTCACATCGGACCAAGGTCCACCTTTCACGTTGGTTCGCTGACAAAGCACATCGGACCAAGGTCCACCTTTACGTTGGTTCACTGACGACATCCATCGGGCCAAGGTCCACCTTCATGCCGGTTCAACAGGTACCCTCCCAAACTACATGGACTTTGATTCCCTACCATGGAGATACATAGGAGGTCTCTTCGAGGCTCAAGCCCAACTTCATCGTCGCCCTTGCGATGGACCCTTGACATTTCACCATCCACTTCGTTTGTCCATCAATCATCTGCCCTGATTCCCGCCCGGACCGTCACATCCCGGTGAGACCATGTCGATCTGCTCCTCTTCACAGCCGCCCATGGGTTGGTCCCGGTATCGACACCCCTTCAAGGGAAATCCCTCAATCCGATCCATTCTAGCTAATTCTCTGATCGGGTTGATCCTTCTCCGCTGGACGTTAAACTTGCAGCATACCCTGTGTTAAACACAGGAAGATGAGGAAAACCTCAGATATGTGTCTATGGCATATAATTCCCTGCCCTCGATGTGGGATGCCTCGGGCTTCCACGCCCTCGAGAAGCCCTGTGACCCGGGATAATAGACAGACATGCTAGGTCCCCAGCATCCAGACACGCTACTGCTGCCTCAATGTGACTACTCCCCCGACTGAAGGTTGCTGCCCTGACCGGACCCTTTGGAATGTCCCGATAGAAGTAGTGTAATTAACCGGCGTCCATGGAAACATGGCACTAGGAAGAGTTTCACGAACAGCGTATTAAATCTATGAGGGAGACCCAGACTAGGTGATGAGTTCTGAAGAGGAATCCACGAAAGGAAGAACCAACATCCCATCATCCCGTTTTGATCAAGGAGCAGACGTCCTTGAATGCAGGAATATTGGGCAACAGCGCATCGCGTCTTCCTCTGCGGACGGACGGATGCGTGCGCGCCCCGGTGAAAGCGTCGGAAATAGAAATGGTGAACCCGACGTGAAATTATTCTCCTAAATGTGAAGATTAGTAGCGTTCGAGACACCAGTAGATTGACCTGTCACCAGATCCAGATATCTGGCGCCTAGTCCCGCCAAGAAAATATCGGGCTTGTCATTAAACTCACCGGCAGTCGGAGTAGTAGAACATGGGGCACTCCATTCTACAGCGCCCTGGCGTGGATCCTTCTTATAAACATGGAGAATGGAAGGATGCTAGGGCACTGGTTGTCAATCCCTTTCCTCGCAGTGCTGATGAGTTGATCCCTTCGTTTCTCAGGAACCATATTGCTATTACAGAGACACGATCACCACCCGCTCGCCTACGTAGGGGCAGGGGAAACACCGCCACAGCCACCCCGCATGGCGCCGCTACTGCCACGACGGCTGCCACATCGCATAATACGGGGCGCCCACATCCCCTTTCCCCATCAGAGGTCATCCAGTGAAGGGTGATCAACAACATCATACGCAGATACGAGGAGGAAGGGGTCATCCCAACTCGGGATATTGCCCGCCTGGACCTGGAGGCATCTAGGCCCTTCCGTCAATGCCACCCTAACAGGCCGCGTAGGGAGCCCCTGCTCCCCACCCCAATGTTCAACCGTTTCGGGATCCTATCCCCGGAACACCTCGACGACTCCTCGCCTTATGCTGATGGGGCAGGCGCCGTCCGGCTCGGCCTGCTCAGGGTCCCCACCCAAGGGCTATAGGAATGGTCTCTCGTCCGGCCGCATCAGCGCCACCGTCCGACTCCGCAGGAAGAGCAGGCCGGCCATGCCCTTGCACCATCTGCGCCAGCTCGTCTGACCCGACGTCAGCGCCGGGCCCGGGTTGAGGACGCTCAAGTAGATGTGTCAACGTCAACAGCTACAGTGGCCCGAGCCACTACTGAAGTGCATCATGGAGTCCCTGCATACACTGAGCAGGGGAACCCTTTCGCCCAACCATGATCGAGACCCCAACTGCCCCACGGGCAGGCTAGGTTGACTCTCTGGGTTGCAGGCCTTAGTGGTGATCGCTGCGAACCAACCCATAGTGATGTCACCCCGTACGGAGGCCCTCCCCGTACCACTACTCCACAGAGCGTGGTCCATCCCCGCTCTGAATCTCATCATGGAGGAATGCCTCGTGCTAACCCCATCCCGAAGGAAGACCTACCCAGCGACAGTGGCGATCGGCGCGGAAACTTTTCCCGCACCCACTATACAGGGTATGGAGTCCATCCTCCTGCCCCCGACCGCTGATTTGAAGGCACTGTCCATCCTTTCCTTCTCCAATGTGGCGGCCCTCCCTACGTCCTCTCTGCAATGGGCAAAGGTCCTCCCCGCCCCAGCAACTTGGGGAGTGAAGGTCAGCCTCGCTCCGCCTGCATCAACTATGGAGGTCCTCTCTATCCTCCTGCCGATTCCCACAGAGGCTCTTCCTACATGGGTGCTGTCCGTGGAGGTCCTCCCCATGTACCCTTCGTCATTTTACCCAATGCCCCTCGCACCTCGGCTATCTCGAGTGGGGGCCCCCTACGCCACGGTTCCATCGCCGCCCCATGGCTACCTATTAGGGATCAACACTGTCCCGAAGAGCCACCCCGGGGTAGGAGAGCGGGTCATCGCAGCCAAAAGAAGAATCCTGGGAAGGCCCGGGTGGAGATCAAACCTTCCCGTTTCTCGGACTCTGAGGCGGAATGCGACTCCGCGATGGAACCTTCTCCCCACTCCTCCGTATCAAGGACTGGGGCAGGAACGAGGTGTGTTAGCCTCATTCTCCCAGAATTTGAGGTCCACCAGATTCCCATCTCCCTCCACAGGTACATCCAGGAGGATGCAATCGTGGAAATTTTGCAGGTCTCGACCGTGTAATCACCACCATTGTCACCAAAAGCACCCTCCACCTCTACCAGAGATCACAGAGAGCTGTTTTGGGGGCCAACGACAGTAGAGTGAGGACATGACCTATCGTCGGCATTTGTGATTCCTGCGCCAGAAGCTGTGTCTATCAGCCCATCGTATCCTGACATCGTGGCCAGGTCACCTCACTCTTTAGAGGATTGCCCGGAATTCGGCGGCCAGTCAGCTTGTTCACCGTATTCTCTTCCGCCGAGTTTACTATCCCAGAGGTCCGCCTTGGTACCGCTACAGGTCCCTCAGCCACCCCCGGTTGACGAGTGGTGCAATACAGGACCAGACACCCAGTCCGAACCCAGGAGCTTCTGGAGAATTCTCACAGTGGATTACTTCCCGGAGAAGTTCTGGCCGACGGCGGCGCTGAAATTTCGCGCACCAGAGTCCCTTACCCCTGAAGAAGTGGGGTGCTTTTTTCGAACCCAATGGGCGACACACTTCTTCCTTCGTTACGAGAAGGTGGTGTACCCCAGAATTCAAGAGCACTTCGAAGAAATCGGTGAGCAATGCCGCCTGATCGATTTGGCCACACTCCTTGTGGCCCAGCACCCTAAGTCGCCAGGCCATCAGGGCACCCTTCAACAGAAATGTGCTCAGAGTTTCAAGGTCCTCCGTAGGGTCATCAGGAATGCTACCCCCCATGTGCAAGTCCATGGTTAGGGACACTATGCCGCTCTCCTCTTCGACCCTATCAAATGACATTTCGATTCGCTATGTGACATTGAGGACATGCCCTCGAGAGGGGTCGTGGTCCACATGGATGACGTAGTGGAAAAGGAATATGAGCATGAATTACTTGATGGGGAATTACCCCCCGAGGGCGTACCCCCCTGTTGGATCCATCAGGGAGGGTTACCCGTCAGCAGAGAAACTTGCTAGTCCTCCCCGTACCCACCGAGTCATTGGTACTCAGTCGAAATACCGGCAAGGGTAAGGAGGACGTTGGAACTATCAAGCACTCCGACCCGTCTTCCTCGGTGCAGAAAACAGACGATGATCCCGAGAAGGCCACATTATGCTAGCAGCTTGCTGAGCAGAAGAGGTTGGTTGATGAACTCTTGGCTGAGCGCGCTGCGGAGCGGCGACCCGACTATGGTAATCCCAGGCCAGGCCAGTAGGGGCAGTAACAATTTCCCCCCGGTGAAATGCATCTGGGCAACCTTGATCATGCTACATCCGCAGACAGGGTAGAAGCCGGAACATATGGCAAGAGTGCGCGATATGTCTCACAACCCCCCCCCCCCCCCCGCCCTGAACGATAGGGCAATCTGAAGAATCTAGTCCAGGTTCCCCCAATCACCCCACAGGTCGTTCCGCCAGTTGATCCACGAGCTGCCGAAGCCATCGACCGTGTTGAAGAACCTGGCAATGCACTTATGATTAGGGATCCACGTCAAGACAGGGACCCCCAACCAGATGATCTGATAGAGGCACTTGCAGCCCGCCTCGAAGCGTTTGAAACGATGAAGGTGGCGGTCCCACCGGACGGCAATCTGTATCCCGCGTGGGTGAATGATATGCCCGCGCCCCCGGGTTTTGGGAACCCCACTTTCTTGCCCTTCAATGGGACAGGGGACCCGCCCCATCACTTGGCTCATTTTTCTTCCAGGTGCGGCCCCATGCTGGGGACCCCAGCCCAACAAGAAGCCGCCAAGCTCCGATGTTTCATACATTCATTGGAAGGTCCCGCATTTTTCTGGTACAGCCAGCTCCCTATCAGATCAGTGACCAGTTGGGAGGATCTCCGCTGACAGTTCCTTTACCAGTTCAGCTACACCACATGGAATACCATCATTGCAGACCTCTTCAAGTGCAAGCAAAGGCCTGATTAGCGAGTCACAGATTTCATCACCCGGTGGAAGGGACTTACGTATTCCATCGATATGCCACTGACTCAGGAGAAATTACTGACGATGTGTGTGGGGAACATCAAAATAGAGCTAGTACCCTAACTAATTACCTAGAACTACCCTAGAGGATTCAGATATTTCTCAGATAAGGCTCAGCGCCTTGAGGAGGCTCTGCAACAGGCTAGTCAGACACGTTTGTTGCCCCCTATGATCCCAGCCAGGAGGACCGCCAGAGCCGAACCCACCGCGGTGGCCCAAATAGAAGCCCATAGGCAGCTGGAATTACTGCCAGCAGCACCATCCCCGCAACCCCGCAGAGGTCCTCCACCTCAAGTGCAGGCTCCCGCCCAGCAGTGACCGCATAAGAATCGACAGGTTCCCCCGCGCAATGTGCCACCTCTACCTAGGCGAGAAAATCAAGCGTCGCGTCCTCGGCAGGCCCCTCCGGCCCCTCGTCAGGGTCAGGCCCCCAGGGCCCCCTATCTGGAAAGAAGGAACCAGACTTATTCGTTCAACTAAAATCAGGTCCCTAGCTACTTCCGGAGTGCTCTAGAGCAAGGTATTGTGCGCCTGCCCGAGTGCAGAAGGCCGGTAGAGGCACATCTCACCGATCACCCCAACTACTGTCCTTATCATCAGATTCTAGAGCACACCCTCAAGCAATGCTATGTGTTTAAAGACTGGATTTAAGACCAGGTCAACAACAACATAGTCAGGTTGAGCCCGGCACCAGCACAAGTGGCGGGTGTCTTTGCAGGGTCAGAGATCGGCAGCGACAGCAAAGGCGAGTGGCAAAAAGTTCCAAGCCACAGATCCCGGAAATACGACGACTGGATGACTTGGAAAACTGTCGTCCATGCCCATGGTATCATCTGGGCACGCCTGAAGAATCCAGAATGTTCAAAATAAGTAGTCGGTACACCTGCATCGTCTTCACAGCCGACCACTTCCCAAAAGGGCAAGCAGTGACGGTGCAAGAAGAAGCAACGCGCTCCTCCGGTGTCGTCGCCATCCCGCACTTTCGGCGAGCTTATGCCCCCTGAAATGAGGATTCCTCCCAGAATCCGCCCGGTGGTGGATGACTCCTTGAGGGAAAGTCAGGGGTACACTTAGGTTAACACTGTGGAGCTGGTAAACCCCTATATGACTCCCGACGAGGGGGAATGCCAGAAGAACCTCCCCAACGATTCCATCTGATGTCAACGTCAGCGGAATCGCAACCGCTCCGGTCATCGAGGTATGTCAGCAGGCATTTTCAGCCAAGTCGTGCATGCTAGTGAGACCAGACAGCAGGCTCAGCGCAGAGGTCAGCATGCGCAACCCCATATAATGCACTCGCCTTTATCTCCACCACCGTTTGTGCTACTAGATCAGCGAGAGCTTCCTCATTCGTATCACAGTCATTCTTGCTCGTCTACAGGCCAGCCTCTGCTGTCCGATCCTATTCTGGTGACTACTCTCTAGGCTTCAACTAGTAGGCAGCAGGATTTACCTAGAACTAGCCGATTGCTGATTCAACCGACAGGACCCGTTATGCCTCCAACTGCCGAACAACCTCCTGTAGGCAGAGGATTTCATTTGGCACAAAAGTATGATGTCCTGAAGCACGTGGCCGGCATACCGACAAGGATTTCTATCCTCGAGGTCCTTCCCCTGTCATCTGAAATGCGCAAGGAACTTTCCGAGGCCCTAAGGAGCCCCCTCCAGTTTGAGACGGAGGTAGCAGATGCAGAAGCCTTCTATACCGAGAAAATTGAGAACACCGAATGTCAGGCGGTTATCTCATTCTCCGGTGAAGATGAGGACCCACCTATACAGGGGCATATTCGCCCGCTGTACATCAATGTCCACTTCAATGGTGTGGAAGTTAGTCGCTTCCTCGTTGACACGGGTTCCAGAATCCACCTAATTCCAACTCAGATGTTGCGAAAGCTGGGTCTGTTTGAAGGTGATTTAACTCCCTCTGACCTCAGAATCTAGGGTTACGACAGGACCGAGCAAACCCCAGTCGGCAAGATCCTCCTGAAGACTCAGTTTGGTGGCTTAATTGCCAGCACCGAGTTCATGTTCGTCTCTCAGGACACCGCCTACAACGCGTTGATGGGTAGGCTATGGCTCCATCTGAATGCAGCAGTCCCTTCGTCATATCATCAGTGCCTCAAATGCTCACTCAACAGTCGAGTAGGCATGCTCCAAGGAGATGCGTCTCGTTTTGCCTCTTGTGAGGCCCGCTATCTGGATGCTGGTTATTACAAATGTAACGATAATAAAATCCTAGTAAGTGAGGATGAACCTGCCCCGGTCACAAGTGATCCCTTGGAAAGCCTGGATGATGCCTACATCCTCCCAATCCACCGATTGGAGGCCACGACCCCCAACATAGGGCAATGTTTTGTTGTTTCGGTTACACAAGGAAGACATGTTCCCGTGTCCATGCGACGGAGGAAAATCACCTCATACTCCTACATAAACCAAGCTCAAGTGATCCCGGAACCTCCTACCCTTGTACGCTACCGGGATGTCAAGCTTATGACAAAGATGGTATGCCATACGTGTCTCTTCCGCCAGGCTGGAATCCACCGACTCGGACCGACACATCTCCACTACTTTGATATCATCAAACGTGGCCCCTTAGGCCGAAGGCCATATGGGATAGGGTCGACTACCTTCATTGCTATGGTCTCAATGGAAAGTGATTCTCTTGATATGATGACCACTACTGCCCAAGCCGGCACCAGCCGCCCCTCAGGTTTTGATAGCCCAGAAGTATCTCCCATCGCGGGAAATCCCCCCACGGGTGGAGAGGAAGAGCTGGAGGATGCTCCCCCCGCCTTTGAGGAAGGCGTCTCAACGACGGTTGATGAACTGGTACAGGTGAACCTTGGTAGAAAGGAAGATCCGAAATCCACATTGATCAGTGCAGCCATGTCCCCCGAGGAGCGGCAGGAGTACGTAGACTTCCTCAAACAACACCGTGATGTTTTTTCTTGGAGTTACAACAAGATTCCTGGGCGAGATCCCCAGGTAGCCGTTCACCGTCTGGGCCTCCCAGCAAACCATCGTGGATTTAAGCAGCCTCCCAGGAAGATGAACCCTTCTCATGGTTCTATGGTTGAGTCCAATGTTGACAAGCTTATCAAAGCCAACTTCGTCAAGGAAGTCCAGTACCCCAAGTGGCATGCCAACATTATGCCAGTCAGGAAGAAGAATGGGCAGATCAGAGACTGCATCGACTTCCGCGACCTTAATCGCCACTGCCCAAAGGATGAATTCCCACTCCCGGTGATGGAGTTATTGATTGATGCCAGGACCAGGTTCCAAGCTCTCTCATTCATGGATGGGTATTCCGGGTACAACCAGATCTGGATGGGCCCCGAGGACGAGGAGTCTACTGCCTTCAGGGCTCCCCAAGGTACCTTTTTCTACCAGGTTATGCCATTAGTCAGGAAAAATGCAGATGCCACTTATCAGAGGGCCATGAACCACATATTCAAGATGATTCTTGGGACGGTGGTGGAATGCTACGTAGATGACCTAGTGGTCAAATCATTTCAGCGCCAGGACCATCTCAAAGACCTCGATAAGGTGTTCAGTTTCCACCGTTCCCATCACCTGAAGATGAACCCATTGAAGTGTGCCTTCGGGGTCACCTCTGGGATGTTTCTGGTCTTTTTTGTTAGATACTGAGGTATTGAGATCGACCCAGAGAAGATCAAGGACATCAGCCAAATTCCTCCCCCGAGCAGCATTCGGGAACTTCGAGGACTCAAAGTCCACTTAGCCTATATACGCTGAATCATCGCGAATCTGGCCGGCAAGTGTAAGACCTTTTTCTAGCTCATGAAGAAGGGTGCCGCCTACGAATGGGATGAGGAGTGTCGCACCGCCTTCGAGGAAATTAAGCAGTATCTGTTCCAACCTTCGATTTTGATGCCACCCGTCTCCGGAAAGCTGCTGGTCCTTTACGTGACCGCCCTAGAAAGATCCCTCGGTGCACTGCTCGCCCAGAAGAATAACGAGCATACCGAGAACAGTCTATACTATCTCAACCGTATGCTTCTCAATACGGACGTCAGATACTCCCCTATTTAAAAGAGTTGCCTTGCACTCGTCTTCATCACGCAGAAGTTGCAACATTACCTACAGCACCATGAGGTGCAATGGGTCTCCCGGGAAGACCCACTGAAGTACATCCTGAACCGCCCCATGCTGACTGGTCGACTAGCACGGTGGGCAGTGATTCTCTAGGAGTTTGATGTTAGATTCGTACCTCAGAAGGCCATTAAGGGACAGGCGTTGGAAGACATTTTAGCTGCCTATCCAACCTCCGCGGATCAATCCCTGGACCTGGATTTTCCTGATGAGACGATCCTCTCAATCGATCATGTCATCCCGTGTTAGAAAATTCATTTCAACGATGCCTCCTGGAGCCCCACCGGTAGGAGGCTCAACATTCCTAAGATCAACAGAGTGGGCCTGGGTATTGTCCTCATTACCCCGGCGCAAGCCATCCTGCCATACTCGTTCCTGTTGTCAGAAGGTTTCACGAACAACGAGGCAGAGTACCGGGCTCTCATCACCGGTCTCGAGCTGGCCCTTGAGATCAATGTGCCCCATCTACATGTGAAACGAGATTCCGAGCTAGTTATCAAATAGGTTATTGGCGACTAAGTCATCAGAAAGCTGGAGCTTGTACCATTGCTGGAGTATACCCTCGACCTAATGGCCTAGTTCTCTTCTCGACCAGAGATTACACATGTCCCACGGTCACCGAACGGTCAAGCAGACACCTTGGCTGGTTTAGCCACATTGCTCGATGAACTCGAGCAAGATGATTTGATCATACATGTGGCACACTGGAGATTCATTGACCCCATCACCCAAGAGGACAATGATGGCCTGCGGGTAAGTCATCTCACCGCTGGACCCTCTACGCCAGGGGTCCCGGGTTCCTCAGACATAGTGGTTGAAGCGACTCCCAACTAGAGGGCACCTTTTGTTGAGTATCTCCAAAATGGTCGCCTCCCGGACGACCGGGCCGAGCGCGAGCGAGTCTTATGCCGTGCGCTGCAATTTACCCTCCAGTGCGGCCCCAGTCTTGAACAGATCCTTTATAAGAGGAGCTTTGATGGCGTCCTCCTCCGTTGCATTCAAGGAGTAGAGATTCCTCAATTTATGCAAGAGGTTGACGCTGGTTCTTGTGGCACCCATCAAGCTGGTCCGAAGCTATCTCATCAAATCTGGAGGTTGGGGTACTTCTGGCCCTTTATGATCCAGGATTGTATTGGGTATGCCAAGAGATGCCACGCATGCCAAGTTCACGCCAACATCATGCATCGGCCGCCGGAGCCCCTCCACCCCACCAAGTACTCTTGGCCATTTGCGGTATGGGGACTTGATGTAGTGGGACCATATCCACCGGAAATAGCTCGCCAGTGTAGGTTCATCCTGAATGCTACAGATTTCTTCTCCAAGTGGGCAGAGGCAGTTTCACTAAAAGAGGTCAAGGACCGTTCCATCGTTGACTTTGTGAGCTCCAATATTATCCACCGGTTTGGGGTCCCTCACTCCGTCCTCATCGATAACGGCACCAACTTCCGAGCGGCTGAACTAAAGATATTGTACGCCAAGTACAACATCCATTCGAACGATACCTCTCGCTACCATGCACAGGAAAACGGAAATATCGAGGTGTTCAACAAAACCCTCTCTTACATTCTGCAGAAGATGGTTTGTCAGAACAAGAAAAGTTGGTTTGACAAGCTCCCCAACACCCTCTGGGTTTATCGAACGATGACTCGCAACTCTACCCAGGTGACCCCATATTCCCTGGTGTATAGAGCTGAGGTCATCTTACCCATTGAGATCCAGCTGCCATCATTACGCACTGCAGTATATGATCACCAGACATCAGATGAGGTAGCCGAAATCCATCTAGATGTATTAGAAGAACTGGACGAGAACCAGATTCATGCCCTCCATGATCTGGAAAGGCATCAGGATAAGATAGCGAGGGATTTCAACAAGAAGGTTCATATGAGCTCTTTTCTACAGGGCGACCTAGTACTGGCCCTTTGAGAACCAATGATTCCTGGTAGGAAACCTCCCAAGTTAGAACCCACATGGGAAGGGCCTTTTATCATCCATAAGGATTACCCCAATGGAGCGTACTCCTTGGTGACCACGGATGGAGAGCGCATAACCCCTCCCACCAATGCCAGGTTCCTCAAGCGGTACTTCG
The DNA here is from genome assembly GCA_963277665.1 of Viscum album. Lineage (NCBI taxonomy): Eukaryota > Viridiplantae > Streptophyta > Magnoliopsida > Santalales > Viscaceae > Viscum > Viscum album. The sequence goes on from OY728140.1 coordinate 1,012,047,370, forward strand.
CCTGATCTGTATGGTCCCGCATGACCATAAACTGCATGGAAGGGTCCCGCATGACCTTAAACTGCACGTTATGGTCCAACATGACCTTAAACTGTAAGGTCCTCCATGAACTTAAACTGTATCTCCGTCCTGCAAGACAATAAACTGCAAAATGGTCCGAGCTCTATGACCTCAAACTAAGATCTCCCCCCATCCTTACTGTAAGACGTTAAAATGCAAGAAAGTCAGGGCTTCCTGACCGAGGCTCTGCCTCAGGCCCCTTGGCCTCCTCGGGCCCATAGCCCCCGTCGTCACTATGAGACGTTAAACCTCAAGCTGGTCAAGCCTCCCTAACCACGGCCCGACCTGAGGCCCCTTGGTTCTCCCTGAATTACCCTATGGAGGGATTTTATGGTATGGTGTAGGATTTCGTCCTCATTCATGTAGGATTACTTGTCGTACCTTACATATCCCAAAATGATATGCATCCTTGCCCCGCATGACGTTAAACTGTATCTCAAGAACTATGTGTGGCTTGATTCTCATCTTAATGGGATATGTAGGAACGCTTGGACGCCTTGTATTGAGCCCAGCCCCAAGCTTTTCTCTTCCACAATTCCCCCTGGGAATAGTTTCCTTGGAGGATCTTTGTGTAGCGAGGAGTATGCTTTCTTAGCCCTGCTCATACAACTCCGCTCATACAAGGATTGTAAGGGTTGCACCATGTGCCCACTCCCATTCTTCTATCCTTCCACGTCCTCACTACATGATGCTAAACTGCATGTCCTTCAAGAACTACATATGGATTGATTCCCATCCTAATGGGATCCATAAGAATGCCTGGGCATTTCGTCCGTTGGCCCAACCCAAAGACAAAATCATCCCCTCGGGTCAAGACATATGGCAGGGTGCACACTTCTTCCCCAACTCATGTCGAGCAAGCCTCGACCTGGCTGTATATCCCCCCTGGAGATGTTTTTCTCTTTTGTGGATCGATACAGCTATGCTTCACCCACTCCTTGACTGGGATTCCATCATTTTTCACACCCAGAGGGACCCCCAAGAATCGCCTGGATACTACGCCCAAGGGCTCTCTTACCAATACGGGCCAATGCCCCCGAGGGTTTTTCAAGAAACAAGCCGATTGAAGTCCCGCGTCAACGGTCGACGCTCATTTATTGCTCCCATATCAGGTCACTATAGGAACATTGTGTTTCGAACATGGTCAACAGTTTCTTGGATCTTTGGGTCTACCCCAAGATGTCCCAAACATCGAGTGCAGTGATTTGTTCTACCCCATCCTGAACTGACAATCTTCCCCCTGGGTGGTGCTATCGGTCGGGCCCACGACCCCAACACCCCTATAAGGGTTGTACGGTGTGGAGTGGGGCTATGTCCTCATTCACGTTGGGATCATGTACCATGCCATACGCCTTCCCTTACAAGGCCCAGCCTTAGGCCCCTTGGCCTCCTCGGGTCCCCGACCCCCGTTCTCATGTAAGACATTAAACTGCAGACCAGTCATGCCTTCCTGACTGATGCCTGACCTTATGCCCCTTTTCCTTCTCGGGCCCCTCCGCCCAACCTCTTACCCGGGGTGTACGGTGTGGTGTGGGGCTATTTCCTCATTCACTTCGGGATCATGTACCATTCCATACGCCTTCCCGTACGAGGCCCAGCCTCAGGCCCCTTGGCCTCCTCGGGTCCCCAAACCCCATCCTCACTGCAAGACATTAAAATGCAAGCAGGTCAGGCCTCCTTGACCAATGCCTAACCATGTGGACCCTTGGCCTTTTCAGGCCCCGGCCCAGGTCCTCTCTTATAGGAGTGTATGGTGTGGCGTGAGGTTATTTTCCCATTCACGTCGGTTTATTCTCCGTACAATACACCTCCCTCGTTTGGGGGTATATCACTTCCCCCCTCATCTTGTATGATGTTAAACTACATCTAGAGAACTATGTGTGGCTTGATTCCCATCCTCATGGGATACGTAGGACCACCTGAATGTCTAGGATTCAATTCCATCCCCATCTCTCTGGAATTTTCATCCCATCTTGGCCCCTTGTCCTACCCTTCCTCCATTATAGGATTATATGGTGTGGTGTGAGATTATTTCCTCATTCACGTCAGTCTCGTAATGACCACTCCATACCTCTCCCTCCAGATCTGTTTCGTCGATCCCTTTTCGGCGGTTCACCAATGTGCCTAAGAGTACTATGGTTTATTACCTCGAATTGCACGCTTTACCCCGACACGTCCGCACCTGCTTTCCAGGAATTGTGTATCATTGAATCTGGGCATCCATCATCTTTCACACCTAGAGGGACCCCCAAGAATGGCCTGTATACTACGCCCAAGGGCTCTCCTACCGTTACGGGGCAACTGCCCCGAGGTATTCGGACAACAAGTCGATAAAATCCCGCGTTGCGAATATGGTTAGTAGTCGATGATTGTTTGTTGTTCCCACCTCAAGTTAATGCGATATGGACACTGTGTTTCCACCGTGGTTAATAGTTTTCCTCTATATCCATGCCAACCCATTAATCCCAAAATGTCGGGTACAAAATTCACACCCTTCATCACTACATTGTGTCCATGTAGAGTCTCGGAACTCGTGGTACTTTTCCTCCGTGCACGTCTGCGCGTTGGGGAAACAAGCCACGTCAAAGGTGTCCTTCGGGGCTCTCTACCAACTCCCCTCTGATGGGAGCCCTAGGTATTGCGATAAGGATGCCCCCCTTATTTCCCACACCGAGTTTAACTCATGTGGGCTTAGGGATCATTCTGATGCCTGTGCTAACTTGGGAAGTTATTTGCATTCATGGTCTGAGATCTAAGACCATAAACTAAGATGCATCTAGAACTATGTTCAGCTTGATTCCCATCCTCATGGGATACGTAGGACCACCCGGATTCCCAGTCTTCAGGTACAACCCATTTAGGGAGCCAGTCTCTTCCCCCTATTTCACCTCTTACCTCTATATAGGCCCCTCAGCCTAAGATCTCCCTCTCCGAGTGGCGTACAATGTGTTGTGCGATCAGGTCTCCATCAATTGTGTTTTACAACACTACGCATGTTCCCCTCCTAGCATCGTCTCTGCTACGTCTGCGATACATGACGATAAAATGCATGCTTGGTCCTATCATAAGACCCTAAACAGTGACATTATCTTCCAGGCTGCATGACGAAAAACATCACTGCATTGTGGTGACCTTGTTGTAGAGGACATCAAGTTGGGTATTGGTCACATGCCATGCCATTTGTCAATTCTCATCATGGCTTGATCCTTGTGGCGACACCATGGCCTACTACTGTAGGCCTGTTTTTTCACAAAAAAAACACTCACCTTAAAGGAAAAACAATATTTATCAAATTCCTCTTCTTTTAGTGCAAGGGCCACGCCCGCACCCCCCTTTTCCCCTGGCACTGGTTTCTTACCATGTCACATTTCATGAACTACGTGAGGATTGATTCTCATCCTTATGAGATACGTAGGAGCGCCTGAGCATTTCCCCGCGGGGCCAGCCTAACTTTCGCTTTTGGTCCCATGACCTAAAACCTCTCCCAAGGGGATCGCACGATATGATATGGGATTACGTCCTCATTCACGCCAGGTTGTTCACTGCACCGTACACAACCCCTATTCCCATTCACGCCAGGTGTTTGAGTTACTCCACCATGTGCCTTTTATGTCTCCTCCCATCCGTGGTCGGAATTCTACGACCCTAAACTAAGATCTCCCTATGGGAAAGGAATCTTCTCCCTCTATCTAATATGTCTCGTTGTCATATTCAGATGTGTTTTGACAAAGATCCCGAAGTGTGGGATTTTCATAGGGACATCCTCATCATCCCATGACCATGCTTTGTGAGCTCGCTATTTGGAACCTCATCCTCTTCCACATCCAAAAGGACCCTCGGACGACATGGATACTAGTCTTAAGGGTTCTCCATGAATGATAGACCTAAGGGCCCTCCAATCGTTTCGGGCCAACGTCCCTAAGGATATCTGACAGCATTTGTGACATGGTCCCATGTTTCCAACATGGTCAACGGTCAACCCTCATTTGTTAGTCCCCATTCTATGCTAACGCGATATGGATGCTGGGTTTCCGCCATGGTAAACAGTTATCCTCCATCGTCACGCCGCCATCATCGTGATCTGAATCTCAAGCGCCATGATTCACACATTTCCACTTCCTCATGTTCAAGTGGAACTCCATCATACTCGGCTCTTTCTCTTCGCGCATCTAGGTGTGCTAAATGATTGTGTTAGTATCATTGGGCCGGTATTCACCGAGCGTCCCTTTGCCCTAACCTGCCCCCTTTCGGTGTCGGGAAATTCCCACCACTACTTCTTATTTCCGACACCGAGCACAAATCACGTGGGCTTAGTAGTTTTGGAAGGATTTGTACCAACACGGCCGGGCTTCTCATTGTCCCGCATGACGTCAAACTGCGCTTCCAGAATACGTATGTCTTGATTCCCATTCTCATGGGGTATGTAGGAATGCCCGACCACTCTTCTTCAGGCCTAGCCTAATCCTCACTCTTGGTCCCTCGACCCGAAGAGTTTCCTCCGGGGGTACGTGGTGTGATTTGGACTCCAAGTCCTCATTCATGTCGGTTTCATATCTATCGCACCATACTCTCCCTGGGATCTTACCTTTTATTCCACGTACTATCATATGACGTTAAAATACAGGAGTCCATGTGTCCTCAACGCATGACACTAATCTGCGGTTCTACCCTGAACAAGTTCAGGATGCCCCATGTTAACCATGGGATGCACCAGAGCCTCTATCAGAGAGGATTTCACCTGCCAGTGTTGGTCTTTGACTGCACTGTTCTTCCAGAACTACGTATTCCTTGATTCCTATCCTCATGGGATACGTAGGGACACCTAGGCATTTCACCTAGGGTCCAACCCCAGGAATCGTAAAATCCTGTTCCGCCCCCTGGTCGGACCCCTCATAGGGGACCGTGTAACTTTGACTCTTCCCTAAACAAGTTCAGAATGCCCCAAGATTACATTGGGAATCGGCAAATCCCCTCGCCAGAGAGGCCCTGTCTAAAAGAAGGAATGATCAATGATCAAACTAATGTGCCCATATGGTGTACTCCCACTACGGTGGTGTAACTACCTAAGTGTTGGATTTTGTTCGGACAAACCATCACTCCATATTCCACGCTTTGCATGCCCCTTTTTCGGACCCTCGTCCCCTTCCATGCCTCACGGGACCCCCTAACGCCCTGGTCTCATGCCGCATCGGCTCACCTACCATCCTGGGCCAACGTTCTGGAGGACTGGTCATGTTTGGAAGGACCCCCTAACATTATGGATGTTCGACCTACGGTCTGCCAACAGTCCTGGGTCAACGTCCCTAAAGATCGACCGAAAATATTTGTGACATGGTCCCATGTTTCGAACATGGTCAACGGTTGACCCTCATTTTTATCCCCATTACAGGCTAATGCAGTAAGGATACCACTTCTCCTCTGTGGTTAACAATTTTACCTTATTTTCACTCCATCCCCACAGCGCTACGAATCCTGGGCATCGTAATTCACGCTTCCCATTTCTGTCTGTTTGGACTGATTCCATTGCCCCTAGTGTTGCACTGTTCGTACATGAGGGAACGCCGAAGAAAAGGTAATTCGGTTGTTCTGAAAAAGTTCCTTCTCTGGTCAAGCCTCTCCCATCTTTCGGAAATTCGGACTGGTAATCCGAATCCCAGATACTCGGAGCATGGTTTCCACTCCTATGTTAGGAAGGACGAGAATGCAACTATCTCATGTTTCTCACATTGGGCTGGACCCACATGGGCTTTGGGAATTATCGTTGAACGTCTCGCGGACATTGTAGGGATGTAACGAGGCGATTCAAACAGTGGAAATCATGCGCGCTACGACATTCAAAACAAAGAAGGAAGAAATTGTAGCACGAAATTACCAATAAAAGTTTTTTTAATGTTACAATACCTGGGGGTTGACTCCCCCCATGGACGGGATGACCCTGTTAAAAGAGAACTACAGCTCCGCCACCTATTGGGTTGTGGCATCCACGGCTTGCTGCTGCTGACTCAGCTCCCACTCCTCCTCAGCGGCAGCGGGGCGCAGTTCGTCAGCCTTGGCTTTGGCTCTCTCTACCTCAGCCTGAACGGCGGCCATCCTTCCAGAGGCCTTCCTCATAAGCTCCTCTGCATCCGCCATATGGGCCTTCAACTGTGTGATCAGCTCAGATTACGCATTCAAAGAGGCTTAGTGCTCATCCTCCTGGGTCTGTAGCTGTTGGACCTCGCTTTCATCCTCATAGAGCTTCTTGATGTTTGTAGCTTTCCTCTGCTGCCAGCCCATGCTGAGCCCACGATCATGCTCCCGGATCTTCTCAACCATAAGATCTCGGATGAGAGCGTGAGGACATTGGGTGTCCACTCCCCTAGAACACAGTTCACGCAACCGCGAGCGGAGTCTGTCCATTTCGGCCACCCATAGTGCTTGGGGGTGTCCTTGATGAAGCACATGATTAGCTTCCACGACCGGCGGCAGACTATGCTGTTGTCTTCCTCATCGGAGGTCGTTTCGTCCCAGTCTACATGATTGGCTGGCTCGTACACAGGATACACCTACAGGAAGCCCTCAGCAGGATCTGCATCTGGCATTGAATCCGGCGCGGCATCAGCAGCTGAAGCAGGCATGACAAGACTAGGACCGACCGTCTGATCCTCTTCAATGGAGTCCACCTCGATGACCTCAGGCACAACCCTGCTGGTGGTCCCACCGGTGATGATGTGTGTTGCAGCTTGAGGATATGGGGGGACTATCGCCACCATCATCGGCATGCCCCTAGGGGGGACGCCACCAGACATCCCGACTAGCCTTGCCGCAGCATCCCACACCAATCGGAGAACTGTACAACAAAGGGGGACATAAACGTTAGTTGGCACAGTCTACACATGACGACAAGGAAACCGGTAGAGTAAACTTACAGAGATCGAATTCCTGGTGCTTCTCTCGAGCCGGTACTGACGGGACCTCGAGGCGAGGCCCTCCGTATACTTTTGGAAGGTCTGGAGATTCCGGGGGAGCCACCTCGGTTGCGTTGGTCCCACCAGACGCGGAACTGGACGCAGCCATAGGCGCGGGTTCTGAAGGTCCCGCATCATCACCCGCCGAGGGCCGAGAATGAGGCCGGCTAATAAGTTCCTCCTGCGTGGCTCAAAAAATATTGAGAAGTCTATATTGGCCGAAGAACTGACCGTAAGGAAAGAAGTTTGGAATGCTACCTCGAGAGCCTCTGTGAAATTGTCAGAATCTGAGCCTTGATCTCCGACCTCGTCCTCCTCCAACGGGATCCCTCCTCCAGCCTCATCCTTCCAAGAGGAGTCCTCTGATTCTTCCGGCAGGGGGAAGCACTCCCTCAGATCGGCGGATGATAACTATGGGGGGACCATTCGATTCAGTAGTACCCTCACCCAGTCTATCATTGGGAGAGGGACACCACTGGAGTGAACGTAATCCTCCATCTCATCCAGGTATTGCTCTGCCATTGCTGGAGATTCCATGAAGCTGGCCCGGACTATGCCTATGCCCGGTAATTCCATCCCGAGGCGATTCAGGTGGGTCCATATCTTGGGTGGGCTAAGGAATTTCCGGTTGACATCCCAAATGTCCCAAGCTTCCGGGAAGACTTCATCCTCTGCCATGTCAATATGACGCAGCCGCTTCCCCGGGGCCTGAGTGGATATCCTACGAAATCCCCTCGGTGGATACCCCTCCGGATGGCCCTGCTCTTCCAGAATCACCAAGTCCGCCGCTGCTATCGCACCATCGGCCGGTGTGGGTCTCACCGGCATGGCGGCCTCGCCACCGCGAGAGGCCCTAGTTTCCCTCCAACCCCGACCTCGAGATAGAGGAGGCCCACCGTCACCGACCCGAATAGTTGGCTGCTTCAGCATCTCCCCTAGGTAAGCAGCTTCCCAACTAATGGCATAATCCCTCACCAATACGAAAGCGGCGGTGGATGGAGGCAATGGAATTCGCATCTTCCCATCTTCTCGTGTGAACATGAGCCAAAGATGCCTCATCAAACACGGGTTCTCCTCGTGACGCACCTCCCTGTAGACCTGCGAGGTCAGCTGGTAGAGGCATCGGAACTTCCTCGCAAACCGATATGGGGTGTACGGTTCACAGAGGGTCTCACAATATACTCGTGCCACCAAAACACCACCTCGAAAGGCCAGGAGGTAAGCTCGATGTTCTTCTGTTCCCCACCTGTCATCAGTAAGTATCCCCGTCGGCAATGGGAAGGGGTGGAAATTAAACTCATCCGCCCTCCACACCCAATTCAGCACCATCAGCACAATTAGTTTGAATGGGAAGCTCCCGACTGCATTCAGGATGGAGGGGTGGAAGTTTGATCCCGGTGGAGAAATAGGGTTTGGATACTCATAGATCCCCCTGATGTGCTCCGCAATACACCCATACATGAGGTGGAAGGGCCCACATATGCTTGGTGGATACATTCCCTCTCTAATGTGCCGCAACATTCTGTAGAGTTTGGCGAGCATTGGAATCCCCAGATTTATCCGCTGCCCCATGGCCAACATGGATGGCATAATAAACGAGTTGGGATGCACCCCCATGCTTGTATCCCTCACCAGTAGAATCCAACCACAGATGAGAGCCACGATGAACGTCGCCAGCCTGACTATCGGCTTTTGTTCAGTGATGACACTGAAACCCCAAGTCTTCCATTGGCTGTCCTCCAAGACCCACCAATACAAGTGCCCCTTACCCCGCTGGGCCGCCCTCGGACAAGTTCGAGGCCTCAGAAGGAACTCTCGATTCTCTGGGAAATTCAGGAAGCACTTGAACCATCTCCTATAGTGGACATCCCTCACTGCCTCCTTTTCCTCTCCAGGGACGAGTGCCATCAGCACTGATGCTAGTCGCGGTATTTGCTCTGTATCCTCCCACGTGCTCATGACGCATAGGAACTCATCATACATGGCCCCCAAGATCGAAACCCCATAAATCTGGTGGACATCCCACAGGCTAATGCCCACCTCCCCGGGATGTAGGTGAAAGGTATTGGTCCTAGACGACCATCTACTCAACAATTCTGGTATCATTTGTTTCGGTTGGTAAATGTGAAATTGGGAGGACCATTCCGCCTTATATAACCCCACTCTCCTCAGCTCGACCCAAACTCCTCGCATGAGGTGCCTACCCAGTAGGCCTAGGCCCAGTCATCAGTAAAGTTGCCGCCCTGGCATAGGTCACACTCATCGGACCATCCCTTATTCGATTCCTGCAAAGACGCCTTCAGCATGGTACGGTAGAGAAGAAGGGACGTCTCCGGTTGAAGTGGCTTCCCGTCAATATCGTTCACATGGTTGTAGAGACAGTCAGCGGTGACGGGTGTGAATTCCTCCTATGCATGACCATCGGCCACCCTGAACCATTGGTGCTGACATAGTGTGCTCCTAAACCAGCAATCTGGTTCATCCTTACTCACCTCAGGGATGAAGACATCATCCCTCAACCCAAAGCCATACAATGGCAGCTTCTTACACTGTGGATAATCCTTCTGACCATCCGATAGCAGGTCTGTCAAAGAAGCGTGGTCCGAATGGCTTTGGACCATCTCCCCAAGGCCTGGACAGTTGGCCATCTCATCCCGACAGGCGGCGTCTGCAATCACCCCCAATACAGCTTCTCGATGGGCCATTTCAGTTCTGGAACTCAGAAAAAAAAAATTCAGAACAAATCATGAAGTTGAACCACGAAGAAGGCTTACGAGCCCAAACCGCAGAGTCGGACCTGGGTCGGCAAGCAGAAGTTCTCTTGGCACAGTCGCGGAGTCGGAGACCCGCGGTTCGCCGCAAAGCCCGATTCGCGGAGAGTAGTCGTGGAGTACGTGGAGCTTCGAGAAATTGAGAGCACAAAAATACAAGGAAATTACATGAAGACAAAAGAAGTCGACCCCCCTATTTATAGGCGGCGACCCCAGAGCATCGCGGTGCACGTCACCCACGCGGAGCATCGCGGCGCATCCGGATCTGCGGCTCCGGTCAGTACTATGGGCCCCCTTCGTGAAGTCGCATCGCGAACCGCCGAAAATTTTGGTGATTTTCCCTCAGACTTTGACCCTTCACCCTCTGTGGCTCCAAGTATGAGGGGGGGAATTTGTTGGCGCCAAAGTATTTCATGAAAGGAAGGGACATAAAAGAAGGCCGGAACACTACCTCGCGAAGCACCGGCGTGAAGCACCCAGAGCATCGCGGTCTCGCAAAGCTCTGGAGGCGGTAACTCTCCATGAATGGGTTTGACGTTTCTGAGCTCGCCATGAAGCTCCGGAGATAGTAACTCTCAGCGAACGGGTTTGACGTTCGCGAGCCCGCCGTGAAGCTCCAGAGGCGGTAACTCTCCGCGAACGCGTTTGACATTCGCGAGCCCGCCGCGAAGCTCCAGAGGTGGTAACTCTCCACGAACACGTTTGACGTTCGTGAGCCCACCACGAAGCACCTTTGGCAACGCGTGAGTTCATCTTCATGGCGCCCCTTACCTATAAATACGGGGCTCTCCATGAGTCCCAGGGATGGACAATCCGACCTTTCGGCTTCTCCTCTCCCGAATCGCGAAGCACCTTTTTCCCCTGGGAATCATGAGCTCCACGAGGTACTTCTACATCGTGTCACACCTTTTCTTTGTCTCATTTTGATCCCCTCTTCCGAGAGGGATGCCCATCACAAAGCTCAGGGGAATTCGTGAAGGAAGGGGATTCCCAAGGGAACCCGGGCAGCCGCGAAGCGTTTATGCTTCCCGAAACACCCAACTTTTACTAGTGATCCCTATGCTAAGGCATGATCATTACACATCGCGAAGCACACTGCTTTGCAGCACCCTACTTCGTGAGGAACCTCTTCTTCACGAGGCAGTGCTCCACGAATACTTTTCTACTTCGCGAAGCACCCTCCACTCACACCTATGCCCTATGCTAAGGCTAAGGCACTTCGCTTCGCGAAGCACACTCCTTTACTTGGCAATTCCGCTTCCCGTGTGACCCTCCAGGTATGCACGATGCGATTTCAAGTTCCCATGGACAATACCACTCGTAGCGTTGCTTCGCCTAATGCTTCTTCGCATAGTCATGCTAACGGCTATTGCTTCTTCACATAGCCATGCTAACGTGGACCCCTCGATGGTTCGCTCCACAACCCCCCTTAACCATGGCCTTGACAGTACCTTCCCTCCCCCAAGGACCAGAGGGTATCGGTTATGTAAGTCCTAGGGGTGTGGAGTGAACCCACCTCATCCGAGCTGCAGGACGTTAAACTGCCTAGCATCACGTCCTCAACACATGACGTTAAATTGTGACCCGACCTCGTGACTCTCATGAAGGGTCCCCCCAGCTCGAACATTGTTTACACCACTCATCTCCACGGGAGTGGAATCACCCATCCACAAGGGATGATATCCTCCTTACTGGAGTGGCGTATGTTCTCAGGAGAAGGGGGACCCTAGTTCCCCAACGGATGGCTGCACCCCTGCATCTCCATACTTCCCCACTGCCAAGGTCAGTGGAGGGTGTGATAGGGAATGAGGCACCTCCCATAATTGGTCCCAAATCTCTCTTTCGCTGTGCTTTTCCGCACTTCGGGCCTCCATCCTGGAGTAAGTCATAGCACCATGGGCCGCATAACACATAATCCCCTCTTCGCTTCTCACGGACGCACCCTTCGCGGCGTGATCATCAGGTCCTGGCTGTCTCTTGTTTCTCACACCGAGCATGACTCATGTGGGCTTAGAGCTAGAATTGGCCATGAAAATACCTCATCTAGCATGACGTTAAACTACATGCCCTCGTCCAGTATGACGTTAAACTGCATGCCCTCATCCAGCATGACATTAAACTGCATGCCCTTGTCCAGCATGACGTTAAACTGCATGCCCTCGTCCAGCATGATGTTAAACTGCGCGCCCTCATCCATCATGATGTTAAACTGCATTCCCTCGTCTAGCATGACGTTAAACTGGACGCCCTTGTCCCGCATGACATTAAACTGCACACCCATTTGAACTACAAGGTCTTTGATCCATGTCAAGGCATGATACATAAGAAGCCTCCACAAGGTTCAAGCCCACCCGTCATACAATTCACGTTGAGTTCCACCTTCGTCCAGCATGACGTTAAACTGCATCCCAGTTCGATGGCATTCTGTTGTCACCACCCGAACTACGAGGACATTGATCAGTGTCAAGGCATGGTACGTAGGAAGACTCCCTGAGGTTCAAGTCCAACAATCATTGGCCCAAACCGTCTCCTTGTTGGTGTGCCAAGCCCCCCATTTTCTTCCGAACTATGAGGACTTTGATCCATGTCAAGGCATGGTACGTAGGAAGCCTTCACGAGGTTCAAGCCCACCACAAGTGGACCCCCCGGGTTCACCTTCACGTCGGTTCGCCGACAAAGCCCCTCAGAACTATGAGGACTTTGATCCATGTCAAGTCATGGTACGTAGAAAGCTTCCACGAGGATCAAGCCCATCGCCCATCGTTCATTCACGTCAGGGTTCACCACCGTCCAACATAATGTTAAACTGTATTCCATCGACCATTTTAACTACGAGGACTTTGATCCATGTCAAGGCATTGTATGTAGGAATCCTTCACGAGGTTCAAGCCCACCAATAGTGGACCCCGGGGTCTAATTTCTCATTGGTTCACCAATGAAACCCTATGAACTATGAGGTATTTGATCCATGTCAAGGCATGGTACGTAGGAAGCCTTCCCGAGGTTCAAGCCCGTCTTTCATCGGACCAAGGTCCACCTTTCACATCGGTTCGCTGACGATGCCCATCCGACCAAGGTCCACCTTTACATTGTTTCACTGTCAACATCCATCGGGCCAAGATCCACCTTTATGCCGGTTCAACTGGCACCCTCCCAAACTACATGGACTTTGATTCCCTTCCATGGGGATACATAGGAGGTCTCTTCGAGGCTCAAGCCCAACTTCATCATCGCCCTTTCGATGGTCCCTTGACATTTCACCATCCACTTCATTCGTCCATCAATCATCCGCCCTGATTCCCGCCCGAACCGTCACATCCCGGTGAGACCATGTCGGTCTGCTCCTCTTCAGAGCCACCCATGGGATTGTCCCAGTATCGGAACCCCTTCAAGGGAAATCCCTCAATCTGATCCATTCTAGCTAATGCTCTGATCAGGTTGATCTGTCTCCGCTGGACGTTAAACTTGCGGCATACCCTGTGTTAAACACAGGAAGCTGAGGAAAACCTCTCATATGTGTCTATGGAATATAATTCCCCGTGCTCGATGTGGGATGCCTCGGGCCTCCACACCCTAGAGAAGCCCCGTGACCAGGGATAATAGACAGACATGCCAGGTCCCCAGCATCCAGACACTCTACTGATGCCTCAACGTGACTACTCCCCCGACTGAAGGTTTCTAGCCTGACCGAACCCTTTGGAATGTCCCGACAGAAGCAGTGTAATTATCCGGCGTCCATGGAAACATGGCACTGGGAAGAGTTTCACGAAAAACGTATTAAATCTATGAGGGAGACTCGGACTAGGTGATGAGTTCTGATGAGGAATCCACAGAAGGAAGAACCAACATCCCATCATCCCGTTTCGATCAAGGAGGAGACGTCCCTGAACAAGGAACGGATGTCGCCCACCTTTGGAATGCGGGAATGCGGGGCAACAGCGCAGCACGTCCTCCTCCGTGGACGGACGGATGCGTGCGCGCCCCGTCGAAAGCGTCGGAAACATGGGATTACTTATGTCTTATCAAGGTAACAATGTGATTTCTGTTATTGTTGATCGACTAAATAAATCAGCACATTTTCTTTCTATTCATGATATAATGTCTTTAGATAATATTTCTCAACTGTAACTCCACGAGATTGTCACGTTACATGGAGTTCCTCTTTCCGTTGTTTCTTACCACCATCTGAGGTTCAATTCTATTTTTTGGAAGGGGTTTATAAGTTATTGGGCACATAATTAAATTTTAGTACATATTCTCATCCTCAATCAGATGGGTAGTTAGAACGAATGATTAATACATTGGATGATATGTTTCTACCGTATTCAATGGAATACGGGGGAGTTTGGGATTGAAATATTTTTTTAGTTGAGTTTTCTTATTATGATAGTTATCATTCTACTATTCAGATGGAACATTTTGAAGCATTTTATGGGAAGTGGTGTCAGACTCCAGAATTTTGGGAAGAAGTCAGTGAAATAAAGTTGATGGGACTAGAGTTAGTAATGGAAGTGTCCGAAAAGGTGAAGATGATCCCTCCGCACATGAGGACAGCTTAAAGTATATAGAAAAGTTATGCAGTAGAGAGTAGGAAACACTTTTCATTCAAGATATGTGACCATGTCTTCCTTAAATTCTATCCTTGGAAATGTGTGATGTTTTTTGGTAAGAAAGAAAATCTAATTCCATGGTTCATTAGCCCTTTTGAAATCTTGGAGAATTTTGGACCAGTTTCATAGTGAGTAGATTTTCCTCCGAGTTTATCTCATGTAAACATTGTTTTTCATGTTTTAATGTTGAAATTTATGTGCTAGATTCATCTCACATTTTGAGTCTAGAACTAGTTCAACTGAAATAGATCCTTTCATATAAAGAGAATCATATTAATATTCTTGATTGTAGGAATAAGGTAATCCACCAGGTAATGGTTTTTTTGGATAAACCACTTTGTTGAAGAAGAAACATGGGAATATGAGAATTCTATGAGAGAAAGATACCATCACTTGTTTGGTTAAGTAAATATAAATTGTGAGGATGCAGTTATCATAAGGTGGGGAGAATGTAATAACCCATGTACTTATAATATAATTAACATTAAACCACTTCATTGTTTTGAATTTTGAAAACCTGGAATACATGGTTGCGATCAATAAAAAGTTTGGAGACAGATAGGAAAAACATAGTGTGTGGTGAATAGTTAGTTACCCTTATTAATAGCAACGTAAACATAAGAATAGTATTATGACTTTATAAATTGTAGAACATCAAAAATAATTGTAACCTTACCAATGAATGATTAAATACAATTTTGGCATCTTAAGAGTAAAAATTTGACTATAGAATATGTATTTGTGTTTTTGTAAGTTATATATAATTATGTATAATTATTTAGTTAATTTAGAAGAAACATTATTTCATAAAATTTTTATCATAAATTAAAAATTCTACGTCTTTTGGGTTTTAAGATTATTTTAGAAGTCTTTATGCTATTTTTTAAAGCACATTGAAATCAGTTTTAATTTTAAAATCTGTATTGTTCAGGTAGATTATGATTATAATTAAAAAATAAATTAATCATAAAAAGAAAAATATTTTTAAAAAATTGATCGTCATTTTTAGATTTGACACGTTGACAAATGGATATTGTGAATTTTTGGGATTTTTCTGAAATACCTCAATTTTCAAGTGAAAAGTAAAAATACAATTTTTCAAATAACCAATATATCTTAAACTGCATCATTCATGATGTAATGATGAAATAAACTGTCTCGAATATTAGAGACGTCCATTATATATTTAATTTCATAAATGGTTCCTAAAAATACAATAAAATCAATTTTAAATCCTAAAAAGAACATTCCAAAACCAGAAGTCAAAAAGTGATTCCTTAAAGTATCATTTTCTCTTCCTTTTTTACTTTCCATTTATTAATTAATGAATTAGAATTATAAAGACGATTTAAAGTCTAAAATAAATTAAATAATATTAATATATGATTTATGTTTTATAAAAAATTAAATTATAAGTCTTTCATTGGAAATATTTTTTTTAATTAATATTTTATTCTAAAACACCCCATCCTCATGTATAAATAGCCCCTCTCGCTCAGCTTCCCAAACCAAACCTCTCAAGAAATGATCATTGTATAATTTCTAACAAATTCACTCCACAATCTCCTACCTTGCATCTACGACCCTCTAATCTCACCCAATGGATAAAATCAAAGGCCTTAACGAGGATCTCATGGAAAAGATATCAAGAGGTAAGAAATCCTATATCTTTTTCATGTGTTTTCCTTTCCTATCCTTTCCATTTATTATAGTATCTTCCCCTGGTCTTATCTAAGAGGAATGAAATATACAATAATATTTTATATTAAATATTTTATCATTATCATTTAAAATTCATCATCATTTTTCATCTACTCTTATACTTATTCAGAGAATAAAAACATTGTCTGTGATGTGTCGAATTAGCAACATTGTAGACAATGTTATTTCAATTTTCATTAATTAATTAAATTCTGGTCATGAAACCATTTTTATTGTTGTAATAGGTTATAATATAATTATAATATCTCATCTATGATTATTTAATCCTTTTTTACACATGGATTTAATTTTTAAAACAAATTGAGTTCGTTGTTACGAAAGAACCCCAAAAATAATCTAAAAAAACATCACTAATGTATAAACAAATGAATCGTTATTACATAAAATTAAAAATTAAAAATTTTATAATTAAGTTTATATAAACATTTAAGTAATATTTCATTACAATTATGTAGATTCTTTTACTACCGACATAAAAATCCATTACAAACCGCTCCTGAATCCCTATGATTTACGCACCTGAAAAAAGGGAAATAACAAAGTATTATTTTTGAATGGGTGGAATAATGTTATAAGGTGATCATAAAATATGTTATAAATAAGATATTGTTCTAAAAAAATCATAATAACACTATTTTATCCATTATATAGTATTTTTAAACACATTTCAAAGAAGTTTATCTTGAGGTAAGGGATTCTCTTTCTCTCATTTTTATTCATGAATATCCTATATGTTGTGTCCTTTTAATTTTAATTCATAATGATAGGGAATGTTTTATCACCTCCCATATACTTCTTTTATTATATATTTATGATGAGATACCCCATTTTATTTCAATTAGACCTCTCATGTACACTTGATACCATGCTGAAATTTCATATGTGAATTTTGAACCCAATTTTCTATTCTTTGGGTTAACCTTTAACTTTAGTGATTTTTATCATGATAAGATGAAATTTGATATTTAATTAGATTATATAATGTTGTATTATCTATATTTCAGTTTACATATATATTTACCTCATTTAATGAATTATCCCTTTATTGTTTTGGTATTTTTAAAGGACCACCCTCTAACAATCCTTTTAAATGTCTATTTTATGAAATTTAAAGAATTTTTTTTAATGAAATTGGAGTACTCATCTGATTTCATGAGTTTTTATTACCATTGTTACTCCCTTATTTTTTTATGTTTTTTTATAATAAAATTTCATTATAATTGTTTGAGTGTTTATGTTCTAAGAGTGATTTTTACAAGAAAATGGTATTTTGAATTGCGAATGTGTTTTTCTCAAGGGTGTATATGAGTTATGAAATGTTTTAATAATGGTATGTTCCATGAAAATTATTTATGTTTTTTATCACATTATAGCTTAGGATATTATTTGTTATCCCCATTATATCTCATGATATGTTATGTTGAGCCCATTATAGCTCAATATATGATGGGTGAGCCCCCGTATAGCTCCCCAATATTTTGGTTACTCCATAAATGGAAGATAAAACAATGGTTATTTGTTGAGTAAGGTATATTTTAAGAATGATAAGGAAAAATTTTCCCAAGTCAAATAAATGAATATTCCATGCATTTGAGTATTTTATGATTTGGTATTTGTTCGTTTTTTATGTTATCTTTTGACTAACAATTTTTTTCATTATATCCCTTAATAAGTTTATACTCATACCATGTTTTTAAATGTTTTTCATAGGATATAAGGATTGGTATTGGTAAAATGGGAGTCATGTATAATTTTATGATGATTTTTCAATGAAATCATGTTTTATGTTTTAATGTTGAATACATTGAAAAAAATGGATACTATTTTTAATAGTATACTATTTGTATGAATGTGGTATGTTATGTATGTAAGATAACCTAACTCCCAAATACTCTAAACCCAAAAAGCTCTTAAATGTGTAAAAATTTTATGTTCTTGAATACAATTTAATATTATGTAATGCTTTAAGGCTAGGTCATGATACAAAATTCAATGGAATTTAAAACCAAATGAGTGGTTTATATTCACCACAATGGGTGATAGAAGCATTATTCAATCAGAAATGTGGTTATTATAAAGAATTCTTAAATAGAATCTTGTAAGGGATGGAAAGTACATATAAATTCATGTAATGTAACTCATGTACCAATAATATAGGAATATAAATTTTGAATGTTATAAAGGCATGTAAAAGCTGGTGGGTATAAAAGTGAAAAAGTGCATGGATGGTTTATGATGGTATAGATAAATCATGATGGATTATTGAATGGTCTATAAAAAACCATAGAAACCAATCAACTTGAAAAAATCCTTTGGAAATATTCTTGTTAATTAAAACTTTTATGATAATCATATTGGGTTATTGATTGTAAATGAAACCTTATTTGGATGATTACTTTTATAAAATGTCTAAATAACATGAAAATAATGACACCATCTGATATATGTCTATATTTAATAACTACATTGTATTAGTTACATCCAAAAATGAAAATAAGATGTGATATTGTATAAATTAATTTATCAAATAATCCTAAATAGTGATAATATAATAATCATTTGGAAATTTTTGAGAGACACATATCTCATAAATTTTTGGTGGAGAACTGTTAGTTTTTATGATAGATATGTTGATAAAATATGGAAAACTTGTGTCATGTCTTATCAGTTATTTAAGAATACAGAATAAATTAATCTATGCATGACTTAATGTTGAAAATATGTTATAGGGAATAATATATAAAAAGTAAATCCATTGGTTTCATAAATCAAGTCATCATACATATATTAACAATTCATTGAAAAATAAGAGATGAAATAGATGAAGAACCAATTATTTTTGGCGTATAATTATTCTTGTATAGCATGCATAGGAATAAGATGATATATTGTAGATTAAATGAATTTTACAAGAATTGGTTATATAAATTTATACCATATTAAATGATATGTACTAAGGTTTCATATTAATAATGTATAGTTATTATTGTATGAATATAAAATAGATTCACCATAGTTGTGTATAAATAATGAATGAATAATCCAACTATACATAGATAATTGGAACTGGATGATTTCATGGTTTTATAAGAAGTGATAATTCTAGTGATCAAAGTAATTGAAAAAATTGGTTAATATAGTTTAATTTTATATTTTAACATCGATAAGTATATTTTGTATGAATTAAAAACATAAATTAACCAATGGTTTCTTTATCTACATTATATGAGTATTTTGTGGCTTTTGGTGAATATTAAGAAGTGATTTATCAACATTCAATTCAAATATTGTGTTATTCCAAATGAAAAAATTCTCTCATTTTTATGATAATTGGGGATTTTGGACATAGTCAAGAAGAAAAAATTCTAAAATGGAAATAATAGGAGGAAGATCTATTATATAACTACTTGAGGGACTATATAAAGGTATTAATTTTGTAGTAGTTATTTTATCCACATAGACATGTTTTTAACAAAATCTATTCATATAAAAATAGTTGGCCTTATAGATATAGTCATACTAAGTAGAAGCATGTCAAACATGCACTACTACAAATATAGGCATTAACAGCTCTAAAAACGGGATTTAACAATGCTAAAAAAGTGTTGTAAAGCTCAGAACTAATAAAGAGGGTACCCCTTGGTAGCGCTTAGTAAGCATTGGTAAAGGGTTACTTTATCAGCGCTAAACAAGTGCTGATAAAGGTAGACACTATCAGCGCTAAAGGAGCGCTGAAAAAAAACCCTTTAGCAGCGCTAAAAGAGTACTGATAAATGAGTGTTTTATCAGCACTCCATTAGGGATGATAAACTTATCTTTTATCAGCGCTTCTTTAGCACTGATAAAAGTGGATTTTATCAGTTCTTTTTTAGTGCTGATAAAAGCACGATTTATCAGCACTAAAAGAGCACTGATAAATGTCCTCTCTGGTGCTATGATAAATCTACAACATCACACTTGACCACCTTAAAAAAACAGCATATCAATAATCCAATTAAATCAAGTATACCCATACAAAATTAACTCATAAATCATAAGAAAATTAGACCAAGTATACCCATACAACAATTATACCCATACACCATTAACACATAATTTATAAGTTAATTAAGTAATTAAAGAAATAAATTCAAGATTCAGGGAGTTTGGGGATGTTCAATGGTTTGAATGGCTATCCAAGGGGGGGTAGCGGGTGTCTGGGGGGCTTTCCAGTTCAATCCAAAGGCTCCACATGGGTGCGTTATATCAATACATAAATCTTTGGACTTTTCCCTATCCACTATGCAACATGTTCTCAACCTCAAAGAAGTTATAAGGATTGAACACACACTGAGGTGCACATACTTGGGGGGGGGATGAATCACATTAATAAACCCCCAATATTAAACCTGCAATATGCTATTTTATGTTCATGATTAGGTAATATGCACAACCTAGTTGAGAAATAACTGGAATATAACTAATAAAAAATCATCATTTATCCTCAAATCCATGACTATGATTAAACCAAAATTAATTTTCCAAGTGCTGAACATTTAAAAATAATTTCAAAAGTATCCTGTTGACATTATAATAATATATTTTGACCAAGTCCTACCCCATATACATCAAGAGACACTGATTCCCAGGTATTAAAGCTTGATCAACCATACCTAATTCATCCAATTTTAGGGTTTCTCTAAGTACATCATAGGAACCACACAAAACATATAATATACCATGGTCTCCCCACCGTATATATAATTATCATTGACCTCCAATATGTGAGTTTTATTTATACTCCATCATGGAAACCCACTTATGGGAGTTTTCTCATCCCGGGAATACCCTCAATAATATCTCAGACCACCCATATGTGTTCATCCAATTCTGAGGCATAAGACCTACAAGGATCTCATCCCTATACTATGGGAGTTTCCTTATTTAGGTAATAATACTAAGAATCATATATTCTTTACCGCATTGGAGTATTATCATCCAAATAATAATCACTTGAAGCATATCAACCCTCCAATATGGGTGTATTCTCATTTGAGGCATAATCTATATAATCATCTCAGCCCTCCCCTATGGGATTATTTTCATTTAGTGAATATTCCCGATAAGAATCTCATCCCATTCTTATGGTTGTATTCTCATTTGGGTAATAATACCTATATACATCTCATCCCTCCCCTATAAGAGTATTCTCATTTAAGGAATAAAACCATAAGCATATCCACCCTCCCATATGATAGTATTTTCATCCAGATATAAGCCCATAAGTATCATAGACCCAAACACATGATCACCCTAGTATCCCAGGCCAAACATGACATGATATATATGAGGCCCCTGATATATCAAATTCCATGACCCCCCATTTTATATATCAATGCAATCCGAATGCGTTTGGTCTGATTTTCGTAGGTATGTTGTTGTTTTCAATTAAAATCGTGTTTTTTTAAACAAAATAGTGACCCTTTGAGTGATATTGGACACAATGTGCCTCGGATTGAGGAGATGTTGACTCTTACATGTCACCAATGACCCTTGGATCTTTCTTATAAAAGATCAATTCAATCCGAATGCGTTTGGTCGGATTTCTGTTGGTCAGTTGTTGTTTTCAATTAAAATCATGTCCATTTTAAACAACAGAGACCCTTTGAGTGCTAGAGGCCACACAATGCCTCACATTGAGGCGAGGTTGACTAGTACATGTCACCAAGGACCCATGGATCGTTATTATAAAAGATCAATGCAATCTGATTGCGTTTGGTCGGAATTTCGTTGGTCAGTTGTTGTTTTCACTTAAAATCGTGTCCATTTTAAACAAAATAGAGACCCTTTGAGTGCTAGCGGCTACACCGTGCCTCGAATTGAGGATGGGTTGAATTTTTAACCTCATCAAGGTCCCATGGATAGTTTTTATAAATGATCAATTCAATCCTAATGTGTTTGGTTGGATTTTCATAAGTCAGTTGTTGTTTTCACTTAAAAACGTGTCCATTTAAAACAAAATAGAGACCCATTGAGTGATAGTGGCCACACCGTGCCTCATATTGAGGCAGGGTTGACTCTTAAATGTCACCAAGGACCCTTTTATTTTTCTTACAAAATATCAATGCAATCCGAATGTGTTTGTTTAGATTTTTGTAGGTCAGTTGTTGCTTTCAATTAAAATCATGTCCATTTTAAACAAGAGAGACCCTTTGAGTGCTATCTACCACATCGTGCCTTAAATTGAGGTGGGGATGAATTTTAAACATCACCATGGACCCTTGGATCGTTCTTATAAATTATCAATGAAATCCGAATGCGTTTGGTTGGATTTCCGTAGGTCAGTTGTTATCTTCAATAAAAATCCTGTCCATTTTAAGAAAAATAGAGACCCTTTGAGTGATAGTGGCCACACTATGCCTCAGATTGAAGAAGGGTTGACTCATACACGTCACCAATAACCCTTGGATGGTTCTTATAAAATATTAATGTAATATTATTGTGTTTGGTCAGATTTCCGCAGGTCAGTTGTTGTTTTCACTTAAAATCGTGTCCATTTTATACAAGAGAGACCCTTTGAGTGCTAGCGGCCACACCGTGCCTCGTATTGAGGAGGGGGTGACACGTACACGTCACCAAGAACCCTTGGATCGTTCTTATAAAATATCAATGCAATCTGGATGCGTTTGGTCAGATTAACGTTGGCCAGTTGTTGTTTTCACTTGAAATCGTGTCCATTTTAAACAAAATAGAGACCCTTTGAGTGATAGCGGCCACACGATGACCCAGATTGATGCGGGGTTGACTTTTACAAGTCACCAAGGCCCCTTGGTTAGTTCTTATAAAAGATAAATGAAATTCTAATGCGTTTGTTCAGATTTCTGTAGTTCAGTTGTTGTTTTCAATTAAAATCGTGTCCATTTTAAACAAGAGAGACCCTTTGAGTGCTAATGGCCACACCATGCCTTGGATTGAGGAAGGGTTTACTCATACACGTTACCAAGGACCCATGTATCATTCTTATAAATGATAAATGCAATCCTAATGCGTTTGTTTGTATTTCCGTAGGACAGTTGTTGTTTTCACTAAAAATCGTGTCCATTTTAAACAAAATAGAGACCCTTTCAGTGCTAGCGGCTACACCGTGCCTCATATTTTGGAAAGGTAGAAATTTACACGTCACTAAGGACCCATGGATCATTCTTATAAAAGATCAATTTAATCAGAATGCATTTTTTTTGGATATTCTTAGGCTAGTTGTTGTTTTCACTTAAAATCGTGTCCATTTTAAACAAAATATAGATCCTTTGAGTGATAGCGGCCACACCGTGCCACATATTTAGGAGGAATTGACTAGTACACATCACCAAGGACTCTTGGATTGGTATTATAAACGATCAATGAAATCCGAATGTGTTTGGTCAGATTTTCGTAGCTCAGTAGTTGTTTTCACTTAAAATCGTGTCCATTTTAAACAAAATAGAGACCCTTTGAGTTCTAGCATACACACTGTGCTTCTGATTGAGGCAGGGTTGTCTTATAAATGTCACCAAGTACCCTTGGACAGTTTTTATAAAAGATCAATGAAATCTGAATGTGTTTGATCAGATTTCCGTAGGCCAGTTGTTGTTTTCAATTAAAATCGTGTCCATTTTAAACAAGAGAGACCCTTTGAGTGCTAGCGGCCACACCGTGCCTCATATTGGGGCAGGGTTGACTCGTACACGTCACCAAGGACACATGGATCATTCGTATAAAAGATTATTTCACTCTGAATGCGTTTTGTCGGATTTCAGTAGGTTAGTTGTTGTTTTCACTTATAATCGTGTCCATTTTAAACAAAATAAAGACCCTATGAGTGCTAGCGGCCACAACGTGCCTCGGATTGAGGTGGGGTTGACTCGTATACGTCACCAAGGACTGTTGGATCATTCTTAAAAAAGATCAATGCAATCCGAATGCGCTTGGTCAGATTTATTTAGGTCATTTGTTGTTTTCACTGAAAATCGTGTCCATTTTAAAAAAAATAGAGACCCTTTGAGTGGTTCACCATTCTTGCATGTTGCTGGTGCATATCATCGGTTAATATGGGAAAATGAATCATTAGAGAAAGGTTGTTTTTTTAATAAAATTTACAATTTTCCTATGAACATTTACATACAACAATGTTTCAACTTTTGATCCCCTTAACCCCTCTCAAAAATGACCACAAATTGAACATGTCCCCAAGTCAGATCTTCATTGTATTTTTGTACAATCTTCCATCAGGTATGCACCCCACTAATTTCATAACACATCTATATCATCTTGTGAGTATGAGGATTTTCGTCACTCCGAGTAGTAATACAAAATAGAAAATAAATAATTAATAAATAACTTAAACGAACTAGTAGTTGTTTTAAAAAATACCACTTTAGGGATGCTAGTTTGCTGATGAAAAATGATCTCTTTCATAAATTTACAAACATAATAACTGCAATCATTAATGTTTGTTTGTTTTGGACACTGCAAAAAAATTTATCATTAGGAGAATAAGTATCTTGTGTTGGGATGTGTTTGGATAGTGAAATTTTATTATATATACCCTGATATTTGTCCAGACGTAGAACTTGTTTGGCTCCCTATTCTTAGCCCCTGTCCTCATTCATTTTTTTAGACGATAATGATACACCGCCCTATCATAATAGAATCCTCGGTAAAAGATAATATAAATTATATTACTTGATGTTTAGACCTAAAACATAAGATGTAGTGTCTTACAGATTCACAAACTCCATCATGTGTGGTCGGTTTGATGGATATCCTTGCTTTGAATCTAGAAAATAAATCATCGGAGTATCCATGTTCACCACAATTTGCAACCAATTTTTCCTTAAAACACAAAAAGGAATAAGTAATAAAAGATGTGAAAATATAATTGATATTATTTAATTATAGAGTATTACCCCTACATGGTTGGTATTAAGAAAAGTCTGTCATCTGTAATCTTGCATTCAAATGTTTTCAGCAAGACGTTCACTATTTCATCCATTTTTGATGGCTCTATTTTTTTAGGTGTGTTGATGTGATATGAGGACTAACCAGTCCAAATCTTGGCTCATGGGAAAACTCCTTCAAATATTTTTCATAAATGCATCTGTCAACAACATAAAATGAATTTAGTCATAATTTGAACATTATATCAGCTTTTGGAAAATTAATTCATGGAAAAATACCTGATATATACATTTATAACTGTGATGCCTAGCCAATCGTTTTCAAGGATTTCATTTACATTTTCAGCAGCAACAAAATCTTGACTTTCCTCTCCATATATATTGTCTTCGAAAAGAACTATATGACTATTACAATCTTTTATATTCATATCCACATGAGTCATCAATGCTAGAAAATATGGATAGAGAACAAGTGGTGTTATTTTGCTTTCAGTAGATCCTTAGGGTCAGTTGGTCGATCCTTTAGATGGTTTTAAGCTGATGTTTTTCACCCCCTTCCCTTTCTCCATCTATAACAACAGTCATTGGTTCAGACCCTTTTTTCATTAATTGTTAAGGGTTTAGCATGAAAAGAAAAGGAAATAAATACCTCTTTGTCCGAATGTACTCTTACAAGTTGTGACGGCCAGGAAATGAATGTCCGAATAGCCATTTTGACCATATGAATATCATCTTCATCAAGTGGAATAGGTAGCTCTTCCTTTGGCTCATGAGCTACACTAATTTTCACTTTCAGATGATCTTTATGAAGTGGACTATTATGCAATGTGCCATCTGGGATATTGAACAATGTAGCCCTCACTACAAGTTGATAGGTGGGTGTTGACAGATATAAATCACAATCATTATCACCCTGTAGATGATGACTACAGAAAAATTATCAATGTTGGTATGATTCATATTAAATTGGAAATATTATTAGAATATTGATTACCATGGCTAAGACAGTTCTTTGAGGCAAATGGCTCACCTCAAAGCTGGTGGGGGTGGGGCGGGATGTTCATGCAGCAGTTGTTCTTGAGTTGTGTCTTCCCATTACTTCCCACCCATTAATGTTTCTAGAAACTCTCCTTTCCATTCCAATTGTTCTTAAAGGGTTGAAATTTTTTCCCTCATTTGTTCTAATTTTTCATCTGTATCATCCAATTTTTTTCTTCATCTCAAAATATACTCAGGGTGTCACCCCAAACCCTACACCTCCTACACGACCATATTTTTCTGGCTGCTTCAAAGCCGTCGATAATAGGTCTTTATCATCTACAAGAGTAGCTGATTCCTGTGACAGTCCGATATAGGAAAATAACTAATTATTTTTATGTAATAGCAATTTTAAACAAATTATTTTATCGTCGTTTCATACTTACACATATTTCCTACACTTTCTATGTGTTCTCATCTACTAACTTCCCTTCTTTGTTCACACGTGCCTCCTTCCATAGAACATGACGTGGGATGGAAGTGCATTTGGTTTTAGACTCATCAATCTACATATAAACATAGAAAAATAATTATGATGTTGTTTATTGGCACCTAACAATATTATTGTAAATTTAAAATATGCACCATTTTCTTTTCTAATGAAGTGTTCCCCATCCTTACTTTATGATAGGGGTATGTTGGTTTTGAAGAACGTTCCTTATTTTTAGTAATGAGTTTCTGTTTTATAAATGAAATATTGACAATCAAAGTGATGAATATAGGGATCCTCAAACAACTTATTATCACTCACAATGTACCTGAAACTTCTCATCCCCATGATGGACAATAAATTCATACCATGCATCTAGGGATATCAGGTGAGCATAGACAATGGGTGAGGGTGAGTTTATTTTACCTTTAGAATATTTGAGGTTACATCTCGTTAAAATAGTGCGAAAACCTCGATGAATCTTTCCTGCAAGCCTTAGTACATAATCCTTGTGTGAATCGTCTACTATAAATATACTCTGAAAGATATTGAGAAGAGTAAGACATTGTTTCATTTTTTTATTTGCTAGTAAATTAAAGAAATAAATTCATAATGTTACCGTAATTTCTTCCCAGACTATAGCCTTCCGCCCGGACACAATATGGTGCCATGAATCTATGTCAATCGTCATGCATTTCCGAGTGAAAAATCCAATATAGCAGCTCATTATAGAATTTTTGGGATTCACATGTTGTCCCCAGGCATTCCATCAGACTTCAAATTTGAGGCCTTTGCTTTTCACCTTAAGAATTTTGGCTAACACGGTCAAACTACGATGCACTTGTGATTTCTCCAACGCTGGTCCTTCATTCCCGAACATTTCATCGATATCAACATCATCTATATGTTCATCTAGAATGGTATCAAAGGCATCTGTTGATGGTTGTTGGACCTCAACACTATGAGCATCAGAAGCCGTAGCAGCAGGAGCTGCAGCAGCAGGAGCTGCAGTAGCAGGATCAGAAGGAGCAACATGAGCCACAGTAGGAGCAACAATAGTAGCATCATGAGCTGCAGGAGAAGTAGCAAGAGAAACAGCAGCAGCAGCATGTGCTACAAAAGTAGTAAGAGCAGAAACAGCCGCAACAGCATGAGCTGCAGGAGCAGCAGGAGTAGTAGTATCCGCAACAACAGCTTCTTGAGAGACTCGTTCAGCCTCAAGGTTAGGAGCACAAGAATTTGCAGAAGTCATTATCTGGAAAAGTGGTTGAACAATTAATTCAGATTACATAAATTCAGTAATGATAAGATAATAACATGAGATAACCAGATCTGTATTATAAACAAAATATAACCTTTTTACTAAACTCTCTTTCTTTTTTTCAAAGGTTGAAGGGATTTCACACCTCTATCGACTATCCAAATCCCTTCATTATGGTCTCCTCTAACATACAAAACAACATCTTCATTGGGACCACTCCGAAATGATTGTGACGTACCACTAAAAGGATCATCCTCAACTAAATTTTCATCGGATCCTTCATTAGTTTTGGATGATAACAGAACAATCGACCACTTTCGGTTTGCGGGATCTGGAACATAAAAAACTTGTACCACTTGTGATTCCATTATATACTGTTCATCTTTGTACCCTTCTTTACTAAAATCAAATTTCACAAATCTCCATTCATCTATTTTAACACCAATGTTGTTATCAATCCATTTTCATTGAAAAATCATAAATTGGAATTTCATATAATCCAACTACCATATTAGTTTGATAATTACAAAGTATGACATATTTTCATAAATTGGATTTCTGTCCTTACTACCAGAAACATGCATCGCTTCATCCACTATTATAACTCCACTATTTTTCATGGTACTATATTCATCATGTTCATCTATATAGAATGTATAACCATTAATTACATAACCACTGTAAGATAATACATACACCCTTGGTCCAGCGGCTAGCCATTGAATAGGTTCTGAAATTGAATTCAGATTTTCATCCAACTATATAAAAATATGGTCTTGAAACCATCCTATAAACTGGTGATTATGTGTATCTAATAACCATTTTTTATCCCTCGATGGATTAAACTGCCAAAGAATTTATTTGTGAGTTTCAATATATGGAGAAACCTCCCAACTATTATGAAAAACATAAAGATGCGCCTTCTCCCGATCTATAATACTGATTGTCACAACTTCTCTTCCAGAAATTCGCTCACCCTCAATGTGTCCAGTGTGATGAGATTTTGGGAGACCAATGATTTCCACATAAGATATGTATTCAGTAAAAACTTCAATGGCTTCCTCAACAATATATTTCTCCACTATACAACCCTCTTGCCAACTTCGATTTTCTACATACCCATTAAAAATATTCATATACTGTTCAACATGATACATACATCTATAGTGCATAGGACCACAAAGTTGAATCTCTCTCACCATGTGAAACATTAAATGAACCATCATATCAAAGATTGTTTGTGGGAAGAACATTTCTAATTCACATAATATGATGAAAATTTATTTTTCCATAGCTGGGAATTTCCCTAGGTCTAAAACTTTGCTACATATAGCTTTGAAAAAGAAACAAGGTTTGGTTAATTTATGATGAACATTCTTGGGAAACATTATACGTAATGCTATAGGAAGTATATCTTGCATCGAAACATGGAAATCATATGATTTCAAACCTTTTAACTTCAAATCATTCATTGACACAATGTTCTTGATATTTGATGAGTACCCCTCTGGAACTGTTACATCATTGAAGAAGTTGCAAAACTGATACTTCTCCGCCCTAGAAAGAGTATAAGAAGCTGGATGAAGAAACATTCGATTTTCACCCTTAACGGGAGCCAACTCTTCTCGTATTCCCATGTCAACAATGTCCAACCTTGCCTTAATTCCATCTTTTGTTTTTCCCAGGGCATTTAGAAATGTTCTGATATCACCATCACATACTTTTTTTCCACATGCATCACATTGAGAAAATGTCTGACGTACAAACAATTCCTGTATGGTAATTCAAAAAAATGATCTCTTTTTCCAGATGATTTTCATAAGGTTTTTCGAAAATGGTTTTCCAAAAATAGTGTTCAGATCTTTTACTTTCTCAAACAGCTGATCACCTGTTTGTGGAGACGGTGTTTCATGTTTTTATGAACATCCATTGAATTATGTAGTCCAATATCTGTACTTATGCTGATGAGGTAGAAATATACAATGTCATAGAAACATAGATTTCAATGAATGTATCAACCTAATTGATTCTATATCTTCTTCGCACACGGGTCACCCTTTAGTTATTCTAATGCTATAGCCTGAAAAATTTCCATAAGCAAGGAAATAATTTATTGTCCCATACAACATCGCTCTCAACATGAAGTATACACTTTTATAAGCATCATACAACATTACACCTGCGTCCCACAATAACTTCAAATCCTCGATCAAAGGAGCCAGATAAACATCCATATCATTACCTGGTTGTTTTGGTCCTGATATAAGCATAGATGAAATGATGAATTTCCGCTTCTTGCATAACCTGGGTGGAAAGTTATAATTTACCAATATAATATGCCATGTCCTATGAGTGCTGGTTTGAAAACCAAAAGGATTTACTCCATCTGTAGATAATGCAAGACGAAGGTTTCTCAGCTATTTTACAAATTCAGGATACTGATGATCAATTTTCTTCCATAGAGGAGAGTCGGACGAATGACGTAATAACCCATCTTTATTTCTTTTATCTGCATGAAAGGACAATTGTCTTGCACTTTCGTCACTTCAATATAGACACCTAAACCATGGAATGATTGGAAAGTACCATACAACTTTAGTAGGAATGAATTTTTATTTCTTGTATCGGGAAGAAACGCACTTTGGGTATTGTATAAGTGATTTGTTCTCTTTTCGAAACAATATACAGTCTTTCGGGAAAGCATGAATTCTTTTAGAAATCATTCCCATCAAGAGTAGCATTCTTCTAGCTTCATATGTCCAGCTTGGGAGATCATTATCATCCGGGAGCATGTCATTCAAGAGAGAAAGTAGTTCCATAAAACTAACATCACTCCTTCCATTGTCTGCATTCAATTTATACAACTTCAGTATAGCTTACAATGTTGTATACTTAGTGCAAGCAGCATACAATGATGTCTTTGCACAACTCTTTAACTTCTCAAACAATTTTTGTCAATCACGGAGTTCATCTTGAATTTTCTTTGTCATTTCCTCAATATGATCTTCATCATCATTTACATCTATAATCACATCATTGATACGGTCTTCTTCATTATCCATATTTGTATTCATATAAGAAGATCCATAAAATGTAGTTTTATCCTAGCCAGTAGCTACATTCTCTTTTTCCCCGTATTTATTCCAACATTTATTACTCTGATCTATTCCATGACATATCAAATGTTCTTCCAACTCCTCTAGAGTAAGTAGTCTAGAGTAACAACAACGTAAACATGGAAAAAGGATTTGAGAAGGAACCCTGCGTGATCCATTGTAAACTTGATGAACTCTTTGACTCAGTTCTCATAATCTATTGTTAAACGATTAGCATCCATCCAATCTTTATTCATTTTTATCCTATTTGAATCTCAAATATTGGTATATATGGTTCAAGTACACAAAACAAGACTTCCAAATATAGTAGAAGAGAACCTCTTCCTTATAAAAAGATCAAGTAGTCAAACCTATAATCATGATTCAAAAAAAAAGAATATTTGATTCACTAAAATGATGATTATCCATCACTCTATAAGGTGGATATAAGAGGAGATAGAGGATTTCCAATCGATGAGAGATCCCCTTATCAGAGAGAAACCAAACGCATCCACTGGAGATATCTAATAAGAAGGGAGTTTGGAGGAGATAAAATGACTCTTGTAATCCATAAAGAATCAATGAGAGATCCCCTTATTAGAGAGAAACCAAACTCATCCACTGGAGCTATCTGAGAAGAAGGGAGTCCAGAGGAGGTAAAATGACTCTTGTAATCCTTAAAGAATCAAGATCTCAAATGAGAGTAGTGTAGGAGAAAAAAGAATTTATAAAATGGGGATCATGAAATTTAAGTCTATAAAAACATGATACCACGTTGCAACATCCCATGGACACGGTACATAAAGTATTTAGACAACCATACTATGGTGTAGACTTCTTGTCATGAACTAGCCGAAGTTTCTGTCCCACTTGACACCTGAACCTACTCGTGGGAAGGTCCAAATGGAATTACCAATCCCCATAGGTTGTGTCTAAAGACTAGGCATTGAGTAACACCTTCGAGAATGGGTTTTTCATGTTAAAAACAATAACTATTACATAATAATCAAACACCATATCATAACCAAATTTCACAATATAATAGACCAAAAGTTAACACTTCAATAGGGGATAAGAATTTTACAATTTCAACCAAAACCAAAATAACAAAAAAAGGTAAGGGAACCAACAATACAAACAAGCCTCCATTAAACATGATGGTCAACATCCCCATTCCACAACCAATAACAGTCACCAAAAGGGGAACTACTAGCACATATATCCACCATCACCACCAAGGGAACCTTGGTTTTCTTTTTCTCACAAAACCCTAACAAATATAGTAGTAAAAACATGTGTTTTGACTAGTTCATTATAGGTTATTTTTCCGTCTAGTGATTTTATGGGACATAATTTTGATTAATTTGTTTTTTAACATTTATGGAATGTGGTTTCAACAAATATTGAGTTAAAAAATTTACTTAAATTCATTTCATTGACTATTGGGGATTGTATGAGTTTCAAAAATTTATAACATATCAAAATATTCCAATGTTTGATATTCATGAGGGGTTTTATAATTTTTTTAAATTATATCCAAACATGAAACAATGAGATTAAAATAGTTTTCTTGTTTTTTGATTCAATAATAAATAAAATTCAGAAGTTAGTTGTTCTTGTAAAATCTAATTAGAGATCTAAATATGAGTTTTATGATTTTTCCTAATTATTAAATAATTACATGAATAAATCATTCAAAGTAAAAATGATTTGATTATTATCAAATGTTTTTATGGTAGGATTTTCATAATTTCAAAAGAATATATTAGATTTCTTGATGAGGAATATGTGGTTTAAAAATATTTTAATGGGAATTATATAAAATATTATTTTTCAAATGATGGTAAATAATTAGGATTCCAATGTTATTTCAAATTCGTTTTTGGAATTTTTGTCAAATATTTTTACATTATGCTTCTGACACCCTTAACTGTAGATCCTTGGAATAATTATGTCATATATTGACTTTTACCCATTAATGTGATGGATTTAATTTCTGTGTGAGGCATGGATGTATAGGGGAAATTAATTATTTATTAGGATGGTTTTGGATGTTAGTTGAGATTTATTTGTTATGTTTTATTAATAATACCTATAGTTTTTTAGTGACATACTTTTTTATTATCTCTATATAATTGATTGTAAGGTAAACATAGGTAACTATGTGAGACATCATGTTATATGATAAACTAGATTAGAATACTACACTGACTAGTGTACCCTAGTGTAGATTAAAATCATATTGTTGGAGTTCCCCAACAAGATAAAGATAGTAACTTAATGTATTATAATTTATAGAATTAAATATATTTTGGTAGATGATTCCACAAGTTTATAATATTTGAATGTCTAGTGTTTTGAAAAAGTGTTTTTCCCATGATGATGTTTCGATTTATAATAATATAATATGATATATTAATGACATATTCATTATAATTGTCCCCTTGTTATAACCATTATTTATAACACCATTAATATAGACAATGTAACATCCGATTATCTGCATTCATTTAATTATATTATAATTACCCATTTTCCTCTTAAATTAGGTGTATCACAGAACTCCTAAGGGTAGAGAGAATTTGTTTTGGAGGTTTACTAAATTTTGGTGATTTATTATTGTGTGAATTAATGTATTATAGGTATAAATGAGTTTATAGCGTTTGGTTATTCACCATCACTAGGATTACATTGTGCTCAATTCCACCCTCTATATTAAATTATATCTATTTTTATACAACCAAACTTTCAATAATAGAAACACACATGAAAAACAACCATTTACAATAGTCAAGTCATTATCAAACCCTTACACACAACAACAAAATTTGAAAACATGTTTCCCACAACCCAGACAATTTTTAAAACCATTTTAAAACCAAATAAATCATATTAAACAACTAAAACAATGTCAAATAATGGAATAACCTACCTATTTCTTGATATCTTCACAAAACCAGAATGAAACCACCAACTGAACTAAGGATAGGCCCTAAGAATAAAATTAAACACCATAACAATAAAGTTTTAACCCAAATAAATGGTTCAACCAACAACAAGAACAATATTGAAAAAATATTTGGAAAACATGCCTTAGGAAGTCCATCAAACCAAAGAGGGCGTTGTGGGTGGCAGAGGACCTGCAAATAGAAGAGGACACTATGGGCGACAGAGATCCGATAATGTGAAATGAGGGTGGCAGAGGTCCGGCAATAAGAA
The DNA here is from genome assembly GCA_963277665.1 of Viscum album. Lineage (NCBI taxonomy): Eukaryota > Viridiplantae > Streptophyta > Magnoliopsida > Santalales > Viscaceae > Viscum > Viscum album. The sequence goes on from OY728140.1 coordinate 1,012,081,438, forward strand.
TCTGGGCGTTGCGGGCAGTAGAGGTCCGGCAAACCGAAGGGGCATTGCGGCGGCAGAGGTCCGGCAAGCCGAAGGGGTGTTTTTGGCAGCGCAGGTCCGAAAAAGAGGAGTGAGGGAGACAGAGGTCTGGAAAGAGATGTGCAGGCGGCAAAGGGGAGTCGCAAGGTTCCACTACCGCGAGAGATTTAGGTTGAGATAAAACAAGGGCACTGTGTGACCGACTTTATTAAAAAATGGACTAAGGTTTTATCAGTGCTAAAAAGAATTGATAAGGACTACCTTTATCACCACTAAAAAATGATGATAAATAATTCATGTATCATCATTAAAATTTTAGCACTGATACAGAGTGCCTTTATCAGTGCTTTTCTAGTGCTGATAAAGGATCGTTTTATCAGCACTTCTTTAGCGCTGATAAAGGTAACCCTATATCGGCACTAAAATTTTAGCACTGATAAAGGATCCATGTATCAGCACTAAATTGTTTGCGCTGATACAGGGTAACCATTATCAGCAGTTTTTCTTAGCACTGATTTAAGGGGGTGCTTCCCTTGCCCGTATTTATAGTAGTGATGTGATATCTAACCAATCATTAGAAATATACTCTAGTTTACAGTGGGACTATGTTGGAGTAAGTTCCTTTGATCAAAAACATTTTTTACTGTACGTTAGGAATATGTTCAATTAATTCAACAATAATATAAATTCATTATAAGATATTTATTTTCCTTCAATATAAAATAATGTTATAATTTCCTATAGTATCTGTCTCATTAAAAAAGGGAATAGATTTTCCTTCTAGGATGTGAACCTTATCATACAATGATTATATATTGACATATAGATATATGGTGGGATAACATTCTATGATGGAGAAAATGGTATGTTAGCTGGTAGGTGTCAATACTCATAGGTGGTTGAAAAATTATCTGATGATATTTTACAAAGTAATCTCTAATATGGGGGATTATGAAAATAGACCTAGTAGTTGGATTCCCCATAATTATGTTTCTTGGGATATTCATGTCAATGAGTTTTTGTAATGGTATATAAACATCAATCTTATTATTAATTCATTTCAAGACTAACACACTTATATTTAATAACAAAACCATCACAGTATATATTCGTAAGAAGTATGGAATGATGGGTTTTTCATGAATGACGTGTTATTAATTAATAGGTCTTTGAAGTATTTTTCTCTTCCATCTGTAAGGAATTTTTTATATCATCCCACTGATTGAAATTGAACTGTCACTTAAAATTCCATGTCATGGTGATATAATGAATTAATATTGAATCGTTAAAGAATTATGTATCAAGAATTTAGGTTGATAAAATTTGTCTGAAACCTACTAGATGATATATTGGTACAAATGGATTAATTAGGTAATAAGCACACTTATATTGTTTTCAGAATTGATAAAATAACCTTCTTTATCTTGGTTTCCATGACCAGATTCTAGAAAATAATCCTTGACATTAAGAAAGTATGCATAATTCCAATGAGAAAAAAGCATAGATTGTCCAAAAAAAGTGATTTTTATCTTAATTAAATTCAATTTTAATTTAATAATAGGATTAAATATTAATATATAAATGAATATTATTTTCCTTAATAACATATCGATGATAAAAATGTATTCAGAAAGGAATAAATAATAAATTAATCATTAATATATAAGTTATTTAATTATGTGAATGTCTAATAAATATTTATTCTCTATGATGTGAATAAAATATTTGTTTTAACAATTCTTTTTAATTATATTATTTTTTGAGTATTCAATAAATTTTATATAGGTTAAGAAGATTTGGTTTTTCTCTTGTGATAAATATTAATTTGTAAGCTGATGAAATAATATTTGTCATTTGTCCATTTTTTACACTACATAGAATAATAATAATAATATAATTATTATTATTACATTTAATGGAGTTAGATGAGGTGTTATAAATTTTTTATGTTTCATTTTTCAATTAAATAACATTTTAGAACATTTTATATCTCTATAAAGAGATTATTATGCTTATTGTGTAGAGGTTTATCGAGAAAGAACATGATTGAAAATTATTGTGCATAATGAATTTTATTGAAGTATGTCATTACTGATGAAATATTTAGACATTATCCACCCTCCTCCAACCACTCAAGAGTGAGAGTACAATGATGATTCTTTGATCATGTCGAAATTTTCACTCTAATCCAGATAAACACCTCAAAAATATTGATATGGCACTCCAGCACCAAGAAATGCATTGGTGTTTTTAGAGATCAATTAAGAATGATTGGATCATCACTGGAATTATTATACACCTAGATATAAAAAAAAAATGAAATTCACCTGAAAGGGTATTAGATGATCAACAATATCATCAATGAATGATCCCAAGACCAAGGTATTATTTATTTTAACCAATTTTAATTTTATTATAAATTTAACATGTAAATATCATATCTTGGTTCCATATTTTTTTTATAAATAATTTATGGAAAACATTCATTGTCCAAGACATTAACACCTTTTATAATATTAGAGTGATCTATTGAATCCAACATTTTATAATTTGGGATTGACCCATATATAAACATTCATTATTCTCTGAACTGTCACCAAGTCTCATGTACTATATAATGTTCACATTTATCTCATATTTTTACCAAACAATATGATGTATACAAATAACATGTGGAATCATATCTATAAAAGAAAATTCATTCTCATCCCCACAATCTTTTCACTCAATGGAAGTTTATTGTGGTGGAATGTCACTAGAATTAAAAATGTGTGGGTCTGTAAATACATTTTATATACCTTAATATGGTATTTTATGGAAAATTTTAAAAGTATTGATGTTATATAGTTATGTATACACAGACTATGATGTAAGGTTTCTATAAATTTTTACTTGCGTCCTCTCTAACATATCTTCTACCTTTGGTTTGGTATTTTTTTAAGGATGATGCCTTAACGTAAGTGTCCAAAGCACAGAATTTATTAAAGGAATGGTTACAAGTGTTGAAAGTATGAGATCATATTAATATCATTCAAATGGAATGGATGAAGAGAATTAGGGAGGTCTTCTCTCCAGGTCATGTCATGATTAACTCCCAAGTTGGCCATTCCATCAGTAATTATGTTTTCTTCCCAATAGACATGTGTAATGATGTACTTCATATCGATGAGAGAACAGTTGCATTCTATCCAACAGGTAATAATCGTCCAATCTAAATGAGTTAAACCATTCCACATATCTTGTGTGATTGTCATCGAGTAACATTCAACACAAAGGTTGTTCCGTCCAAAGACCATGGAAAATTTTATGGCATATATCAAACCAAGAATCTCAGCTTCAAGGGAGGTTCAAATTCCAAAATGGCCCATGAAGCAGTCTAGAATATGGTTGAGGTGGTTCTTGAAGACAACACCAGACTCTGCAAGATCTCATATTTCTCTTGGAGGAACCATCAATGTTGATTTTGATCCATCCATGGAGAGGGACTCTCCAGACCCCCTACAGAGTGTGATGCGGCTGACAGAAGTTGTCGTTGATCCGTAGACGATTTAGAATTCCAAATTCATGCACTAAGTTTTTGAAATGAACTTTTTGTAACAAAGAAGCTTCCATTGGTTAGTTATAACTGAACATAGGTTCTCATTAAAAATTATAATGTGTTAAATGAAAAACAAAATATCCCAGGGTCACTATATAAGATTTACACTGATAAGTTACATAAAAATACATTGTATAATTCTTTATGATGTAATAAGTAGTTTAAAATTTCATCATAATCAGAATGTTTAAGAAATTCAATAACATGAATTTCATGTGATTCCTCTCTACCAAGATAGACACATGAACACTTCCCAACATTCCACCACCAGTTATGAGGAAAACAATAATCAATAACTACCTTTCTAAATTCTATGGAAATAGGTACATTGTGACCCAGTAAAACCAAGAACAAAAATAATACCCTTGGTATCATATAAATTCCCTATATATGGGTCAAAGACATCCATCTATAAGGTCCATATCAATTCATAAAATTAACTTAATTCCTACTACCATTCCCAAATAGTAAGATAATGAAAAATAGAAATATGATACAACTTTTCAATAAATTTTCATTGAATTACTGAATAATATCTTTAGTAGAAATGCTAGAGTACTTTAGCTACACCATTTCATATTCTAAAGGCTATTGACTAGTAATGATTGTTAATTTTCATTAATTGTTGTGACTACACACATAGGTATTGAAAAATAATAAATATAGTTAAAAAAATATATTAGTCTATCATTAAAAGAAGTATACATGGAATTAACATTATCATATAACCATGATTAATTAATAAGCTCATTCTATTAAAATATGATTTATACTATAGTGTCACACAATAATAAAAAAATTAGACTAGTATAATGGTAATCATGCATAAGTATTAAAAATGGGATAAAATAAGGATACCACAAAAAAATATTTTCCTTTATTCCCTGACAGGTCACATACCTTAACATGCACCATGAACTACATATTATCCCATCCAATATAGGGAAATTTTCCAAATTTGGGCCTAAGATCATGAAATCTACTAGGGTTCCGGAGTGGGTTTCATCGAAAATGAGTAGGTAACCACCAATGATTTCCTTAAATAATTCATTAATCAAAGTACATATTAATTATCAAATGTTAATAATAAAATAAAATAAAAATTCCAACACATCTACTACTTAGAAACCAAACCACACATCTGTTAGTTTTGGAATGGGATTATGTACCCATAGTTTTAATACATGTCAAGTTTGAATAATTTATCACCAATTTTCATATAATTCATGTTAAACAAGTTATCAATACTATATAAAATTGTACAAGGATGTACCTCCACTTCATGGACAAAATGAATGATACATCACTACAACATAATCTGGATGGTTATGTACCAAATTAAAAAAAATTATTATTGATGTATCACAATCAAAATAATAGTGTTGAACAAGGAATTTATTTGATAATAATACATCACTACTAATCTACACATATGTGAATGGTTTTTTACAAACTCACAACATCTATGTAGATTTTATAACAGATCTATAACACTCTAAGATGAATTATTTATTTCCCAATAAACATTACCAACTATATAAATTATAAAAATACAATGACTAATGTAGAAGTGAAACCATGACAAAAAGGTTCATACGGACCATTATTATGGTCAATACATCACTATATAAGAATTTTAGCTAAAAATCCATCACATAATAAAAGGTCATGAGAAATAAATAATCATTTTAAATCATATATTTGATGGAAATGGAAATAATCATGTATTTGAGGTGAATAAATTACAACAAGTTGAGAAATGTTTTATGGTTGAGCTAAATAATATTTATCGTTGATCTCTCATATGGTTCCTCTTTATAGGCCTTAGTTTTGGACCCCCATCTAGTTTTTATGGTTAATAATGGATACTTACCAAATTCCATATGTCATATAAACACAATTTAAACCTAAATCACATGTCTATTGGGAACTATCAATATGATGAACAAATGAAAGGGAACCACTAAGAATCTAGAGATTTTATGCCTGCACCATAGGAAGTTAAGTTACCAATTTCAGTTTTTTTTATGGAATGATAAATAGTTTGGAAAATTATGTAATTCATTTGACATAAGAAAATTCATTAATTTATAATTTAAAAACATGGAATTACCTACCTCACGATAGTGGGGTTATTCTCTTCAATTACAATGTGATGATTCAGACATAGATAGATAAAATCACAAAAAAATATCATAAACCTTTAAATTAGATATATTTATTGATTAATGATGAAATAGAGAAATAAGTTGTGAATAAACTCAATATGATAGATAAAATTCCCCATAAGAAATCCCTAAAACCGAAAAGAAGTTAAACCATCCTCAAATATGGATTGTTCACTCTAGGAAGATATTTAAGGAATAGGAAATAGTGGGGGATGCGTAGATGGTTATAATAAGAAAGGTAAAGGGTCAGTTAGTTTTTATAAATTCTAAAAAATTTAAATTATTTAATTTAAATTTATTAAAACAATCATGTACCCATCAGGTACCCAATAAACCAATACGGGGTATGGGTGCCCTACCTAGAACCTAATATATGTCAACCAGTCACACAGTGACCCACATAGAGTTACTACCCATTTTCTTACATTTATTTAATACCAAATAATTATGCAATTGGTACCTTCTGCAATTTTAAAATTGAGAAATTTCTCAACACGATAAATAAAATCCCAAAACCAACACCCAAGATCATCGGAGAAATTCTAAAATAAATGAGGTTTTGTGACAATTGGGTCAAACTAATCCCCAAAGATTCAACAAATGTTAAAATACATAATTCCACTCGTTCTATGTATTAAATCCTTACAAGAAAACCCAGAATGAATGAATTTATAAATCTCAAAAATTACTTTTATATTCATTTATGTCCCATTAATCCATTTCTAAACACAATCATGGTGTCTTAAACCTATCCACTAGTTGTCTCATACCCAATCATACTCGAGGAGGGATAACCTTATATCCTCCTGGGAATCCCATGGATTACCTCTAAGTGCTCAACAAATTAACGATTATTATAATCAATCAAAAAAAATACACATCTTAAGGCCTTTAACATAGACTGGTCTAAACAGATTGATCAAATATCCCAATTAACACTGACATACATACTAGGATTTCTTAGGATGAAACACCCCATGTATCATAGATGGTAACCATGAATTTCCCCCAATGTGTCACTATACCATATACCCAATCTCTCCACATAATATATATTCCCAAAATCTCACCATAAGTATGTCTCACATGATATCAAAGATCAACCATGCCTCCTAAATCACTAATATCCCCAGCTTAAGGCTGCAATAAGGAAATAATATCTGAAATACCGTGTATTTCATGTGACATTCATTATCATATACCCAACATATGTGGGTATCAATAAAACCACTATAAAAATGGTTCATGGTTGTTAACTATTTTAATTAAAACTAACACTCATCTAGAGATACATGATACACTGATCTACCATCAACTAACATTATCATGAGCTGTATATAAAATATACTATGCTCAAACTCCAAATCAGTAAACAAACCATGCCTTCCATTCATGTAAATCATATTCACCACATGAAGAACCGATAATGATTCCATATCATATATATCAATGGAATACCACATGATAATCCCAATACAGGATCACACAACACCCATGTTCCATTCCATCATGAAATCATCTACCCATGTTTTTCCACTATAAAGAAACAACATGACTAGAATGCACCAAAACTATTGGGTTAATCTCATATATAAAAAATCACCCTAATAAGGAATATAAAATGCATCGTATTATTCTAATAAACTAATAATCATCCATATCCTAACACAAATCATATATTCATTATAATCAAAATTAGGGATTTTTCATACATAATGAAGCACCTGAAACATCTTCCTCTCATAATTTGTAATATCTCATTCAACACAAAATACTAAGGGATAAAACTTATAATAATGCATACGTAAACCTATATAACCCACACTAGTCATACCATAATTCCACCATCACACTCAATCCTTTCGAATAAAACATATATAACTTGAGCAACCAATAATACAACTCAACTAGGGGTTCATAAACACCAAAGGAAACTCAAGTTCTATCACCCTTAACTGAAGTCTCACACTATAATTATGTATCACCTTTCTTTTAAAATCCAAACCATATTTCTCTCACAAAACCATTTTTATATTTATATATATATATATATATATTATTTTATCATCTAGAAATGAATTTCATTTTTCCCATACGTAATCATGAATTATAGTAACATGGTGGTGTTATATTACTATATACACGCACTATCCACACAAGGGAGTCATATAAAAGGTGTAATATATTTCACAACCTACCATAAATAATATTTAATAATATAACACATAAAATATCTTCATAATCAGTCCTCAATTAAAAATAATGAAGGAAATGAATAACCATATGTTTTGACATGTACTGTTTTATCAATAAATAATATAAAAAATTATTGTATAAATTATAGTTGAAAATTAAATTACTAAAACCCTCTTTCATAACCATATTATCCATCATATATGGAAATATGAATGTAATATGAATCTATGGTGTATAATATAATATATTATCACACAATTCATTTGACCCCAAACCATGATTTTGTCAATAAATCATAAACCCATAACATTGTACTTGTAAAAAATAGTGTAGTTGTGACATCAAATAAAAATAGAATCAATCACAACTCCTTATAAATATAAAATCAATTGTTATGTGTTTTATCATTCCCCAAATATTAATTATGATCCATTTTATGATAATTCGATATACATCTACCATAACATAAACATTATGAATATTAAAAACAATGCATTGATACCACTTTGTGTCTTCACATGTTGGGTAAATAGAAATAATAATCAAACTAGAGAGCTATGTGACCATAGTCATGCATCCCCATATGAACAATGTTTTAGACTAAAATAAGGGTCTTTTAATAATGTTGAAATTTTATTACTTTGATATGATAAACACAAATTGTAGTGTAAGAATGAAAAAACACTCATAAATTGTAAATAATATAATATGGTCATTATACCTCTAATCTATCCATAAAAACATTTAATATGGTATAAAACTGATGATTTATTTTAAATATTATATAAGGAAAATATATTGAATTAGTATTATTATTGTGGGGAATCGTAAATAATATGGTCTAAAATAGAAAACCAATGGATATTTAAAATAAAAAAATTTCCATATTCACCATTTGGTCCGAAATACATCATTATTCATTCCATATTATAAACTATCTATAATCGATTCCAAGCCATTTATTTCCTCTATGACCGTGACATTTTTTATTCACAACAATTTTTATGTATAGATATTAAGTATAAAAATCACAAGGACCCTACCTTCAGTGCCTCTAAATAAATTAAAAAATTATTGTATGATCAAGAAACAGAAAACAATAAAAAAAATTACAATTACATCATCAAGGATAAACTAGACACTAGATGAGGGAAAAATCGAATTCATGAAATGTCGATATCAACCCAGAAAATATTACATATATTACAGTCAGTCAACATTGGTTATCATAACATTCGAAAAATAGATAACTCTCATTTCTATGAATTTAATTATATTTAAATGTAACTATAGATAAAATGAGGTTATTATACAGATGGTTGTCATAATATTAATCCCATTACCAAATTCAATAGTATAATGATATATTGTCTTATCCCATATTCATCAGATGAAATTCAAAATAATAGTATCCCACCTCACAAAAATGTCCAAAAGCGTATTAATGTAATATCCAATACCAAATCCCCACTATGAAAATGGTTGTCATTGAAACCCACTGTAAAGACCCAGAATTTCCATGTCATTTTTTAAATAAATGATAATTTTATGAGTCTTCAAAAATTTACAGTGCGTGATTTCGAGGCCCAGAGTGCCTGAAATGATTTTCTGAACATTATTTCAGGTTTGTTCAGTAAACGTGTGATTGGGTTTCCTTAACATTTGAAACGGTGCTCGGAATTGAATTCTTAGGCCACCGTTGAACTCGCAATGCTGATTTTCACTTAAGGATACTTTCTCCTCGAGGGCAGACGGTCGAGGGTGAAAGATAGTTTTTGGGTTTTTCATGAAAAAATAAAATAAAAATAAAAGTTTGTGACAATCTATTTTTATTTTCCACACCCATGTGGGTGTTGGAAGGTGGGGTCCACCAGAACGAAACCACCATGTGGAAGTTGAGGTGTGGGGACAACCAGACCTTAACCACTCATGAGAGGTTATGATGGTGGGGACCACCCGATCCATAACCTCCCATGAGAGGTTATGGTGGTGGCGACCACCTGGGACTAAAACCCCCTTTAATTGACAGAAAATCTTAACCACAATCATTAATGTGGAGTATCATTTTGACATCCTCCATAATAACTGTTCCAACGCACAAACCTTTAACTGTGCCAACTTAGATAATTGGCTTTCCCCCTTTTTAAATTAAGTAACAGTGCCGTTGGAATTAAAGAAGGTTCCTAATTAATGAACCGTCATAAATTCCATGATCGTTACCTTCCTACCCCCATCTCCTATATATATGGAGCATGGGAGGAAGATTTGGGATGGCTTCACCAAGAAATGAAGCATTGGTAATGTGATGGGATGCCCAACACTTGGAGGATTACACTCTCAAATGAAGAACGTGTTCTCCAACGAAGAACGCACTCCCCAACGAAGAACACCAACCTCCTTAGGATTTCTTCCTCAGGACATCATTTGATGTGGGACTTCCTCATCTATGATGAACCAACACACGGACTTGGGATTAGAGGTGTGTGGCGGACGTGACGAATTGTGAAAACATCTTCTTCTATCCTATGATTCCGTCGATATATCAACCTGGGTAGGGGGTTTATTTGCGTAATAATGCATTCCCTATTTTCTTTTGCAGTTTGGGAAAGAATCCTTTGTGGATGTTGTAAAATTTTAAGTTCATCATTCTTCTTTCTTGTTGAGCCAAAATGCTACCACCCTAAATACGGAGGGTGTGTGCCAAACCAACATGGCCTGATCATTTCGTTGTTATTATTTGGTGTACTCTTCGAAATGGAGGAAGGTGACGAAGACGACAAAGGTGACGAGGGAAACAGTGCTGCCACCCGCGTTTAAAACGACTCGCGCCGCCCCCACGACACTCCGCCTTCCTGGCCGAACTGGCCCGCGCCCCTCACAGCGACATGATCTACCCCCCGTGACGCCCTGGCCAACCCCCCCCACGCCCCACCTAGTGCCCCCCGTGGTACCCCATCGGAACCGGCATGCCCCCCCCTACGACGCCCAACCCGAGCCGACCCGGGCCACCGCGGTTCCCCGGCCGTACAGCCTCGCACCCTTGCGGGGCCCCGACCACACCAGCCCTGTGCCATCATGACACCCCAGGGTCGAGCTGACCTATGGCCTCTGTGGGCTATGCGGCCCCTCACGGCCTGCTAGAACTCCCTGCAGAATGGGTCACCTCACGGGTTGGGCCTAACCCAGCGGTTCGGGCCGGGTCAACCTAAACCGGTTCGACCCATGCCAGGTTGGGTTAGGTCGGACTGGACCTGGGCCCACTGAGACCCTTTAAACTTTTTTTCCATAACTTTGGAACCAAATGTCTATTTGAAAAACTATCTACGGCAATGGAAATCGTGGAGTGAGATGGTCCCTTTGAGTATACTCCACTGGTGTTTTGGATTATGATTGGAAAAATTCAGGTTGGATCGAGAAAAAATTCAACCGGGCCCTGGGGACTAAATGGATAATAACTCATAGAAAGGGCGTCTATTAGAGGCGCCAACTGTTGTGTTGAGAATCCCATGACATGGAAGATCATTGAGATACTTCTTCATGGGACTTCATGATGGTTGGAGTATCGACCAGTACCTCGTGGAGCTGATCCTCTCAGAAATGAGGGAGCATAGTTTGGAGACCTATTACCTGGTTACTTCTGAACGTTTCGAATCGGAGTGAATTGACTTGTTTAGTGGGGTTCTCCTTGGTGTCGTGGAAGTCCCATAGTGGGGAGAGCCTTGGTGTCACGGCAGACCCATGATACTAGACAGGGGGAGTACCTCAAAAGGCTGTAAGGAGAATCATGATGGTTGATGCGGCAGACCCACGGTGGGGGTGGACTTGGTGATACAGTAGATCTGCAGTACTCGACAGGAGAATTACCTCAATAGTCTAGGGTTAGTGGGAAGTGTGCTTGGTGTCGCGACATGCCCACTGTACTCGATAGAGGATGATTTCTCCAGCAGGTGAGTTTTCGACAAAGTTACTGGGGTTGTTACTCAATACTACCCCTAGAATAAAATCCTGCTTGAGGTGAGTCAATTTTCTCCTGTGTTTTCCTCATGATTGAGATGGATCACTTGATAAATTAGGTATATTTATGATCATATACCTAAGTAGGGTTACGAATTTATTTCGTTCTTTTTGGTTCATCCTTGGTGTATTTTGTGAGACCTAGAGGGTCTCGGGGTCCCTACTGAGTATAGTTATACTCACCCCTGCACGGGCTATACCCACACATTGTTGTGTTGGATACAGAAAACAGACATCGCAGACAAAGACTGAGAGTACCAGGACTGGACGGTACTCAGAGGTGGACCATACGGTGTGTCGGTACCCGGAGGAGACGGATGGATGTGCAGTTCTGAGGAGGCTATTTGTACCTACCATTTAGGTAGGAACCTCAGAGGATGACCCAATAGCTATTTCTTCTCTTTCTTCAGTTGTATTACATTTCGGTTGTACTTGTACTTCTACTATTTGGCTTGTATTCTGGCCTCTATTACATTCAGAACTCTTTTGTTATACAGTTTACTTGGTGTTTCGTGCAGTTGTGGGCTTTCTTGTGCATGTGTTTACAGGTTATAAAGGCAATGCCTTCTGAGTTTTAGGGAATTACAATATTTGTGCTAGTTGCCATCCCCTGACCTATGGAATGTAGGCTTTGGGTAGTCATGACACGGGCCCCGAAGGATGGGTCATGAAAAATTGGTATCAGAGGATTCTGTTATACCACAAAACATAGGAATCTGATCAAATTTATGAAGAAATAGTGTTATGTATAGTGAGTTTGGTTTTTTAGTTCAGGGAGTCCAGTGTTGGTGCGGTGGCCAACATATCCATACACCAAGACGCTGACTTCTGATTTCTGACTTAGTGCACATAAACACTAATTGCGTGTGTGTTTTAAAAAGTTTTCTTAAGGTCAGCTCGCCAGGTTAGCTCACCAGTTATATATTTTTAACTGTAGCACACCTTTTTCTTTTCAGGATGCCTCCACACACACAGCTGGCTAGAGTTCCAAGAGTTTTATGCACTGATAGCCCACCATGCGACGAGGCCTCGGTGTGGGGCCCTCTACCAGAAGAGGCACCAGCGAAGGCACCAATGGTACCATTCCCCATTGGGCCACCGATGCCACCAGCCCTAGCAGTAGATGGTTCATGCCGCTTGAGCACGTTTCATGAGTTCCAGCACTAGAGGCCACCCCATTTTAGGTAAGAGATGGACCCACAGGCGGTTGGGGATTGGATCAAGACTGTGGTGAGAATTTTCCGACTAGTAGGGACACGAGCCGATCTCATGGTTACTCTTACATCAATCATTATACAAACAAAAGTTGGCATATGGTGGAACCTGATGCTCCAATTTCACGATGAGGTGACACACCACTGGGCAGACTTCAAGATCCTATTTCAGGCAGAGTCTGTTCCAGTAACTCTATGCAATGTGTGCATTCAAGAGCTACTTAATTTGAAGAAGGGTAGCAAGATTGTAGCTCAGTACTCAGTGAGGTTCAGATACCTCTCATGCTACTCTACTGATATGGTATAGGACCAATTATGTAGGGTTTAGATCATAGAGAAGGGTATCTGGTGGGAAATCAGTGCTTCAGTGATCTCATTAAGCATCTCGACGCTGGAAGGGGTGTTAGAGAGAGCCCTCCTAGTGGAGATATTCCTTGATGAGCAGTCTCTAGTAGAGAGATGCACCACTAGTTGACACGTAGAGGAGTCCATTATAGCTGAATCAAACTGATGTCGCATAGGTCCAAGAGGAACAGACTTACATGTGGACAAACACATGATTCAGAATTGGTTGTGTGAGGAACCCGAGGCAAAGATAGACACACCAGGAGCATGCAGTGTTACTCATGCGGCGAGAATGGTCACATGGATCGTGACTGTCCAACCTGTCGTATGGATTATCAATAGACAGTCGAAGGGCCACCCATCTAGATACATAGGTTTGACCATGAAGGTCCGTTGGGAGAAAGTGGACGTCGCAGAGGAGCTAGTCGTGTTGCTAGCGGTGGGTGACAATTTGAGATGTTACCGCCACCACCACCAAGAAGTCCACCCTAACTACAGAGAGCAGGTGGATAGAGGGGATATCAGCTCTAGGTAGATGAGTCTTACAATCATGGTGTTCCAAAGATGATACCAGGTATGATCTGTGTCTACTCCACTATATCTATAGTACTTATAGACACAGGTTCCAGACATTATCTTATTTCCACTTCCCTCATTTGAAGCATGGATATTTTGACGGAGTCATTACCTCAATCTTTATGTCTAGAGACTCCTATGGGAGTAGATTCGATGATTACTCACTGGTGATGGCAGTGTGAGCTTACTCTAGGAGGTGAGAGCTTCGGCTGGGATATGCTATTTTCAGCGTTGAGGCCTTATGAAATCATCTTGGGTATGGAATGGTTGTCTACAGTCCATTCTCAAATTGGCTAGATTAGTTGGAAAGTGTTGTGTGCCATCATGGATGGAACCAGGTTTACCTTTACCGATGAGAAAGGAGCCTTCACAGCACAGGATGGACTTTCTCAGAGGATAGTGTATCCAATCACTCATCAGTTGTCTAGCCTTACCCTCACAGCTGTTGATGTGGAGAGTCTGAGTTATCCGGTAATGGTGGACCAATACATGGATGTTTTCCCCAATGATCTCCCAGGTCTACCTCCTCACACATATGCGGACTCTTACATTGACTTGTACCCCGGGACGACTCTGATATCTACACCAGCATATCAGATGGCTCTCACGGATCTTCATGAGATGCGAGTATAACTGGAGGACCGTCAGTGGAAGGGATTCATCCGGCCTAGTGTTTCTCCTGGGGTAGCCATGATTTTTTATTTCATGAAGGTGGATGGGAGCATGAGGCTTTGTGTTGACTATCGGTGCCTAAACATGGTGACTGTGAAGAAAATCTACCCATTCTTGAGGATTGAAGACCTCTTTGATCAGTTGATGGGAGAACGATGGTTATCGAAGATAGACCTCAGGTCAGGCTATCACCAGCTCAGAGTATAAGATGGGGATGTGAAGAAGAAGACTTTCAGATGTCGGTATGACCACTAAAAGTTCTTGGTTATGCCTTTCGGTATAAGCAACCCTCCATCAATGTTCATGAGACTCCTGAATATGATCTTTTAGCCATACCTTGATTGCTTTGTCATAGTCTATATGAACGGAATTCTTAGTTACTCGACTACTAAGGAGGAGCATTCCTACCATTTGTGGGTAGTACTGGACACACTCTGAAATATCCAGTTTTATGGTAAGCTTTCTATGTGATAGTTCTTGATCTGAGACGTTCACTTTCTAGGACATGTCATTTCGGAGGCTAGAGTTGTTGTGGATCCATCGATGAGTGATGTAGTAATTTCTTGGAAGACAACCAGAAGTGTGACAGAAGTACATAGTTTATTGGGTTTGGCTGGATACTACAATAGATTTGTGTAATATTTCTCTAGTATTTTAGCACCACTATCTGCCTTGACGATGAAGGGGAACCCCATTGTGTGGTCGAAGAGATGCCATTAGAGATTTCAGGTGTTGAGGCAGAGGCTGAATAGTGCCCCTGTCTTGAGGCTTCCATAGGAAGGTGTGGGGGTACATAGTCTACTGAGATGAATCAAGGACCAGTCTCAGATGTGTCTTCCTATGGGAGCAAGAAATTCTCTCATATAGTTCTCAACAGCTGAGACAGCATGATCCAAACAACGTTACGCATGACCTAGAGTTAGCAGCAGTGGTATTCACCTAGAATATGTGGCGGCACAATCTGGTGGGCAAACATTTTATAGTGTACTATGATCACCAGAGTCTAAGGTATATCTTCTCCTAGAAGGACCTGAACCTGAGATAACGACATTTTCTTGAGTTCCTCAAGGACTATGTCTTCGAGATATTCTATACTCCTAGGAAGGGGAATGTTGTTACAGATGCACTCAGTAGGAGATCTGGTATACAACTGTTAGGTGAGGCGATGGAGCAGTTAGCCGATTTGCAAATATCATTTGTGGATAGAGATGAAACATCTTTTCTATAGTCTCTTATAGTCACTCCCCCACTTCTTCAGTGTGTCAGGGATGGTGAAACGTGGGGATGCTAACTGCGAGACATGACGTGCTCAGATAACCACAGGATAGGCACTCGATGGTTTTTCTAAAGGTGGGGAGGACATCATCCTCTTCAGAGGATGTATCATGGTACCAGTGTCACTTCAGGATGAAGTGTTGAGGGATTTCCACACATCCCCTCTAGTGGTACATCCATGATTGGAAAATATGTAAAAAGATCTCCGACGATAGCACTGGTGATCAGGAATGAAGAAAACAGATGTCGAGTTTGTCTCTCGATTCCCCACTTGTCTGCAAGTGAAGGTAGATTATCAGTTACGAGTAGGCTTGGTTCAACCTTTAGAGGTCCTGGAGTGGAAGTTTTATGGGATATCGATCGACATCGGGACGGGTCTTCCACGTTTATACAAGGGACATGAATCGATTTGGGTGACCATATATCAACTCCCCATGTTGGACCACTTCCTACCGATCAGAGAGCAGGGTTCCGTAGAAAGATTGGGATGCCTCTATGTACAAGAGAGTGTGTGACTACATAGAGTACCCATGACGATTGTCTTTGATTGTGATACATGTTTTACTTCCTGGCAATGGAAGGGGTTACAGGAGGCTTTCAGGTTGCGGCTTCACTTCAGCACAGCCTTCCATCCTCAGAAGGATTGTAAGACTAAGTGGACCATTTAGACCCTCGAGGACATGTTGCGTGATTGTGTCCTTGAATTCAGACATAGCTGGGAGGATCACTTTCCTTTTGTGGTGGTTGCATACAACAACAGCTATCACTCCACCATTGAGATAGCACCTTTTGAGACGTTATACGAGCAACCTTGCAGACCACACTTGTGATGGACTAACCTAGGGGAGCCAACACTAATGGGACCTGATATGGTACAGGCTACCACATAGAAGGTGCAGGTCATCTAGGGGTGGATGAGGACGGTAGAAAGTAGGCAGAAGTCATATTCTGATAAGAGATGGATACCTCTAGAGTCTGAGGATGGTGACCATGTCTTTCTACGGGTCTCACCTCAACGAGGTTTGTGGATATTTTGATGAGGAGGAAAATTATCTCCATGGTTCATCAGATCTTTTCAGGTCCTTAGCAGAGTTGGTGAGGTGGCATACTGCTCAGCTTTTCCACCTCATTTTTACCGGGTGTAGGATGTCTTCCTCGTATCCCATCTAAGGAGATACATCCATGACCCTTCCCACATCATCGACAATTGCATGCAGGACATTGCAGATGGGGAGACTCTTACGGAGGTTCCAAAAGAGATTGTGGATTGACAGAAGAGGGTATTTCATGTATGGTCGATGTCTCTGGTTCATGTTCACGGGCATCAGGGGAACCTTCTATAGAGCACAAGGGAGCATGAGGCTTAGATGCATGATCAGTACCCGCACTTGTTCCCTTTTTGTGAGTTGTGGCTTACTGAGATGTAGATCCTCGAGGTGGGGAAAATGTAATGACCCAGATTTTCCATGTAATTTTTTTAAATATATTGGAATTTTATGAGTCTGAAAAAATTGATGGTTTATGATTTCGAGGTCGGGTGTGCCTGGAATACATTTCAGAACATTATTTATGGTACATTTAGTAAACGTGCCAGCGGGTTTTCCTAAAATTTGAACTGCTGCTCAAAATCAAAATCAGAGGGCACTGTTGAACTCGCATCGCATGTTTTTACTTAAGGATACTTTCACCTAGACGGTATATGGTCGATGGTGAATGTTAGTTTTGGGGTTTTTCCTGAAAGAATAAAATAAAAATAAAAGTGCGTGACACATTATTTTTATTTGCAACACCCATGTGGAGGTTGGGAGGTGGCATCCACCTGAACTAAACCTCTATGTGGAAGTTGAGGTGTGGGGAACAGAAGACCATAACCTCTCATGAGAGGTTATTATGTTGGGGACCACCTGAACCATAACCTCCCATGAGAGGTTATGGTGGTCGGGACCACCCGGGACTAAACCCACCATTAATTGGGAGAAAATCTCAACCCTCCACATTAATGTGGAGGAGCCTCTTGACTTCCTCAATATTAATTGTTCCAATGTACATACCATAAAATGTGCCATCATTGTTAATTACCTTGCCCAAATTTTAAATTATGTAATAGCGTCGTTGGAATTTAGGACCGTACATAATAAATGAACTGTCATAAATTCCACGATCGTTACCTACCTACACCCCTATCCTATATATATGGAGCTTGTGAGGAGGATTTGTTATGGAATCCCCAAGAGAAGAATCATTGGTAATGTGAAGCGATGCCCAACACATGGACGATTACACTCTCCAACGAAGGATGTATTATCTAACAATTAATGCCCTCCCCAACAAAGAATGTCGGCCTCCTTCGTCTTTCATCCTCGGGACTTCTTGCAACATGGGACGTCCTCATATATGACGAACCGACGCATGAACTCGGGATTGGAGGTGTGTGGAGGACGCAACGAACGATGAAAACTTCGTCGTCTACCCCACGACTTCGTCGACATATCAACCCGAGGTAGGGGGTTTATTTGCGTGATAATTCTATCCATGTTTTCTTTTACTGTTTGGGAATGAATCGTTGTATAGGTTGTAAAATTTGCTGTTCATAATTCTTATTTCTTGTTGATCCAAATTCTACCACCCTTAATGAGGAGGGTGTGGGCCAAACCAGCATGGCCCGAACCCTCCGCCCTTCTTCTTTGGTGTACTCTTCGAAATGGAGGAAGGCGAAGTAGTTGACGAAGTTGATGAAGGCAATGTTACTTCCACCCATTGCCACCATGACCCATGTTGCCACCATGGCACACCGCCTTCCCAGCCAAACCAGCCCACGCCCCTCCCGGTGCTGCGACGGAACCAGCCCGCACCCCTCACAGTGCCCCGGCTGAACCATCTTGCACCCCCACAGCACCCCTACGGTCAGGTCGCCCTATGGTCCATGTGAGCACTATGGCCCCTCGGGGCCCTCGGGGCCTCCCAGACCTCACATCGAACCGAGTTTCATCAAGGGTCCGGTCGGGTCGACCAGAACCGAGTCGAACCATGCCAGGTCGGGTGGGGTCGGACTGACCAGTTTGGACCGAACCCAGGACAACTATGACCCTTTACGATCTTTTTCCCATAACATTGGCATCAAATGTCCATTGGACGATCTGTCAGCAGCACTAGAAATCATAGAGCGAGATGTTCCATTTGAGTATACTCCACTAGAGGTCTTGATTGAGATTGGAAACAATCAGATTAAATCGATCACAATTCCAACTGGGCCCCTAGGACTAAAAGGCTATTAACTCACAGACCAGGTGTCCGTTTGACGTGCCGTCTATTGTGTTGAGACCCCTATGAAGAGGTGGAACTCTGAGATACTTCTTCATGGGACTTCATGATAGTTGGAGTATCGACTAGTAGCTCATGGAGAGAATCCTTCTATAAATGAGCGAGCGTAGTGCGGAGACCTAGTAGCTGGCTGAGACCTGACGACCGCTGACCATTTCGACTCAGAGTGACTCAACTAGTCCAGTGGGGAGAGGCTTGGTGTTGGGGGAGACCCACAGTGGGGAGCACCTTGGTGTCATGGCAGGCCCACGATACTCAACATGAGGAGTACCTCAGCCGGCTACGAGGAGGAGCGCGCTTGGTGATGGGGAAGACCCACGGTGGGGAGCGTTCTTGGTGACATGGCAGATCCACAATACATAATAAGAGGAGTACCTAAGTAGTCCAAGGATAGTGGGAATCCCGCATGCTATCGCTGGAGGCCCACTGTACTCAATAGAGGAGGATTTCTCCAGCAGCCAAGGTTTCGACAATGTGACTGGGGATGTTACTTGATAGTACCCCTAGAATAATATCCTGGTTGAGGTGAGTCAGTTTTTTCTTTTGTTTTTCTTAAGATTGAGATGGATCACTTGATAAATTAGGTATATGTATGAGAATATACCTAGGTAGAGTTATCTGTTTATTTCATTCTTTTTGGTTTATCCTTGGTGGATTTTTTGAGACCTTGAGGGTCTCAAGGTCCCTACTGAGTATCGTTACACTCACCCCTGCACGTGATATGCCCACACTTCGGTGTGTTGGATACAGACGATGGACATCGTTGATGGAGGCTGAGAGTAAGAAAACTGTACAGTACCCAGAGGAGGACCATACAACATGTCGGTACCCATAGGAGATGGACGGATGTGGAGTGCATAGGAGGCGATCTGTACCTATCGTTCACGTAGGAACCTCGAAGGATGATCCAGTATCGGTCTTTTCTCTTCCATAAATTGTATTTTATTTCAGTTGTTCTTGTACCTTTATTGTTGGGATTGTATTATGGCCCATTTTACTTTCATCAATCTTTTGTTATACAGTTTACTTGGTGTTTTTTCTAGCTGTGTGCTTGCTTGTGTGTGTGTTTATAGGTTATAATGGAAATGCATTACTAGTTTTAGGGAATAACTCCTTTGGTTCTAGTCACTAGCCCCTGGACTTTTGAATGCGGGCTTGGGGTACTCAGGTCATGGGCCCCGAGGAACAGGTCGTGACACCCACCCCATATCAAAGTCGTTGGTAAGTGGAATATCATGATAATCCCTTAATAAAACCCAATACATGAGTACAAACTATGTCTAATTACGATTCCATAATAAATTAATAACTAATATATCAAATGAGGGAAATATTTTAATATCATACCTAATGAAATACTGTAAATATAATATCAAAATAACACAACATAGTATATTAATACGAATAATTTTCATAGAATTTAATTTGATACTGCATCCAAGAATGGATATACATAATATTAATTACCAGGCAACATTCAGTGATCAATTTTTTATGAAATCCAATTTTTAAATATCCAAAATATGGGGTAACACATTCTTTGGACCATTTTATTTTAGACTATGAAATCTCTCACCCATCCCATAAGTAAGAAAACAAATATTAACATTGAATACACAAAATCTGACCATAATTCTTAACATATATTATTCATTTATATAGATGATCTCAATATAATAAAGGGACAGTTTTGGATAATAACATAGCCCACTAAGTCATAACATATCATTGGAAATACCTCATGGTTTTAAATATTTATGTTCCACACATTTCTTATTTATGTACAACACCATCTATATCCATGAGATCAACACATAACACTCAATGGGCTTCTCATTCCCCAAAATATACTGAATTTAATTTTCTACCTACAATAATTCACATTTAAAAGTTATTAAAAGAGATAAAAATACACCTAAAACAACCCTTATATTTAATATATATGAATCTTTTTTAAACATTATCGTTATAAAGATCCTCATGATGCAAACTGAGAGGGGGGTGATATGGGTAAGAATCCATATAATTTTTTTTCAAACCCTAACACATCATTAACTATTATTCCAAATTGTACAAAATTTATTCAACTTATTTTTAATTATCCATCACTATATTTTTATAAAATAAAAAATTAAAAAACTAAACCACACCAATGGAAAGTATTTTTACTTGATTCACCAACATTATGTAACATCCATGGAGCATACAACCCATGATGTAAAAGTTTACCAAACTCTTCTATAAAATAAAATTTTTCATTGGATACAATGTTCTTTTCATAGTTACTCATTTCCATGGATCATTGAATATTCAATACGTTTTGTGATATTGGAATAATTCCATAATAACTCTTTGTTTTCTTTTACCTCTAGCCATTTCATTCAGGAATGAATTAGATTAAATAATTGTAAGCACTTTATAAATAATTTTATACTATAAAATTTATATAAATAAAATTTGTAGATATAATAATCTAATGAAATCCACCATTGTTTAATTATCATTCATTAAAAAAATTTATATGAAAATCAATGTGAGATTCATGTTAATATTATTTCAAACAATTTTGTATGGACAAATCCTCCAAAATATGTTTATTTCTCCACTAGGATTTTCATCTTTTTTCTCATTATATTTTTCATAATCAGATTGATTTATCAATTATACTCAATCCTCAATGATCCTTCCATAAAGATATCATATGTAGAAAAAAAATCTATATCAAATATCACTCCCTTTTCTATAAAAACTAGATTTTAAATTTTGTACCCATCACTATGTACTACAATAAATGTTGTTAAAAAGATCCCAAACCTATAGGAAATTAATTAATGGATATAATAAAAATTCACCACCTAAATTTATAATATCACGGTATGTTTCATTAATCAATAAATTTTGTTCAATTATTCTATTAATATTCACCATCTATCCCCAGTCTTAATCCACATCATCTTAGTTTTTATATTTATCTAAATATTTAATATAATATATTCTTAATAGATAATGGTGTGATGACCCTTCTTAAAGAATTATTCTCTTTGGTTACAATATTAGTTTTATGTGGTATCTTTATTATCCATATGATCATAAATTAAAATAAATACATCAAAAATCCTGAAGATATATCATTTTAAATCAACAAATTTCATTGCATGATCATCAAAATCTTTATGGATCCTAACATTACTATGATATTGTGTACAAATACACGAAAAAATGTATATTACCCCAACCTCACTGATATTTAAATTCCTTACAATTATTCAATGGTATATCCATTTTCATCTCTATATCATATATAGTGGTGGTATTGGAAAACTATTAATTTATGGCCACAAGAAAAACTTATTCACATGTCATTTGAATTTATTATTATACAATATCTTTATGGAATAATCATTTCCCCTTCATATTTTACGTCACCGTTCCACAAATAAGTCATAGAATATTTTTATTGGGTAACCTTATAAAACAAACCTCTCTTCATAGTGTATATTTTTTTCCTATGTAATGGTTGTTTTATTCAATCATCAATATTATTTCCATAATTTTATAAATTATATCACTTGTTCACGTACATTGTCCAATGTAATTGCGGTCATTGTCATGAATTATTCAAAAATTAGGGTGTCTATGTAAATAATAACCTCTTAAACTTCATTAATCAATACATATACAGTGAATTTATTTACACACACCAACTACTTCGTGGTTCTAACATTATTCTTCTTGTAAAGATTTCCAAAATAATAAATTTTTATTCCTTTTTAGATTCCCCCTTAGATTTTGTTCCCTTGACATTTATATTTTAATATCCATAAACATTATATATAAAAATATAAGAATTAATTAATTTACATCAATTATTATCAAAAAATAAAAATCATAGAAATTGTCTGAAATAATATTCAAGAACATTTAATAATCCCAATAGACATCCATTGTTTAATTACAAAAAAAATAAAATAAAACTTTGTTAACACCCCCCAGATGGATTTCTCATAAAATACATCCATAAAATCAACTATATGGGATTACACTTTTTTAACCTTAAAATCGATGGATTTTTTATTCATTAATCCTCTTATTGAATTTATAAATAATATTTAATGGATAAATTCTCATGATTATCCTCTAATATCTATCCCTTCAATGGTAAAATATAAATGGGTATCATTAAAAAATATTATCCCTCATTATGAAAAGAACATTTTATTGGGTTTTTAAGAAACACCACATTATTATTTTCACCATCTCAAAATTATTTATTAAAAAACCTTATTAAGTGAGTTTGTACTCCACCTTTATCATATAAAACCTTCACAGCCATTAGTTTTTTTTTAAAATTTCCTCAAATTCTAAACATTTAGGATCATTCAATCACTTATTGGATATATTCAAATATAATTTTACACTTTTCCATTGTACCATTACCTCAATTTAAATTTTAATGAAAATTTTCACTTACAACTCTATATATAGACTTGATTAATAATAAAATTGTGTTATCCATATCTCTAACACATATTTCAAAAAATAATTCATTATTTGTCATTAAAACAAACAAATAATTCACTTATAAATACATTATAAAATATTTTTATTTAGTAATTTTTATATTCATTTATGATTCATTATAGAATATTCCTCGACTATTGGGTCATAACACTATTTATGAAAAAAGAGTTCATGTTAATAACATAAATGTTATACATTTCAGTCGCTTACTATTACCAATGAATAAAACTGGATATTTTATATTCCATAATCTCCATGTTATCTAAATCATAATTTCACATAATAAATAATAAATATTTATTATGGATAATGTTGTGTGACTCATACCTCATGATACTATGATTTAAAATATTGAATTTTTTTTACAGGGATTCTCTTGCATTTTTGTAAGGCTAAATATGAAATTAAATTTTCAACAAAACCCCATATAAAATGTTTATCCCATGAAAAAATTTTATAATTGATATACACCATGTGAATTTCATTTTATTATATGAATGTATCTAGAATTACTTTAATATGATGTATCCTTATTTGATTAAAACATAAAAAAAATTAAACTCCTCCCTCAACATTGTTACTTCTCCATCAAGCTAAACTAACTTTTATTAACAATATAAATATATCTATTCTATATAAAATTTTACATGTCTATCACTATATTTATCTTTATACCAATTTATAAATCCAAATGGGCCTTTAAAATTATTTAGTTACAAATCACTCTCTATATTAATTAAACTTTTCTATCACAACTTTAAATTCCATAATCAATAAGATATAACATGAGTTTTTCATATTGGGATGAAATTATAATATAATTATTTTTAAACAAATTTTTTTGAATTCAATAAAAAGCACTGATCCAATATAAAATTCATTCACCTCCTTTCAATACACTCACTCTCAGGATCATAACTATACATTAAACTAATAAAACTAAAACATAGTTTCTAAAATTGTGTATAATTGGAGGGGGATACCTCTTGATATTCTCATATAGTAAAATGGGTTTCGTTAAATTTAACCAACCATAACCTACCAAAATTAATAAAAGATTTATATGTGGTTCTTTATAGATTTACTCCACTTGTACGAACAGTTTTTAGGATATTACTTTAGAATTCTCCATCATCAATAATTTCGAACCTATCTCCATTGTGAGACTAATCCCACTCATAGACATTTATTATAAGAGAGGATTATTAATAAAACCTTCACCATGATACATATACCATAAGATTTATCTCCATCAATTATTATCATATTTCCATGTATTGGTATTTCTGATGTAATGTCAAGGGTTTTTATATAAAATAAATTTGAGTAGAAATTGGATTATTTTTACCATTGGATTCCTCTAAGGGATAAAATGTTCTTTTCACTCGAAGATAACATTGGGTAATTCTTCTTACATTTTTTTGTCCCAAAATAGATAATTTATACTATTATATGATTTTGGTAGAAATCTGAGGTCTTTAAATTTTGAATGAATAATTAATAATTAATATTTAATTAGTCAAATATGGATGTATTCATGTTGGTTGATTATTTCATATATATTGAATAGAAAATGAGATTTATATTACATCTTTACCATTGATACTGGGATTGGTAGTTTTTTAGGTGGTCCCTAATCTCATGTTGGGCAATGGGGATGACCGTAGCCCAGATTTCATTTCTTTTCTTTTCCTTTTTTTCCTTATACTATTTTTATTTTTATCCTATCTTCCCTAGATTATAAAATTCACCCAAAAAGGAACCCATTATTCAGGTCACTAAAAGACAAAATTGGATAGGTAGAGAGATATATATAGAGCGAAATATGGAGAGGAAGTATAATTCTACCGCGGAGCTCAGGATGAACCAGATCATTATCTGGAAACCGTGGACTATGGAAATGAATGAAGCTTCAATAGACACATCCCAAAGGTTGGACAGTATAATTTCTTTCTAAATATATTTGTTCTTTTTTATTTTTTGTGTTTAAATTCGATTATATGATTTTTAGGTCCCCTTTAGGGTCGATCTATTGCTTTTGGTGTGAAATCAGGGGTTTTGGGCATTTTTAGGGTTTTCTATATGAGAAACCCCATTTATATGAAATATGGTTCAGGGAAACACAATGTGTGTTATTCTATTTGGTGGAAGAAGACCATTCTGAATTATACACCACGTATTGGTCATACACACAATGTATAGGGACTTGTCTATGTAGCTGAGTACCCAGCCTGGATTCCTGTGTAAGGGTACGTGTTTTGTAGATTACATAGATAAAAACCACATGGGTTTCACGCCATGTATAGGTACACTGCAATTTGATATATATATATATATAGTTATGATATTTGAGTTACATGGGTATTTACCCCATGTAGGGTACACATTGTGTACTCATAATGAATTTCACGAACTTTCGTGTTTACATGCCATGATTAGACAGAGAACACAAAAATGAGTTTCTTTGGGAGTACACACTATGTACTCATGGAGACTTGTTGTGAACAACCCCTTATGCCACTATTTTAGGGTGTTTTTTGTATTCATTACCACGAGTCATGATTGGACCCATCAGAAGTATATTGTGGGTATCATTTCATGTAGATCACTATGGTACAACTTGTGAGGTATTTTGATTACTCATATGTGTAATTTCATAAAAAAAGAGGTTCCTTATCTAGAAATCATATTTTGTGTCTTATAATAGTGATACATGGTCTCTGAGGATCCATGATCTATATGTCCAAACTTATTCCTTTATGGATCTTTCCTTTAGGATGACTCTATTGCGAGATGTTCCCTTCTGGCCCAATAGGTGGTGAGGATGTTTTTTCCAAGGATCCCTTATATGATTCATATTCTTACATATCGACCACTAAGATTATTTGTTAGATTATAATATCATCATAGATATTAACAATGATCCATCATGGGATGATTTTGGTAAATTATGAACAAATAATCCGTTATTGGATCCCATTTTATGTATTCCATTTTGTGGACCCCATATAGGATTCATCTTACTTTGTGCTCTTTTGTTGATATTCTTTTGTAGGATGACCCTATTTCTGTGTCATTTAGAGGATCCCTTATTGGATGCCTATATATATTACAATTTGAGGATCCCTTATAGGATTCCTTCTTTTTAACTTCTCAGCCAAGGAACCCAGGTAGGATGCCTCCACATATGTATGGACCCTAGGGTTCTTATAAAGGGTTCCTCCATTACCCATTTTACCAAGGATCCTAAGTAGTATTCTTCTCAGTTTTGGACAGATGGGACGTAGTGGATTCCCTAATATTTGATCATCCCTGAGAAAGTACTTCGAGTATTGGTAGAGATGGTAGTGGATGCAACATTAAAACATGTGATGAACTTGTAATCCCAAGGGGCCATAGAAGTGGTTTTTGGATTATGTGTGTGGCCACCATCAATATTTTTTATATTTTCAAATGATTATTTCTAAAAAAGAGTCATTAGTTAGAGGTGCTTCATGGTTTGTGGTTTCTTTTACTAAAGAGAGGCATCTTTATTTATCTTGTAGATTCCTATACGTTCTTCATGGGATCCATCTTATATATGATGTAATTGTCTTATCACTATTTCAAACATAGGTATTATTTGTGTTCTGTTAGTTTAACCTATATTTTTAAATTTAAAATTATTTTGATATCTAGAGGTTCTACCTGGGCAATGGTCGTGTAGCCTATGATTAGGATATACAGTCATGGACTCCCTATTAATTATCCTCATGAAATATTATGCTTTCCTGAGTGATTATGATTTTACTATCCTTTGTTTGACATGTGATGATGAAAATTTCACTCTCCTCGATTCGGTAATGGAATACCAGGTGATTATACTCATGGATTGTTATGAATTCTTGAGGGATGGAGTTGATTGTCCTCTCTCTGATTAGCTAATTGGCCATGATTTTGGGCATGCCATCTCACATTGTTGGATCCCTGGAATGTTTACTCTCTTCCAGATTATATGTATGATTCCACCTTCCTATATTAGAGACTTAGTTCTCCATGTAGTTCACCTTTGGGTGAGACACTTAGGGATTATCCATTTTCTGAATTACATGATTGCCTATGCACCAGGTGGTAGGTCTAAGACATTGGAGTGTATTTTAATGGTCTAAGAAGAATAGTGTCTTGTTCAGTTAGCATTAATTGTATTTCTATATGTACTTCTCTAAAATCTCATATTTTAGTGATTGTAGGTGAGAACGGGTGAACCCAGGTGTAAGACGATAATCCCCATGGGGTGACATAGCTTTCTTAGAAATATTTCATTAATTGGATGAAGAAGGAATATATTTGGTTGGATTATAGATCCATTGATCGAATTAATGATACATTACATGAGTGGCATGACATCCATCTCAATTACCTTACACAAGATGTCTAGACAATTGGGAATACATATACAAGGATTGGATACTAGTTTGTTTTATGTTATTCCATTAACCATACACAAGAATATTAATATTTAAATCTATATGTATATTTATGATACTATAAATTTATATTTATATAGATATGGACATAAATGATGGAACCATCCCAATTAACTAGGATCATTGAGTCAAGGCACGATTGTGGTTCCATGATTGTTAGTTATACTTATCTTTTCATTTGTGTCTCATCTTGGGTGAGAATATTTCTTTTACATGCACTTATAGAATAATAATGTTTTATGTTCATCACTGGGGTAGCGTATTGAGAGTATTTCTCACCCTTATAAGTCCACCACAGTGTATGTCTATTTCTCAGGTATTATTTTTAGGTAGAGTATAGTTTCACACAGGATAGGGTCGAGTCCTAGAGTTGAATTATCTAGCAGATCTACTCATATGGGTTGTATTATTTTAGCTAGAGTAGTTCAAAAGTGTATAAGGACTAGGTATGTGGACTCGCTCTGAGTTAGTATTATAGACTCATACACTATTTTAGTTTATCTTGTACTACAATATCTATATGGTCCGATGAATGGGTGACCAGCCCGAATGGCCTGAAGGCCTTCTTTTATTATTTTATTATTATGTATAATCCCATTTAAAGGGTTGATGGGGGAACCCGTAAATGACCCATTTCCCCAAGGAACATGGCCCAACATGACCTGCAATACATGACCTAAAGGCCGAGAGACATACCATGCCCATTACATGACCCATAGGCCCAACCCACTAGAACTACCCCTCCCCAGCTTCTGCTTCATTGATCACCTCGCTCCCCACCTTTCATTTATGATCGTCTAGAATTGCCCTGTCCAAAGTTGCACAGTGCCTAGTCCTGATGGCGGCTTCCATACATTCCCATTCATCCAATCCTGTCAGCTCTGCTTGTAGTGGATGCTACTCTTATTTCTCTGATCATCTTCTGGGGCATGCTCTGTGTGAACAAGGATACTCCAGGTTCTCTGTGGCCCAAAGGCCCTATGTCCCAATGGCCTTTGATGACCCGAAGGCCCTTGAAACCCATAGCCCCAAACAGGTGGCCCGAAGGCCCAAATCATGTGAACAGTTATGGACGCTACCGTACTGTATTGTAACTACTACGATACTTCTACAATAACCTAGATATTTGTCTCCACCCGGTTTTGATCCTGGGTCTCTTGGATGCCACGAACGAGCCCTTACCACTTAGCTATGGACTCGTTGGCCCTAATGGGTGACCAGTGTTATATGTATGATAAATATGTTCGTGCTTTTATATAATCTTCATTTATTATTACATCATGTTCTATTTCAGTTTATTTATTACTTCTGTAATAATTTTATTTCTTTTTTTATATTATATTCCTCTATTTCTTCAATTTTATTAATATTATATGAGGGAATATTCTCCTCACTATCACACCCTAAGACCTTACTACTTGTCAATATCTTCTGGAATACAGGGAGGCATTCTTGAGGCCTCATAATGAATCAATTCAGATAACTAGTTTGGTGCTATCCAGTTCAAGATGTTACAAATAAAAATCATAGTGTTTCCTTTACTAGGATATACATTTTGGGATATGGTAGACATGAGTATTAGGAATGTGTCGTAACTAGTAATTTATATCATACTAGTTCATCAAGAACACTTGTTCTAGTTGGAAGATCAATTTTCTAGGGATATGAGATAGTTATTATGATCTCTGATGTCACCTTTTTATATTATTTTTTCATTTAATCACACTCATGATTTGTTGGTGGGATGATTTATTATATATTTATTGATCTAGGGCATACGAATGAGGTGATATATGGTTTTTAACTCTTGTGTGACAATGAAAAGTAGCTCCTCCTTCATCATATATGGCATGTATGATTAACTACATATAAGCCTTCTAGTGGGTGCTTTTTACTATAAATTGGGACCTACATAATTCAAAACACTTATATACATACATACATACGTACATACATACATATATATATATCATTATAGTGGTAGGTAATGTGGTTCTATGTTGAGGTGTTGGTGTTGAGACCGATGACTCAGTCCTCTTACACCGGAGGTGCGGTGACCGTATTAGGTCAATATTTCATGTGATGCCCTTTTGTTATACACGTTATAAGGATCTATTTCTCTATTCATGTTTATCTACAAAAATCATTGAGTATGTTGTCAACAACTACCTGGACATTTCTATAGTGCTTTCCCTCAATGGGTATTAACGCAGGTGGATCCCTGGTGCGTGTTAGCTCAATATTATTTCATGTGTTTCATCATGACCTCTAGATAGAAGATCCAACTGAGGATTATAGATGGGGATTAGGACCTTGAAGGTCATGGGAATAGTATTTCACATCATAGATCATTGTGATCATTAAATTCTTTATAGAGGTTTGATATTTTGGGATAGTTTGTTAGACAATGTGGCCCCTTTTTGAGACCTAATCTATTGGGATAGGTGGGAGACATAAAGATCATTACTTTGGAATCTGTCTCTGGTTGGATGATAATTTTATTCTAGGGAAACATTATTGAGTGGGGATGACTTAGGATTATGAATTCCATTTAAGTAAGTTATCAAGGATTTACAACAGTTTTGTGATCGAGTCATGGTCGTTGATCAAGTTTTGAATTATAGGATCGTTAATGAAATCAGCATTTGAAAAACCCTTTGGTGATTTGGTTTCATGATAAGATTTCATGACAAGTATTTTTTGGGTTCCTCGACTGTTTGACCAATGTTTTACATATTGTTAATGTAGTCAAAGAAGGGGTAGAATCTCATAACTAAACAACGAATGTTAAGGGGATTTCATAGAATAAATTATGGCATGAGTGAGGTGCTCAATTTTGAAGAGGAGTTCCAATCGATCATTATTCTTAGTGGGACCAACATTACATGTAGTATGTTATGATTATACATGAATTAAAGGACTCTTTAGAGTATGATTTGGGTGATAATGATACACACTACTTGACTTGGTAGTGTTTTAATTGTAAATCTGTGAGTGGTCATGTGCAAGATTAGGACAGGTGTTTTCATGAAATTTCATGGAAATATTTTCCTAGGAGTTGTGGTTAAACTAATTAATTCCACTTTGTGTTATAGGTGACTTCATGAAGGAACAAGTTACTGCAGAATGTATACCCCATGGCTAGACCGAGATAATATTTTTTATGAAATCTGTTTTCCGGTGTTGGTTAACAGAAACTGTAGCCTACTTGGAAGTGAATGTTTCTTGGATAGATCTATTCACATGATTTCTCAGAATCATTGTGTCATCCTAGTCATATATGATAATGATATATCTTGATATATAACGGAGTAGTATGATAGAGTGACAGCTCTATGATGAGCATATTTTCTTTTAAATGTTTTTCCCTAGTGGAGGAATGAAACTATTGAGGTTATTCATTTAGAGTAGTGTAAGGTAATCCATATGGTTGGGAGTACACCATTGGTTGAATAAAGATGGTAACCCACATTTTAGTTGAAATATTGTTTTTTATAAATACGTTGATCTCAGATTCATTTTCAAAATGAGGATAATGGTATTCCTATGATGGGTCATACCAGAGTGGTCATAGTTATGTATCTTCCATGTAAGAGATAGTAGTTGTTGTTATGGACTTGTTGTCGGATAGTCTAGATAGTTTGGTTTTATAAATTCTTAGGTTGAATGAAAAGAAAATAGTCATACCACCAAGATTCTCAGTGGTTAGAAGGTTTTTAGTGGTTATTTTGTAAGGTCATGTGATATTTAGGAGGAGAAATTTGGGAAAAAATGTTTCTTTTTTTATTTTGGATGATTGTAATGGAAAAATATACTTTTCCCATAGAAGAAGACCACATATAATTTTTAGGACCACTTCATGGGTCCTGTAATTTGGCATGTACCCAAGAACATGTGTTTTTTAGAAATAGAAGTCGTTCATATTTTAGGAGAATAATTAATATTTAAAATTTACTAAATTAAATATTAAGTAATTTGGATAGTTTCATATGATCATATATTTTGAGAAGATGATAAAATTTTTCTTTGTTCTCATATGTTGAGTCTAAAATTTGGGGTTTTCCAAAATTAGGAATAAACTCATTTTCGCTGATGGGATTTGCTTGGGCCCCACTTTTCATTTCTTTTCCCTCCTTTTTCATTTATTCCATTTTCTTTTCCACCTTTTATGCACAGATTCTTTAGTATAGCCATTTTAACAAATTATGTAGTACATTTAATATGTTAAAAGGTAGAGGGAGATAGATATATATATATATATATACAGTAGAGGGGGAGGAATAAGTGTTCCCCCATGGATCTCAGAATGCAATATATCATCATGTGGTAACCATTGACCACATAAATGGGAAAAGCATCGGTGGACTCTTCCCAAAGGTATGTATTATTAATTTACAAATAAAATTAATCATAATTTTACTTTTAAATTTTAAATCACTTACTATGATTTCATAGGACCCATTGATTGTCAATCTATAACATTTGGGGTGAAATCAGAGGTATTGAAGAGTTTTGGGTGGTTCTAATTTAGTAAAACTAGTTTTCATGGTGTTTGGTTCGTGGAGCACATATATTTTATTCTCTATTTAGGGGAAGAAGAAATTTTTATGTACATGTCATGTATGGGTCATACAAACCATGTACATGGACTAGACCATGTAACTGAGTACCCAATAAATCTTCACGTGTTACTCGTACATGCCATGTGGAGTACGGTGACACACCTCGAGTAGGTCACATGATATGTATATATATAAAAAAGGTTAAATAAATGTCCATGAAATGAGAGGTACATGGGCACGTACCTATTGCAGGGTACATGTTGTGTACACATTGTGCAGTTCGTGTACTTGGGATTTTATCTTACAAGTCTAGTAGGAGAACACCAACGTGCAGTTCATTGGAAGTACACACCATGTACTCTAGGAAATACCTCTTGAACTATTTCTTTTGAATCTATTTTAAAGTCGTTCATTTATTATTTCACATGAGTAAAAATTTGGACCATGAGTAGCCTATTATGAATATCTTTTCACATAGATCATGATGGTATGAACCATGAGGGGTGTTGTTGAATCTTATGTGTTATTTCATGAACAGAGAGGTACTTAATCTGGTAATCATATCTAGTTTCTCTTGAGAGTGAGACCTACTCTATGTTGAGCCATGAGCTATCTCTCATGAAATATTCGTACTTGGGTATTCCAATCAAGATGCCTAAACTGTGATATTTTCCCTTCTACACATGAGGTTGGGTGATATTTGTTTTCAAGTATCACTTGTAGGATTCCTCTTCACACGTATCAACCTAGATGATTCATTGTAGATTACTTATATCATGTTTCCTATTACCAGGGATCCCATATGGGATGCCTTATTGTAATTTATAAACTAGGAATCATTTTTATAATTTCTTTTCTTGTACGTTGTTCTAAAGATCCCATGTAGGATGCCTCTACGTGCGTATACTTTTGGTTAGAGACTTGTGTAGGATGCCCCTTACTAAGCATTGTTATGAGGAACCCTAGTTGGATACCCCCATTTCTTACAAATTTAGGATCCCTAGTAGGATTCAATCTTTTATCTTTTCAGCTGAGGATCTCGTGTGGGGTGTCTTCAATTATGTATGGACCTAGAGGATCCCATGTAAGATTCCTATTTTACCTTTCTCATAAGGATCATAAGTAATGGTTTTCATAGTGTTTTCCAAGAGTGACCAAGTGGGTTTCATGATGTTTGAATGACCTTGATCTAGAATGTTTTTTTGATAGAAAATGTATCGGGTGTCAACATAAAACTCATACCAAACTTGTAATCCCATTTGTATAAAATCATCCACCCTCGCTATTTTTTCTAATATTTCACATGTTATTGTTGGAAAAGCTATGTTAGTGAGATGTACTTCTTGGATGGTGGTTTTCGATCCTAACGTAAGGAATATTTTTCCCCATTTGGATAGCCAGACTTTGTTTTTATGATATGTCTTCTAATGCTAGATATTATTTTATTATTTGTCTACCCATAGGTACTACCTAAGATCTAGATCTTGAGATTGTATATTTTGAATATTATATTATATGTATTTTCAATGGTGTATCATGGTATCTGGGTATTGAGAATATAATTATGATATAAGGTCATGTTATCCCTAGTAATGATAATTGTTTATTATTACCCTCTCCAATGTGATGAGGATGATTCTACACTCCAGTATTTGACATTTGATGATGATGATTGTGATCTCTAGTATTTGGGAATATTGTTCTATAAGATTATAAATATGGATGATTACACTCTCTCAAGGGATAAGGGTGTGTTGAAACTTCTCATTAAGAAAAAAAGACTATGAATACATCCCCTATATATTTTAAATTCTCACGATTAAGCTCAAAAAAATATAAAAATTGTAGATAGCCTACACAGATGACCTATGTCACATAGCTATGTTAGAATATTCTATCGGTATACCTAGACAGAGGTGCTACATAGAAGGGTTGTGCAGCCGAACCATTTTGATGAATTTCATTTGACCAGCCCCACCTCTATGCCTAATAATTGAACACTTGGGCTCCTCATAGGATGACTGAAATCGATTAAAGAACTTTGAAGCTCCTATTGAAAGGATCGTTCACCTTGATCCCTCAAATTTTCTTATGTAGCTCTCTAAAATTATGAGAGATAGTAGAACTCTATGGGATAAGAATGTTTTGAAATCCTTTCATAGTTTGAAACTTGAATTTTCATTGTTCACCAATGTTAATCATTTTCATCAGTCATTTATAAGACTTGTGTGGCACGCCTACGCAACATACCTATGCATTGTACCTACATGGTGTACCTAAGTGGCATATCTACACTTCATATCTATTCCTAAGGCCTACACAACATCTTGAATACCCTTTTAAACGCCTCTTATGGTAGGTTATATCCTTCTATGGACACCTTATCTGAAAGGGACTAATCTAAATTATCCACCAAACCTTTTGACTTATCAAAACTTGTGGAGAGGCACATTATCAGGTCTCCATTTGGGTTTGTATATCCACATTCTTAGGTTTCCCACATTTTCTTTTAAATGGGGTTAATATTCATAGATTGTATGGGGGTTCGTATATTTGTAGTCAGATGGACCATTTCCCTATGAATACTGTTTGGGAGTTCCATGTTTGGTGAATTAGGGTTTGTGTCATGACTTCCCCTTATCATCTTTAAAACTAGGATCCAATGATTCTTAATAAATAGAGTGAGGGTTACACATTCTTTTCTATTCAAACAATGGAAAATTATCCGCCCTCTTATAGGATTCACACTGGCACTCCCACTGTGGTCATTCCCTAATCATCCAAGAGATGGGCTACATGACCTTCAATGTCATCCCACATTAAAAGGATCATCATTCCATGCCCTATTCTATGGTATTATTTCCAAATTCTACCTTCACCATTTTTGGATGTTCCTACTCCCCCATGGTTGGAGTAAATGTGTGTGCTATTTTTTGAATATTTCACATCCTATTGTTTCTCACACCAAGCATGCCTCACATGTGCTTAGTGATTTTTCATGATCATAACATTTTCACATAAAACTCAAATTCTTGAACTATGAAATCTCTAATTCCCATCATAATTGGGATATATAGGGAGCCTTCAAAAGGGCATGATCACATTGGAGATCATCTTCGAGAATCCATCCCTAATTCCCTTAATTTTGGCATTCTCTTTAAGAGTAATCCCTGGCCAATTTCTCTCAAATGACTAAACTATCATTGAGAGTCACTGAACTATGTGGGATTTGATTTTCATACAAATGGAACGTAGGAAGCCTCTCTAATTTCCAAACCCAACAATTTAAATCATCCACGTTCTTCCTAGGTAAATATTTCCAACAGGTTCTAATCCTACTTGAAAACTAAAATCATTTCCAAGATCCTTGGGATTATTACGCATATATCCCACAACAAACATTTACTAAGAACCTTTTTGTTATATGTACATACCACATGAAATTAAACTATATAGCTAGGTCATTATTAGATAACCATAAATGTAATGATGGGTCCTATTAAGCGGCATTGTACTTCAAGGATTATGAGTCCTTTCACAAGGATATGTACGTAACCCATTTATTGGTATGATCCAAACATTAAAACAAAACTTCATCTCCCTAGATGATAATAAATCCTATAGTTCCCCCAATGAGTGGCTAAAAATCATTATCATCATAAAGAGGGTTAAAAAATCTATAAATAGTTTTTTAGAGGATACCATTGATTGGGAACCTTGAATACATACAGATGTCTCCATTAATGAAGAATATATAATACATATGGATGATTTAATGTTTCCCACATGTTAATAATTGATTGAAATTTTCAAGGTAAACCTATGTTATACTTTTTTAATTAATAAGGATTCATGAAAATATATGAAATATATAAGAGAGTCCTGATGTAAGAAATAATTCCCACAAATGGGTGTAATGAGCCTGACCTCCCTTCCACTCGACCAGTGCATGTTCTTAAGTATCATATGTTCAAACATAATGAATGTATGCCTTTGGAATGAAAGTCCCTCTAGATAAATAACCTTTGGATGTTTCCAGATACCTAAGTAAATCAAATGGAAACTACCTATATGTAGTGATTCCTAACTAGAACACATGTTCTGAGGGATGAAAAACAAAATGGTGAACCCAAAGTGAATCCTTAACCAAGATGATAGTGTTACCCATCTATTATTCACTTATCAATTAATAAATTAAAGCTATAAAAAGAATCAATCATGCATGTATCCATATAAAAGCTGTTTCTTTAATGGATATTATTTTTTTCTTAGTATTCTCATAACTCCCTTCACTCCAAATTTCTTCCTTCATATTTTCACCCGTGAATGCCCCGGCTGCTCCACAAGTTGGATATATGTTCGCTTGAAGGACGTCATCACCATCTAAGCATGTTCAATGATGGGTCTCAAATGTATTTGTACTGTAATATGATCAACATGGTACTATCCCAACCTTGGAGGATACATTATAGGATCTATATGTTAACAACAACCCTCAATCGTATGGTAAGCGATGGCCAATGGTCAAAAGCAGAAAGTTAAAACCACCATCTTCAAAGGATTCAGATCCTTATCCCCGTAAAACAACAACCGTTCCCTTTAATACTCTAGTGAGGTGGATCAAGAGGTTACTTATGGCCTCAAATCAAAAATGCATGGGTCCTTCCCCATGTCTCCCACCAACAATCTCCATCTGCAGAATCGTGCGGTAGTGAACCCTCTACCTGATGGGGGTGTGGCCTTTGATTGTTCGGCCTATTCTCCTCAGACTTGGGCATGCAAGATGAACCATTAGGGAAATCATCTATCCCATATGGATTTTGTTATTTCCTTTTTCCCCTCTAGAGAATTCCATCATCCTAACTTTTTGGAAAACAATGAATGAGAACATGCACACATAAGTCCCAATTTTACTTTCTTGAAGACTCGTCTAGATATTCCCTACCAATCCCTCCATTTAAATCTGGTGGAGTACTATGAGAAGATACAAACATCTCCATGAAAACTATTATCCAGTCAGAAGGCTCATTTTCTTACATTCAAGGAAGTGGGCTAATAAAATAGGGTCGAATAAGTAAGTAGGAACAAACAGCCACCTACACTCATAAACCCTACTAGTGGTCTCATCTGTCAGCATTGAATGAAATCCATTAGCCATTATTAGAAGAATATAGCTAGAAGGTACATACACCTAACTTAATTCATCATGCATGCCATTAGTCATGTTTGGATGTACCCAGAGAAGTCATTTAGACTTCTCTGTTACAAACTTGGGGTAGACTCAACTCTCTGACCCCATACATGAGTACATTAAGTAAACACTGACATTAAAGGAAATAAAATAGCATAAAAACAGACCAAATACAGATATAAAATGGACGTATATTCCTATTCTGGCTAATGAAGTCATGAAACATATTTTAGAAATGGTGAAATGGCAGACTCAAATTCCTACCCATATTCTGGATGCCTGGAAGAATATCATAACAACAACTTTAGCAGTACCATGAAAACATACACATAATTTTTTCCCCACACATGGGATAACACATTTTCATGTCATATCAGAGCATCTACAAACCACTTTTCTAGTCGATGAGTGTTATGGGACATACTCACCCATATCATATTGAAAACTGGATTAAGAACTTAAACCCTTTCCAATTGCATATAATCGGCCCATTTTTATGACGACTACATTATAAGTATATACACCATCCCATGATAACCACTTCTACCAGAATGTGGCCCCAACTACATGTAAAATAGAATCTAAGAATAATTGTTGCCAATAAATGTTGGAAAATCAAGAGCCATTATGTGGTTTGACTACTCTTAATTCATGAGTTCTTGAAGACCACAAAATTTTATCTTGTTGCAACCCAACAGCCTACCCTCCCAATCAAATATTATGGGAGTATTTGTAGTATTTCTTAATATCCCCATTTGACACTTCCTCATAAAGGATTTCTTCATAAAAATTTGGTCAATCTAGAGTGCCTATATTCAGATGAGAGCCACAAAAACCTTTTGTGTGGCTACAATATCAAGGAGGAAGAAGATTTATCCCTAATTGTAATACACCATGGTGGTCTTCCACCTAATGGAATTCACTATGAATGTTCTCTTTACATAATATTTTTTCATTGTCAAGATAATTCACTAATGGAAAATGTAGTAATTAGAATTCCCTCTTATCTCAAAGTACTTTATAAAATATGGACAGTCAGTTCTGATGCCTTATCACTAAATGGTAAAATTCATTTTTAACTATACGACATCCTATGGTGATTTTCATTCTCCAAAACTCCCATTGGTCATTTTTATTATAATATAGTAGAGGAAAAATCTATTGATTCCTTTGTTTGTAATAAAAAATTCGATAACCATTCACTTTGGTCATACCATATGGAGATACCTCTAGAAAAATATGAAGAAGATTAGTTGAATATAAGAAAACAATTGGCAAAAGGTGAAATACCAGTCATGTTATGGCCTTGGCATGCTCCCGATTCAGTATTCAGAATTGATGGTAAAATATTTCATTCTAGATATTTTCCTCAACATATAAATAAATCTTCATCATCTGAAATATAATGTATTACAATATGATGAATATCAACGTCATGTAAAGGAAATGGAAGGGTTAAAATAATAATTTGATATGGAATCTCTCTCAGCTTCCTATCATCCAACGGTTGAAAAGAAGAATGGAACCCTACTATGTCCACGCCACAATTCACTAAATAGGCCATGCCGGTTAATTAATAAAACCCCAAATTGTGATCAAATTAGATGATACACATGACTTTTCATTTCATAGCACTCCAAAATAGGAAATGTATCCAAAAGTGGTCTAATGAAATGTTATTTCCCATGGATGGAAACAATAAACAATGTTTTGGTGTGATCAAAGATACGCTCAGGAACATGACTTGACTAGCTCTTATCATAGTAATGCCCAAATAAAAATCTATAAAGATACTATTAAATCAAGAATATAATATCAATAATAACACCTACCACATAGTGGATTTTATCCATCAGATGTCACAAATTCCTAAAATTGCTTATTGGTTTTTTGAAATAGGTGATTTTAGTGGTTGTTAGATAATGTACCCAACTAATGTTCGGACCAAAATTTACAAAATCAGAAGAGAAGATGCGGAAATCTCATCTATAGTTTTTCAAGAGACACCGCAACGTACAGGGTTGGTGTCTTGTTTAACTCAACCCTAGAATTATACAAATAATGTTGGATGTTTTGATGAATAAGAACAAGAATATCCACAACCTATTGGGATGATAGATTTTTTTCTCATTTTCAATCCCCTCCTCAACAGAACACAGTTTTCTCCTAATTATGAAACAAGTCTCAAATGGAACACACAACTGAAATATCCCAGGATTCCCTTTATATTAATGTCTGTCACAATGTTCTTTGGAATTCAACAAATAGGAAAAAAAATTATCATTGGGGATAAAAAAGGAGAAAATATTAAAAAGATACTGATAGAATTTCACAAATACATTATGAAATAGTGAATGTCATTAATCCCATTACAGAAGATATTCTAGAGAATGATTCTAGTTCTGGCGAGATAGAAGTTAAAGTTATTATTCAAAACATGGTACACACTAATGAAAATGAAAAAGGTGTGTATACCTAAAATCAAAGGCTTACCCAGAATCTAGGTATTCCCTCAGGTAACCAACTCCCTCCCATTCAAAATCAATCTAACATGTGAAAAGTAAAAGTTGGATTATGCCTCACTTTTACACTGGAGAAGGTCAATCACTTTCTCTTGAAGAAATATTTTCTCAGAAAGAAGAGGAGATTAAGGAGTTGAAGAGACTCAATGCATAGTTACTTTGAAGCAGCATTTCTTCTAGACATGCTCCCAACGAATATCCTCAACTTTCACATCCTATAATAACTCTTCAACAAAATGGACTTGTTTCCACAAAAATGAGGTTCAGAAATTTCCTCCATGGGTTTATATCTTGGGTAGGATCAAACACATCCTTATAGGCCTGTTCCCAAGGGTTATCCAAGAAAAATACTTATAATACCACAACCAGTGGTGTTTCCAAACGTCGCGTTGGTTTAAACTTCACCTAATGTACTTGTACAAGTCTAAGCTCATTCAAACATTCCGCAAATGCTTATGAACAAAATTGAGGAATTGAAAACATTATATGAAGCTATGGGAGAAATGTGTGCACAAGTAAAACAAGAAAATAAATAGTACCCAGAAATGATTGATCTGATCCATTCCCCACCAAAAATTGTTAATACCATATTCCCAATCCTTAATGGTTTGGGATATCCAAAGCATAACATAATTTATTTTGTTTCATGTTGTGTTCACATGATGGGGACCCCTCAATAAAAAGAAGTAGTAAAGCTAATATGTTTTTTCTAGTCACTACATGGGCTAGCCTTTGTCGGGTATACATGTTTGTAGTCTCGATCAGTTATTGGATGGGAAGTCTTTTTCCATTAATTCCTTCTCCAATTAAGGTAAATGTTGCCGATGAAAAACATTTTTTATCTTAAAAATTGAAAACAAAGGGATAGGGAATGATTTTCATATATCATTACATTATATAAAGTATTAATATATTCCTTAAATCTAGAACAACCTCAATAATAGGTACTGCTGATTTATCTAGATCATCTGCATGATGGGTTACATACCCCACTAATCCCTATGAAATACATAAGGAGGATTCAAGACCTCACATGAATTAACAAACAAGTAGAGGATTCCATTGTGGAAACTAAAGAAAAATATCATGTAATCCTATTAGTACTGTGATGGATAACATGGAAAGTAGAGGTTTCTACAGTCACACTCAAACCCATACTTGTACCTACTTATACATAAAAACCATCATTATAGTGAAGGGACCCACCTTCCATGTTTCAACAACAACAACAGCCACATCAAGATGATCATGAAGATCAATAGTGGAGACAATTGGAGGAGTTAAAGAACAAATTTTACTCTTTTCAGAATGAATAGTTTCTCGGTTACTTCATTTCTACTTTGGAAAAAAATTGGTTTAGTTTCCAAGGCCGAAGAAACCAATAAAAATGACATAATGACTTTACAAATTATTTTTCCTTTCATCAAATTTTGGGGAATCCTATTCTTTGTTTTTCAAATACCTCCAGCAAAAAATGATAGATTTAGGAAAAGGGAAACTAAAAATTTCAATAGCCCAAGTAGCATGTGTTAATGCTAATGATCCATAAAATGATGGTGGATGAATGGAAGACAAAAAAATCTGCAAAAGTTTTATGATTAGATGGTCAGGAAAATGATCAACCGAACTCATTCGATTTTACGAACATAGTTCAGACAACTGACTATGTCTTCTTCCACTTCTACTATAGAAAATCCATCTTCGTTAAAAGATCATTCCTCTAATGGTCAATCCACCAATAACCAATGTGATCAAAAAGATAAAGAGTATTTAGACAAGGATAATCCCGTATTAAGGCCAATGTTTTCTTTGACCTTAGCAGATTTCATGCCATCTCCCTCAAATGAATGAGAACCATCCTTCTAAAAAACACAACCAGAACTGACATTTTAAGAATATTATTCATCATATGATGGATTGATCTTTGGTTCGGTTAATGTTATCCATGTAATAGATCCCTTCAAAACTGATGATTTTAGTAATGATGACTCTGATTTAATTATACCTCACTAGGGAACTAGAGGAAGAAGCCAAGGTCAAGGATATATGGGAATAAATGGATATGATAAAAGTCACACATTTAACTCTAGCCCTGCTATAACCATTTATGTGGCTGAAACTCATGGGAGATCCCTTCAGCAAGCTCAAAATGAACAAAGAAATTCTCCCACACATAACAGGATCGGCCCTGGCATGATTATCTTTGAATATTTTTTAGAGGTTACACCATCATTATTTGACCAAGTAGATAGAACTAGTGTGTCTAATCAACCAAAAGAAGAAGTATTTCCATATTTTCCCCCATACATGGTATATCTAAATCAAAAGCATCAACTTCCAAGGAACCTAAAAACCCGCATCTCTATGATAGAGTGTGCAGTCCTATCGACCAAATATAAAATGTGATGAAATAGATAGCACAAGTATCAGCCATTTTGTCAATCTAGGATGCCTTTAATCTATTAAAAGATATCTGAGAGGCCCTTATTGAGGATTTGTCAAGTCCTTAAGAGTCTGTAACAAATGATGTTGCACTTGAGGTTTACCACATAGAAAATGATCCTATAGAATATCATGCATTCATATCTTTTTCAAACGATGATGAGGATGATGTTTTACATGGACACATCCAACCCTTATTTCTATATTCTAGGTTAAGTGTAAAAACACCCCCTGAGACTTCATTGATAACGTATCTAGAGTCATCCTCATTCCAATCCATACACTATGTCGATTGCGCCTCACTGAATCTGAATTATCTCTTTCTAAATTGACGTTGAAGGGATATTTTACGAATGCACAAAGAACCTATAGGAATGATTACACTCAGAATTCATTTTGGAGATGTTGTATCTAATTCATATTTTTTTGTTATTCGTTAGGAAACTTCCATCAACAATCTTCTTGGAATAATTTTTCTAAATCAACATGCGGGCATTCCTTCGTGATATCACCACTATCTCAAGTATTGTATCAATGGTAAAATTGGAACATTGTATGGTGACAATGATCTAGTCAAAATGTGTGAATATTAGTATATTATAGCATAATTCTATCACACAAAAGGAATGAAGACCATGGGGTGAAACATAACAAGAATCAATGCATTGAATGGCCTAGAAAATATACCTACAAACCCATTTAAACATTTGAGTATAGATTTTGTGGTTCCAATCAATTAAACCAAAAGGATATAACCAAATACAATCATTCATCTAGTGAATTCCATATTGTCAATTGAGGAAATTGATCATGACAAATTGGGAGACAATGTTGATTTATAAAGAAGTGGTAAATGCTAAAATGAAGTTGTCTTAATTTCTTCCATCTAACATTAGAAAGTATTTTGTTCATCAATCTGGCGTGAAAATTTTTCTAAATACTAGATGAAGACAAATGTGTCGATTCCCATTCAATAAAATTTTCTTCAATGCTCTAGGAAGACCCTTCCTCTTCAATAAGTTAAAAAATAATTTCCTCTTCTTCAAGATGTTTAAATACTGACTCCTCCCTTAGATCTAAATTTGTTTGCATCATCACCTAATATCTAATAAGGAACAGAATAAGTGACACGTATGGAAGAAGAATAATATCTCAAAGACACTCCTTCAACATTCAAGGAATGTTTCTCCACCACTGTAGATGAGTTGAGAGAAATAAAGTTGGGTAAAAAGAAGATCCACGCCCTAATCTAATTAGTCCTGCCATGAATTCTATGTGACAAGAGATGAAT
The DNA here is from genome assembly GCA_963277665.1 of Viscum album. NCBI lineage: Eukaryota > Viridiplantae > Streptophyta > Magnoliopsida > Santalales > Viscaceae > Viscum > Viscum album. Next base: position 1,012,125,830 of record OY728140.1, read on the forward strand.
ACTTCGTTTATAATGAAAAATTGAGATAAATTTTCATGGAACTATAAAAAAAATTTACACCTAATTCATGATGTAGCCACTCATTATTTTGGTTTTCAAGAAGATTGTCAATGATTCAAGTGGGTCGCAACAATAACAGACCCAAATCATGCATCAAAAATTGAAGTTGAAATCAACAATATTATTAAGGTTGAATTTATCAGGGAGGTACAATATCCTGAATGGCTAGAAAAAATATTCCCAGTGAAAATGAAGAATGGGAGAATAAATTTTTGAATTGATTTAAGAGATCATCTCTGTCATTATCCCAAATATTAATATCTAGTGCTGATCATATAACTATTAATTGGTGTAATAGCTAGATATGACCCTCTATCCTTCATTTATGGATACTCTGGGAACAATCCAATCTGAATGGCCCCAAAGGATGAGGATTTTCTAGCCTTTATAGCCTCTCAATGTGTGGTTTTCTATTATATAATGCCCATTGGAATAAATAAATCAAGTGAAATGTATCAATATTCATTTAACCATATCTTCAAACCCTTCTATGAATGTTTTTTTGAATGTTATGTTGATGATATTGTAGTTATATCATGGAAATGTTCTGATCAGTTTACTGATTTGGAGACTATATTTAGTAATCTTTGGAAGGATAATTTGAAGATCATTTCCTTGAAATGTGCCTTCAGGATTACCTTGGGAAAATTCCTCGGAATATTTTTATGCCATAAATGATTTGAAGTTGATCTTGAGAATGTAAAATAAATTACTGGAATGTCACCTTCTCAAAATTTCAAAAAATTAAGAGGACATCTAGGAAACTTGTGCTATATTTGATTATTTATCAATAATTTTTCAATAAGGTGTTTACCTTTCACCAAATTAATGTAGAAGAGATTCACCTATCAATTGAATGAATACTTCTAAGATGAATTTTATACCTTCAAGTAATATCTCTGAAGTCCACCATTATTATTACAACCTGTTGATGAAATTTCACTTATTCTATATGTGTTATCTTTTGAGTGATCACTGGGTTATTTTCATTCACAAAAAAAATGATACTAGAACTGAACATAGACATTTTCAACTCCACCAAACTATTCCTGACATAGTGACTCGATATTCATGTAACGACATGTGCTACCTGGAATTAATCTTTTCAGTTCAGAAATTGAGGAACTATCTCCAACATCATGTGGTCCTGTTGGTATCTTGAAATAACCTACTCAAATTTATCCTCTATCACCGTATGATTATTGGATGCTTGGAATAGTGGGTAGTTATTTTAAAATAGTTTGATGTCCGTTTTGTGCCTTAGAAAGAAATAAAACGGCAAGCCATGTAAGACTTCCTCGCTAAACACCCATTTTCTGAAGATACCTCTAGGAATACTGAACATCCTGATGAAGAAATATTATCTATTCAAGATAATCCACAAACCTGGAAAATGTACATTGATGGGGCTTCTGGAAGTCCAATGGGAAAGGGAATGGAAAACCTCAAACAAAACAAATATGGGTTATGAATTGTATTTATCTCCTCAGAAAAGTTATTATTTCCATATTCTCTCCTATTATCAGAAGGCAGTTCCAACAATGAGGTAGAATATCAAGAACTCAATACATATCTAGAAATATCATTCTAGGTAAAAGTGAACCACTAGAAATTGAACGTTGATTCAAATTTGGAAAACAAATAGATTTATTGGGATTATGCTATCTGAAATGAAGAGTTAATCCCATTTGTGATTACTTAAGAGGGTTAATGGAAGAATTTCCCTCAGAGTCAATATTTTATTATATACTAAGATCACAAAATTACCAAAATGATGCACTGGATAATGTAGCCAAATATCTAATAGATCCATATCGAGATGAGAGAATCATCATTATTTCCCATCGTCATGTGGTTTCACCTTTCTTTCAAACTAGAGTGATGGAAATTAAGTAATAATATCCCTATTTCAATGATTTGATGTCATACTAGGGTATGGATAACACCCATCATGGAATATATTCAAAGTAGAGTGCTTCCACAAAATAGAGATTAGAAAGAATAGATCTGACGATGAGTGGACAATTTCACTCTATATTATATTCCAGATCTCCAGATGATCTGCTACAAACAATACTTTGATGGAGTCTTCTTCATATGTATTGATAGAGAAGAAACTATATCTCTCATGAAAGAAGTACATGTAGGAGATTTTGGTGCTCACCAGTCTGGGCATAGGATGTCTAATCATATCTGAAGGCATGGATACTTATGGCCTTCAATGATGTAGGATTGAAAATATTTCACCAGGAGGTGTCATCCCATTTCATGTTCATGCCCACTTCATTCATCAACCCCTGGATTTTCTACTTACAGAAAAATAATCCAGGATATTTTTCACATGGGGAATGGTTGTAGTGGGACCTTATCCTCTAGCTACAACTAAGCAGTTCAAGTATATTCTTATTGTTACTGATTTCTTCTCCAAATGGGATGAGAAAATACATCTTAAAGAAATAAAATCCAAAATTATTGTTTTCTATTTCATAGATAAAATCATTACAAGATTTGGTGTGACTCATTCTATATTGATGGATAATGGAACCAGGTTCTATTCTATTGAGGTAATGAATTTATATCAAGCTCACAATATCAAATCCAACCATTCAACTCACTTTCATACAGTAGCCAATGGACAGATAGAGGCTTCCAAAAAGGAAATATGAAATATAATTCAGAATATAGGGGATAAAGATAAGAAATCCTAGCATGATAACCTTTTTAAAGCTTTATGGACTGGCCGGACTACTACCCATACCGCCACAGAGAAAACTCCATGTTCCCTAGTGGACGGAACATAAGCAGTTCATCAAATATTAATTCAATTTCCATCACTGTGAGTAGCAATCTATGATCTGTTATCAACATATGAAATGTCTCAGAAATGAATTGATGAGATGGAATGATAAGATGAAAATAAATTTCATACTTTTCATCATTTGGAATAATATCAGAACCTAATAGCACAACATTTTAATAAGAAGTTTTGTTTTTGTTCATTTCTTCAAGGAGAATTGTTATTAGTCCCCAAGACACCAATGATACCAAGTATAAAGCGCCCAAAACATGAGCTTACATGGGAAGGACATTACTCTGTGCATATGGAATTCTCTAATTGTCATGACCCCTCCCCACAAAGAGTACCCCTCCATGGCTAAAATTGTGAGAAAAGAGAAAATGACCCCTGAGTCCCGCCTCCAGTAAGCCCTGAGATGGTTACTAGCATCGAGGGTGTAGTAAAAACACAAATGGGAGGCATTACCTTCTAATAGAACACATGAGAAAGAGAGAGATAAGATAGACACCAACCAAATCCAACTCAGAATGTAATATTAAAGAAATCCCATGTAAACATATGTAATATCAGGAAAAACTACTCTATCTAAATGTGTAAATCTGCAAGTACCCAAAAGAATGTGAAAATAATAGTGATCACAAATCCCTACACCTCCTGCAACCCCAATCTCATAGAAACCATTATGCTGTCCAACATTCTCCAAGTGACCTAAAAATAGTTTATATATACAGAGTGTGAGTATAATAGTATACTCAGTAGGATCCTCCCCAGATCCTCTCGTGAAAAAGTAAAAAAGCATGCTAAAGCACAGTGAACCATAAGTGAATCTAACTCATCACCTAAATAGGTATACATTGTTCTCAGCCCCACCATGGATAATATCACAAATAATTTCATAAAAGAGTATATAATATATTAAATAATATCAATGGTACCCCACTAATACTTCCCCATTAGTTTGCCTCTTTTCCCCAACGTCACACATCCTAAGCATATTTCTCCAAAAAGGATTGCCTCCAAACACCTGGGTGAAGCACCAAAACATGCACCTCGTGTAGAAATACCACCACTTCCATGTCAGAATAGTAACCAGGTAGTTTTTGGGATCCACCATAGCACACAAAATGTGTATCATACATTAGGTATTATAAATCAATCCATTACAACCCATACACCGAGTATGGATCCTAAAGCCATCATAGCTTATACACATTATACCTATAGTGGTCCATAGGAAACTATTTCCAGAATATAAGTGTGTGAATAACCACAAGACTTATATCCCTTTACACAAATATATAGGGAAAACATACCGTTGTTCCTACAAGCACATGTAACTACCAAGAGATGAGTGAACGACCAAAGGGGTAAGTCACCAATCCATCCTCCCACCAGAATGTTAGAGAAAACACCCCACTAGGGTTCAGAATCCCTGGGGTGTCAGATGCCCTAACTGACATGGTGGAGTAGTTTATAGGAACACAAAACGTACAATATATACTATTTCTCACAACAACACTATGGGCATAACCTAGTCTTTGAAACAAATGCTACTAACATCTATCAGACTCCCAACTGCAACTTCTAAGACTAGGAATCCTATTAGAACAAAACCATTTAAAGATCATTATTTCTTTACTTCATTCCCTTTTAACGAGTTTTACTTTACATTAATTAATTCATTATACATTAATTAACCATCAATAATTTCATCATTATATTTCATTATCATCACAATCAAAGATCAATGTTCCTTTAAATTGAAACCTCAGCATTTCGCTCCTAAAAACTCTAACCCCATGGGTTAAATTCATCTATGCAATCATTTATTTACAGAATTACTTTCTCATATTCCTAGGAATTATAGATTAACATTCTACGCTACTAAACACAAGGGGCTCAACAGAGTGAGTAGATAAACCACCCGTCGAATCTTTGCAGAATATAGAAAAAGAATAGACCCATCCTCCCTTAGGATGATAAACACAGAAATCATGTGGCATAACTCGCACGTCTTCACCCCTTTTGGAAGGACGATATCAAAACTATCTACCTTGATTAGTGGGGAATGTAAAGCAGATAAACTTCCAATAATAATAAGAAAGAAACCAAACATTCACACCTAACTTGTTTCGTCATCTATAGTGTCCTCCTCGACACCCACAAACATAAATTGAGGCATCGCGCCACTCAAGGAATCAACTGCTACCACAAAAAGTAGGCCTCCCTACCCCAGCATATCACAACAGCCTTCCAGGATCACATCACCACACTTGCAGTAGGAAAACAACCAACATATCAAATTATACATGTGCCCCTTAAAAAAGAAAGAGGGTAACTCAGAAGACTACAAGGAATTATATTTTATCAAGAAACATATTGTTTAATCCATCATGTATTAACCGATTTATTATTCTTAGGCTCCAACTACTGGAAACCTAAATAGTAAGCTCTCCTAAATAATTAATCATGCTTACTTCACCAATTTCATTAGCAAAAAATTACAACAAGAAGAACAAGATTCATTTCCATGCCTATTAGAATTTTTAAAAACAATTATCAATTAATTCTGGAATTACATTCTTTACCAATTTCAATAAAGAACGAAAATCAAAGGATATAAAGCATAGAAATCACAATATCTAGTAAAAAAAAGAGATAGTAACATATGATCAATATCCATTTATTTATCTAGTTTAGATATTTATTATGTCAATTCCATTGTGATCTAGTGGGATAAAACATGATACTTATATAGTTTCATGTAAAATAAAATAGATGTAATGAATCCTCTACCAGAAATGGTTCTTGATGTTATTTATACGAGAACGAGCCACACAATGGGTTACGATCTCCTCCCCTGTGAAAACTGTATCCACCAGAGGATGTAGAGACACCACCACACCGGTCAACACCTAAGAAAATCCCATTAAGAACATGGATATATCATTCCATAAATGGAAATTGAAGAACATAAGGAGATGAACCCAAAATAATGACAATATATCAGACCTTATATAGAATATTGATTGAAACTGCTTGGTAGCATCAAAAACAGAGGGGAACCTATCAACGAGGGAAATTTCGATCGCACAACTCACGTGGGATGGAATGGAAGGTTTGAGAGTCTCAAAACCCAAGAACAAGGGGGATGAACTGGGGATGAAGATATCTCATCCCTTTAGAAGATTTAACGGAGCATTAGTTTAAGAAATGCTTCATTTTCCATTAAAAGTGGATCACAGTAAACCATGTGGGTTGGCCATGTAAAAGCATCACCATTCTGGAAACATTGTTCATGAACCACACCATTGAAACCTCACCGTTTGAGCCTCAACATTGGAACACCACCATTAAAACCTCAGCATTATGGAAACACTGTTCTAGAACCTCACCGTTCTGGAAACACTATTCATGAACCTCGCCGTTGGAACCACACCGTTCATGAAACATTTTTCATGAACCTCGCTATTGAAGCCTCATCGTTTGGAAAACACTATTCATGAACTTCACTATTGGAACCTCACCATTCTAAAAACACTGTTCATGATCAAAAAATTTGGAAAATGAAGGTGGCTACCGTTGGAACCTCATCGTTGGCACTATTCACATAAGCATACAATTTCACTGTTCACCTAAGGATACCCTTGTATTGTTCACAGAACTGGAAATATGGAAATGTATTAGGGATAAGTCACATTGACCTCCAAAAACACCTCAGAATCCAAAATATGGCAATGGAATGAACAATAGATGTCCAGGACATTACATCAGATACCTCTCAAAACATTATCATCATTGATAATTCAAAACCAACCTAAAATGAAACATAAAATAATCCTAAATAACCACCCATTGAGATGCCTCTCAAAAGAGAGAAAACAGAAAGAAGCAACCAGAGAAAGCCATCTCATAAAAACGAATGGTCTACAACCACAATGTGAACATTGTTATATTAATAGGGTTAAACATAAAATAACTCTAGGTACAAAGCACGTATCTGGGACTCACGTTCCTGGGAACTCTCCTCTATTCCACCGTGTCAACACAAGACATGAACCTAGGTCATCGAATACCCATGAAACACCTTTTATTTGTAGTATTGGATCTCCACAGGTAACTCCTCAATGGTCACATAATTATCAATGTCAATATCTCCCCAATCAATGATGTGAGAGTCATCATGAAGATAACAAAAGAGCCATGATACATGAAAAACTTCATGTATCCAACTCATATGCGAGGGAATTTCTTCTCGATATGCCACATCTCCAACATGAGCTAACACCTCGAAAGGCCCAACAAACTGGGGAGAAAGCTTACTCCCATGACCAGACCATCACTTCCCATAATGGGTAGTTACCTATAGAAACATGTGATCCCCAACATTAAACTCTATGGATATCCTCCTTTGATCATCATATGATTTCTGATGATAATCCTCTCATGAATAACCTAAACCATCACTGTTCTATTATGTAGTAGTTCTGGTCCATGAATTGCTGACTCTCCGACCCCAGTCCAACAAAACCAAGAATGGCAAGGATGTCCATACAAGAGTGTAAATGATTATATACCGATGGTGGAGTGAAAACTATTGTTATAAGAGAACTCATCCAAGGGTATGTTCCTCATGCACGAACATCCAAAATCTAGAAGACAAGAGTGTATCATGTCTTCATGAGTTTGGGTGGTCTTCATTGTCTGATCGTCTATCTGGTGATGAAAAGCAATGCTATGGCATAGTTGAGAACCAACATCATACTGGAGACCTCTCCACACCCTATAGGTAAAATTATAATCTCGATCAGAAATGATCGCCCATGAAGATCCAGTAAGTGTCACCACCTCCTCCAGATAATCCATTAAAAAATCATCCACTGATCATGACTCCTTGATTGTTATGAAATGGGTTGATTTTGTTAAACAATCCATTACCACCCAAATAGAATCATGTATTCTCTATGATCGAGTTACACTAGTAGAAAAAGTCCATTGTTATTTCCTCCCACTTCAACTATGGAACATCCAATGGATGGAGCAGACTACAAAGAATATGGTGTTTTGCCTTCACCTTCGGCCATACCAAACATCAAGACACAAACTCTACAACTGCATGATTCAGCCCAGGCCACCAAAACAGGATCGTCAAGGGTTGGTACATCTTTTTCATGCCAAGATGCACCACTAATGGAGAAAAATGGAAATCTTTTAGAACAATATCATGAATCATCAAAGAAATAAATATAATTCCATGATATGACACTCAGTCTGGTTCATCCTCAGATCAACCATCAGGGGCCTTGCTACAAACAACTCGGTATATCCAGACCTCCACCTCAAGATTCCCCAACTGGGACTCTTTGTCCTACTGTATGAGAGATTACGGAACCATCATATAAAAAAGACAACCACTTCTCCCAACATCTCCCATATGAATATTTAATGCCGAAAGTTCTTCCATTAATCTATAAGTATCACAAGATTCACGCACTGCATCACTATGTGACTTCCTGATCAGTGCATCAGCTACAACATTATTCTTTCAAGGGGTATATACTATTTAGAATTCATATTCCTATAATAAATCCATCCACTGATGTTGTCATATGTTCAAGTAACTATGAGATAAATCAAACCTCATACTCTTATGCATGGTGACAACCACAATGTCCTCGCCAATGAGGCTATGTCTCCACAACTTCAAAGAAAACACAACGACTACCAACTAGAGACAACAGGTGGCATAGTTACATTCCCAGGGAAGCAAATGTCATGACCCATAAGAAATAATTTATATATTCTACATCGTAATAGAACCAAACCCCAGATGCAAAGCATCACAAAAAAAATTCAAACTAAAATCCATCTACAGGAACAAAATGAAATAGAGAACTTACTAACATCTCCATTAGATTCTCAAAAGCTGAATGACAATGATCAGTCCATATGAATGCATGATCCATATTATTCAAAGATTTCAGATGAGTCACAAGTCGAGACAAATCGGCTATGAACCTCCTATATTAGCCTACGAGACGATAAAAACTCCGCAACTCTGACACTGTCTTGGGGGATTCACAAGACACAATTGTTTATATCATCGATGTATCTATCGATACTCCTAGTTGGGACAAAACATTCCTCATGAAACGGACTTCTCAATCCCAAAACTCACACTCTGAAAACATCCAAAATAGCTGATGTTGATGAAAATTCCCAAAATGGTGTATAGAGGCTCTGCATGCTCTTCCTCAGACGTGGAGTACACAATGATTTCATCTATAAAAACCACCATGAACCTGTCCAGGAACTCACGGAACACAAAATTTTTCAATCCCATGAACAAAGCTGGGGAATTTATCATTCTGAATGACATTACAACAAACTCACAATTCTGAAGACGACAACAGAATGCAGTCTTCAGAAAATCTTCATCCATCACACACATCAGATGATATCCTGACCGCAATTAGATCATTGAGAACCAACTTTCACCCTTTTGTTGATCAAATAAATCATCAATCCATGGAAGAGGATATTGATTCTTCCCTGTCACTTTGTTTAAGGGATGATAATCGACACTCAACTGCAAACTATCGTCAGCCTTCTTCACAAAAAAAATTGGTGTACCCCACGATGACACACTCAGCTGAACAAAACCACACTATAAAAAACCATCATGCTATATATGTATCTATTGTGACTCATAAGTGGCCATCCTATATAGAAACATAGAGATTTGAGATTCTCCTGGTTGTAGCTCAATCTCAAACTCGATCTCTCGTTGAGGGGGTAATGCTACAACCTCTTCTAAAAAGTCATCAGGGTACTCTTTTATAGACCTAGGAAATGCCCACTGCTGATCCTATGAAAAACTAAGCATCAACTCAGCCATCATGATTGATTAGGACGGAACACACCTCTGACCCATCTGAGGGTCTCACTCACCAACGAACACTATTGGCTCTTCATATGCATCGATGAAAACAACTTGCCTCCTAAAACAATCAATTATTTCCTTCACCGAATACCATCAATCCATTCCATGGATAAAATTATATGGTTGTATTTGTAAACATAAGAAATCTCCCCATTATTGGTGATTCCCCAACACTATCTCATAGTATCTACGTTCTTCAAACAAGTCAGATTGACTTCCAACTGGTGTAGTCAACGCCAAGGGAACTGGATGCCTCTCTACATAAAGACCCAAAGAATAGATAAGGGTAGGTGATATGAAAGAGTGTGTCACTCCTAAATCAAACAAAGAAGTCACTAAGGTATAAAACAAGAAAAGGGTACCTAGAACAATGTCTGTCTCACCTGGTGATGGAAACGCTAAAGCATGATGCTCTCCACGACCTGCTCCATGGCCTCTTGGACCATGATTATTACCACCATCATGGTCATTCTCTACTCTATGAGTAAGGGGAGTGCCACAAGGTTGTCCTCTGCCTGACCCATGTACCCTCTACTGATCTAATGATGGTGAATCATACTGCAACTATCTCGGCTAGAACTACCTCAATAGAGGAACCTTGTGCGGAGAACCAAGTGCACGATGACTTCTATGAATGGTCGGGCACCCTCGATGCTAATAACCTCGACCAAAACAAGAAAACAAGCACTGTATCTCTTGTTATACGCCTAAAAACTGCCACCCCTGTAGAAATGAGTTGTGGATGGTTGGGACCTATCCCCGGTTGAACGGAAACTCTTCTTCCATGAAAACTAGGAACCCCAAACCATAGATCTGATTCATGATGATTCATGATGACTCCCATCTCGTGATGATCTAGTTCTGGCCAACATCCTCTCGAAAACCTATTCCCTTTGTAGCACATCAAGATATGTCTTTAGAAAAAATGGTGTCCCCTGGAACTGGATCTCTAGACACAAATCCTCCTCAAAATTCCTCACTCGGGCCTCCACGTCTGAATATAGTTCCAAAGCATATCCAAAAAGTTTCCTAAAACGGATTTGAAAATATCACACACTAGAGCTCATCTGTCAAAGGGTATGGAGCTCCTAGAGATTGGACGCCTTCGAAGTCGAGGAAAGAGACTCAACTCTAAACTTTTCTCAGAACTCCTCTATGGGATCTATGACTCTTCACAATCCCTGAGGAACGAGAACCACCACTTCCTTACTACTCCATACAAAATTGTCACAGCCAAGGACACCTAGTGCTCCATCTGAGCACGGATTGAACTGAAGCCTATATCAACCACCTCCAACCAGTCTTTCACGACTACATATGAATCAAATCCCATGTACTTATACAGACTCTAGCGCTAGAAATCACGGAGTGTCCTCCTCCAGGTTTCGTCATCATCAACCTCTATCCTATGGCGATCAAATGGCATATCCTGATGGAAATCTTCCGCACAAACCTAATGAGGACATCGAACTAGAGCCATACCTGTTAAATAAAAAACTATTAGAGATCCTAAACATTGAATATTGATGACTCAACATTAATTAATTAATTATTTTCTTTTATTCGTTTTAGGTTACCCTATCCCAATGTCTACACATTCAAACATAGGCACAAAGTAGAATTATATATGACCCTCTCCTAGGTCTCTACCCTACAACTAATATCACCTCTTTCAGTATCCATTGTAAACATAAAGTCCCATACATTATATTATAGGGGCCCTATACGCCTATGTATCAGATGGTCTCTAGTGTTTATATCCCATTCTAAATGTGATTGACATTGTTTCATAACCAACCCAGGCTACCTCACCTATACATAACTTATAAATCCATCGTATCCCTCAACTAGACCTCTCATATCACTCTGTCATGACCCCCTCCCCACAAAGTGTACCCCTCTAGGGCTGACAATGTGAAAAGGGAGATATTGGCCCCTGAGTCCCTCTTCCAGAAGTCCCCGTGTTGGTGACTAGCACCGATGGTATAGTAAACACACAAATGTGAGGTGTTACCCTCTAAGAGAACACAGGAAAAAGAGAGAGAGATAAGAAAGACACAAACCAACTCCAACTCAGACTGTAATATAAAGTAAATCCCAAGTGAACCTATGTAATGTCATGAAATACTTCTACAACTGAATTGAAAAATCTACATGTACCAAAATGAAAGTGAAAACAATAGTGATCATGAATCCCAAAAAGGTCCTGCAACCCCAAGCTAGTAGAAACTAGCATGATCACCAACCTTCTCTATGTGACCTAAAAAATAGTTCAAATATACATATGGTGATTATAATAGTATACTTAACTGTATCCTCCCCAGAGCCTCTTGTGAAAAAGTAATGAAAGAAATCTAAAGCACAGTAAACAAAAAATGAAACTAACTCCTCACCTAAACAGGTATACTATGTTCCCAGCCTCACCATGGCTACACTCACCATGCATCACATATAAGAGTATATAGTATTCCAAAGAATATCCAGGGTACCCCGCTACTACTACCACAATAGTTTTTTTCCCAATGTCCCAAGTCCTAAGCATCTCTATCCAAAAATGCTTGCCCGCACATAGCTGGGCGAAGCACCAAAACATTCACTACGTGAAACATGACCACAAAATCCACGTAATAAGAGTAATATGGATGTTTTTGAGAGCCCCCACAACTCACATAAGGTGTATCATACGTCGAATATTATACCTCAAGCCATTACAACACATACGTAGAGTAAGGTCCCTCAAGTCATCACAGCCAATACACATTGTACATATAGTTGTCGATAGGAATCTATATCTATAATATATGTGTGTGCACAACCAAAATCCATTACCTAAATCTACACACATACATGTGTATAACGAACCATTGTGCCTACCATCACAAGTAACTACCAAAAGAAAAGAGTGGGGCCAAAGGGGGTAGTCAGCCATCTATCTTCCCACCAGAATGTTGGGGAACACCCCCCCAGGGCTCATAATCCCTGAGGTGTTAGTTTCCCTAACTGATAGGGTGGAGTAGCATATAGAAACACAAAACATACATAATATACTATAGCTCACAACCATACTATGGGCATAACCTAGTCTTAGACTCAACTGCTGCTAACGTCTCTCGAACTCTTGACTGCCACTTCTATGACTAGGTATCCTATAAGCACACAACCATTTAAAGATATTTATTACATTACATCATTCCTTTTTTATCAGTTTCTCTTTACATTAATTAAATAATTTATAATTAATTAACCATAACTAAATTCCACATTAAATTTCATTATCATCACACCCAATGTTCAATGTTTCTTTAAATTTCATCCTCGGCATTGTGCCCCAACAAGTTCCAACCTCATGGGTTAGCATAATTTATTCCATCATTCATTTATAGAATTACTTTCCCATATTCCCATTCATTCTATAAAAACAGTTTAAACTACGAAACACAATGGGATCAACACAGTGAGTATATGAACTACTCTTCGAGTCTTTGCCGCCTATAACATGAGAATAGACCCATCCTCCCTCAAAAAGATAAACATAGAAAGCACGTGGCATACCTTGTTCATCGTCGCCCCTTTTGGAAGGAGGGTAAGCAAAACTAGTTTTCTTGAGAAGTTGGGAATGTCATATAGATAAAAAACCAATAAGAATCAACAAGAATCCACACATTCACATACAACCCATTTCATCATTCCGGGTGTCCTCCCTGACACCCACATGCATAAATCAATGCATCTTACCACTCTAGGATTCAACTACTGCCACAACCAATAGGCCTCACTTCCCCCACATATCACAACAACCTTCCAGGCTCACATTACAACACAAGCAATAGGAAAACAACCATCATATAAATTGGTCACTTGGACCATAAATAAAAAAGAGGGTATATCAGAACCCTACATGGAATTATCATTTATCAAACAACCATTTCATTAATCCATCTTGGATTAACCGATTTATTATTCTTAGGTTCTAACATCATGAAAATTAAAAGAGAAGTCGTCACAAATAATTAATCATTCTTACTACACAAATTTGATAAACCTAAAATTATAACATGAAAGTCTAGATTCATTTACGTTCCTCTTTATCTTTAGCAAAACAATTATCAATTAATTATGGCTTTACATTATTTACCAATTTTCATCAAGAATGAAAAGATAAATAAATAATGAATAGATATCACACTATCTTGAAAAAGAAAAGGTAATAACATATGATCGATATAAATATATTTATCCGATTAAAATATTTATTAAGTCAATTCCATTGTGATCCAGTTGGATAAAACATGATAATTATATAGTTGATCATAAAATAAAAGAGAAGAAATGAATCCCCTACCTCAAACTGTTATTGACTTTTTTTATACGAGAATGAGACTCACAATGAGTTATGATCTTCTCCCCTCTGAAATCTATATCGAGCTGAGGATGTAGAGACACCACCACACCAGCCAAAAACCAAGAAAATCCCATTAGGAACATGGAGATATCATTCTATAAAAGGTCAAGGAGAAACATAAGGAGATGAACCGAAAATAATGATGATATATCAGACATTATATCGTATACTTATTGATATTGCATGGTTGCATCAAAAATAGAGGGGAAGCTATCCAAGGAGGAATGTTTGATTGAACAAATCCTACTAGAAGGAATGGAATATTAGAGTCTCTCACACCTGAGAACAGTGAGGAAGAACTATAGAGGAGGATATGTTATCCCTTTATAATATTTAACAGAGCATCGGTTTTAGATACCCTATATTTTCATTAAAAGAGGATCACTTTAAACCACATAGGTTGACAAAGTAAAATCATCCCAAGCCATAGGAAAATTAATATAGGAGTTACGGACTTTGAATCGGCCTTATAGCAATTAAAACTAGGCTTTAAATTCATTTTACATCAATGGAAATGTCAATGGGAGAACTATAGGATGTTGGAAACACTGTTCACGAGCTCAAAATTTCAAAAAGGAAAAACACTGTTCATAAAGATCACCATTGGAACCTCGCTGTTATGGAACAGTATTCATCAACTTCACCGTTGAAACCTCACCAATGTAACTTCATCGTTCTGAAAACACTGATCATGAACCTCACTATTGAAACCTCACCGTTCTGAAAACACTGTTCACAAACCTCACCATTAAAACCTCACTATTCGAACCTCACCATTCATGAAACATTTTTCATGAATCTCACCATTAAAATCTCACAATTGGATGCTCACAATTTGGGAACACTGTTCATGAACATCGCCTTTGAATCCTCAATGTTGGAACCTCACCGTTCATGAATCACTATTCACGAACCTCGACGTTGAAACCATACCATTGAAACTTCACCGTTCTGTAACACTATTTATAATCCACACCATTAAAACCTCACCGTTGGAACCTCAGCGTTTTGGAAGCACTGTTCATGAACACATAATTTGGAAAAGCAATGAGGCTACCATTGGAACTTCACTGTTGGCCCCATTCACCTAAACCTACTATTGCACTATTCACCTAATTCTACTGTTGCACTATGTTCCTATGACTACCATCGTACAGTTCATAAAGCTAGAAATTTGCAAAGTGTAGGGGATATGTCACCTTGACCTGCATGAACACTTCAAACACCAGATTTTCACAAAGTAATGGACCACATTGGTCTAGTACATTACACTAATAGAGCTTATTACTTAATCTCAATTAACGGAGAACTTATTAGAACTCCCACCAATGAAATATTCATGAAGATGTAATTTGTGTAAGTGAACCGTATGGTATGTTCTCACTGCATGAATCTAAATTGAACTGTATAATGTCCTAGTCGCAAATAAATTAAACTACATAATGCAAATATGATTTCATGACTCATGATGATAAAATTCATAACATCTTTGTCCTTGTCACATGACGTTAAACTACATGACATCAGGTTTACTCATTACATGACATTAAATTGTACAGTTACTATATTATTTATGGAAGTTAATGGCTTCCATGAGCAACCATCACTTACAACATTTCTACTTATTAGTGGCACATAATTTTAATTTCCCCATATATTTGAATCAGATCTTTATAGGGATCTCATTTCATGAACTGGGTGTGGCTTGATTCTCATTATAATCGGATACATAAAGATTCCCTTATATCCAATATTGGCCCCATCCGTAACCACAAAAAAACATTATTTCACTTTTCTCCTCCTATATAGGAACCATATCTATATTTAGATTACTCTTTCATGATACATGGTTTTACCGTCATACCATTTTGTCTCTTATGTTTAACCATTCTTTCGGAATGTGTTAAAATTGCCCATATCCCACAAAAAACTCAATTAGTGTAGGAAATGGTTTTTTCAAGAACTACATTTGGATGTATTTTCATCCTTATGAGATATGTGTGGATTCCAAGATCTCTAATATTAGGCCTCGCCACTATAGAAAAACTCCCCCTTTTTCACAATGTTTGAATCAAACATGCAAAGGGAATTATTAAAGAAATACATAATTCTTGATTCTCATACATATGAGATATGTAGTTATACCTAGGTATAATTCTCTAGTCCGACTGCAATATTCCTTTTTTGATGTCATAATCACTTCAGGTCCTTGCGTCATGACTCTAAACTACACGACTTAATGTCCATGTTTCACGACAGTAAAATTAAAAGAACCCAAAGAACTATGTATGGCTTGATTCTCATCCCATTAAGACACATATTTAAATCTAGACCTTACCTTTTAGTCCCAGAAACAAGATACATTTTTATCTCTCATCCACATATAATTATAAATATATGCGGGAGTCTTCATTGTAGATCCTCTCCTTATAGCGCCCACTAAAGAAACCATGAATTTACCCATTTTACATATGAGTAAAATATATGTAATGGACTCCAAAATCATGGAAAATATTGATTCTAATATTTCTCTTATTTAGGGAGAATTACTCCCTTTTGTATTTCACACTCTTAATCTTGAATTTTTTTAGATCTTCATAATATTTCTTATGGGTTTTGATGGCATATATTCTGATTTTTGTGAAGTCATTTTCCTAACTATGTATGAATGACCCTAGATGGCCTTCCATAATTTATTGACATAACGTGCCTTCATGTAAAATGAGTCTATTGTTTGGCTATTCAGCATATGGCCTAGTTGGCCCTGCATAATACAACCCCAATAATGGTTATTACATATAATGGTAACTTTGTTCTTGGTTAAAGTTTCATTTATCCCTTTAAAACATTGATGAAAATAATCCAGAATATGTATCTTAATGAAGTCATCCATGTTTATTTTTCCTGTTACGATTCTCTCAATCTAAAAGTCATCAAGGCCATGGTTTACACATTTAACTCTCGATGTGTTCAAATCCATATGAAATATACTGGGATTATTTTACCACATATCAACTACTGTTTCCATTTAGGTCCTAGTAATATGACCCAAAACTACAGAAACCATATTTCTTACATTTGTGTCAGAATTTTGTAGAAATCACATTTGTTTAATTCTTTTTAAATCATTATTGAAAATACTCTTTGTGTATTCATGTTACTTTATCTATAAATATAACTCTATGCTGTACAAAATATGAATCTCCATAAACGATTTTCAGCTATTAATAACAGAATTTCATATTTCTTAGAGCTCATGTTTCCTAAATATACAGTATGTGCCCCTAAGTGGCCTGGCATAAGTGTCCTACATAACAAGCTTGTTAGTCAAATTATTCCACTATTTGTCTATGTAGCATATTCCCTAGACGGACCTACATAATACAACCCCCAAAATAGGTTTTTCAAATAATGGAAACATCGTTCTTTGAAATGACATCCTCTAATGTCGCCCTTTTCTCAGATCATTCTTCTGATCTAGAAATTCCCAAATCATAGTCCAAAATTCATCTTTACTATACCATAACATTGTAGTATGTTTCTAGTCCATTTATCATAAAATTTGAGACTCATGAAACATTGGTCAAAACTAATCACCTTAAATTAAATCCACCCAATGACCTTACTACATGACATAAAGCTACAAAGTATAATTTCCTTTCAAAATGACATTAAACCACACAACATGATATCAGAAAGACCCCTTTCCAAAAACATTAACTATTCCTCACGAACTAAATTTGTGTAGAAGTGGTTTCCCCATTCGTGGCCTATCTTGGCATAGATGAACATTTATTCATAATATATATTTCCATAGAAAACCACCCACTCTGGTCTTCAAGTACCCAAATTTTATTTTCCCTTTTCTATCAATAATAAAATGTTAAATTCTTCAGAGCAGTTTTTTACTATGCAGTACATGCCCTGAGGTTGTCTTGCATAAAATTCACCTAAAAAATAGGCATGTTGTTCTATAGATACACTATTTGTCTATGCAACATATTCCCTATTTGGTCCTACATATTCTATCCCGCATAATGGGTTTATCAAATAATGGTAACCCCATTATTGGAGAAGACCTCCTTTGTGTTTACACAAGTTTTAGATTTGGTAACCATAAAAAAATAACAACTCAATATTCCCGTTGGATGTATTTATAGAATATTAGTGAAATTACTATACAATGTTCCTGGTTTGATTTTTAATTTCAAAATTTAAGGTCAAATCTATTCAACTATAACAAAAGCCATTTTAGTTCTACATGCATGAAACTAAACTCACAATATCCAAGACACATATTACTCATCTGATTGAAACCCTCAATGAGAAATCTAGGAAAAATCTGAGTCTCAGCTCACTAGACATACATTTTTGTATGATTTAGGAAATACTGGGCAATAAATAGTCAAAATATACAACATTTGTGGGGTTTTTACATATAACCCTATCCAAAATCAAACTATTCTTTTAGGCCCATGGGCATTAGTAAGAAAATTTTGAGCACCCACATTCCTATTAATGTAATTATGATTATCTAACATAATAATTTGATGTTCAAATAAATAATTATCATTATCACCTTTGATATTAAAATTACAGAAATCATGAATGGATACATATATGATTGGAGAAAAAATTCCTTTTATTCATATGGTAATATGAGAGGAACATACATAGAATAGACCTAGTCTGTCTAGTGTAAAAACAAACTATCATGATGACTCTTCATCTACTAGACAACCTCATTAGACCATATAGCTTCTTGTTGATGTTGAGGTAGTTGTGCGACATCAATATCCTCAGCTTGACGAAGTGCATCTTTAGAAGATGAAATCAATGTTACCCCTTCTAACTGGGATTCTCCCAATGATTGGTTAAATTTCTCATGATTTATATGAACAACATCCATTTTATATAGAATATATATCAACTCTATCATCGCTTCTTCAATTTGTTGGCAGATTTTGATAGAAATCTGGTAATGGTCAGCCTCTGCATCATCTACTACATCTAGGAAGATCAAAAAATTAATATGTCCATTATCCTTTTCAATATATTTTTATAGCTTATCTTCTTGATCTAATTGATTAATGTGCTCATTCATTGCAATTTAGACTAGGTGATAATTAGATCCAAAAAGTCCCACTATGTAAAATAGTGTTGGTAGTTTCCCAAAATGGGACATCAGTTCATCCAAACGATTCTCGGAAATTATTTTTCATATATGTTTCTATGTTTATTTATGTGACATGCCATGAAAAAGAAAAATATCTTAATCTGAATCTGAGACACTCCAATGGGGTAAAATTTACTCAACAAATATATCACATATAGATTTTCCTTGCTCTTGTTCTATCAGAATAGTGGATGCTACACCTTCTGTTGATGTTTGATCCATCAAAGTATCTTCATCATTAGATAAAACTATAAGAGATGATAATATAAAATTTTGAATCATGATCATTATTAGATTTACAATAATGGAAAAATTATAGCATGATCCAGCCAGCTAGAAACATTTACCTAACAATAAGTCAGTTTCTTGATTAGTTTCATCACTGGACATCTCAGCTTCAGCAACATGAGCAGATGTCTCTTAAGAAGGGTAATTCTCATGAGCCTTCCTAGTTTCCCTATATAAATGATTCGGAATGTCTCTCAAGAAGGGTTCCTTATTATTTATTTCTCCAGCATCAATAGAAGAAGGATATACTGGGATGTCATGTCCTTGAAGAGACTTCACAACATTCTATGCAGACAAAGCTGCACATGTTGATATTTAATGTAAAGTACTAGGTAAATGAAGAACAATTATGTATGGAAAATACATGAATGATAATATAAATCCTTTTAATTCCTCATGGAAGACCCAAAAATCCTTAATGGGATCTGGATTATCAAATTTAGAAATATGGACATCAATTATTTTAGTGTATATAGATTGGAATGTTATAGTATCCTCACCAATTAAGGTGTCAAACAAATGTTGGTTGATGCGCATATTGGATCCATTGACATTCTGTTCCCTAATATCATTAACTAGTGCAACATCATTAGATATTTACAAGTTAAGATGAACATTAGTATCTAAATAAGATTTCTGAGGATTTTTTTTCTTCTTTATGGAGTGATAGGAATATTAGAGTTGATTATTAGATGATACATTCTAAAGGATAACTTATATGAGATATGTTGAAGATAATAATATTAGGAAATAATTTAATAATCAAGAAAAAATTATTTGAAATTACCACGACTTTTCTCCCTCTCAATGGAATCAAAAGAAGATACAAATGCACCTTTTGATGTATTGTCAGTAAAGGTAATAGATTCATCAACATGAACTTGTGTTTCTTATGGGATTTTGTTCTCCATTTTTAAAGGATTGGATCTTTAGACCTTAAGAGATGTGATAAATGCATATCCAATAAGAAGATGAATGTAATAACTAAGGTGTATCAACCAAGTCATAATTCTAGAGGATAGAATAAATACGTACTTCTTCGTTGTACACATCGAACCAATGTCATTTCCCTCATGTGATTCATTTCATAAGATTTCATAGAAATTTAAACAAACATCTTGGTTATAGAAACATGTTGTAGTGGTGGAGGATTATCTATCTCCATTACCCCAGTCATGATTCTTGCTCTTAGTGAATGTTCTCATGAAGTGGGAGTACAATTTAATGAGTTAATAGGAGAGCCTTTAGGTCTGTACCTTAGTGAGCTGAGAACCTGTCCAGTGGTTCCTTCCTTGAATTCAAGCTGCAAAATGAAATCTCATCATGATTAATGATTGTGAAGGAAAAAAATAATTATTTAACATAAGAAAAGGAAAATAATTTATCAGTATTAACATGAATGTTTCATTACTATTCAGGGTCAACTATAAGGACCCATCATTACACATGTAATATTCCTGAATTAAGTTAATAATTTACATTGAGAATCTTTTCAGGTTTATATATTTAGATAATTAGGTCATAACATATACATAACAACTTGAATATTACATATATCTACCCAGTTTCCATTTTTTCTCAAAATACAAATTCTTGAAAAAAATAGTCATGTCTAGTTCCAAGTTTTAGACAATGTGACTTTTCCATGATCTATTCTTTGACCCTATTCCACTTTATGTCATGTGAAAAAAAAAATTAGAAACCTAGGATGAGCATAAAATGATCATTAAGGGAAACACAAATAGGTAAAAATATTAGTTTTTCAAAACAACAAATAAACCAGGAAGACTTTTTCATAAGTAATACTTTTCCCTTTATAAAGTAGTAAATACTCTTCACGAAATAAAATAGCATTTCATACCCTTTTGTAACCAAAATATTACCATACAACCCATTTAAAACCACATAACATATAAAGGTATCTTGGGACATAAACATACTTAAATGGAAAAACCATACGTTCGACTTCCACACATATCACTAAGTGGAATAGCCATACGACCGACTTCCATACCCAATAAATTAGAGGTTATAACGTAACCGACCTTCCTAGTTTATCACAGAACCACTCTTTATTTGGTTTATCATGTATCCACCCATAAAATGTCCAAGTACCATTATAAAATCATTACTCATACAAAAAATATAAATGAATGAAAATATTTCCACATTTCAATCACAATATATCGCTTAAATATACTGACATAAAAAATCCATTATCCAAACCATTTTAAATACCAAAATACATAAAAGAGTATATTCTATTTGTTTTCCTTTTAAAAAAATTACGGCTTGTTAAGGAATCCAATGATCAAATAATATTTGTGGTGGCAGACAGAAATTGTCAGTGCTTACGTTAAAAGAAACATTTTTTCGTTCAGAAAAATGCATCATAGAAAAATATTCCCTTTGAATGAAATGAAAATTCAATGGTCTTTATAGAGCATATCAAATAATGTCATGTATTAAAACAAAATATTCCTTAATGAAAGAAGATTGAGATGAAGTCTCTTACCTTGTGTCCGACATGACCCATTCTTTCTTTAATATCCTGAATAATAAAATAAATTTAATTTATACTTTCTTAAGATCCTTTTTTAATTTATTTTTCCTTTTATAAAAATTATTACCATTTTATAAACATTATTTAATCATTTATGTTAATAATGGTCATTTTTTCGATATTTGGTACTTGAGTCAAAAATGGATTTCTTATAATAACAAGATGTTCATGTGGTCAAAAGTTCATTATATATATAATGATATTAAATAATTAGAAATCCTATATATAAAATATATACATTATATACCAATATTTATAATAGTACATAACCATTGGAGGTAATAAATGAAATGCATAGTTCATGAAGACGGTAAGTCGTATGTATGCATGAAAGCAACATCCATTTCTATTTCGTATTGTAATGGAAAGAAATCATAATGATAAATAAGTATATTATATTTCAATTATAACATCATATTCAATTTTATTAACTCTACCATTTATAAATTCCAAATAAGGCATGAATGAGTCATATCACTTTGAGGGGGTGGTAGTCTGCACTTCCTCAAATGAGATTATCTTATTTACCCACTATGGAAACCATAAACGGAATTCTATATATGAAAAATACAGAAGCATGTAAAAAAATAAATATAATATATATTATATTTAAATATAGTTCCATCATAATGTCCACCCTGAGAGGTGGTTAGAGAAATTTGATCTATCATTGTTTTGTGAGGCAGTAGTTTGAGGTCCACAGAAACAGTATGTTCATTACCCATTAGACGGAGGTGTGTGTTAGTTTAGTTCGAATACTTCACATAAAAACAACCTATAATATTGAGGATACCATTTTTGAATAAAATAAATGATCAAAATGCATTTTGGTGGTTTGAGAAGTAATATAAAACCGAATAAGATATTAAAAATTAGGAAATGTTTTACCTTTATTTCAGGTAACTCCCTTTGGTTGGAACCAAAAAGACATCTTGAAGCGCCTTCTACCTAAGGTAAGGCTTTGTGGGGGTAATAGAGGGATCTTGAAAGCTAATTTTAGTAGGGTTTGGATGATAAAAGGGGCTTGAGAGGTGTGAGGAATGGGTTAGAGGTGAGGTATTTTTTTAAGGAGGAGGAGGAGCACCTTAGGAATGTTGGAAACAATTATTTTATTATAAACATATATTAGATTTCAAACGGGCCAAATATCATTAAAATAGAAGATAATATGATTCATGGTAGAAATAAAATCATCCAATAATAATTGAACTGGATTTGGATATAATTTTAATAATTATAATCTTATTTATTTAAATCATTTATTAATTATGTAAACACTGCATCATTATTGTGTCATGAATAATTTAATTTATTTGATGTCTAAAAATAATAAAAAAATATCAAGAGGTATGAAATATTTTTAGATTTCTAATGAATAATTATATTTGAAATGATATCTTATATATGTATATATAAAAATTAATTTAATAAAAAAGATTTTTTTAAGTGATTTTTGTATTTACTTTAAATTAATTAATATAAAGTGTCATTATCAGCCTAAAGTGGCTCAATGGGATCCCAAAATAGACCCAATGATTTCTATGGTTGTATATGTATAAAAAAATAGGATTAAGACAAAATTTGGTGTAATTTTGTATTAATATAATAATATTTATTTACCCTTATTTACAAGATTTACCTTTTAACCATGGTAAACATATTTTTTATTGATGTAAATATAAATAATATATATAAATAAAAGTTACATATTTACATAATTTAGACCTCCTAATTCAAAATATGGAACCCATTTTTCAAAATTCAAAACATAGTAGTGGCAGAAGTTAATTTAAAAAAAAATTATGCTGTCAAAACAGAAGGCGTGTTTTTATGAAATATTAACAATCAAAAGATTGAAATTTATTTATGTCCAATTTCATAGTTAAATTAAATAAAATGACCATAATTGGATTAAATAGTAAAAAATCTAATTACACTTTAAAACCAATTAAACTGATAATCTATCCTTATAAATAAATTATAATAAAAGGCATTTTTGAATTAAAATACAATATTGTATCACTATTAATTAAAAATGAATTTTATCAGAAAAATACCATAATTTACCCAAAGTAAATTTTAATATCCTATTTCTAAATAATAATTTTATTTGGTCAAATAGAATATATAAATGTAACCAAAACTATATTTAAAGAGGTTTCTCCATCTAAAGGAGGTAATTCGACCTTTTAATGAATATTGTAGTATTTATGCCTAAAATCACAATCTTTATTATTTTATGCCTATAAAATTTATTGGATAAATGTAAAAACATCTAAAAAACATGTATAATTATATTTTAGTTATTTTTGTTCATTCCCACAGATACTTCGTCTTGGCATTAACTATCATTTAAAATAATAATATTTTATTATTTGTATGCAATGTAAGATTTCAAAAAAACTCATTATTGTGTATCGGGTATGCCATCAAACATAGCAATCCCCTTTAAAGTAAAATTAATATTGAATTGAAAAATATTAATAAATATAAAAATTTCATATTTCTTAATTTACCCAGGATGATACATCCTTCCCCCCTTTTGGAAATTGCATCCTCGCAATTTTATTCACTTATCCAATAAATGGGGGTATTTATTTCTCATGGAATTTTATGATTCCCACGTTGCATTTTCAACCCTATGGTTTTCTCAAAAAACATTCACCAGGTGAATGAAATTATACTATAATACTTGCTCTCTTCAGTCAAGAATCTGGACTGGTTCTTCCTTATATCAGATATTCGCTTCCAACTGAACTATATATGGGCCCAAAACATGATAGTTATTTAGCATATACTTTCCCAATGTTGAAATATGAAAACAATTGTGTGCCTAGGACAAACTTGGAGGTAAATACACTTTGTGCGCAACTGATCCAACAATATCATGGATTTCAAATGGTCCAATGAACCTTAGACTCAACTTTTCATTATTACCAAAATGCATCACACGTATCCATTGAGTAAATTTGAGAAGGACATGATCACCTACCTCAAAATAAATATCCTTCCTCTGGTTATCCACGTAAATTTTCTACATGATCTAAGCTGTTCTCATGTGCTTCTGAATCAACAGAACATTCTCTTCCATCTTTTCTACCAATTCTGGTTCCATCAGCTTCCATTCACCTACTTCATCCCAAAAATCTAGAGGTCGACATCACTTTCTATATACTGCTATAAACAGATCCATCATTATTCTATAATGAAATATGTTATTATTAGAAAATTCATCCAAAGAAGTATATTTTTCCCAGTATCCCTAGTAATCCAAAGAAAAAGCACGTAGCATATCCTCCATGGTCTAAATTATTCCTTCTGACTTCCCATTTGAGAAAGGGTGAAAGGATGTACAAAAATTTAATTTAGTACTCAACGACTTATGAATGCATTTCCAAAATATATAAGTAAACCTGAGATCAATATCATATACAATGGAGAGGCGAACACCATGTAACCTGACTATCTAATTAATAAAAAACTAAGAAAGTTGATCTAGAGACATAGTATCTCGAATATGAAGTAAATGAGCAGATTTAGTCAGTCGATCAACAATAACCCAGATTGTATTATTTCCTCAATATGTCTTATATAATCTCACAATGATTTATATAGATATATTTTCCCATTTCTACTCTGGCACTGGTAAAGACTATAACATATCTTTTGGTAAATTTTGCTCTTCTTTGACCTGCTGACAAGTCAAACACTTCACAGAAAAATCAACAAAATCACTTTTCATTCCATCCCACCTGTAATACTTCAGAAGATCATTGTACATATTATTGTAGATAGGATGAACATAAAATGGTGAATTATGAGCTTCACATAATATCTCATTATTCAACTATGAATCACAAGGAACACATAATCTCTTTCTAAACATCAAAAATAGCCATTATCAAAGTTAAAATCAAGAAACATACACTTCTGAACCAACTCTGCCTTCTTATTAGACTCATTATCTTCCCTCTACGCATGCGTAATTCTTTCTAATAGAGAATATCTCACTGACATCTAAAACAAAACAGAATAATTTCTGACACAAACAAATTCTATTCCAAAGTTCATAAAATCAAAAATCAAGGGATCTCGTTTCAAAAGCATCAATGTTAATGAAGCAAATTTTTTTTGACTTGATTCATCATCCACTTTATTTTCTTTTCCCGGATGGTGAAGGATATTGAAATCATAATATTTGATTAATTTGAACCATCTCCTCTGTCTCATGTTCAATTATTTGTTTGTGAATATATACATTAACATTTTGTGATCAGTATATATTTCACAATTTAATCCATAAAAGTGATGCCTCTAAATGTTTAAATAAAAAATAGCATTAAATTCAAAATTATTTTTCATGTAATTTAACTCATAAGGTTTCAACTGACGTGAAGTATAAGCAATTACCTAATCATTCTACATAAGGACTCATCCAGGTCCTTTCAAAAAAGCATCACTATAAATAACAAACTCAACATTTCATGATGGTGGGGAAAAAACTAGAACATTCCCCAATATTCATTTCAATTCTAGAAAACAATCATGGAATTCTATTGTCTAAATGAACATAACACCTTTTTGAGTTAACGTAGTCAATCGGCTAGATAACCATGAAAAATTCTCAAAAATACTCCAGTAATTACCTAAAAACCAAGAAAACTACAGATCAAGGTTATATTTTGGGGTCTTGGACATTCTTCAACAACTTTTGTTTTAGCATGATCAATAGGAATGCCATTTTTTTAAACAATGTTACCATGGAACAAAATTTGTTGTAACCAAATCTCACACTTGCTGAATTACACAAACAGTTTCTTTTCATTTAAGATTAGCAAGACAACCATTAAATGAATTTCATTCTCCTAATTAATTTTATAATAAACCAAAATATTATCTATAATAGAAACCACCATTTATCAACTATGTCAACTAATCCATCACTGCAAAAATCTGTTCAACCCTAATTCTGAATATATAAGGATGCTGATTTAGAATGTCATTTTCTCCAGATGTCATCCCAACAAAGCTGCCCTATTTCCACTATGAAAATCCATTCTGAAAACAGAAATATAATAGGTGAAGAAACATGGTAATCTATAAATGCTATATCATTTCAATATTGACATAATGTAATTTACGGATATTAATTTAACAATACCCTAACTCATAAAGTTATCTAAATAGACCTTTGATTCCAACTGTAAGGACCCGACCCTAAACATTTCATCTCCTTGAATTATGTAAATAATTCACATGGAGAAGCTTTTAAGGTTTAGAGCTTTAGATTATTAGGTCATAAAAAATACATTACAACTTGAATATTAATTACATCTACCCAGTTTCCATTTTTATCTCAAAATAAAAATATTTTTAAAAAATGAGTCATATTTAGATCCATGTTTGAGACAACATGAATTTTCCTAGAACTCAACCTTGACCCTATTACAATTTATTTCCTATGGAAAACAATTAAAAAAATTGGGATGTGCATAAAAATGTCATTAAGGGATACACAAAGTAATAAAATTGATAGTTTTTTGAAAGAAAAAGTAAACCATGAATACTTTATCATAAGTAATAAATTTAACTTTTATGAAGTAGTAAATACTCTTCATTGAATAAAAGATCATTTCTTACCCGTTTGTAACAAAAATATTACCATAATACCCATATAAAGAACACATAACATATAAAGGTAACTTGGGACATAAACATACCAAAATGGAATAATCGTACCGTCGACTTCAACACATATCAGTAAATAGAATATCCATACAGCTAACTTCGATACCCAATGAATTGGAGGTTATAACATAACCTCCCATCCAGTTTTATCACTACACCACCTGTCATTTGGATTATCACATAACCACCATTCAAAGGTCCAAGTACAATTATAAAATAATAACGTATAAAATGAATATAAATTAATGAAAACATTTCCACACTTCAATCAAAATATATCGCTTAAATATATTCACATAACAAATCCTTTATAAAAACAATTTTCAATACAAAAATACATAAATGTGTATATGGTATTTAGTTTACTTTTTTTAAAAAATAAATCTTGTTAAGGAAGCCAAAGGTCAAATAATACTCGTGGTGTCTAAAGGTCGTTGTCACCGCTTACGTAAAAAGTTACATTATTTATTGTTTAGTAAAATGCTACATAAAAAATATTCTCTTTGAATGAATTGATAATTAAAATATTTTTATACAACATATAAAATAGTGGCGTGTATTAAAACAAAATATGTTTCAATGAATGGAGACTGAGACAAATTCCCTTACCTCTTGTCCGACTTGACCCGTTCGTTCTTTAATCACCTGAATAGTAATGTAAAGTTAATTTATACTTTATCGAAAACCCATTTCAAGTTTATTCTTCATTTTATATCACTTATTACCATGTTATTGAAATTATGTAATCATTTTAGTTAATAAGTCATTTTTCGATATTTGGTACTTGAGTGAAAAATGGGAATCTTATAATTACTAGTTGTTCACGTGGTAAAAATTTCAATATATCTATAATGATATTCCTGATTTAAATATCATAAATATCATAAATATCATGTATATACAAGTATATATAATAGTATATAACATTTGGATATAAGAAATGAAATGCACCGTTCATGGAGATGGTAAGTTGTACGTACGCATGAACGTTACTTCCATTTCTATTCCATATTGTAATGGAATGAAAAAATAGTTATAAATAAGTATATTATAATACTAGTATAATATCATATACAATTTTATTAACTCTACCCTTTATACATTCCACATAAGGCATGATCAAGTCATATCACTTTGAGGGCGCGGTAGTCCGCACTTCCTCAAATGAGATTATCGTATTTACCAACTATTTAAACCATAATGGTATTCTATAAATTAATAATAAAGAATCGTAGAAAAAATATAAATATAATATATATCATATATTAATAATGATCTATCAGAACGGCCACCATTAGTGGTGGTTGGAAATATTTGAAAAATCATCGTTTCGTCTGGCAGTAGTTCGCCATCTCCAGAAACAGAATGTTCTTACCCATTAGACAGAGGTGTATGTAAGTATAGTTTGAATACGTCTCATAAAAAACCTATTATATTTAAGATACTTATTTTGTTATAAAATAATGGAATAAAAATAGTTATAGGGATGGAGAAATGAAATAAATGAAAATCAAACAATAGAATTTACGAGAAACAGTTACCTTTAATTCGGTTAACTCCCTTTGGTTTGAACCAAAAGGACTTCTTGAATATCCTTCTCCCTAAGGTAATGATTCTATATGTAAGAGGAGGATCTTGATACGTTATTTTGGAATGGCTTGGGTGAGAAAAGGGGCTGGAGAGGTGTGAGGAATGAGTTAGAAGTGAAGTATTTTTATAAATGGGAGGAGGGGATCTTTAGGAATATTTGAAACAATTATTTTATTATAAACATATCTTCAGTTTAAAAATTTTAAAAAATAATTAAATTAAAATATATTATGACTCATGGTCGTAATAAAATCATCCAATAATAATTGGAAGGGATTTTGAAATTATTTTAATCTTTATAATCTTATTTATTGAAGTCATTTATTAATGAGATAACACTGCATCATTATTGTGTCATAAATAATTTAATTTATTTGATGTCTAAAAATTATAAAAAAATACAATGGTGTAGAAAATATTTTTGTTTTTACAAAAAATACTTATAGTCAAAATGATCACTTATATAACCCAATGTAAATATTTATTTACTAAAATATCTTTGTTTATGTTATTTTATTCTTTACTTTAAATTAATTGATATGAATTGTCATTATCAACCTAAATTTGCTCCATGGGGTCCCAAAATCGACCCAAGGATGCCCATAGTTGGATATGTATCAACCAATAGTATTAGAAAACATTTTATTGTAATTTTATATTATTATAAGAATATTTGTTTACCCTTATTTACCAGATTTATCCATTAACCATGGTAAATGAAATTTTTACTGATGTAAATATTCATATTGTCTGTAAATAAAAGATAGCTATTTATAAAATTTGGTCCTCCCTATTCCAAATATGGAATCAAATTTTCCAAATTCAAAACACATAAGTTGCAGAAATTAATTTAAAATTATGTCCCGGTGTCAAACCAAAAGGTGTGTTTTTAAGAAATATTAACTTTCAAAAGATGGAAACTTATTTATGAACAATTTCATATTGAAATTACTTACAATGACCAAAATTATATTAAATTGTAAAAAAATAATCTATTTACACATTAAAAATAATTAAAATGATAATATATCCTTATAAATTAATTATATTAAAAGGTAGTGTTAAATTTAATTAAAATATTTTTTCACTATTCATGATAAATGAATTTTATCAGAAAAATATCAATATTTACCCAAAGTAAATTTAGATATCCCAATTCTAAAAAACAATTTTATTTGGTAAAATATAACATATATAAGTGACCATAAATATATTTAACGGGGGTTCTTCATCATAAGGCAGTAAATGAACCTTTTAATGAATATTTATGTATTAATGCTTAAAAAAAGATTCATTCTTATTTTAAGACTCTAATATTTATTAGATAAATTTAAAAACATTTAAAAAACATGTATAATCTTATTTTAGTTAGTTCTATTCATATTTTCAAATAAAATTTCTAAGTGTTAACTACTATTTAAAATAATAATATTATATTAATAGTGTGCAACATAAGATTTCAAAGAAACTCGTTGTTGTTTATCAGGTACACCATCAACATAGAAATCCAATTTAATGTAAAATTAATATTTAATTAGAAAATATTAATAAATATTTAATGTAATATTTCTTTATTTTACTAGGCTGTTAAATGAACAATTACCCCTTCACATATCTTGAGCTCCGTCATTTCAAATAATCATCTAGAGGCCAAGATTTGTTCATGAGTTGCAGATATAATGGTATCTAGATCCACAATATATTCTTGTTATTCATCGGTGTTGTTTTCTAGATGATAATTAAAAGGTTCCTTAATCATACCTATATCTGGTATTCAATGAATATTTTGGAGGAATACCCATGCATCCCTATGTTCAGGAGTCAAGCTGTCTAAAAATTGAAATATTGTTGGCCGCACACAATTTGGTTTTAGTATTGTTGGATGTTTAGAAATCTCAACACCCTCTGACTAGTGAACTTCTTCATGCCTCCATTCTTCGTTTTTATAAAGGTCAACGGGTGGGATTTGAATCTCTTTCTGATGGTGGTGGCTGGATCACCTCAGCAATGGATGTATTGAATCCATTGCCCTAGTATTCCTGGTATACCTTCAGGGAATATGTTTTGAAGGTTTTGAAACATCTAAAACCTATGAATCAATTTTGGATTTAAACCTTTTAACACGATTACTTTTTTAAATAGGAATTTTGGTTCCCACCCAATTTATTCATTTTTTCAAATCCCCCTTAGGGTATGAATAATCACAATCTTTGGTATATCAACCTTCCAATCCAATGGATACATTTGATATAGGTAACATAATTGATAATTTTTATATTTCTAAATCGATCAAAATCCACAATTTTCTCTATACCATTGGGTGTTTACCACATAAAACGTACGTGGGAGGAAGACTATTTGATTGCTGAAGACATTTTTACTGGAAAGAAAACTTATATGGTAATTAAGCTTCACAGATAATTTCACCATTAATCGTGGTTGATAATACACTATCCCAAAGTTCCACCATATAAGACCTCATCTCATAATTTTCTTCCTTACTATCATCAATAAATGTTCTAGCTGGTGGGTTACCAAAAAGGAAGAAACAAAATTCTATTAATGCATTCAATTGCATTGGAACAACATCAGGTCTCATGATATGAGACAGAATACTTGAAACATTCTGTAAAAATGTTGTAAATCAACTATTGGGGACTCTAACTGAATACAACCCTGAATATTAATAAAAGTGTGCAACAATCTAGCCACATCACAATTGTAATGGTGCTGAAAGTAAAAATAGAGTATTTCCATTATACAAATGAAGTAGGTAATAATAAATCCTTCCAATACATGAGTTTCTTACCTAATATATGTTCCTTCTATAAATTTAGCCATAATAAAAAATGTCCCTGGCCATACACAACCACCAAAATCACATACTAGATGCATGTTAATTCTTATCCACATGGAAAGGAAGCCGACTAAGCATACCCTTTCATCAATATCAGATTTTACATTATATCCCCAGTGCTTGTAGCCACCTCTCTCTAATGTAGGCCAATATGTGCCTAAAATTCCACTGTTATCATGAGATGGAAAAATAGTAGGATGTCCGCTAGTGGGGCTATTTTATGTTGTTTGTTCAATAAAAGATTTTATCCACACTCTTCCTTGAATATATTTATAAGGACCTTGCCTTTAAACATTAGATAATGTTGAATTAAGTTTATAATTCACATTAAAGAACTTTAAGGTTTATATTTTTAGAGAATTAGGTCATAACTATTACATTACATCTGAAATATTTCAAAGTAGACAATTCTACTTATTATCAATTTTTTCATAAAATAAAAAATCCTAAATGAAAACAAGAATTTCTTTTCTCGATATAAATCATCTTGAGTTCTTCCTTTCCCTTACCCAACATTATATCATGTGAAAAAATTTCAAAAACATGGGATAGCATAAAAATATTGATAAGGGTTATAAAACAAGGGACAAAAAAATTTGTCCACCAATACATACAAGTAAATGAAATCATACATTTCAATCATTAACATACCACACAAGACCATAATATTTATGAATAACACATGGGAAACAAAAATCATAAAGGTATCTTGTGGCATCTATGTCATACTTATGTAGTAGATTTCATATCTACATAGTTAGTTACATTTGGAATACCCATCATGTATATTCCATAAATCTATTAGAAGAAACATTAACATTTACCTCTGTCACATTACCCAATGAATTAGAGTGCTATCTCAGGATCACCAGCCAGAGGTTTTTTATGAAACCATTTATATACCTAAAAAATTCCCATGAACTATAACATAATCATTACAGATAACACAAGCATGAAGAAAAGGTAAAATTTAAACATTTCAATCACAATATATCCCTATAATATATTAACATAATCAATCCATATTAAAAACCATATTCAATAACAAAATATGTAAAAGTTTTTATGGTATTGATATTCTTTTAAAAACATCACAACTGGTTAAGGATGAAAAATATCAAATAACGCTCGAGACGAAGAAAAGGATATTTTCACCACGTACATAAAAAAGAAACACTCTCTTCTCCATTTATTAAAATGATACATAGAAAAAGATTCCATTTTTTTGAATTTAAAAGTCAAAGGGATTAATAAACTATATAAAAGAATGTTTTCATAAATCAAAATATGTTTCAATGAAAGGAGATTAAGATGATGTCGCTTACCTCGTGTCCGACATGACTCGTTCGTTCTCTAATATCATGAAAAATGTACTAAAGTTAATTTCTAATTGATTCAGAACATTTTTAAAGTATATTATTCCTTTAATATCACTAAATACCATGTTATAAACATTAAATAATTATTAGTGTTAATAACATTCATTTTATCGATATTTGGTATATGAGTCAAAAACAAATATCTTATAATTACACGTGGTCTATGTGATCAAATATAAATTATATATAATGTGATATTAATGATTTATATATCATTTATATAATATATATCCAGTATATATATATATACATGTATTTATAACATAACATAACATTAGGAGATAAATAATGAAAAGCACTGTTCATGGAAACTGTAATCCATACATACGCATGAACGCTACTTTTATAAATGTTTCGTATTTAATGTAATGAAAACATAACGATACATAGTTATATTATAATTCTAGTATAATATCATATATAATTTAATTAATTCCATCCTTTATATGTTCCACATATGGAATGAACGAC
This sequence comes from Viscum album, assembly GCA_963277665.1. Lineage (NCBI taxonomy): Eukaryota > Viridiplantae > Streptophyta > Magnoliopsida > Santalales > Viscaceae > Viscum > Viscum album. The sequence continues at coordinate 1,012,160,044 of OY728140.1, forward strand.
TCATATCACATTGATGTGTGGTAGTCCGCACAACCTCAAATTAAATTATCGTATTTCTACATTTGGGAAACCATAAAAGTATGCAGTAAATGTAAAATTTATAAGAATGTATAGATTATAAATATAACGTATTTATCACATATAAATAATTTTCCATCATATTGGGCACCATGAGAGGCTTTAGGAGATTTTTGTACAATCATCATTTCGTGATGCAGTTGTTCATTGTCCACAGAAACAGTATGTTTGTATCCATTAGATGGAGGTGTGTGGAAGTGTTGTATGAATACATCTAACAAAAACAACCTACTATATTGAGAATAATGTTTTTGTTATGTAATCAATGAAAAGGAATATAATAGAAAGTGAGTATGTAGAAAAAAAGGAAAGAACTTGAGAGAAGACGTTACCTTTAAATAGGATTGCTCCATATGGATTGAACCAAACAAGCACTATTGAAATTTATTATTCCAAAACTAAAGATTCTAGGTGGAAGATAGGGAATTTGATAGCTTCTAGGAGAAGATTTTGGATGATCCAAGTGGATGGAGAGGTGTGAGTAATGGGTTAAAGGTGGTGGACTTTTATAAGAGGGAGGAAGGGCTCTTAAAGAATGTTTGAAATTTTTTTTTATAAAATAATTTTTAGTTTTGAAGGGTCCAAATCATCTCTAATTCAAAGATAAGATACTTATAAGCTGAAATAAATTCATCCAATATGAATTGTACTGGTTTTGTATATTTTTTAATCCTTATCTTTTTTATTTGACCCCTTGTTCACTTATTTAAGTTTTACCATGTCCTCTTATATATTCATACTATATGGTTATTTTATTTACTCTAAAATTATAGGAAACCCAAAATGGATCATTAATATCATTTATAACATCAGATATGTCATTTTTACGATTCTTATACTTTTAGGACAATTTTATCAATTAATAAAATATATATTGATTTAAAAATGATTTTCTGTCAATTTTAATACTATTATTATTAAGACATTTAAAAAAAATCCAAACAACATGATTCCTTCAAAAAAACATTCAATAATTAAAATATAAAAATTGATCCTAATCTAAAAAATTCATGTTTGGCACAAAAAATTTCAATTTTTTTTTAATATTTATAATATCGTTTATTTGAATCTATTATTAATGAAGAAATTATTTCATCACCATCGTGTCATAATTTAATATTTTTATATGATGTTTTAAATTTATAAATAAAATACCATGATGTTGGAAATCATTCTATCATATAAATAAATATTTATATCCAAAGTGATCGCTTATATAACCCCATATACAATTATTTTACAAAAAGATATATGTTTATGATATTTTTTATCATTAGATTAATTAATATAAAATGTTATTATGACTCCCATGTGGCTCAATGGGGTCCCAAAATCGACCCAAGTATGCCCTTGGTCGGAAATATCTCATCTAGTTTGGATAAGACAAGTGTAAGTGTAATTTAATATTATTATAGATTATTTTTACCTCTTTTTAACAGATTTACCCTTTATCCATGGTAAATAAAATATTTACCGATGTAAACATTCATAATATCTAAGAAAAAATAACATTTTACACAATTTGTACCACATGATTACAAATATGGAATCTATTTTTCCATATTCATAAAAAATAAGTGGCATAAATTAATTTGAAATTAAATACTGTTGTCAAATCAAAAAGCATGTTATTAAGACATAATAACTATCAAAAGATTTAACTTGGTTTATGTCCAATTTAAGAGTTAAATTACTTACAATGGACAAAATTGTATTAAATGGTAAAAATATTTTCCAATTATACTTTAAAACAAAATAATAGAATAATATAAATATTTAAATAAATTCCATTTAAAGGAATTTTTGAATTAAAATGCAGTATTTTTCACTATCCATTAAAAAAATTAACATTATTAGTGATATACCAAAATTTAATCCAATATAAATTTTGATGACCCAATTCAAAAGAATAATATTATTTTGTCCAATATAACATATAAACGTGACCAAAACTATATATAATATGATTTCTTTATCCAAATGTGGTAAATCGACCTTTTAAAGAATATTAGAGTGTGTATGTCTAAAATTAGATTCACTCACATTTTATACTTGTATTTTTTTTTGATAAATGTAAAACAATTTAACAAATATTATAATCATATTGTATTTAGGTGTTTCCATTCCCACTAATTAAATTTCTATGCATTAACTAACATTTAAAATAATAATAATATTATATTATATTTCGGAAGAACTCAACGTTGTGTGCCACGTATGATTTCAATGAAAATCGTTGTTGTGTATCGAGTATGCCATCGAACATAGAATCCGCTTTAAATTAAAATTTATATTTAATTCAGAAATATGATTCAATAAAAAGATGTCATATTCGTTATTTACATGATATGTTATATCCATCCCCCCATTTAAAAATTGTGTCCCCGCAATTTTCTTCACTTATCAAATAAATGGGGGTATTATCCTCCATAACATTTTCAGATTCCCATATTTCCTCTTCAACCATATGGTTTTTTCACAAAACCTTTACCTAATTAATTAACATATTCCTCAACACTTTCTCTCTTCCGTCATAAATCTGGACTGGTTGTTCCTCATAAAAAAGATTCTCTTCCCACGGAACTACCTCTAAAATCAAAAATGAGATTGATCCGGCATATAATTTCCTAACATAGAAACATATAAAAGATTATGTACCTGGGATAAACATAGAGTTTAAGCAACTCTATACACAAATGATCCTACATTCTATAGTATTTAAAAGAATCCAATGATCCTCAGACTCAAATTTCCCTTCTTACCAAAAGACATGACACTTTTCCATGGAGAAACATTTAGAAAGACATGATCACGTACTTTGAAAGAAAGATCCTTTATTCAATTATTCACATAAAATTTTTGCCATCTCTGAGTAGTTTTCAGGTGATTTTAAATCAATTTAAATTTTTCTAAATCCTCTTATACCAATTATGGTCCCATAAATATCCTTTCACCCACTTTATCCCCAAATATTGAATTTTGACATCGCTTTCCATATAATGCCTCGAATGGAGCCATCTTTATACTGGAATAAATACTATTATTATAAAATAATTCAACCAAAGAAATATGGTGTGCCCAATATCCATGGTAATCCATTGACCAATCACGTAACATATCCTCTAATTTCTGAATTGTTCATTTTGACTTTCAATATGAATCAGGAAACAAAGTTGTACAAAAATTTAATTTAATACCCAAAGACTTCTAAAGGCATTTCTAAAATATAGAAGTAATCCCGGGATCACGATTAGATACAATGGAGAGGGGAAATCCATACAACTAGACTATCTCTTTAATATACAATTGGGATTGTTGATCTAGAGACAAAGTATATCATATAGGAAAAAAATGACTAGACTTAGTCAATCGTTAAAAAATAACCCATATTGCATTATTAATTCAAGAAGACTTCTGTAATCCCATGATAAAATCCATCGAATCATTTTATCATTTCCACTCTGGCACCGATAATGGATGAATCATCCCATTCGGTAACTTCTGATCTGATTTAAACTGTTGAAAAGTCTAATGCATCATAGTAATGTCAACATTATCACTTTTCATTCTATCCCACCCGTAAATCTCCCGAAGATATATTTTCATCTCAGTACTTCCAGGATGAACTGAAAATGGAGAACAATGATTTTCACATAATAATTGTTTCTTCAACTGTGAATTACAAGGCACATATAATCTCTTCCCACACCTAAAAACACAGTCATTATCAACGTTAAAATTAGCCAGCTTATCCTTCTGAACCAACTCATCCTTTTTATGCAACTCACAATCTTCCTTATTCACTTGCTTAATTCTGTATGTTAGAGATGATTTCACTGACACCTAAGACAAAAATATGAATTTCAATCACCAAAAACATCAATTCCAATGTTTTTCAAATCATTAATCAATGGATTTGGATCCAAACATAACATGGTTAATTTAGCATTGCTCTTATGAATCTAAGAATAAGTCACTTTTTTTTTCTTTTTTGGATGGTAATGAATCATGCAATCACAATACTTGATTAGTTCCAGCCATCTCCTCTATCTCATGTTCAATTATTTCTGAGTAAATATATACTTCGAATAATTTTTGTCAGTATATATTCCAAAATTTACTCCATACAGCTGATTCATCCAAATTTTTAAATCAAAAACAATAGCAGCTAATTCCAATTCATGTGTATGGTAACTTAACTCACAAGGTTTCAATTGACGTGAAGCATATGAAATTACCTAATCATTATACAAAAGACACAACCAAGTCCATTCAATGAAGCATCACTGTAGATGAAAAATTCACCATCTCTGGAAGTCATTGTCCAAACTAGAGCATTCACTAATCTTATTTTCAATTCCTGAAAATAATCATCATATTTTTTGTCTATATGAACATTACACTTTTTCGAGTAAACATAGTCATTGGACTAGATAACAATGTAAAAATTTTAAAAAAACCTTCTGTAATAACCTTATAATATAAAAGAAGTATGGATCATAGTTATATTTTTGGGTCATGGGCATTCTCCAAAAACTTTTTTTTGAAGGATCAAAATTTTTTGCATTTTTTTGAAACAATGTGACCAAGGAATGTAATATGTTGTAACCAGAAATAAAACTTTCTAAATTTCCAATACAGTTTATTTTTTTTAAGGATTACAAGAAGACCCTTAAATGACATTCATGTTCTTATTTAAATTTGGTATAAACCAAAATATCATCAATAAAAACAACCACAAACTTATCCAGGAACACATTGAAAATTCTATTCATAAGATCTATGAATACGACAGGTTCATTGGTTAATCCAAAAGGCGTAACTAAAAATTCATAATTTCTATATATAATACATAACATGGTCATAAGAATGTCTTTTTTACTTTACTTTCAATAGATGTTACCACGACCTCAAGTCAATTTTAATAAAATAATGAGCTCCCTAGAGCTGATCAAATAAATCATCGATATGAGGCAAAGGATACTTGTTTTTAACAGGATGTTTTTCAACACTCTATAATCAATGAAAATACTCATTGTACCAAATTCCTTTTTAATGAACAAGATATGAGCACCCCATGGTGATGTTCTAGGTAGAATTAAAACATTATCTAATAACTCCTGCAATTGATTCTTTAACACTAAAAGCTCTATTTCAGCCATTTAATAAGGGGGTTTTCAAATTATCTTAGCATCAAGAACTATGTAAATAGTTAATTGAACTTCTCAGTCAGGTATTATTCCATTTAACTCATTAGTAGAAACATAAAGATACTCATTTACCCCTAGAACATCAATAATCTGAATAGTTCTTTTGTTTTCAACAATATGTGCAAGTTAATATTCAATTCCATCTTTTACTAGTTTCTTAGATTCCTGATATGTTATCAAATGTAAGGGCTCATTATTGTACAAAAACAGAAATTATATCTTCAAAAATACCTCTTTATCTCTCCAATCAATCTTACCATGATAAACATAAAGTTAATGAATACCCAAAATAACATCAAACTCTACTAGAGGAAAACCAATGAGGTTTGCAGGTAGATTTTTTCCGCACACAAGGACAAGATGGTTCTAATAATTTCTTTTTGTCTCGACATTTTCTCCTAGTGTTTTTACTATATGTTCATGATTAATATCATTATATGGAATTCCCAATATACTAGAGTACATCCCAAAAAATAAATAATGTGTAGAACCTGAATCAAACAACACAACGACATAATTTGAATAAACTAACAGTGTACCTGATAATACGTCATCCGATGGACCAACATCTGTTAATGTTGTTTCAAAAAATTTCACCACCCCTTTATTCTTGTAGTCTGACTACTTTCTTTCAGTCGAGCTCTTCATTGGACACTCAGTTTCTTTATCTCCCATTTCATTGCACTTAAAACTTTTTACTGATTGTAAATCAGATTCTCTCTTAGCATTACCATAATCATTCTCAGTGCAATTACTATTATTATACCCCATTTTAGCTCATCAGTTACACTTAAAATAATTCAAAAGACATTCCCTATCATGTTTTTACAAAAAATTTCAAAAAATTTAAATTTATGTTTCTTACCATCAGACTTTTGTGAATAGTTCTTCCCATTCATCTTCCACCTCGAACTCTTATTCTATTTTTTGATAAAGAACACTTAATCACTGAAAAACTCCATTTTGGCCTTCTCTGTAAATCAAACATTATTTTCATAACTTTTGAACCCACAAAAAGCTAAATCTCTTCAATATTTTGTCTATAATCCTGAGTAAAAATGATTGATTTTAATCTCAAAATCTCGTATGAAATTTAGATCATTCATTTCCAGTCGAGTGAATTTTTCTTCATAAGAAGCCACTGAGTAATCCTCCTACCTCAATTCTAGGAATTGTTTCTCCATATTATGGAGAACAACATTAGGACAATATTTCTCAATAATCATACCATTGAATTAATTATAATAAAGAGCATCAATCGCCTCACTATACCTGATATTTTTCACCATCGACTACCACTGATCAGCTTCACCTTAAAACTATAAATAAAAAGACTAACATTTTGATGTTCTAAACACCCCATGACATCAAAAATCATCTCCAGTGCTTTAATCCTCCATTTATCTAGCAAAACGCTATATGATCCTCTGAATGATGTGGGATGTTGCCTCATGAAATGCTACACTACTGACATGTTCCTCTGTGGTTTATCTGGCTGATCTCGTGCATGGATAACACCACTATTTACAGCCAAAGTCAACTATTCCATCACAAAAAAAACTTCTCTGTTCCAATTATGGACATCTTAGGTTATTGATTTGGAAGGTTTTCTTCCTCCTAATATTGTCCCATCATAGCTGTCATGTTTCCTCTACGGAAAACCACTCTAAACACAGAAATATCATTTGTGAAGAAACATGGTAATTTTTAAATGCTATATAATTTTAGTATTAACATAAATTAATTTATGGATATTAATTTAATAATACGCTAACTCCTAGAGTTCTCTAAACTAACCCATTTGATACCAACTATAAGGACCTGTCCTTATAAAATAACATAATCATGACCTAAGACAATAATTCACATTGAGGATATTTTCATTTTTAGAGTTTTAGAGAATTATTATTTAACTATTACATTACATCTAAAATAATAAAAACTAGGCACTTTTATTCAGTATCTATTCTTTTCATAAAATAAAAACTATACAAAGTAAACCTGAATGTTTTTCTTGATATAAATATTTTTGAATTATTCTTTTCTTCTACCCTGCCTTATATCCTGTAAAAAAATTCAAAAACTTGGGATGAGCATAAAAAGCTCATTAAGGGTTATAAAACAAGGAATGGAAACATTAGTCCACAAATATATACAAGTAAATGAAAAAATACTTTTCAATCTTTAACATACCACACTATATCAGAAGACTAATTAATAACACATGGAAAACATAAATAAAAAAGGTAACTAGTGGCATCCATAACATACTGACATTATAGCTTTCACATCTATATAGAGAGTAAAATTTCGAATACCAATCATAGTGTATTCCTTAAATCTTTTAGATGAAACATTAATGTTTACCTCTGTCACATTACCCAATGCATTGGAGAGATTTCTCGGGCTCACCTGCCCTTGGTTATTCACAGAACCACCCATATACGTAAAAAATTCCCAATAACAAAAACATAATCATAACACATATCACAAGAATAATGAGAAGTCAAATTTTCCAAATTGTAATGAAAATATATCATTTAAATATATTGACATAATCAAGACATTTTAAAAACCATTTTCAATACCAAAATATGTAAAATATTATATGGTATTTTTTAACATTACGACTTGTTATGGAAGCCAAATATCAAAAAATGCTCACCATGATAGAAAGGTTATTATCACCATGTTCATTAAAAAGAAACATTATTTTTTTCATTTAGAAAAATGCTACATAGAAAAAAATTCCCTTTGAATGGAATAAATTCTAAATGGAGTTTATACACCATTTAAAAGAAAGTCGTGTATAAATCAAAATATGCCTCGATGAAAGGAGATTGAGACAGAGTCCTTACCTCATGTTGGACTTGAATCGTTCGTTATTTAATTTAATGAATACTAAATTCAATTTAATTTCTTCATGCTTCAAAAATGTTTTCATGTTTATTATTCCTTTTATATCACTTATTACCATGTTATAAACATTTGAAAATTAATTATGTTAATAACGGTCATTTTTGTCTATATTTGGTACATTAGTCAAAAATGTGATTCTATTAATTAAAAATTGCTTATGTGGTCAAAATTATATTATCTCTAGAATTATATTAATGATTTAGATATCATATATATCATATATATCCAATATATATGTATTTGTAACATTATATTACATATGGAGATAAGAAATGAAATACACCGTCCACGGACATGGTAAGCCATACATACGTATTAACTCTACTTTCATTTCTATTTCATATTTAATGGAATTAAAACATAATGATACATAGGTATTTTATAATTCCAGTATAACAACTTATATAATTTTACTAACTCCATCCTTTATATTCTCCATGTATGGAATGAACATATCATACCACTCTGAGGGGGCGGTAGTCAGCACTTCCTCAAATGAAATAATCGTATTTTGAAATTATAAAAACAAAAATGTGTGATATAATATCACATATAAATATAGTTTCATCATAATGACCACCATGAGTGGTTGTAAGAGATAATTGAACAATCTTCGTTTCGTGAGGCAGTAGTTCGCCATCCCGGGAAAAAATATATTCATATCCATTAGATGGAGGTGTGTGGAAGTGTTGTTCAAATACATTATATAACAACATCATAGTATATTTTGGATAATTATTTTGTTATTTAATCAAAGAAAAATAATATAATATGGCGTGAATAAGTAGAATTAATGGAATGAACTTAAGATAAGATGTTGCCTTTAAATCAAGAAACTCCCTTTACTTTGAATCAAAAGTCTTTACGGAAATTCTTTATTCCCAATGCAAGGCTTCAGTGTGGAAGATATGGATATTTGGAGCTTATTACAGTAGATTTTGGATGATCCAAGGGGATTGAGAGGTGTGAGTAATGGGATATAGGTGGTGGACTTTTGTTAGAGGGAGAAGGAGCTCTTTAGGGACGTTTGAATGTTTTATTTTATTATAAAATGAATTTTGGTTTCAAAAATTCCAAAACATATTTAATTATAATATAAAGAGCATATAAGTCGAAATAAATCATCCAATAAGAATTGGGCAGGTTTTGGATATTTTTTAATCCTTATCTATTTTAATTTACCATTTGATAACTTATTTATCTTTTACCAAGTCCTCTTATAAATTAATACTATATGTTTAATATATTTACTATAAAATTAAAAGAGACCCAAAATAGATAATTATTGACAATATTAAAATCATATATGTCATTTGGATGAATCTTAGATATTGTGGACAATTTATCATTTAATTAAATATTGATTGATTTAAAAACACTTTTTTGTCAATTTTAATACTATTCAAATCATGACTTTTTAAAAAATCCAAAACAACATGATTATTTTAAAAAATACATTAATTATAAAAAAAATTATTACTAATCAATAAAATTATTTTTTATTATAAAAATGTACAAAATAAATTTATTTTAATATTTCCAATATCATTTATTTGAATACATTATTAATGAAGAAATTACTACATCACCATCATGTCCTATTTACATTTATTTATTTTATTAATTAATTGTAAATAACATACCATGATGAGGGAAATAATTTTATCATTAAAAGTAATATTTATAGTTGAAGAGATCACTTATATTACCCTGTATAAAATTGGTTTACTAAATGATATTTTTTAAGTTATTTTTGTCCTTATTATAAATTAATTAATATAAAATGTCATTATCACTCACATGTGCCTCCTTGGTGCACTAAAATTGACCCAAGGATGACCATGGTCATAAATATCTCTTTAAATAGGGTAAGGACAAGTGTAAGGGTAATTTTATATTATTAAAATATTATTTTTTACTCTTATTTATGATATCTAAAATTTAACCATGGTAATTAAAATATTTACTTAAAAAATATTCATAATGTATAAAAATAAAAGTTACCTATTTACACAATTGGAATCTTCTGATTCAAAATATGGAATATATTTTTTCAAATTCAAAACACATAATTGGATGAAATTAATTTAAAATTAATTCCTATTTTCAAAACAAAAAGTGTCTTTTTAAGAAATTATTATTATCAGAAGATTTATCATTGTTTATGTACAATTTAAGAGTGAAATTACATTCAATAAACAAAATTTTATTAAATGGTAAAAATATAATCTAATAAATATTTAAAACCAAAAATAATAATAATTTAATTATATAAATAAATTATATTAAAAGTCAGTTTTGAATTAAAATGTAGTATTTGTTTACTATTCATTAAAAATGAACATTTTCAGAAAAATACCAAAATTTCATCTGAAGTAAATTTTGATATCATGATTCTAAAGAAGAATATTATTTTATCAAAAAAATATATAAAATTTAAAAAACTATATTTAAAAAGGGTTTCTATCAAAAGGTTGTAAATCATCCTTTTAAAAAATATTATAGTATTTATGCTTAACATTGGAATCATTTACACTTTAAGCATCTAAATTTTAATGGATAAATGTAAAACCATTTATCAAACATGTAATTTAATTTTTTTTAGTTTTGTTCATTCTACCCAATACAACGGCTATGTGTTAACTATAATTTAAAATAATAATATCCTATTATTATTTTTCTGTATAACCCAATGTTGTGTGCAATGTTGGCTTTCAAAGAAACTTGTTGTTGCGTATCAAGGATGACATCAAAAATCACATCCCATATAAAGTAAAATTAATATTTAATTCAAAAATATTAATAAATATAAAAATATCATATTCTTTTTTTACTTGGGATGTTACGATCATTCTTATTTTAGGAAATTTCATTGATATTTTGAATAAATCATGGGTGAACGGTGGGGTTCTAGTAACATAACCCATTATTTTTTAGTGGAATAAACTCATCATAAATTTACCAAACAATGGAAACCCCATATATTTTGTAGATATCCCATAGAGTGATGCCAACCGTACCATGTTTAAAGTGGAATGTTTTATTTTTTGGACTCCATTGGATCAAAAATTCAGTGATGAATTCAATTTAATAGATGTATATTTTCCCCATCCAAATAGCTTCATAAATGTGAAGATCTACTAGCTCCTTAAGGAATTCTTTGAATGTATAATGTACCCAAAAAGCATGAATCCATTCAAGTCTGACACCTACTATAGAATGAGGATACCATTCTTCCTTCAAACCATTATACTGATCTGTTTGTGAAGCATAAAAGGATGAATCCAAGCAAAGTGGCCTTTTCTATACAACATGATCTTTCAAATCACGAGTACAACCACTATGGTGTATGATGCATCAAATAGTTATTTTTCCCTCACAAAATGACATACCCATCATAGTAATATGCATTAATGGACTATTGGACTACCAGAGAAATAAATTGTTTGGAAAATATCTCTTAATAGAAGGAATGTGGGTACTTGCAAAAGACCATATCTATAAAAAGGAAAATAAGGACACTGTGGATATTCCTATTGGTATTGAATTAGAACCTTCAATAGCCCAGGGAAGGTACTCTCAACAACATCATCATAGTATGGTCTAACAATTTTTATCATCTCATTTTGACGATACTTAGCTTCCACAGGGATTTTCACCGAGTGATCCATTTCCTACAAAATATTTACAACGTTCCCCCTTTTTGGTTGGAATTTTGAATTAAGAACATTCAAATTTCAACATATATGAATTTAAATAATTTGGAAAAGGAAATGATTCATGTAGGTCAATTGATGATGTCATTCACATAGGTCCTTCGACAAGGGTCCTAGCACAAATCCTTCGACAATGTCGTTCTGCATAGCTCCATCGCTCAAATGGTTTCACTTTTAAACAATTCAAGGAACCTATGTGAGATCAAAAAATGACATGGTAGGATGAACCAACTACACAATGACAGATGTAAATATGAGATCCTGGGTAAAGAAAATCGAAATGGAATGAACCTATTTATTGACTTCGTTAACCTACACGATATTCCTGTGCGAAATAGGTAGGCAACATACCATCGCGAAATACCAACGTGGCAAAGATATACCGCTAAGAAATCCCATCATAGTTTATTCCTCACAATCTTACCACATGACTCATTCCCTATTTTAATTGGATCCAATCATTGGGGGGGGGGGGTTGATGACTCTCCTTAGTTACACAAAAAAATACTATGAAGACATCCTATAGATATCTTAATGTCTCAATATGAAGCTCAAATAACTAAAAGGAATAAAACATTGTAGAGAGCCTACGCTAAAGGCATATGTGTAAGACCTACACAACAGAGCTATGTGAAAATATGTTTTCTATACACCTATGCTTAAGAGATTAGTCAATGGTCTATGAGGACAACCAACACCAATGACATTGTTTCGACCAACCCCCATCCCTGCCTATAAATAATACCCCTGAGATCCTTATTTGATGACTGAAAAAGTTGAAAAAATTCTGTAAGCTCCCATTGTGTATCTATTTCATCCAGATCCCTCAAATTGTCTTAGGTATCGCTCTAAAAGCACGATATACTAGATAATTAGATGGTATAATCATGTTTTGAAATCCATTCATAGCTTGAAGCTTTCATTGGCTTCTTACTCCTATGTTAAGAATTTTTTTATCTATTTCTATGACCTACGTTACACACCTACGAAACATACATGTGTGGTGTAACTTCGCAAAATATCTACACTGCATAGTAATTCATAGGGCTTATACATCTTCTAATAAACCCTCTTAAGAGCCACTCATGGAAGGTTATTTCCTTTCATGGATTCCTTATTTAAAGGGACAATTTTTAATCCAACACTAAAACCTGTTGACTTATCAAAAAATTGGGAGAGGCACATTAGCATGTCTCTTATTTTGGTTTGTAAATCTGCTTTCATAGGATTCCCACATTGTTTTTCAATGGTGTTAGGATTCATGGAGTGTCTGTCTCTTTGTATATCTATAGTTACATGGAAATTTCTCCTAGGAACAGTGTTCTATAGTTCCTGATTTAGAGAATTCAGGTTTGGGTCATGACCTCCCCTTCGCATCTCTAAAACTCATAGCCTTAAGTTCTCAATATGGAGATTGAGGGTCACAATTTTTTCCATTTAAATAAAGATAATGTCCCCCTCCTCTTTTGGGATCCACATGGGCACTCCCACTAAGTTAAGTCACTAATCATCAAAGGGACATGCTACATGACCATTAATTTCATCCCACATTAAAAGGTTCATTTCTTCATGCCCACTTCCACAGTCACATTAGCCTCATCCACTCTCACCTCCATAGGCCCATCCTCCTCCACCCATGTAGGAGGAAATGTGTTTGTGTCTTTGTTGAGTATTTCACATCCTCTTGTCTCCCAAACTGAGTATGAGTGAAATTGTTATAGATATTTGTAATGATCACAACATATCAACATTTCCCTCATATTCATGAACTACGAGAACTCTAATTCCCATCATAATTGTGGTACATATGAAGCCTTCAACAAGTCCCATTTTCATTGGATATCATATTTAGTAATCCAACCGTAATTCCCATTATTCGGGAATTCTCAATTATAGTATGCCCTAACCTATTTCTCTCAAAGTACTACTCTCTCCAATGAGACTCACCATACTATATGGGATTTGATACTCTTCCAAATGGGATATGTAGTAAGCCTCTCTAAATATCAAACTCAACACTTCAAATGAACCCTATTCATCATAGAAAATATTCCCAAAAGTGTCTATAACAACATGGAAACTCATATATTTTCCATGTTCCTTGGGATTCATCGGCTTAAGTCCCACACCAAACATTAACTAAGAACCTTTTACATAGATGTCCTAATCACATGCCATTAAACTGTATGGATTGATTCCTATCACATGACCATAAAAGGGATGATGTGTCCCATTAAGAGACACCAAAATATAAAGGTTCTGATTCCTTTGACTTGGATATGTAGGTAGCCCAGTTATGGGAACAATCTCGACATCAAAACAAATCTTCATCTCCCTGGATGACAATAAATTATAGAGTTCCCAACTGAGTGTCTTAAAAAATAATATTATCCAAAAGATGGTTAAAAGAATATCTATATAGTATATGAGTGGATACCATTGTTGGAGAACCTTGAATACATATGGATGTCTCCATTAGTTAAGAACCTAAAATACATATAAATGATTCTATATTTCACACATTCTAATAATTTTTTGCAAACTCCAAGAGAAACCTATGTTATACTATGTGAATTAATAAGGATATGTTTAAATATCTCAATTCTAATGAGAGTCCTGAAGTAGAAAATAATTCCTCCTAAAGGGAGTGATGAGTCCAACCTCTCACCCTCTCGACCAATGAATGTTCTTAAGCTTCATAAGTTAAAACAAAACGATCTCCTGCCATTGGAATGTAGGTCCCTATAGATTAAGAATTATTGGATGCTTCCAATTTCATAAATAAATCCTAGGGAAACTGCCTAAATGTAATGATTCATAACAAGAAAATTTTCCAATGGATGTGAAATAGGGTGATTAGGATCATCTTGATTGGTTACCTAACACAATGTTTGGAATGTCATCTCATATCAATTGACTCCAAGAATAATTATGCTCTTCTTCATGATACATATGATTCTTCTCTCCAATTTTATAGACTCTAGGGGTTGGAATGGTTCCTCACCATGGAGTAATATTTAAATATCACCTAAGGGTAAGACCCTTAAAAATAATCTTATTTTTGAATTCCATGATAGCCTAAACACTGGGGTCTTAGGCCCAGACTTTAGACTAGATTTAAAAGGACTAGGAATCATGAATTCTAGATCATAAACCATTTATAGAATTTCAGGATGTACTTTCCTATAATCCTAGATTTTAGTGTTTGGAGAAGAGTATGGGTGAACCTAGGGGTAGGATGAGTATCCCCTATGGTGGTATAGATTGATTAGAGTTATTTTTAGTGTCATATGAAGTAGGTATTTTTCAATTGGGATTATGGACCTAGAGATCAACTAATGTTACATGAATTGAGTGGAATGACATCCAACTCAATTAACATGAACATGATTTCTAGGAGATCCAGATTATAGACCCCTGGATCAAATACTGATTGGTTTTATGTTATATAATTCACTACTCTCATGAATATTATTATTTGTGAATATATGTGTTGTTTTGGGAGTACATATGTATAAACACAAAGATATGAACATCCATAGCGGAGCATTCAATTTTAACCAAGATCCTAGACACGAGGTTAGATTAATGGTCTACATTTATATGATTTACTAATCTTTTATGTTAACCAACAGATATGCTCATCATATTGATTTTTAATCATCTAATGGAAGAATGTTATATAGGTTCAAAATTATGTTATCATATGAAATTTATTTCCCACCCCTTCACACAAAACTCAGTGTACATATAAACCGTAGGTCTCATTTATAGGTTTAGCATTGTTTCTTGGTGGATAGGTTCCAGTCCTATAGTTGTGAGATTGAGCGAAGAATATTGTATTGGATCTTATTTTCTAGAGGTACAGTTTGAATGTCACTAGAGACTGTGTGTGTGGTCTGGTAGGAAGTTGTATTAGAGAGCTATTATTATATTTCAGTTTCTTTTGAACAATTTTATATTTATGGTCAACCTTGTGGGTGATCAGTTTTGTGTGTATAATATATTTGATCAGACTATTATATGATATTTATTTATTAGTATTTCATGTTCAAATTCAACTCCTTTACAACATCAAAACATAATTTATTTACCAGTTTTCCTGATAATTATATATTTCCAAAAAATTTATACTCTTATATGAGATAATAGTATCCCAAAAATTAGACCCAAGGCCCTCACTACTAGTCGGCACCCTGTGGAATAAAAGTAGGTATTCTATAGGTCTAGTAACAAACCAACTCAGTGAATAATTTTAGTTGAATCTGGGTTGGAATAAAATATTTGATACCACATCGTAATAATTAGTTTTTCATGTTAATGTATTTTTTTTAAACAGCAGTGACAAGTAACTGGCACATATTCATAGGGCTCTGATGTTGGATGATCCATAAAATCACTTTTTTAATTGAATATAAATAATGTTGAGTGTGTTAATTATTAATGTATATGATAAGAATGATATTTATTGAGTTTGTCTGTAATATGTGCATGTCTATAATGAATAAAAAATTCATGTATAATAAAAATACAAGGGGAATGATTCCAATAGATAAAGAGTGGGGTATTTAGGGTAGTAATAATCATTATGATGTATAATTAATGAATTCAAAATTAAATTGTTGTTAGAAATATCTAATGTTCCTTAAAAATTTCATTCATGTTATCCTAAATCACACTCATAAGGCTAGTAATCCCCATATGGTTTCACATACATAAAATGACTGTTTATTTCATTTTAAATTTTTTGTGATTATGTTACCACTTTATTCTTTGGACTCTTATTATTTATAATTAAATGATAAAATCTATAATACATGGTTTGGGAATCAACAGTTACTCTATAACAGTAACTATATTTTTATTTTAATGGATATTAAGAAGTAAATGTATTAATAATAAGAGTCTAATTAGGAAAAATCTTGGGTTAAAATATCATACATAAAAAGTATAACATCCCATTAACTTCTTACAAAAGGATTATAAAACCATATATATGAAAATAAAAAATATATATATTGAGAATAAATTACCAATGAGACACCTCTCCTCTTACCCTCCTCTATCAACAACTACTTCCTCTATTTGTTTGGGGACACAATAAGGTGAGGTGGAATTGATGGAATTAATAGAATTAGAGAATGAGTGTATTTAAATGGTGAAATGATAATGAGAATTATGTATGGAATGTTGATTATGAATGGAATTTAATGTCGATGACTATGATATTAGAAAGGAGTCAATGGTTTTTGTTCCCCTCTTTATATTAATTCTAATCTCTAAAGAAATTACATAAAATTAATTAATTCATGATATGGATCCATGTATGTTTATTATTTTATTTGATCTTATTCATATAAAATTATTCATTAAAATTAGGAATGGATAAAGGAGGTTCCTCACTACTCAAATTTCATTTGTATGAATGTTAGAAAGTAGTATCATCTCTCTCCAATTAGATTCCAAATGATTTTTTCAAAACCACATTATAGATTTTGTAATGCTTTTTATAAATATTATCTACCTTTTAATTTGATCGTTATGGATTTGTAGAATCAATTATGTGAATTTTTGAACCTGAACTTTTTTTTGACTTTTTTATTATTATTATGCATGATTTTTTACTAGTTCAACCCTCATGTACTGCTGACAATAAATTGGTCTCTACATTAAGGATATTATGGAATGAGTTGAAAAATTTATTTTTCTTATGAGTTCAATATAATGGGTGAAATTGAATTAATAAATGGATTTAAATTTTCTTTGACCTAGTTTGATGATCATAACATCTGAATATAAATATATATTTTCAAGAAATGATAATGGAATTTTACTAAATTTTCAAGGAAAATATAGAAGGATTGAGTTATCAATGGCATTCATGGATGGAGCCTCATTGGATTTTATTATTTTATGAAGATCTAGGTTTGTATTTAAGAACATTAAAATACATAGAAACCACCCAATAAGGAAAATGATAACAAAATAGTTGTAGATTCATATTTTTGGGGGTATAAAACAAATAAAAGTAAACATATGAACATTCACATAGAAATGTAGTTTGGTACTATGTGAGAAATTAAATAGTGATACTAGATAATTTATAACCTACACTACCTACATATATCTATATAAGTGTTTTATAGTGTGTATTTGTGTAACATTAATAACTCCACCCATTATATTTCCCCTCCTTGTTCATGCTCTTGCAGAACTTTCCAATGATACTTATGATCATAAGCCGCCACATTTCATGTGGGTAACATTTTTTACCCATGTATGATCATAAGGATTTTATATATTCCTTTGAAAATGTTTCTATATTTATGTTTTGGTTGTTAATGGTTTAACCTATTTATTTAAAAATATGTACAATCACATTATATTAAAACACTACATATATTTCCAAAAATTTTTACTAATTTTAACCTAATCAAAATTACTCTTTTTATACCATCGTTTACTATATATTCACATATGAGTACCTCAAAATATGACTCCCACAATCAATTATTCAATTTAATCCCAATTTTAAATGATTTTTTAGTACATCTTTAAAAAAAATTATATTCATATTTTAAAAATTTTAAAAACAAAAATTATAATATATTCATTCATATACACACAGAATCATTAAAAAATATGCCGAAAAATATAAAAATATAATAAAACATTGAGAACCACATTACCCCATAATTGAGAATTACATATCTTCGGGTATTTGATCTAAATAATGGTTATTCTCACGAGTTCATCTTTTCTCAATTCCATTCTATGATTAATTGAATTTTAATTTTCAGAGACTTATTTGAATCCCAATTTTTTCATGAATCATCTTTTCAAATCCACTTCACTCAAGATCAACATTCCACTATTCAATTTCACCTAATAAATGATTCATATATTTTTAACAACTACATAACTAGATTTTCCTCTTGTTCATATTATTTAAACATTGAAATTCAATTTAAATTATCTCAATAAAATGACATATTTTTAAAAAAAATTATATTCATATAACATCCTTTTAAATTATTAAAGGATTTCGTTCCATAAAATTGGGATTATAAAATCCCAAGAATTAGAAATCTAATAATTCTGGTTGGAATATTAAGAGAATTGATGAAAGGTTTATTATCCAGCTCTATGATTCATTTTATATTATTGATTAATTTTTTTCCACAAAAATTTCATTTGGAAGATAATTAAATGGTTTAAAATTTCCATCCCAACTCATTACTCTACTCTAATACATATGTGTGGAACATTTTGAGATGTGATTTGATTTGTGGGAAATAAAAGCTTATGTGTGATCAGTGCTTGTAATATTCTACAAAGATAACATCCAGAGGTACTGTGTCTGTGTTTTTTACATCATTCAGTGGTATTTGGATTAAATTAAATTTTTTAAGGGCATATCTTAATTTAGATAGATTTCATGTCATATTATGTAAATATAGAAAAATATTTAAATCATGTTCATCATAACCATCATTTTTATGTTTATGTGAATATCCTAATGACATGTATAGACCTGAGACAAGCCAGAGTGATGATTGAAGATAGCTATGTAAGAATCATCTCTTAATATGTAGATTTGTATTCATCCTTTTTAAGTATTAGACATGATATGTGGTAATATTCAAATATAATTCATGTACATAAACATCATTTACATGAGTATTAGGTTTTGTAAACAAGGACTAGATCAGTGAAAAGAAAACGTGTTTTATCACTATAAGGAACAAACATAATATTAATGGATAACATCTGTCTATGGATTAGAGATTTTTTTGTAAAATTGGAAGGGATTATTATATTTTCCTATGATACCAACAGTGGGATCATAATGATGATGTAGATTCACAATATACAAGAGGGGGTGGGGGTGAATTATATACTATAAAAATTAATTTGGAACTATTAAAGTTGGTTAGAAAACTTTCTATTGTTTAACCCGGTTAAACAAGGTAAATTCAAAAAACTTCTAAGTTCTACTAACATGCAAGATTATAGAAATATAATTATGAGAATGTAATTCCAGAAGATTTTTTCTAGAAATGAAACTTAAAAAAAGTTTACAAAGATAAGGATTCTACCTCAAAGTGTATATAATCTCACTAAATTAGAGTACAAGTATAAGGAAGTATAAGAAAGATATACCTTATTCAACAATAAAAAATCAGTAGAAAACATTAACAATACATGCTACAAGTAGTAAATCTTTTAACCTAAAGAAAAGAGTATCCAACAAACTTGGATAAAGGTCCCTTGATTTATACATTCAGAAAAGTCTGTCTTACCCACACAAGGGTAATCCCTCAATATAAATATCGATGTCTATCTTTCTATCCCCGCAAGTCTGAAAATTCATGGTAGTCGGTACCTCTATCTTCCAATACCTTAAATACCTTGAATGTACTTATAAACATTCAGAGTCACATGAATCACTTATGAACATGGTGTTCAGTACACACAAAGCAATAATTTCTCTATATCTAGAAATCACATCAGCATGATGTAATCTCTAAATTAATCAAATTATTATGAACGCTTTCACATGAGCTCCGCTTTATTATCACATTCTCAACGGTCGACACCCCCTCCAACGGTCATATTTTTCGTTGAATTTCGGAGGGTCCTATACACATTTCACTCAAACAATTTTTAGTTATTAATTGAATGTACGCCATCGTTTTATAACCAAAACATGATTAAACTAAAAATATGGTTACTTAAGCAAATTAATTTTTCATAGTGTAAGGAAAAATGAATTTTTGGAGTCTAACCAAAACCTATTCGGTGTCTATTAAACATGGATATTCAGATTGTATCTTCAATGGAAGTTCTAACCTAAATTCTCTTGAATTTCAGAGTATAAATTTCAAGAAAATTTGGAGTCTGAATTTATAAGATTTCAGAACCTGAACATACAAGGTTCAAAGTATAAATTCAGAGAACTCGAAGTCTGAACATAGAATGTTCAGAGTCTGAATTTAGAGAACTCGTAGACTGAACTCAGATAGTTAGGAATCAGAATTCATAGAACTCGGAATCTGAATTCAGAGAACTCAGAATCTGAATTTGGATCCTGAAAATAGAATGATCTATATCTAATTATTTTAGATTCAGAGTTTTTGTATACGAAACCTAATTTTTATACATAGATAAAATATGAACAATGAAAAAAACTGTAAGGATAAATTTCCTTAGGGAAGGAAAATTTTCCTTATGAGAGTAAAGCATAGGGTATAAGAGATTTTCCTTAAGATATGGTGTTTGTGATTTTCAAAAAAAGAAGGAATGGAAAAGTCATAAGGAAACCTTATTGACTCAAAAATCTCCTACAAACATTAATGAATAGAAAAGTTGTATGAAAATCGTATTGACTCAACAATGTCCTCCTTTTGGGAAAGCAAAAACATCCTTACGGAAAAGAATATAATGACTTTAGAAAATATTTTTCTGATTTCTAAAAGTAAAACTTATCTCCCTTAACACCTGGGCACATATGAATACGACTAACTCCCCCTTAGACTTTCTACACACTAAGGATCATATTCTAGATTTCCAAAATGAGACTTAGTCATTTTATTTCTTACGAAAATATTCTTGGACAAGAAATCCTCATTAGATGAACTCACCCTTAGGGAAATTTTTTCTTTTCTTAGTAATCATTTTCGTTTCTCCCCCTTTGTGATTTTCATAAAGAAATATAGGGATTGGAAAAGAAATTATGGTACCTAAAATATTAGTATGATACAATAAAAATATATGAAGAGAAACCCAAAAATTTCATTAGGATTAGAAAAAAATTTTACAAGAAATACAAAAAAAATATCAGAATTGAAATATATTATCATTAAATTTCCTTCAGAATCAACTTATTCAATATAGTTTTGATATTCTTGAGCTCCTGCTGATCTTCCTCTTCTCTCTTGAGAAGCTGATCATTATCCTCTAATTTCATTTCTAAGGATTTGATTCTTTCTTCTTGAGACTTAAGAACCTCTTCTTGAGCCTTCAATGCTTCTTACTACTTGAAAAGCATTTCTTTTATCTCAATCCAATGATCCCTTTCTCTCTTCCAACTCTGTGCAACTAAATACAACATTCCATTTAGATATTTCACATCTTGAATATGATAATTCTGTTCTAGGGTAAGCTTCTTTTCAATGCTATTTGGGAGATCCATAATCTTCACATATTCTATGTCAGATGCATTCTTGAAACTATCATGGAACTCGTCAATATTTCTCATTTCTTCAATATATATTCTTGACTAACTTGTTTTCTATTTTCTGGATCTCTTGGGCCTTCATATTTTATGAAAAAAGATTTTAAATCAACTTCAATCATGACACACATATCCATCCCCATGGATACTGAACCTGATTTTTTTTGAGTGTGTTGAATCATCTGGCATCTATAGTCAATTCTTGGAAATATAGGGATAGTTCCAACAACCTTCTTCTAGGACTGTACTAAAAAATCATGTTCCAGAGAGGATGATTCTGAATCTGAAATTTTTCTTGGTGATGGATTTTTTTCAAACTCAGCAACTTTCTTTATTGAAATGCCACATGCATTTTTGTTCTCAACCACATCTTTGGTAGGTGTATCATCAACTACCTATTTTCTCATATCAACTTTCATAATGGCTTACACTTGGTCAGAATATTCATTTTAACTATAAGACAACTGAACAATTTCGTCTTCCTCTGCCTCTTGCTTATTAGCTCCTGCCTTAGCATCTTCTGGATGAATGAAGTCATGATTACAAGTATTTTCTTTAGACATCTTATTCAATTATTCTTAAACGTTTTCATCTTCACCATTCTCATCTTTCCTTGGGGTATCAAGCTTTGAAGACTCAGATTTAGATGTCCAAATTGAAATCTTCTCAGATGGTCTTTCCTTCTCATGAAAATATTCTACATGCTTAATGATATCTTTGGTGTCACCAATACCTTCTTCTTCTTCTTCTTCTTATTCTTCTTCTTCCTCTACTAATTTTTGTTGTAATTTTTTTGGAGTAAAAAATTTCATTCTTGGTGTCACTTTTAATGAATCTACTAGGAATGATTCTAGATGTAGGCTTTCTCAGCATCCTTCAGAAGTGATTTCACTGTCTCTACTTTATTCATCTTCTTTTTTTGTTTCTTTTCTTTTTCTTGCTTTTCAAGCTCATCAGAAGTATTTTCTTTTAAAGCCTTTGCTTCAGTAGGATCCAATCCAAATCTAGGCTCCCTTGAATTCTTTTTTTTCTTGTGTTCAATCCATTTTTCTACAACCTCATCTAGATATTCTTTTGGATTCTTAGTCGGTGGTGGCGGGAAATGGTTTTTCTTGGTTACTGGAGTTTTTTCCTTCTTGTCTACTTCCTTCAGATTCCTCTTCCTTCTGGCCTTCTTAGAGGTCTTAGAAGCCTCCTGTTTCTTTGATAAGGCTTTATCATCTTCCTCAAGAAAATCATAAAATTATTTGGATTCTTTAGAAAATCCAACATTCACCCTTTTCATAGTATCATCACTAACCAGCATGACTTTGCAATTCCTTGTTTTTAAACTGCAAGGAATTATGAAAGACTCTAAGGAATGAAAAATCAGCATTATAAGAATGGATGGATACATAATTCTTTGAGCCTTCCAATTTACATTCATTATACTCTCTATTGTAATCAAAATATGCTTGACCAGGATAATTTTCCTTATCTTCACCATGAAATCCAAGATATACATGTCACTCTTCTTCAATGTATTATTATCTAATTTTCATGGAATGATGAACTCTTGAACACATAATTCTAGAATCTAGAAATTTGTAGTTAGTGAACAATTTTCGAAGTCTTAACATCTGAAAGACCGAGGCAATACAAAGCCTTGACCTTGAAAAATCTTTTTTCGACATCCAGCAACTTATGGGAACAAAACTCGGCCCCGTCCTCACAGGGAACTATGGTCAAACTAGAAGACTTGGTATAAGATAAAGAATATGTCTTCCCATAGCACATAAAAGATAATTTTCCTCTGCCATCTTCTTTGGAAAAACATACAAACTCTTAGAAATCAACTAATAAGTCCGGATATACCAGATCCTAAGATCCTGGTTTCGATATGAAAACACTCTCCCATCCATTCAGCTTGATGTTATTTGATAAGATAGAATTATAATTTGAAAATAAATTTGTATGTACCAACATTTCTCTGAAAATTTTCCATTCAGAAATTGTCTTCATAATTGACATGTCATTCTGAGAAGATACTTCTATAGACATTCAGATGCTTAGAAATCAATGAAGTTCATCAAAGCGCTTAAGTAGATGGGTAGGGATTCAGCATGCCAGATGCTTGAAATCGATGTGGGACAACCATTTCGGGGTCCTTCAAATTATCGTCTGGGGTGATGGTTCAGCTTCCATACCCTATCCAATGGTTAGAAAATCTTGTGATCAGATCTAACGGTTGAGATGATAGCCAAAACGAAATTTTTGATAGAATCTGATCTTTTGAGGTTTTTTTAATAAAAAATTTTGGATTTAAGAAAGAGTGAATACAATAATTTGAAAAGATATGAAAATACCAACAAGTATAAGATGATGATGAAAATTTATGAAAGGAAACATAACTTTCAGATTACTAGAAGGATTATTCATATTGAGGAAAATTCCTCTTGAAAAATCATTAGATAATGAAAATTTTGATTATAAAAATTTTAATTAAAATAAAACTACGAGTAATGAAAAACATAATCATTACGAAAAATATAACTACGAAAAAAAAACATTACAAATAATTTTGATCTACAAAAATCTTCATTAAAAGAATTTTGAACTACAAAAATCTTCATTACGAAAAATTTAGAACTACAAAAATCATCATTACAGAAAATTTTGAACTACAAAAATCTTCATTACAAAAAATTTTGAACTTCAAAAATCTTCAATTCGAAAAATTTTAAATACGAAAGTCTTCATTATGAGAATTTTGAATACAAAATTCATTATTTCAAAATTTTTTAATATGAAATTATTCATTAAGAAAAGTTTTAAGACTACAAAATGGATTTAGACAACAAAAAATTTATAACACGAAAATTTTAGAAATCTATAAAAAAAATATACCCACCCTATGGAAAAGATTTTGTTAGTGTATGTTGATTTGTTTCAATAGAAAGTTGACAAGAAATATTACCTTACAGTTATCATTCCTAACTTCTATTTAATGTATTCAAATCTATCAGAGGGTAAATATTTTGTGAAAATATTAGCAAGTTGATATTGTGTTCTGATAAATTGAAGAATGATATCCCCTTTTGTGTGTGATACCTAAGAAAGTATTGCCTAATATCCATGTGATTTTCACGAGAGGGATGCGCCGGGTTTTTACATAAGGAAATGGAACTTGGATTATCACACAAATTTTTTTTGGTAAACTCATACCACAGTTTGTGAGTGTGTGTTGCATCCACAACACTTGAGCACAACAACTACCAGCTACTATATATTCAGCTTCAGAAGTAGAAAGTGCTACTAAGTGTTGTTTTTTTCATGACCAAGATACTAATTAATCTCTTACGAAATGGAAAGTTCCAAATTTACATTTCCTATTCTTTCTACATCCACCAAATGATGTATTGGAAAAACATTTCAAAGCAAAATCATTTCCAGAAGTATAAAAGAGTCCAAGATCCAAGGTTCCCTTTATGTAGTGAAAAATTCTATTCACTACCTTTAAATGAGATTACTTGGGATTGGATTGATATCTTACCCCTAAGCATAACACAAACATTATGTATGGATGACTAGCTATCATGTAATGTAGACATCATATCATACCTCAAAAAGATGTTTGATCTACTCGTTTCCAAGCATCATCTAGATCTATAGAATTTGAGGTACCAATGGAAGTACATATACTCTTAGTGTTGTCATATCCATAATTTTGAAGAAGATATTTAATATACTTATGTTTGTATATATAGATTCCTTCTAATTTTTGAGAAATTTGAAAACCAATGAAAAATGATAAATCACCCATCATACTCATTTCAAACTCAGATTTCATTAGATCTACAAAGGAATCAGTTAAATATTGCTGATTTGAACCGAATATAATGTCATAAACATAAATTTGAAGAATGGAAATATTTTTTGTGATCTTTATTTATAAAAAGGGTTGGATCAGGATTTCATATAACATAGTTATTTTGAAGAAAAAGTCATTCAAGTCTATCATACCAAGCTCGAGGGACTTTATTAAGTCTATAAAGGGCTTTGGTATGTTTGAAAACATGTTCAGGATGTTTTGTATCTTCAAAACCAGGAGGTTGTTCAACAAAATCTTCTTCTGGAACATAACCATTAATGAAATCACATTTATCATCTATTTGAAAATGTTTGAAATTGAATAATGCTGCAATGGCATGTAAAATATGAGTAGATTATAGACTATCTACTAGAGAAAATGTGTCTTTATAGTCTATTCATTTTTGTTGATTATAGACTTTAGCAACCAACCTAGCTTTATTTCCTAGAATGATTCAATTTTCATTACACTTATTTCTGAAAACCCATTTTACTCTAATAACAGATGTTTACTTTGGTCTTTCAACCAAGGTCCATACTTTATTCCTTTCGAATTAATTTAGTTCATCTTTCATTACTTTTATCCAATCATCATCACCTAAAGCTTCATTAGTGCCTTTTGGTTCTAATTGGGAAAGAAATGCAAGATGTTCTTCTTTATTTCTTAAGAAACTTCTTTTCCTTATCTGTTGATTTATATAACCATTTATACTATCACTGGGATGATTCTTAATAAACAATTGATTTGGGTTTTGTAAAACCTATTCATCAACATAGGGTAGGAAATATTCCGAGGTAAATGTTTCAGAATTTTCTTCTTTGACATTTTTATATTAGAAGGATCTTCTAACAAAGCATAATAGTCAGTTTTTGAAAACACATTCGATGATGTAGCTTGAGGTTGTTTAAAAACAAAATTATCAGTTTCATCCAATTTTACATGTATTGTTTCTTCAACAGTACACATTTTTTATTGAAAACTCTATAATCCATAGAAGTTGTGGAGTATCCTATGAATATTCATTCATCAAATTTTTGTGAAAATTTTTATTCATTATCATTGGTATTCAGAATGAATACTTTGCAAACAATAACCTTTATATAGGAAAGTCTAAGTTTTATACCATTCCTTAACACATAAGGTGTTTTATTTAGAAACGTTCTAATCAAAACTTGATTTATAGTATAACAAGTAGTACTTACAGCGTCATCCAAAAAATGATTGGCTATAGAATACTCACTCACATGGTTCTTGTTATCTCTTGAAGAATTCTATTTCTTCTCTCAACAACACCATTCTGTTGAAGTTTTCTGGGTGCTGAGAATTTATGAGTAATTCCATTTCTACTTCAAAAAGTTTCAAAATTGAATTTTGAAATTCTCCCCCATGATCACTATGAATAGTTATCAAATGAAGGTTTTCTCATTTTTAACTTGGGAACTAAAAGTCTTGATATAAATAAATATTAAGATTCCTTTTCTAGAAAATATTCCCACATAAATCTAGTGTAATAATCTACTAAGAAAAATACATAATATTTTCCTCCAATGCTTCCAGTTTGTTTTGGACCAAAAATATTCATATGCACTAACTGTAATGCATCAGTGGTTGAGACTTTACTGACTGATTTAAACCTGATTTATGTTTCCTTCCATATTGGCAAGGATCACAAACTTTTGAAAAATCAAATCTAACCTCTAGTAGATCCTTAACTAGTAGTTTCTTGGAGAGTTTTCATAGGTTCCTAAGGTTAAAATGTCCTATCCTTATATGCTATAACCAATAATGATCTTCCATTACACTAATAGTTGGTAAATCTTTGCTCCTAAGGTCTTATAAGTTTAGTATGTATACATTCTCTTGCCTATGGGAAGAAAGAATAAACTCATTCTTGGAATTATTTACAAAGAACTAGTCATTCCTAAAGTTCACAAGGCAACCTTCATCACATAATTAACTTATGCTAATGAAGTTGTGCTTAAGACCATTAACAAATAACATATTTTAAATCATATTTTTTCCAAGAAGAACAATGTCACCTATAGAAATAATTTCTACCTTAGCATTATCTCTGAAAGTTACTCTTCCTCCATTCTTTTTGATAACCTTTTCAAAGAAATTTTTATTACCAGTCATGTACAGGGAATATACACTATCCATGTAACATGTATTGTTATTGGTACATTCTTTATTTTCTGGAACATAAGAATGTTATACATTCAGAATCCAAACTTTCTTGGATCCGAAAATTTCAGAATCTAAAATTTTAGGCACCCACATTTTCACAAAAAAAATGCTTTATGAAATCCTAAAGACTATGTTTTGTTTAAGGAACTACGTTTTCCCCAGTTTCCACCACACTTATACTTAATGTATAATGGAGCACTTTGAGGAACAAAATCATTGTTAATAAAAATCAGTTTGGAACTAGTGTAACCAAATCCAGAATTATTCCTTAGAGGTCGAATTTGAGAATAAATTTTACCAAACTTTTCCTTACCTAAGGTAATGTTTGAAAAACAGTCCCTCAAGGAAAATATTTCTGACCTCAGTCTAATAACTAAGTTCTTATCTTCCATAACATTAGTTTTAGAACTATGTATAGGCATGAAAATATTTTTCTTAGAAATTACATTTTATAGATCCTTAGAATTTTTATCCTTATAAGAATTTACTTCCTGAATATTTTTTGAAATACTTTTAATGTCAAGGGTTTTCTTATCCAGATCTTTAGAATGATTTGATATTTCCTTAGTAAGAACAGTATTCCTAGAAATTTCATTTTCATGATTTTTCTTGATTTTTTAATCCTCATTCTCAAGAAGCTTAGAAAACCTAGAAACATCTTCATAGGTATGTAAATTATTATCATCATCAGAAGAATATTCTTCATCAGAAGAGTTATAATATTTATCAATACTATAATTAGAATTCAACAATACATTGTTCATGGGTTCAACATTGTGTACCTTATCTATTAGACAATGATTTTCAATAGGTAGTTTGGATATTAAACCGAGATACTTCTATCACGAATATTCGTAATCTGATGATTCATTTGAAGAGTCTCCACCACTAGCACTCCAGGTTTCATTAGAGTTCAAGACATTCTTATATTTTTCTTTGTAGTACTTCTTTGTGTTTCTCCAAGAATTATATTCCATTCTTTTATTTCTCTTAAGAATAGGACAATATAGTCTTATATATCCTGATCTTTTGCATTTCCAACATGTAACATCTAAATCTTTATTATATTTCCATTATTTATTCTTGTAACTGGATTGAAAGTTCTTCTGTCCAAAAATATTGATTTAATAACAACCTTCTTATATTTAGATCTTGTAACTATCTCAAGAGTATTTCCTTTCATATGATTTGAGATTATTTTAAAAGAAACACTTACATTCCCATTATTCTTCTTGAGATTATGAGAATCTCTCTTCTTTCTAGTCAGTTTTTGAAGAAGAGTTCCAAATAATATATCATGGGTAATCTTTGAGTCTTTTCTATTCTCATCAATAGCAGTTCTCTTGGATTCACAATAATTGGGCATGATGTCTACGATTTTTACCACAAAAGCTTCATCACCTAATCCTTTCTCACCCATAGATTGTAAACTATTAACAATAATCATGAATCTCTATGGAACCTTACATATGGGTTCTCCATTAGGAAAATAGAAACAATGATATTCAGCTCTGAGCATGACTCTTCTAGTTTCATTAACTTTGGATGTTCCAAAGTGTGTAACATCATGGTTCTTAAAAATACAATTTAATTCTTCACAAGATGAAATTTGGCTATATATATTTCTAGTCATAGAAAAAATCAATGTATTTCATACATTATAATTCAGTTTATATTAATTATTTTCAGGGTTGGTGAATTTACCAATTTCCTTATTAGGGATTTTATATACTCTAGTAAGCATAAAAAATTATCTACTTCAGTATTCATAATGAATGTCTTCAAATGATCTCTCCAATATTCATAATCATTCCCATAAAAAATATGTGGTCTAGTAGGATTTATGTTGCCTATGGAACCAACATTCATTCCTTAAATCTTAAGGGAAAAAACTCTCCGCACAAACATGTTAGTAATAAAAGTTTGTAAACAAGGATAAAAATATTTTAATCATGGAAAATATAGAACAATGAAAAACTTGAGCAAGAAAACTTATATGTGAGTATAATTATTTCAGATACCTTCTTTGATACCAATTTGTTAGGTTGGTATGGAGTATGATATTCTCATATGATAACAACTCTAGGATTGAAATAATAAAGTAGATATTAAATATAAAAGAGTGTGGTGAGTTGTATAATTTAAAAATTATTTGGGAACTTTTAACGTTGGTTTAAAATCATTCTATTGTTTAACAATGGTAAACATGGTAAATTCACAAAACCTCTAAGTTCTACTAATTTTCCTGATTCTGGAAATATGATTCTGAGAATGTAATTCTGGAAGATTAGTTCATGAAATGAAACATAAAAAAGATTACAAAGTTAAAGATTCTACCTTGAAGCGCATAGAATATTACAAAATTAGAGTACAACTATAAGGAAGTATAAGATACTTATACATTCCTCAACAATCAAAATGCAGCTGAAAACGTGAAACAATAAAAGTAAAAAGTAGTAAATCTTTTAACCCAAAGAGAGGTATATGCCAAAACCTTGGGTAAAGGTACCTTGATATATAATTTCAGGAAATTCAATCTTACCCACACTAGGGTAAGCACTTGATATGAAGTTCAGAGTATGACTTGCTATCCCCACATGCCCTGAACTTCAAGGTAGTCAACACCCATGTATTTATATCCCTCAAAGACCTCGAATGTACTCAGCAACATTCAGAGTCGCACGAAGAAATTCCGAACAAGGTTTTTAGTATACACAAAGTAATAAAGTATCTCCCTCTAGGAATCACTTCCACAACATATAATCTCTAGATTGATCAACTTTTTTTCAGATCTTTCAAATGAGCTCCAATTTATAAGCACATTCCCAA
Source organism: Viscum album (assembly GCA_963277665.1). NCBI lineage: Eukaryota > Viridiplantae > Streptophyta > Magnoliopsida > Santalales > Viscaceae > Viscum > Viscum album. The sequence goes on from OY728140.1 coordinate 1,012,191,070, forward strand.
TGGTCGGATACCTCCTCTAATGTTCATATTTTTCCTTGAATTTTGTAGGGACCTATACACGTGTCACTTAAACAATGATTAGTTAGTAACTGAATTCAGGAAATCATTTTATAATAAAAAAATGAGTATGAAATATATATTTACTTACAAAAAATCATTATTTGGATTGTAAGGAAAAATGAACATTTGGAGTCAAACCAAAAATTATTCGGTGTCTATAAAACAAGAATATTCGGATTCTGTCTTCAAAAAAATTTGTAACCTAAATTCAATATAATTCCAGAGTTTTAATTTCAAGGAAATTTGGATTCTGAATTCATAATAATTCGGAACATGAACATTCAATGTTCGGAGTCTAAATTTAGAGAACTCAGATTCTGAACATAGAATGTTCAGAGTCTGATTTCAATGAACTTGGAGTCTGAACTCAGAAAGCTGGGAATCTGAATTCAGAGAACTAAGAATCTGAATTCAGAGAACTCGGAATCTGAATTCAGATCCTGAAAACAAAATTCTCTATTTGTAAGTATTTTAGATTCCGAGGTTTCAGATACAAAACCTAATTTTTATACTTAGATAAAATATGATAAATGTAAAACATGGTATGGATAAATTTCCCCAGGGAAGGGAAATTTCCATTATGAGAGTAAAGTACGGGGTAAAAAAGATTTTCCTTAATATAAGGTGTTTTTGATTTTCAAAAAAAGAAGAAATGGAAAATTTATAAGGAAACCTTATTGACTAAGAATTTTTAGTGTGGGTTTCTATCATTGTTAATGATTTATGATTTTGAAAAAATGTATGTTCTAAAATGAAAATATTATATAGACCACATTATGGGATAAATACTAGTATAATTTTTTTTAATAATGGAATATTAAGGAACCCCACAATGTTGTTATGAGAATTTAAATTATCTAAACACCTTGTGAGGAATAATGGGACACAACCATGCCATATTTGAGGATGTGATAAATCAATATTAAAAATATCTTTTCTACACGAAATTATATGTAACATCAATGTTTCATGGATATATGATTACATGAATATTTTTGATGGAATATATTCATTAATATTATGAGGAATATTTTCATAAAGAGGAAGACTGAGATATTTAGAAATATTTTCATGAAGGAAAGAACTTTGTATTCAACCATGTTATCAAAAATAATAATACTAAATCTTTTATTGGAAAATTAGGGGTCTGGATGCTTCAAATAGATTAATAATTCATATATTTTTAAATAAATTATATGAAAAAATTTATCATGAAATATTAAGTGAATATAAAAAACATTAAAATTACAATGGGATGTTGTTGATAAATTTTTGATTTATGAATAGATTCAATGCTGTTATGAAGAATAATATCTGAGAACATACACGCGAGATTAATAGAAAATGAAAAATAAAATAACTATAATTTGTGGAGTTTTTATTAAACATATAATTTATTAGAAATAATTATTTTGAATTATTTGTTTATTCTGTTGATGTTATATTGCATATGGTTAGTTCTAACTCTCTATGAGTTCAAGATCATACCCTTAATCAAGTTTCTTTTTTAATTACAATGGAACTCTATGTATGGTATAACAAGCATGACATATTTTGTCTAATAATCTTTAAAGTAGGAGAAACATTTTAATAAACATGTTATGTATATTTTTTCTATAATTAGTGATTATATTGAGAGTGAGGCGTTGTATAATAATGAAAATCGAATGTGAATTTAAATAACCATAAAAAATGATACCACCCAATATGTGAAACAATTCATGTGATCCAAAAAAATTAATACTGGGGAGGATTAATATTTGGTTTCTCTCATTATCATTCTATAGATGAAAGTAATTTTATTAATATTATAGTGATCCCAAAATATTAAGGAAAATTAATTCTTTCATAAAATCAGAGAATTATTTATCTAGAGATCGATGTTCTTGATTATTTTAATATGTAAAAACTGTGAAATTATAAATATCCACATGGAAACTGATCAAAATAAGTAATATTAAAATTTATTTTAGGATATGTAACTCTTTATTAACATTTTTATTAGAAGAAGTGCTAAAATAGGCCATTATCTAGAGAATATAAAATTCTACTTAGAATAATCTTCATGGAGTTTATGAATGAAAAAAATTCAAATATGAATATCTAAAAATCATTTAACAATATTATGAATATGTTATAATATATAGGGTAGAAATAATTGATAAATTCATTAAAAGGGTAAATATGAATTTCAACACTATTACAGGGTACATAAAAACTCATTAAGACTGTGCTATTTCTATTTAGTCTATGATAATTATTTTTTAAATATTTGATGTTATTATTTCATCTTTATACGATAATTGTATTTATGTATTTACTTGGATAAAATCTATATAATATTTATTAATTATGAGATGATAAGACAGATTAGTCTTAAAGGAAAATTTATGAAATAAAATATAATTTCTTGAAAATCCTTCAATGATATGAAGATTGAAGAGAATCTGAACTATATGGATGTTGGTGGAAGAAATATTTTTTTGATGAAACCGTTTCTTTTATTTTATAAGTGAAACCTTTTCTATTATTTTAAATAGTTTTAATTATGGTAAATTAAGTCATTTCTCATCCCACCTCCCAATAAAAAAAAGTATAAAAATATAATGAAGAAGGTACTAATAATAACACTAGTATAAGAGATATCTCTTATGATCATTCCAAAGGAAGGATTAAATTTTCCCAAACTTCCTTCGAAAGGAGAATTAAATATATTAAAGAAGGTGTCTCTAATAATGAATAAAGTTTTTATTATGATTTAGTTTCAAGAGGTGTACCACAAAGAGTACTCATGTAATAATTTGAAGAATTTGTTAACCTATTCTATGTTAGTTACAAATAAATCATTGGGTTTTCAATAATGTAGGGAGGGACTATTAAATAATATAATATGAAACTGTAAATAGAAATTTCATTGAAAAAAATAGGAAGGCTGTGAAAAAATATACAGCTAAAAGGTTACTACTTCGGTGGTCACATAGTGGTATAGGGTCGAGGGCCATAACAATAGTGTGCACACATGGGGGAATTTCCACCTTCCAAGATTTTCTCGATGTTCTAGGAAACCTAATGTCTCATCCGGATGGTAGAAAGGTGAATCCCCCTTTGCTGACATATTTTTGTATCGAACCATCACTGATCGGGCTGTTACACCATGGAACGCTCTGCTGATATTAATTAGAATCTTAAACTTCCCAGTTTGGGCTTCCCAATATGACCTCTTTGTGGTAGGGGGGATTCTAGGAGTCAAGGGTACGAAAAGTCCACACCCTGAGATTTCACATTATATAAATGAAACAATATTCAGTGGAAAAAATATTTTGAGAGAAAAAAGTCAAATACAGGTTGAAATATATATTTTGGACAAATAAAAATACATGATAAATATTGATATTGATACTGAAAAAATGGAATTTCATTGAATATGTGGCATCTACCATTACCCGATTAAATAAAGAAGAAGGAAACCAGAGAAAACATATTCTAGAATTTTGAGAAGTAGTAAGGGAAAAAATTAATATAGAAATAAAAGTTATTAAAGAATTATTAAAATTATAAATGATATATATTATATATACTGATTCTTAAAAAATATGTAATATGTGAAAAGGAATTTTTTGTTGAAATTAAATTTAAGATGTATATTTCTTCAACAATAGAATCAAAATAAATGTATTAATCTATAATAGGGATTAGGTCTGTAAATAAATTATTAATCTTTTCAAATTTAAAAATAAAATAATTTATTAAATTAGTCTTCAATAGATAAAATTATTAAGAATGAATTCTATAAAAGGACATTTTGGGGTCAAAAAATTTAAAATATATATAATCATCTAGAATGAATAAATTTTAGAAGTAAAATGTTTATAAAATTTTATTTTTCATGATATAATTATCTATTGTATTTTTTTTCACAAGACTTGAAACTATTGGTATAAAATGTAATTACATATACAATGAAAAGAGTTGGAGTCGAGCGGAGAAAAAAACCATATATAAGAACTCTACGATGTTCTTAACTATTTAAGTATAAATTTAAAATATAAAAACAGATCTTAAATACTACAAGAAGAATATGGTAAATGTTATCTAAAAGTGAAGATATTATAATTTAACATTTATTTTATCCTAATTTAGTTGAATATAATTATATGGTTTGTAAATAATTAATCAAATTATAGATTTAGAAAAAGAATAATTTTTTTTGTTGTATATAAAGTATGAAAATCTAAAAAACATTATATCATAGATGTTGGATATTAATCTCATGTGATTGGTGATTTAAAAATCATTAAAATTTTCATAAATAGAATGTATGAGCTATGAAATTTGGAAGTGATAGATCAATTAATATCAATGGTGTTAGTACAGAAAACACTGATAAATGAAAAAAATATCCAGGTATTGTGTTATTTATTGATATAATAACGAATAATATTTTAATGTATTTGAAATGTTTGATGTTAAAAATGAATTTTTTTAGAAAAACAAATTCATCGTCAAAATAATGAAACATGGGGTTTTTGTAAAAAATATTTTGATAAACCCATGAAATGTATTTTAATGCGTGGAAGTAAATGCATGTTACGACTAAAGTTAACTATAATTCAGTTGGTTATTTCAAGAAGAAAAGTTTCTCCTTGTTCAGAAGAATATGTTCAAGATGATTTGAAAAGAAGTTGTGAGGAATTTTCCATTTCTAAAAGGAGACACCATCACTATTTGTAAATAATATAAAAAAGATAAATGGTTAAAAAAACACAAAACATGGTTGAAATTTAAACATCTAATACCATTAAATTGATTATATATGATTTATACAGTCTAATAAAAAAAATTAAAAATGGAGAAAGATATATCATCACTCTGATAAATTATTATACAAGGATACCATGAATCATATTCATGACACACTAATTAGAGGTTTTTAATAGATTATATATTTTTATAAGACTTATAGAGAATGAAAAACTTTTATACATGAATATAATGATATGATATAATGGTAGGGAATATTTCAACACAGATATCACAAAATAACTCTGAAAATGTATTCAAACGTGAATACAATGATCTTTACACTTCTCAAAACAATTATGTGATATAAACTATGAATAATAGTTTTGTTCACATGGATAAAAAATTCTATAGGAGCATGACATCTTAAGGTATTATGTGATAATGTCCATCGCAACTACACGAATAATTCATAATGTATGTCTTCAATGGGGGACCTAGACATGACCCATACAAGATGTGGTTTAATAGAGAAGTTATTGTTAAAAAAATATGGTATTTGGTTGTCTATGTCTGATCAAGAATAATGATATAAGTGGAGAAATTTATGATCAAAACTCAAAAGATCTGGTATTCCTATAAACACACTAAATTATAAATCCTATATATGATAGAATAAGAAATATTGAAGAATTATTTATAGTGATTATGTCATGGTCTTTGTAAATAATTAATAAATAAGAAATAATAACATTGTATATAATGAGGATGTTGATGTAAATTATAAACCTATAGAAGAAGATAAAAAACAGGTTCATATTGTATATAACAATTCTATATTTTCCAACAATGAAAAAAATAACTAAAAAATAACAAGGTAAAAAAAAGGATGAGTAACCATGGTGAAATTGAATATATTATTTAACATTATTATTAAGTTTAATATATGATAAAAATGATTATTACAACTAGTCATACTCGAATATTGAAAAAACTTGATCTATAGATAGATTAGTAATATTTTTAACCTAGGAAGTGTGTTTAAGTAATAAATGAGGATCCTAACCAAATTTAAAATAATATGACATCAGATAATGTCCCCAAAATCCCTAAGAATAGTATAATTAAAGAAAAATGGTTCTTTAGGTAAATATATGATAATAATTTTTGAGGTTTTTAGAAACAATACCATACTAGTTTCTATGATATATTGACATATATAATGTTTTGACACTGATGAAATATTTTTCCAGTATCCATACATAATTCAAACAGTTTAACCTTAGTTGAAACATCTCATAAAACCATAATTTATATTAATTAGATGTTTATTGAGATTTTCTGAAAGGTGAAATAGATGAAGAAGTGTTAACAGAAATTATTGAATGTTTATTACTGGATTCAGATTGTAATAATGTGTGTAAGGTAAATAAATCTATTTATTGTTTAAATAATGATCCCTGATCATGGAATTTTATGATTAATGAGTATATAAAAGAAAAAAAAAATTAAATTAATGGTGGATATATATAAATATGTAAATAATAACAAAAGACAATAAATCATAGTGGTTGTTTATTTGTATAATATAATATTTGTTAATAATTTAGAATTCTTGTGTTAGGATTTCTCATGAAACATGAAAAAATGGTTTAAATTTTCAATTATCATAAAAATGAGATTATTTTTAGGGACATTAATTTTTCATATAGCATTTTATATTTTTTCACATAAGAAATCCAAAAAAAAGAACTCTTGAAATTTTTTGACATAAATATAGATAAAAGTGTTCTCCCAAAACTGTGACATGATGATGAAGTTAAAACTATTAATGTGAATAAATTCAGAAGAATGATTGGAATTATTATTTACATAATAGCATCATGGCATGACAATGTGTATATTGACAATCATTATTCCTAGTATTCACCTAAAATATGGGAACCCCATATTTGGGAAACAAAGAGAATCTTGAGGTACATATCTAACAATTTTATCTATATGATGATTTATATAATGATAGGTTCCCTGAATCTAAAAGGATTTATTGATTTTGACTAGGATGCGTATTATGAGTATATGAAATCTAGATCTAGTGGGATATTTTTTTTGAAGGTATTAATTTTTATATCATTCCAAGATGAAATATTTAGTGATGTTGAGCTCTACTATGGTTGAATAACTGGTTACATCATAAAAAGATATAACTATGATGTGGATGAAGATATTGATTCAACACATTAACATTGAATCAAATTATCATTTTATTATATAGTGTCAGTATCAATGTTCTATAAATATATATATAAATACATTCAAATACTCTAGGATAAATCACATTGATAAAATGTTTTATCTTCTGAAGGAGAATGTTAAAGAGGGTATTTTGATGAGGGAATTTTATCCCTATAAGGAATACGTTGTACATATTTTTTCTAAACCACTCACATATATATATTTTTTGAATCTATGTCTAAAAATGGGACTATATCCTTCCCACTCGTTGAGGATTTCAATTTCATTGAGTTTCTTCTTCTATTTCTCTATGTTTTTTTGAGGGATTTTTTTTTCAATTTTTAAAATGTTTTTATCCTTTTATATGAACTACATTGTTGTTTTTTATGATTTAATGGGTAAAATATTATTTAAATTATATATGTAATTATCTTGAATAAAAATTTGGTGTGATAATTAATGATGAGTTTTTTAATGGAAATCATTAATCTTTTATTTAATCACTATAGTTTATAACAAAGAAAGAGCTCACATTGACTTGGAGATGATTGTTTCATGATATTATTTATGTTGAGATATTTTATTTTTCCATTATATTTCTATGAAATTTGGATTAATTATCAATAAAGGTTAGGGGATGGAGTGCTATGGCCATAAAATAAAATGGGAGTTGTTGAACCTTAGTTGATAATATTATATTTTAGAATAATACTAGTTTATTTCTGGTGATTTATTGTGATTTTATTTATTTTTAATTTCAACTGATGTTATGGAAATTTTTTTTCTGTAATGCACTAGAAGTTAGATCAAACTAGATAATTTTTCAAAGGCCAAATATGAGTTGGGACAACCATGATGACATTTGATTGAAATATGAAAAACTACTTAAGACTCATGTTGTATGAACACCATAGTTTTATCCTATTAAAAATCATCTTAAGCTGTATTAATGTAATACATGCCATATTGATGATCATACATATCAATATAAGCATCATTTCTTGATGTGTATTAATGAGGAAATCCATTAAAAATATCATAAATGATGTGTAATGATCACCTATAAGAGTGCATATGTGAAAAATGATCTCCATGTGGATTGGCATATATTAACATGGATTTCATCTATGAAACCCTAATATAGGTTTTCACTGAGGTATAAAAAGATATGTAAATTTGTGAATAAAATTCCATTTTGTGGATAAATATGAGTGGGAATTTTTGCATTGTGGTAGAGTTACTTATCCAAAAAATGTCATGAGATGACATTGGAATGGAATAAAGACCAAAACATACAACAAATAATGGTATAATTTTTTTGTTTTGAAATTGATTGTTCGGGAACCATACTTCCTATGGCTGAGATTTTTTGACATGTAAATAACTCTTGGGGAATGAAGAGACACAACCACATTGTGGTTTTTGGTAAGATTACTTGACCCTAAAATTTTCTACTTTTAACCCTTGAATGTGATTTTAAATAACAGTTCAATGGATCCATTATTAAATGATGATTTTGATGTAAAATATTTATATATATATTTTTTTGATGAATTAAACACAGAGAAAGACCGTGATATTTTTTAAAACTGTGATGTAAATAATCAAGTCTTTATCCAAATTTTTAAGATGAATTTAATTGTATCACTGAATATAAGTATATTAGTTTGAATGACTTGAATCCCAATATAATTCGAGGTGATTTACATAATATTTTTGAAAAAAAATATTATAATATTTGTTGAATATAAATTATATGAAATTAAGAAACATGAGTTTCTAATAATTGTGTTGTAGAATAACAGTTATGATATTATATTAAGGAAATGATTATGAGAATATCTTTTTGATATTATTATATAATTACGAGGAAGAATGTATTAATTTATGGAATAACTGTAGAGACCCATTAATTCTCCTATGACCTTTATTTAGATGTAAGTTTTTATTTTGTTGGCTTCATTTTGTGAAAACATGGCACCAACAACTCTATGAATTGTATTTTATAACCATTATTGAGTTTATATTGATAATAATAAGTGGACTATGTGTGTGGGATAATAAAAATAACATATCAAGGATGTAGAAATATTCAAATGGGGACACCATATTAACAAATATCTTGAGCGCATTACATTTCAATAATTATTGATTACATTGAGAGTGAGGTTTGCAATACGTAGGATAGTCAAAGGGAAAATTTAATATTTACAAAAACTGATTTTTACCCATCCAACCAATGTAAATCACCCACTTTGTGATCCCTAAAGGTTATATTGGATTGTTTTTTGGGGTGATTTTTTTTGTTTTATATTGTTATTGAATATATCAACCATTCTTTGAATCATCAATCGAATACAAGAATAAAAATTTTTGATTTACCTAAACCCTATCTTACTAAACTATAATGGCCAAGTTCTAAAAATAAACAATTTGTTAAAGGAGATTTTATCTCATTAATAAAGATGTATAGTAATTTCTTAATAACATCATTATCAATTACAACCCACTACCAACATTATTCCACTACAATTTCTTATTATGTGACCAATGATTACACAAGTAAATAGATGCATTTTATTATTTAAAAAATTAATTCATGCTTAATGTAATGAATACCATGGGTATAGCAGGAAAGTCCTCCCATATTATATTATTTTTCCTATATTTTGTTTTCCACTTACTTTATAAAGTCACATTACCGATATTGAATTATAATCCAATTAAAATACGCAATTAAAAAACCCATTATAGTGGATTTATATTTATTGAAAAACGACTACAAATCCAAACACCAAAAATGAAAAAAACACACACACTTGGTTAGCCTCTTATAAATTTCATATTTTTACATCCTAAGCATAAATTAGTCGTTATCAAGATAAACCATGTTCTAATAGATTGTGGATCTTTTTTAATGGGATACCATGTTTTTTATATATGTTTCCCAATTACTACCCATTTTTTGTGATTATTTTGTATAAATTCCTCCTCAAATCAGGATGTTTTAGCTCTCAATCTTCCAATATTCAATAAAAAACATCGATCGATATCCATGAAATAAAAAAATAATTTTAATCTGAATAAATATTATTATGTTTTATTATTTTTATTTTGTAAAACCACAAGTGTTTCTGAGTTTTATTTAATAAATTTCATTTTTTGATAGTTGGTGTTACATGATCATCAGGTTTAAATGAACAATGGTATAATATTAAAATTTTATTATTTAAAGTGATATTTATCACATATTCATTTTATTGGGTGGAATGAGAATGGATACATCGATTATAAATAAATTATAATTACTTATGTATAAAATTAATTCGTTTTCAATCTATGAAACACAAATTAAGTAAAAAAAATTAAAATAAAGGTTTTTATTTTGAGAAACAATCTTATTTGATGAAAGTATATTTAACAAACAATATTATATTAATAACTTTTGGTGTATGATTTTAATGAAATGTATAAATTTTATATTCTATAAAATTTATTAAAATTTATACAATATTTTTTTACAAATGGGATATAAGTAAATCATGTTTTATAATTAATCAATTATTTTTCTAAAAAGTGGATTTTTTCACATGTTGTGTGCTTATTTTGAAATTAATTTCAACCAATTTTAGATATATAAATTGATAAAATTTATTATATATTTAGAATCAATTAGTTTATTTTTTCTAAATAGTCTTCTTTTTAGTTTATTCAATATAAATAGTAACCTTGATAAATGTTTTTAAGAATGTCAATGGTAAATCCGAGAATTAATGGTTAAAAATAATATTAAAAAACTATAAAATGACCATAATACATGAATCTGTTTTTTTATGATTATATGTCATCCATAATCAATCATGGTTCAGTTATAAATAAATTTTTTCTATTTGTATGTGATTATTACAATTATATAAGTTTATGTGAAAAAGTAAAAATTGACACAATCATTTTTTTAAAATAATATTTAAAACATTGGAAAACATAAAATATGTTTGAAAAAAATATAAATATAAATATAAATTACAAAACATTATCATGGTAATTGAATTGTAATATTTAGTAAATAAATAATTATATTAAATTTTTATACAACCAAATGTTGTAGTTATTCTACTAATTGAATAATAAAATAAATGCAAATAATTTTTATAAAATTAAAAAAAATTAAATTATTAATATGATCTATAAATTTTATATAATAATATACCATGTTTTGTATGTATGAAAGTATTATTTTTGAATTCCATTTCATTTATTGATGTTATTAATCTTAGAGAAATAAATTGTTATAAAATTGAAATTGATGATATTTTATAATAAATAAAATATTATTGGACGATAAAATATTCCTTAAAATTTTGGATTTATACAAATGAATGTTATATGGTTTTAAAAATCATCCATTCTTTATTTATAGGTTTTTTATAAATATATAGTAATATTATTAGCCCTTAATGGTAGAGAACATTAACACTGTATTAATTATCAAAAGTGTTAATGAATGGTCATCCAAAAATGTTATTACTAAAAATGTAACTCAAACATGTAAAACTTTTCTTGAGTAAGGTTATTTTGGGTTAATATAGTATTATAATTTCTTATTATCAATTTTAAACCATTTTTAAATTAAAATTAATTTATATAAATTTAATATTATATTAAATTCTTAATATGCCCCTACCCTCAACAATAAATGGTCACCCCTTTATTCTCGTTTTCACACCTTTTTATTCCATTTACACTGACCCATGTCTTAATAGTTTTCTTATATTATAAAATTGACCAATTTTAAAGGAGTAGTTATTCCTAATGTATCAACACTAGACCCCTTAGGTTTATATATCAATGTTTTTTTCAAATAAGATGAAATAACCTTACCCAATCACTTTAGTTTTAATTATTCTTTTCTCACATAAAAATATGTTATATTATTCAAAAAATATTAAATTTAGTATCCTAAATAAAATTATGTGTTATTATTAACATAAACCTACATTTATTCACCCTCATTCCCTCAAATGGGATAGAAAATAGCATTCATTCGTATGTACGTCTTACCATCTCCATATAGGGATACAATTCATTTCTCATCATCATCGTTTATGGATGGAAATTATAATGATTTTAATTATTATATATTATAATTATTTCATAGTTATACTTACGGAATAATAATATCATAAATATTTTCTTACCTTAGAAAATGTTGTAAAATGATAATATCACCCAAGCATGTGTGGGGACTACCACATACATGAAGGGATGATATTTTTTTCATTAAAGTACTACCTGGATGGTAATAATTTTGGATTTAAGGAATATATATTATATATATTATAAAATAATTATTCAATAAAGGAGAGTTATTATTTACAATTTCTTCTTCCTTACAACTGACAAATGAAAAATGCATTCTTGCAAATGTACATCCTACAGCCTCCCTGAACAGTGTGATTCATTTTTCAATCTATTATTTTATGAATGTCGATAAAAATGTATATAAATATTCTATAGAATATTTATATCATTATTGATATTTTTTATATTATAGAATCATGTGAAAAGTGTAAAAAAAATCAAAACCAATATATACATGAAAAAACAAAGTAGACGTCACCGAAAAAGGTAATTTAAAAATGAATTATTAAAAAAAATGTGAAAAAAGGTTATAAGTAAATAACACATTGTATAATATATATGAATATGGTTATCAAAAAGATTCAAAAAATATATATATTTCTTATATACATGATTCTAAAACATTGGAAGGATGTTGAACTAGAGGTAAGGGATGTAACACCAAATGATTTTGTGAAATATTATTCTTTGAATTAATTTGCCTTTGTGATATTTTTCAGTTAACGTCACAGTGAAAATATTTATATATATTTAAATATTTTAAAATAATAAGTTGGAAATTTATTCCACACAACACCAACATGGTTTTATCTATACACAACATTGTCTTGTTCTACATGCAACACTGACCTGCCTTGCACTACACACAACACCGACAGGGTGTACATTACCTGAAATACCAAGTTTCTACAATACATTGGTTAATTGTTAAAATTATTTAAATGGGTTAGTTATAATCTTTCCTGGTAAAAATGTTATATTTATAGTTATAACTTCATTACATAAATTTTTATAATTGTTTTATTTAAATACCAAATATTGATAATGATTTTTTTTTTGTAAAGTCCATATATGTTTAAAAAATAATATTTTGTCGAATGAACAAATTTTCATGTCATTAAATGATGAAAAAAAATTATATTTGAGTGAAATATTTAAATTGTATTTTTTAATCTAATGTTGATTTTTTATTTTAGAATTCTGAAATTATCTTATGGTTAATTTTGGGATTTTTCTGAGAAACATCATTATTTTTTAAATAGTGAAAAATACTACATTTTAGATAATAAAATCATTTTTCTAAATAATTATTAATGTTATATTATACTATAAATTTATTTTAATGTTACATTAGATCAATTATACATCCATTAATAAAATTTAGGTCATTATAATCAATTTCACTTGTAATTTTTATATAAAAATGTAACGAAATTTTGAACATATTTCTACATTATAAACTAGTCATTTCATCATGTCTGTGGGATCATCATTAATCTTACATTTTTTAATTCATTGAATTAAATTTTATAAAATGAACATTAAACATTAAAATTAGTATAATATTTATCTTCTATTTAGATTATAGAAATCATTGACAACAAATATTAGTAATGGTGATTAAAAATAATCAAAACGATTAATGTCAAATTATCCTTTATTGGGGACAAAACAGAAATATTAGGGGGCCAAATTACCTATAAACCTTTTAAAATCTAATTTACAAATAATATTTCGTCCATAAAACTTCCATTCACAATTTGTTTTAGTTTTTTATGACTATTTTTATGTAATTAAAGGCATATGCATAACATGTTTTCAAAATTTCAAAGGGAGTCCTTTTAATTCCCTTTAAAAGTCCAATAACTCTCCCACATACTCACACCTATTAAACTAATTACTTTCATCCAGTATCTACAAAATAGACCTTACAAAAACCCTCCCTTCCCCCTTTAATTCTTTCATTTGTCATAAATAAATCAAAGGATTCCTTATGTCACAAACCAAAAGGAGTTACCCACCTAAGAGATTACATCCTCTCTCAAACACCATTATTTCATTTTCTTTCTCCACCCCCACCACAAAATTTATTTCATGAGTCTATAACAACATAAATATATTAAATATACTATGACATTTTTTTACAATTTTTATCCCTAAACATACACACTAATTCATCTAATGGGTAGTGAACATACATTTTACGTGTTTGGAGAACTGTCTCCTCACTAAACAATGATCGTTCATTTTTTATTTTACTGCATATCATGGAAGAAAATTATGATGGAAAATATATTTTATAGGTATTAAATTATATTTATTTTGTCTTTATGTTCTTTATTTCTTTGAAAATCCATAACTTTTTACATTCCGTTTGGTTGAAACAGGATAATTTCTTTTGAGAGAGTGTGGACTACGAACCCCTGAAAGCGATGTGATTCATACATAAATTACATGGATTATATAATGGATGGGATGGTGAATATATATGATATATATGATATTATAAGTCTAATTTAATATATATATATATATATATGTCATTTATATTATTTATTTCAACATGAAAATTTATCAAAAATATTGTTCATCTCTTTATATGGTTTACCATCTCCATGAATGGGTTATTCTATTCCAAAAGTATAAAATATATATATATTATTATAATAAAAATATCATGAAAGTTAATTATATTTACATCGTATTGTACATTCATTAAAACCTGACACATCTATAAGAACCAAAGAAATAACAAACTGAATATTACCTGAACTGAAACCGAATATTACCAGAAGTGAAAACATAACATAGATTTTTAATAAGAGGGTAATATTATGGAATAATCAAATTATATATGAAATTATAAGTAGTAATTATGTTCTTTGATATATTTATATTTAATAATTATTTATTATAAAATAGTTTTGAATGAGTACGATGAGAGTTAAGACACTTGGTAAAGGGATTTCATCTCATTTTTTATTTCTATGAGATACATGCTTTAATTACCACTCTATTATTTATTGTGATGTATGTACATCCCATGAATGTATTATATATATCTTATACACAAATTAATTTGTATTTAAATGTCCAGTTTCTGATCATTATTTTATAGGGTTAATGTAAATAAATTACCAATTTAGAAAAGTAGTTTTGTCTTATATTTGTTTATTTAATACATGAGTTTTTTATGCACCTTTGATCTTTAAGAAGGTTTATATGATTCTAATTGGCATGTCATATCTTTAATCAAATTATTTAAATTATATTTTATGTGTCATGTGATTCCATTTGCTTACATTAATAGTAGGATCACAATTCACCATGTGCTATGTGTTTATTGAAACAATTTCATTACTCTTCATGATTGTTAAGGATTGTGCTTCTTTGGAGGAAATATTAGGATCCATATATCAAGAACACCCATGAGCTTCATTTTCCTCATTTTATTAATAATATATCGATGTATTAGTACCATTTTCCCACTCTTTCAAATTTAAGATAACTAGGAAGATGATTCTAAGAAAAATCATACCGCATATCTCTCTTCTATCATAAATCTATTTTATATCAAAACCTTGATTTAAAAAAAATAAAAAAGAAATTTATTTTACAATTACTATTTAATGTTATTTTTGAATGAAATTACTTTTAATTATGTTTTACTATTTTAAAAAACTTTCATTATAAGTTTTCGATGTTATTTTCAAGGAAATGATTTTCATAAAAATTTAATGTTTCTCTATAAGTTTTTAATTTTTTTTAAAAGATAAATTTTTTTTGAATGTATTGAAACATATTTTATATGTTTTCATATACATAGTTTTCAAAAACAAAATCCAGCCTATTTTAAATATTCTCAAGGAAAATTTTGAAAAAATTATTTCCATACATCTATATATATATTAAATGTATTTTCAATGAAAATATATATCAAATAGGTTTTATTATTTAAAAATTCATTTTCAAAGAAGAAGGCATATTTTCCTCCAGAAATGGTTTCAAAATAAGTTTCCAATTTATTTTCTATATACAATGACATCACTTCAGGTTAATCAATCCATTCTATGAAAACATATAAATGTTCCATTCATATTAATTCTTGAATGGTTTTTGTTTTTTGTAAAATAATTATTATAACACCAGTTTTACTTCCACTGGTTATATGATTTTGAGACCCTCCTCTATTAAAAGGATTTAATTTGATGACATGATTTTGAAACCTATCTATATTTCATTGTTTATAATGTTATGTAATGTTAATGATTCCCATTTCATTTCATGGGTTTTGATTTTATGATTATAAAACATGTGTCTTCTCTTGGGTCATCATATGATGACTGTTTTTTTGCAAAAGAATTTATTATATCATTATGTGACAATGTGACATATATCTTCCTCCAATGAATTGGGTGATGATAATTTTTGAATGAGGTAAAGGGTACTTGGTAGGGAATCACATGACCAAAACAACATGGTATACAGGAGGACATCCCAATCCTAAAATAAGAGGGTATACGGGAGGATACCCGAAGTCTAAAACAAGAGGGTAAATAGGAAAATATATTGTGCTTGATACAAGAGGGATGATGGGAGGAAATACCAATCTATAAATAAGAGGGTAAATGGGAGGAAATCGTAATCCCAAAAAAAAGAGGTATGCAGGAGGACATCCCATTCCCAAAACTAGAGGGTACACAGGAGGACATCTAAAGCCCGATGTAGGTAAATTAGTTGTAACCCAAGCCTAACATGTTAAAAATTCCTAGCTAGGCTACTTTGAAAAAGGTTTTTAATATTCCTCTATGTTTAACCCAATTTTATGATTTATTCATATGTTATACCTTCATATAATCTATTCATTATTTCCTTATAATTCATGTCTTGTGATTAGAAAATATTTATTATAAACTCTGATATGTTTTGTATAATCTTCAAATGTTATGGTCATGTTACATACCCTTTTTTCATGTTATTAATATGAATTTACTTTAGTTACCTTTAAAAAGAATCTAATATCACCATTTTTTATGTTTCCATTCCCTAGGTTAGGAATAATGGTTTTAGGTATAACTACTACCGGTGGAGGTGTTTATTAGAGATTTTGACGATCTTTCAGAGGGATAAACTATTTTGCTTCCATGATTGAAAAGAAATAAAACTATTATATTTATCAGGTATCTATTTTTGTAATTTACTATATAATCCATTTAAATCATTTAATATCCATTTATGTTACTCCTGGTTCCCTATAGTTGGTATCAAAGGAAATGTTTAATCATTATCCAGAAACAATTATGAGAAAACATTATGGATTCCCCAATGTTTATGTCTAAGAAAATGTCTTGGGATGTCTCTAAGGATAAGTACAAGAATGAGTTAATGTTTAGGATAATATTCTATAGTTTTGGTAAAGGATATAGTGAGTGGTTTCCATGAAACACATACCTATTTGGATACTACAAGTGGAAATAGATCTGACATAGATGTACCTAGGGGTAAATACTCCAAAAAGATGTTTTTGGCCTAACTTAAGGTAACATGGAACATGAAAATAGGCCTTGATTCACACCTAGTTTGACAATCCTAGGGGATATGCATTGGGAATTCACAAACTCTTCACAAGACATTATGAATGATTTATATATAATTTGGTATACAAATGACCTTGAATGAACATGGGGAGTCATAGATTAAAGAAGTTGTCATGATTTAGACATTATATAAATAATTATTTTCATTAATATATGATTTTCTTCTATGATAATTAATTATTACACTATAGTTATTTTTTATATCAATGGTGGGAACCAAAAGTAATGGTATTAACATTTAATGTGATGGACAATTTTCTTGTGAGTAGTCAAGTGGGATGATCCTAGGAGTGAATGATGATTTGATCATGCGTAATCGGTTTTTTAGGATCATTATTAACAACACGTATGATAATTGACCCTAGGACTTACCAAGGAAGAGAAAGAAGAAGTTCTATGAATGTTCAGGTTTTGGAGTCCATGGAACATAGAATATTCGGATTCCATTACACTATGAATGTAGAAATAAAAACCTCATTGATTTTCTTAGATGAAAAAGAATATGTTTTTACTGTAGAATGAAGGGACATAAGGAAAGTTACTACATGAAAAAAATGAAGATTTCATTAAACGAAATTGAAAAGAATATTTTCCTCCCTATGACATCATATATGGTTAAGTGTATTATGTGTGGAATAAATAGTAATTTTGAAACTCAATTTCACAAGATGAAATATCTTAAAGAGAAACATGAAGGTTTTATGAGTATTGGTAATACTTCTAAAGATAAAGAGACTACTAACAACATTTGAAAAGAATGTGATGTTATTACATTATTTATTAAACTAAAAAGAAGATGTATGGTTAGATTTTGGTTGTGGAACATTAAGACATGAATCTTATTTCATTTTAAAAGAATGTGGTATTAATGAGTCAATTGGAGAATAATGAATAAGGGTTTCAGAATATGATTGGATTAATCAATTATTTATTTTTGGGAATTCAAGGATTAAGTAATATGAATGATGAAATATACAAGTATTTAATATATGCTCTCAGTACGTATTAAAAAATAATTTTTTACAGCAATTAAGACATAGAAATTTGATTTCATGGAAAGATGAAATTTTTATTAGGAGATGGTAAACCATAAATATTTACTTTCATTCAGATAATGATGTTTGGATAATGATATGATGCATATAAATATGTAAATTGGATGGTAAAGACTAATTTAAAAATGAATATTGAAAAGGTGGTATATTATATCAAGGACGAGGTTTATAACTCATGGGTTTAAGTAATATAACTAGTAATTATTGGAATAAATAAGAATTCATTTTTCAATAATTATCTGTGGTAATTAGGGTTATTACCATGTTTAAATTGAATATATAATGAGGGTATTCACATGTTTGGAATGTGACAACTAATAATAACTTTTTGTTTTATAGGGGATCAATGTTATGTTAATTTTGTTACAATATTATTATTTTTTAAGAATTCTCTCTTTTGAAAGGGTTATAAGGGTATCCATTTATTGAATGATTATTTTAAACCGTGAATGATGTTTATGAGATTAATGTCATATCTCACCATATTAGGATTTATACATAATCTTTGATAAGAATTTTAGTGAGATGTTAAGTGAAGGAATATGAAATTACTTATCATTCTATTTTGAGGGTCTGATGATTTATTGGTTCTTCATGAATGAAAAAATACCTATCATTCTATAGAATAATAGAGGATGTGGGAATTAGTCAAGGAAGAACCAAAGGGTGAGATTGTACATATAATATGGAAAAAAATAATGTAAGTATGTTTCTCTATGTTCCTAGACTGTTAAATAATTCCAAAAATATAGAAAAAATAAAAATAATAATAATAATCCTAGAACCATTTTTTCTGATAAATCAGATGGTCCCTTAGATCATCGCAGATTTATTGTATTCTGATTACTAAATTTTGTGGATCAATGTTCTCTATCAATATTTATTAAAACCTTATTGTTATATTTTTCTTCCATATCCATGTTTTCACTTCCCACCTATGTACTCCTATGTGTAAACCTAGTTATATGATACCTTAGGTAACCGCTATGTTTCCATCATTCCATTTTTTAATATATATTTTTGTATTCATTTTTATAATGTGGGTTTCTTAGAAATGAACTGCCAAGTATTAAACCATTGATAACCCATGTGAATTTTTATTTTGAAGTTCATTTTAAGGGGGTAGAATGTTACACCCTATGATTTTGTGAAATATTTTTTCTCAAATTAATTAAACCTTTTGATATTTTTATTTCTCAAGACACTAGAAATATTTTTATATATATTAATAAACTATATAAAACATTCATCTTAAATGGAACCAACATGGATTGTATTGTTCACAACACTAACATGGAATGAGATTGAAAAAACAATGACTTAGCTTGCACTGTACACAAAATTGACTCGATGTACATTACACATAATACCAACATTCTACAAAACACTATATTAATATTAATTTTTTTTTAATTTAGTAAGTTATAACCAATAAATTCAAACATATTAATATAAATAGGGATAACTAATTTTAAAATAATTTTTATAATGGTTTTATATAAATTAAAAATATTGACAATGAAAAATATTATTTTCATGTAATGTTCTTATATGATTAAAAAATACTATTTTCTAAAATAAACTTCTTGTCATGTCCTTCTCTGAAGAACAAAAGAAATAATTTTAGACACATCTAAACTTTTAATTTTATAAAATAAAAATTATTTTTTAATTCTTAATGTAATAATGATAATTTGGTGATTTGTTTTGTTTTTTTCTCATAAACTACATTTTTTATGAATATTGAATAATAATTCATTTTAGTTAGAAAATATTTTTTTTGAAATAATTATTAAAGATAAATTATACATGAAATTTGATTTAAGATCATGTTAGATCTGTTATATATCTATTAACATAATTTTGGTTATTCTAATAAATTTAATGTTGATATTGAATATAAAAAATAAACTAACTTCTGAACATTTTCAACTTAAAAACACGTTCTTTTGTCCCATCTACGGAATTAGCATTAAATTTTATTTTTTCCTTTTATGTCAATTGAATTTTAAAAAATGTACACAATCAATTTTAATCAGTAAAATATTTTGTCTCTTATTGTATTAGGTAACTTTTAGGGAAAAAATTACTTGTAAAGTTATTAAAATTAATCGAATCGATTGAGGTCAAATTATACATAATTAGGGAATAAAATGTAATATTATGGGATTATTGGACCTTGACACTTGTAAAACCCCCAATTTATATCCATATGTAGTACATAAACCTTCAATTATTTATTTATTATGGATTCATATTCCTTACTTAGGTAAAAACATGATTACAACAAACGTGTTTTCAAATATTCCTAGAGAGTCATTTTCCCTCCCTATAAAAGGTCCACATCTCTCCCACTTCCTCACACCTATAAAACAATTTTTTAAACCATAATATAAAAAAATTAGTTACAAAAATACCAAAATTTCTGAGTTAAACATACATTGGTTGATAAAACACTCTAAATATTCCTTTTTCCACAAACCAAATGGAGTTACCTGACTAAGATGTAACAACTCCCCTCATTCTCCTTCCTTTTATTATCCATATTCACCCCCACAGTATCATTACTCAATTATTGTATAAAAATTCATTATAATAAATATAATAAGAGGGTTTTATGATAGGGTTTTGACCTATATTTACAAAAACATCTATGTAATTGGTAATGAAAATATTGTTTAGGTGTTTGGTGAACTATCGCCTGGCCAAAAGATAATTGTTCATTTTTTATCGCCTCTCATGGTGGAAATTATGATGGAAAATGTATTATATATTTATTATAGTATATTTACTAGTTATGAAATATTTTTTATTCCTTGAAAAACACATACATTTTTACCATCCATTTTGTGTAAATATGATAATTTCGTTTGAGGATGTGTGGACTACCAACCTATCAAAGTGATGTGATTCGTTTACACACTACATAGAATGTATTAAAGATAATTTTAGTCAATATATTTGATATATATGATATCATGAATCTATTGTAACAATGATATATATATATATATATATATATTAATTTCATTCTTTCACCATAACCATTAAATGGAAATAGCGTTCATGCGTACGTAAAGCTTACCATCTCCTTGAACAGTATATCCCATTCCATACATATATACTCTATAGAACATTATAATAAAAATATAATGAAAAGAAATTATATTTATATCATTTTCCTAATTATATAAATGATGATATAAGTATAAGGACCAATGATTGAACAAATTAAGACACAAGCGAAGAACGTTGACAATATTACTTGAAGTGAAACTGTATCATGGAATTGTTATCAAGAATTAAATATAAAGTCATAATAAAACTATTTATGATTTGATAAGTAATAATATATTTCTAACATAAATTTATAGTGAATTTATATTTATTTTGGAGGAGTTTTGAACAAGTATTATGTGTGTCCCGGTGCAAGGAAAGGGGATTTCATCTCACTTTTTATTTCTGTGAAATACATGATTCATTCACCACTCACTTCTTTTGTGCGGTGTATGTTAAGATATTGAATGTATTATATGTAATTTATACATAAATTTATTAGTATTTACATATCCATTCAATGATATTTATTCTAAGGGGTTAATGTTTCAAAAGTTTCCAAATCGGTAAAGTATCTTTTTGTCAAGTTACATTCTTTGATACACATGTTCTTTTATAAACCAATATTATTTAAAAAGATGATTATGCTTCAAATTGATATGTTATATAATGAATTTAATTAATTTAATGATATTTTATTCATCATATTATTTTATTTTATTACATGAATAGTATTATCTTATGTAACCATGTGGTAATAGTTTATTGAAACAATCTCATCGCTTTTCAAAACTGTCAATGATTATGATTCATTTAATGAAATATTATGATTCATATTTCAAGAACACTAATGAGATTACATATCCTCTATTTATTCAAAATATATCCATTTATTAGTACCACTTCTTCACCCATTAGTACTTAATATAAATAATAAAGCGTTCTTTATAAAAACGTAACAGTATCAATCTATTCGGTCATAATGCTCTTTTATTTAAAACAATGTTTAAAAAAATGATTTTTCAAATGACCCTTAAAGATAATTTTCAATGAAATAGGATTTTAAATAAGTTTTATAGATTTAAATTGATTATTTATAAGTTTTCTATGTTATTTAAAAAAAGGTTTTCAAACCATATTCAATATTTCATTATATGTTTTAAAAGGGGTTTCAAGGAAATTGGGTTTTAAAGTGTTTTAAAGAATATTTTATAAGTTTTTAGGGAAAGATAAATTAAAAATGATTGAAATCATCTATTATATAATTCCATCTTAAAATGTTTTCAATATTATTCCAGGCCTTCTGTCTATGTTTTCAAATTCTTTTTAGAGATAATTGATTACAAAATGGATTTGTGCTTTAAAATGGAAATTTCAATGATAAAAGAATATTTTCATCAAAAACGTTTTCCAAAATATATATCAAACTTATTTTCAATCTATGATGACATCCATTGATGTTAATAAAGACCTTCTTGGAAATCATCAAAAGGTTCCATTCATATTCATTTTTGAATTGTTTATTTTTTAATGGAATAATTCTTATGAAACCTATTTTACTTCCATGAGTTATTTTCTTTTGAAACATGATTCTACTCAGAGGCTATTATTTATTAAATTATTATGATACCAATATATTATCCATAGTTTATGATATGATGAAATTTTAATGATAACCATTTAATTTCATGGTTTATGATTGGATTTTTATAAACCCCATCTATTTTTTAGGGGTCATGATATGTTAATTTTTTTTGGCATAAGAATGTACATAGGAGGGAATATAAGGACAAAAAAAGAGGGTATATGGGATGGAATACAATGCCCAAAACAAGATGGTATACGGGTTGACATACCAAGATAGAAAAAAGAGGGTAAATGAGAGGGTAAACCAAGCTCGAATCAGCAGGGTAAACATGATGACATCCACTGTTTGAAACAATAAGGTAAACGAGAGGACATTTCAAGCCCGAAATAAGAGGGTACACCAGAGGACATCCCAAGCACAAAATAATTGAGTATGAAGAAAGTCATCACAATCCCAAAGTAGGTGCATGAGTGATTAACCCAACCCTAACATGTTACAAAGTAATTGTTAGGATACCATGAAATTTTTTTTTAATTTTTGGTTTTCTACAATTCAATTTTTATTTATATACTATGATTTCATGGATTATGTTCATTATTTCATTAGGATTCATGTCTTATGAAATTTGAGTCTTTATTATCGACTCTGAAATTAAGGGTATGATCTTAAAATTTTATTCTTATGTTCCGTACCATTTTTTCATATTATGCCTATGAATTTCCTTTATTTTCCCTTTCTGAGAATATGTTTTCACCCCATTATTAGGATTCCTTTCCCCAAGATATGAAGAACAATTTTGTGAAGAAGTACTAAAGGTAGAGATCGTTATGGGATATTTTTAAGATCATCCATGAGGATAGAATATTTATTTCTATATTTCCAAAAGGCACTATACTATTAACGTCGTCATGAATGTGTTTTTTTAATTCCATGAATATTATTCTAAAATGATTTAATATTCATGTATATTAAAATTGGGTCATTATAAAGGATTTTTATTCTCACTTTAATTTACAGGAGTCTTTTGTAAAATTTATAACACATTTCATATTGTGGTCTATATACTTCCTCTATTACATTTTATATAATCAATATCTTTATTATTATAATACATGAATTTTATATTGATTTTATCATTTTATAGGGCTTATAGTTCAAAACATACCAATAGGTAATGAATTTTTGTTTCATATTGTTTCTGTGGGACACATGTCGAATTCACCACTTATTTCTTTATATAGTGTTTATATTACCAATAAATTTATATTATTATTACTAGAATAAAATTTATGAGGATATACATATAAATCTATGGTAATTTATGTCATGATAATTATTATTCAAATTTTAGGAAATGGGTAAGAGTTTAATGTTAAAATCTCATTGTTATTGGGATTGTTTATGTTTTTGTTTATAATGATGAAATATTATGATCCACCATTCATGAAACTCATGAATTTTATTATCATTAATTTATTTCATTAAAATAATTGTTTTAATTTCAATTTCCACACATTAGGGTCTCCTGATACCAAAAAATTTATTTCAAATAAAATAGAAATTATTTATCACATCAGTTGAAAAACGTTTTACTCTAATACAATGATTTTTTAAACATGTTTTAAAGATGGTTTTTATTAATATCCTATAAATTTTTAATTGTGTTTTTTAGTTTTATTTATTTTATAAAATTGATAAAATTATTCTTTTTTAATTATTTTAATGAGTTACTTTTGGAATTTTTAAAGACATATAAATGAAATGTTTTTTATTTACATATATGGTATGAATGGAATTACCTACCTTAATGAAAACTGATTAATCTGAATATTAAATTAAAATATTTCATATTTATTTTCAAAGTATATGTTTTCTCTAATATTAAAAACATATTTATATTTTAATGAATTTATTTCAAAATGAAAAAAAATATATTCTTTAAAAACAATGATATTTTAATGGTCTATTTATTTATTAAAGAAAACTACCCATAATTAAACCTATGCTTCACTAGGGATATGATCGTGGGATACCAACCATATTAATGTTTGAATAGTTTGCATTTATTATGAAAATATTTTTATAAACACTAATTCATTTCCACATATTATTCTATGATTAAATGATTTAATTTTTATGAATCCCATTTAATTTTAGTGTGTTATAATAGAATTAATTGTTTATGAAACCCATAAATATTTAGAGATTTTGATATGATGAATTTTTTATGTTCTTATGGCATAAATTTGTATAACATTAATTATGTTATGGGTGGGACCTTTATATGCCTTCAATGAATTATTTAAATATGAATATCTCATGAGATAAACATGATTGGAATGGGGTGTGAACCCAATTCACTAAGGGAATTTTTCATCTATGATAGACTTGGTAGTTAACATTGAAAACTTTGATGGTTTAGTGAGTAAACCCATTCTAATATTATTTTCTTCAAAATGTTCCTTAAATATTAATGAAATTATTTTATATTATTATATGTATTCCACCATGTTATGTTTTGTGCCATTATTATTCACTCATGGATCAAGTTCATTGATTCTATTATGATTAATGTAATATGAACTACCAATAAAAATGCCATGAATCTAGATTATGATTTATGAAATGTGGGGTACATTTGTAAAATGTTATGCTCTTGTTATTATATGCTTATTTTCATGTTGTTCTCATGTGATCATTGGTATCTCCATTATTTTCCCATACTGGTCATATAATATTACACATTCTTCTGTTTCCTTTCCCCAAAACAAATAAAAATATACTATGTATATATGACTATGAATGGAGATATTTATAAAGAATATAGTTAGTGATGGTGTATGTATTTTATGAGATAATTGGTTATGTATCAATGTTTCAAAGGGATTATATGATTATAGATTAGATAATTATCTAAAGAAATGAATATTCATCTTTTAAGATATGATATCTATGTATGAATATTTTGGTTTGTAATAGACAGTGTAAAATAAATGATTAGGTAACAGATAGAAATCAGGATCAGATAAAATTAGTGAGAACCTTGTGCGTAATTCCTTATATAGGATATAATCCTAATGTTTTGGTAATGGTAAAAAATTAGTGACGTGAATCCAAAGGTTTCAACGGAGAAGGTGTCATGATCTAGACTTATAAAAGTTGTTTTTTTGATATATGGTTTTTTAATAAAATTATTTTTTCAAAAAATATGATTATTTTTTTTTCAATATCTAGAAACCAAAGGAATCATGTTTATTCTAAATGAAATTTACAATACATTGATTTTCTTCTTGAGTAACCAAAATTCATGTGACGTTGAATGTAAAATCTCATGGTTATTCTCACAGAACATTCCCAAGATATGATTCATACAGAACATTCAATCCAACAAACAAGGAACAATTTTTAATTGAACTCTTCATGAGGAAATTTCCATGTACTTTTAGTGATTCTACAGATCCACTTGTTTTTGAGAAATGGAACACTAACACTAAAAATATATTTTTTCTCCCCTGCATTCAAAACATGGGAATTTTATTATGGTTTTTTATATTTTTTATGGTCATGGAGATGAATGTTGGACTCCTATCAGGAGAATGTGGAAATAATAATACATTGACTCTAAGGAACTTGATGAGTTAATGAGCTTATTATTTAATATGTAGATTCCTCGTATTATTTTTATGAAAATATGGAGGTAATTCCTTGAGGTGAAGGATATGGATGAAGAATATTTTGGTATCAATGAGGACAATTTTACATGACCTATGTGGTACACCTTAATTATTATTATCCAACTAGAAATTAAGGTTTAATTATTCTTTATTGGTATAAAACCAAGTCTCCAAAGGGTGTTACCCAAAATAACATTGGTATCAATGAATAAAACATTTATTGTGTTATCAAGGAAGAAATTGATATTATAGTTACTAATAAATCTAATTTTTTTGATAAGAAAATATATATGATGTTCAAACGGAATTATTAAAACCATGGAAGGAATAATATGAATTTTCCAATATGCTCAAATAATAGTAGGAAAAAACGACCAAATTCTATTAAAATAACTTTTAAATGAATTATTTTTGGACTAAAATTAATTCATGATATAAAATTCTAATGTTATGGGAATAAGTTAAATAATTACGTAAAAAAAGATAAAACTCAACATAAGGAACCACCTAAACCTGAGTTCTAAAAATGCATGGAGTTCGAGTATTATGAGAATAAATTCCCTAATATAATGGATAATGTAGATAAAAATCCTCAAAAACCATTAACGTCAAAGGTCAAATAAAATTCTTATAAAGTCACAATATTTGGAGTGAATCGTGAAATTATGACATATTTACCCTCCACTCTAGGGTTTTAGATTTCATATTGATATTACGATAAATGTTCTATAAGAGTATATTATTATTAATCCTTTATTGAAATATTATGTGATTCTAGGAATTTATTAGCCCTATCTACTTATATTTAGCATAAATAAATCACATTTGATATTATAAATCATCATATGATAATTTATTGGTTCAATAACGAACTCAAATGTCTAATGTTTTTTAGTTAAGTTTTGAGATTAATAATAGAATGAATAGTGAATTATATTTTGAATGAATATATTTTTTTATTTATTGTTAACATTAATGTTATGGATAAAATTATAGATTTATAACATTATTGTCGATCATATGTTTAGATGAATTAACAACCATTTTTAAATATTTTAAGTGAAGGGACTTTGATGTGATTTAAAACTTATATTGGGTTTTGTGAAGAATACTTTACTAAGTGTCAAATAATATATTGGGGTTGGTATAAGATTCGGTGTTATTTTAATGATGGTATAATAAATTGTGGGGTATAAATAATCTTGATGGTTGAAAAGTGATTCATTTACATCGTGATGTTTTTTGAGATATTTATTCTCAATTTTAGGATTACATTTCCAGTCAATATATAATTTTCATTCATGATATTTTAGTGAATTGTATTACATGAAAAGATTATATATTGATTTTCCATGGTAAATACTGAATTTTGGGATATGATTATTCGGTTTCCATATATAAAACCACTAAGTTTATCTTGTAGTTTTACATCAAATATTATTTGAGTTGAATGTTACTAATATTTTAAATATTTAACTTGATGTGTATGATATATCCTTTATTATTAAATAATTTTTTTATGTTGAGGTTATTGAGGTGGTCAAGGCTTTATATGTTAATGTTTCATTTCTTCATATAGTGTTTTTTTCGTTTTTTAAGGTACCTCACCATATCATTATATAATTTTTGGAATTTATTAATACATAATATAGGTGGAATATTTTGACTTACACTCAATCCATTATAATTATATTTTATTGAATCATGGACAAATAGAATTCAACTTCAATTCTCATTGTTTTCTGGAACCAGATAATATTTCTGTGGAAAATAATTTCTGGATGAAATCATACTTATTATGTAATTATATTTAATTATTTTATTATTCTATATGGTAAATGGATGTACTATTTATAATAAAATTTTACTAATACCAAAAATATTTCCATATAGCATTAAATTATAATGAATTTTTATTCTTTGAAATCTTCATTAATTTAGAGTTTTGTGGTCATAAACATTCTCTATAGTATGTTCTCTATCATCATCTATTAGTAATTATGATTTAATTTTATATTACATGCCAAAATATTATCTTTGGACTTATATTTTCCTCAACATGGAATTTGATTTTAAGTCATTTCACGCAACCTTTATGATTTCCACATACAATTTCTAGGATGTTGGTTTTGACTATGGTATTTTCAAATATTAAACTATTGAAGGATGAGAGAAATTTTTGAGAGATAAATTTATATAATGGGTTAGAATGTGATATCTAGATATTTGGAGATATTTTTTTCAAATAAATGTAATTACATTAATCGCATTCAATATACATAACACCTAGTTGAAATAAACCGAAATATTCAAATAAAATATTATTATTTAATGTGATAGTTATTTTATTTCCATTAAATTTAAAGGCATGTGAATAACTTATTTATGAGAAACATCAATTTATATATCCTTAAATTTAATTCATTTGATATCAATTGTTATCATTGATATCAAAATAATTTAAAAGAAAAATAAATATTTTTTTAGAAATAGTTTCTATGCATGAAATTTATTGTTATCTTAATAAATTACATTAATCACTATTGGTAAATAATTTTAATTAAACTTGTACATTATATATTAAATAGGGTGTTTTTTTATTAAATTATTATTTTTAAAATAATGGGAAAAATATTTACCTAATTTTAAACATAATAATGTACTCTTTTAAAAAGTGGATTCTATCGCATGCATCATACATATTTTAAATTAAATGTATTCCAATTTCTTAAATTTTATTTTATAAAATTAACTACATATTTAAAAGAAATTATTTTAATTTGGTAAATATTACCCTTTTATTTGAATTATTATCAATAGTAACCTCAATATTTTTTTAACCATTATAAATGGTAAATCATCTCATTAATGGTAAAACAATAATATGATAATGATGATTAGATGAACATAAAACTTTTCATAATTTTAAATGATCTGTCTCTATTATCTATAAATATACAATTTTTTTTTAATTCCCTTTATTGTATTTGGATGTGATTATTACCTTCCATAAATATTATGAAAAGAAATGTAAAAAATTTAACACTTTTGTTTTCATTAACTATATTATTTTTATCAATTTTATTAATAGAATATTTGTTCCATATTAAATAATAATTTTAAAAAGAAATTATTTTTCTACATCATGGTATTATAATTTATATTTTTAGAGAAAGAATAATTACCTTAAACTATTACATAATGGTTACACAGTAATAATTCAATTAATGGAATAATAAAAAAATTGATATTATAAATTTTCAAAGTATAATAACTTAGAACAATTAATAAGATCCATGAATTTTATAGTTTTAAATAACATGTTATGGATGTATTATAAAATTATATTGGAATTTACTCTTTCTTATTGATGTTATCAGTGTCAATGTAGTTCATAGTTTTCAAATATACCTTACCCATATTTTATAATTAATAATATTTTAATAAATGATATAAAATAAAAAAATGATATTATATTCGGATGAATGAATTATATATTTTTCTAACCATTAACAATAATCCATTTAAAGGTTTTTTCTAATTTTATTGGTTCATTATTCACTCGTAAATGTTATAAAACATTAACATTATTGTACCTATCGAAACTGTTAGTGAAAGGTTAAAATATATTGATATTGGTAAAAATGATATTCAAACATTTAAATAATTCATTGGATGAGATTATTTTGTCTCATTATTATGTTATCATTGATCGTAAACCATTTTTATCCATTTGGACATATCAAGTAATTTATGTTAATTTAATATTTTATAAAATTTCAATGGTGGCCCTCCCCTAAATTATAAATGGGAACCTTTTCTTTCTATTCATTACACTTTTTTTGCCTTATATATCAAACATAATCCACCAATTTATATTTTCACTCAAAAATACACATATTATAGGTTATTATCTTCCCAAAATAATAACCCTTTATCCATCAAGAGGAAATCAAAATGAGTTATTGCAAAGAAGAGGTAAACACCACAACTGATCACTTTATTTTAAATTATTTTATTTCATATTAAAAATATTCTATATTATTAATAAAATAATAAATTACGTATCATATATACTTAAAAGTTTTTTAACCTTAAACTACCATTGTTTACCCTATTCTGTCAAATTGGAAGTGAAAATATTACTCGTGTGTATGTACATCTTTTTGGCTCCACATAGAAATATAATTAATTTCTCATAACCATCTTATATTGATGGGTATTATTTTGTATTTAATATATTTATATATTATATAAATTATATAATTTTACATTATAATATGATAACTTCATATGTACCTTCTTAACAACCAAATAGATTGAAAACGATCACATTTCTCTTGTGTAAGTACAGACAGCCATATCCCTGAAGCGACGTGGTTCCTTTTTCTTTTATTATTTACATGGATTGTTATAAGGAAGAATTTATTGAATATATATAATATAATAATTAATTTTTATATTTTATTATTTATTTACATTTATTTGGTTCTAGCAATTAATAAATGATAATAGTATTCGTGTATATGAATTGGCTACTATCTCTACAAATAGTGTAATTTATTTTTAAATATGAAATTTTATGAACATCTCTAAACATTTATATGATGAATTAATATTATATTTATATAATTTTTAGATTTCTTGGTGTATTTTTAACAATAAAATTTTAATGGGAGACAAACTACCACACCAAAACATACATGAAAAATGAAGCATTTATCAGCCAGAACATGGATTTTAATATAGAAAAATCAAAAAATTGGTGATAAAATTTCATAATAAAATATTATATTATATGACATATATGTTCATGAATCGTAAATGATCATATTATAAGTATATATTAATTATAAAATAATTTTTATCATGTGTGTAGGATGTCAAAGATTTTGTAAGGGAATTCTTGTATCCTTTTTATTTCTATGAGACTAAAGAAAAAATCACCAGTTTATTCATTTGTGTGATGTATATTACACCCATTTTAATTGATAAATAATAAATGTACTTATTTTAATAATATTTACTGTTTCAATTGAATTTCTCCTTTCATGGGGCTTGTGATTCAAAATTTACCAATGTGGTATGGGGTTTTTATCTCACATTTATTTCTGGGGGACACACGACATATTCCCCAATTATTTATTTTATGTGGTGCATATGCAACCCATTATGGGTTTGTATGATTTTTTTCATGAAATTTTTCAGTATATAAATATCCATTTATTTTTATTTATTTCACAGAGATTAAAATTCCAATTCTACCAAAGTTGGAAGTATTTTTATGTCATGATATCCTTATAATCAAGATTGTTTGTTATTACGATCTTGATGATGAATTCTTATGATATAAATTTCAATAAACTCACCAATTTTAATATGAATTTTTATTTATTTAAAATAATTTTGTTGTTTAATTGTCCTCTCCTTATGTTCTCATGGTAAAGAAAACATAATTGGAATTTAACCATGACTACTATGATGTTTTGGAGAGTAAAACCACAACTACTATGATGTTTTGGAGAGTAAAACCATTCTACTATTACTATTTTTGGAAATGGGGAATAACTACTTATTAATTTATTTTCAATTCATATGTGTATTCTATAAACATATTTTTTATGCCAATGATATTATATTATGGATCTTGTTATTTGATTTCTTTATGAATAATTTTTTATTAGCTATTATGATTAATTATATGACCCAAATTTATGATCTATGATATGTAGGGTGAGATATTAAAAGGTTATTATCGTGATCTAATACCCTTATTTTCATTTTATATTCAACTTCTCATTGATATCTCCCTTGTATACCATTGATGAGCATCTATGCTCAACATTTCTTGTGTTTCCATTCCCTTGTATATAATGAAAGGTATTAAGTATGATTTTTATATGAATACGTCTACTTATGAAGACCTTAGTTGGAGAAGATGTAGATATTTTATGATCCTAATGATTATGTTTTTATGTCTCAAAATGAAATAGACTTATATTATTATAGTATCGATCATTATATTATGTGATGAATATTCACCTATTAAGCCGTGATATATTTGTGTGAAATTTATAGTTATATATACATTTAATTGAACTATTTAATAAACCAGGGCAGTTTAATTCCAATAAATACATAAGGATCAACATTCCACCATTTTTGTTATTATCATTGTTTCCCATTGTAAACAGTATATTTTTAATCAATGAATCTATAATTAGGATCATAAGTCCAAATGGAACATATTCATTCAATTCCATTATTCAATTAGTGGTAAGAATAAGTGGGTCATTATTATCAAACATTTCATCATCTATTTATACCATATTTTGTCTAAGTCATTCTTTTTTCCTTTAATTATTCCTTATTATATAAATAAGTACCTTCATTTTTATATTTTTATCCCTTTATTATTTATTTTATTCTTTAGATGTGTCCTACTCAACATTTGTAATTTCAATAACACTTTACTCCTTTAATGCCTTTTTTCGAACTCGTCATAATTTCCTATATCATTTTTTTCTTTCTTAATACTAACTTTTACTGCCTACTCTATTATGTTGAATTCAGATCTAATTAGAAAAATTACATAATCCCCCTCACATATTTTATCCAATATATATGGGATTGAATCTTTTTTATACATGATAATATATCTATGGATGCAAATCAGTATTGATATCTATCATCGAGAAATATTCTACTTTTTACAAGATATGTAATGGTTTTATTTTAATGATATAATAAATTACCTCTTTATTCATTTAAATTTGGATTTATTTTGAATAATGTATCCTAGGAACATTTAGATTCCCCTTTTTTTCTTAAAAAATAATTTTTTCATCATATATACCCCTCATTGACTTATTTATTAATACATGGTCTAATGATTCTGTATTAATTTAGAATTAAAATCATTTATTAAATCATATTGATCAATTAAAGGTAATTTAAATTTATCAAACCAAATTTGGTAACATTAATTTGATATTTTTTCATAATTCATAGTTTTTCATTAATGGTCCAATTAAAAACACATGTTATTTCTATTAATATTAGTGTTTATAAAGAAAAATTTTCACTCTATGAGTTATGTTTTAATTTTACTACTATTTTTATTAGAGTTAGTTAAATAAAATTTCATAATTTTAAATAATTTTTCCAAAAATTCCATATATTTTAAAGTTATTTTGATTCCTCAAACATAGATCATTATTATTTCTAAATAACTCATTCTTTTTAGGCTAAATTTCAATAATTTCCATAGTTTTTTCGCTACATTATATGGTGAAAATATTGATTTATTTATATAATCACAATACTTATTTGAGTTTTTAATAATAATGTCACATGAATTACTCTCCTCCATCCTCTATGTGGTCCTTGAAATTATATATTTGATTTTATATTACTGTTTAGTAATATAAAACTGTACAAAATGAGTGGTAGTGTCATTAATGAACTCAATTTTTCTTTCAAAAACTTCCATTTCATGATAATTCATAGATAAAATAGTAATGATATTATTTAACTTTATGTCATTTTTAGTTCCCTAAAAACTATTTTATAATTTTCCAACTAGTGTTTATCAATTTAAATCTATACCATTAGAAATTTGTTTCATAATCAATTTTGGTGGGAGATAGTGGGTTGGTCATTATATGTTGTACCCTATGTTCTATTCCCATGATTTTTAGAATAGATCATTATCTACATAAAAATTATTTAATGTTTCATTTCTAAAGACACCATTATATTGAATTTGATAGAATATCATCATTAATAAATCATTTATCTCCTCTAATTAATCAAATTATTTCTCTATATTTAAATAATTATCTCATTTCCTTCCAATTCAGGCAATAATGTTATAATTTAATGAAAAAATATTCTCATTCATCCCATTGAGATAGAATGTTTTAAGTGTTTTAGTAAATGTAATTATTAACATATAGGACCTCTATCTTGGCGTAAAAATTTTGTTAGGATGAAAATTAAATTTTTGGATTGTGAGATCATGAATCCTTTCATTGAGTGATAACATGACAATAGATATGATAGAAAATTACCAGATATGACACCATGTATTTTACTTAAACAAATATTATGTTTTTCAGCTTTCAACCTGTGACGACCCAATTTTTTATCAATGGAGTCCCCTTTTTATAATTATTACTTATCATATAATCTAATTAGAATGCACAACGACATATAATGATGCTAAATAATGTCTTCCCATTAAACATAATTTTTCCTCTTCTATGTTTTGAATTTAAAAAATTTGACACACGGTTGTGATCAGTAAGATGTTTGGAGTCTAATAGGACAAACACAATTTTTGTTGAAAAGTAACATACAC
Organism: Viscum album; assembly: GCA_963277665.1. Lineage (NCBI taxonomy): Eukaryota > Viridiplantae > Streptophyta > Magnoliopsida > Santalales > Viscaceae > Viscum > Viscum album. Next base: position 1,012,226,580 of record OY728140.1, read on the forward strand.
ATATGAATAGTAATATATGAGTAGTAAATCAACCATGATAATTGTAACCTTACCAATGAATGACTAAATACAATTTAGGAATCTAATTAGTGACAATTTTGGCATAGAAAATGTATTAGTCTTTTTTTATGTTCTAAATAAATAAGTATAATTAATTAAATAATTTTAAAAAATAATTTTTTTAAAAAATTTGTTCATAAATTAAAAATTATACGTCTTCAAGTTTTATGATAATTTTACATGACTGTATATCATTTTTGAAAGCATTATAAAATAAATTTTAATTTGAAAAACTGCATTTTTTAGGTAAATTATAGTTTTAATTATAAAATTAAATTAATCATATTTATAAAATTATTTTTGAAAAATGAACTAAATTATTTGTATTCTACACATTGAAAAATGGATAGGGTGAATTTTTCAGATTTTTCTAAAATACTTGAATTTATTTTGAATAGTAAAATACATTTATTTACTGTATAAATGCACTATAATTTAAATCCATTATTACTAACATCACAAGAAATATAAGAACCCAAATCTATAACTCACATGACATATTTTATGTTCTTGGTTATGGAATCATAACTATTTCTTACCTTGTTAGAAATTAGAAAACTAATGTTTAAAATATTACAAAAACCCATATCCCCTCCACAGTTAATATCACACTTCAAACCCTCATTTTAACACACCCTCCAAGCTCCATGAAATTTCTAAAATCTACAAAATCTTATTCCTCATCCACTCCACCAAGTGTAATATCATAAAATATCATCAGAATTCCAAGCCTAGGTTCCTTAAGGAGGATGTCAAGAGGATGATTCAAGAGGTAATTCCCCCCTCTCTCTTTTCCTTTAATTTCATTTAAATTTCATCTTATTTTCTTACTCTCTTCCAACTTATCCTCATAAATAAGATATGTTAACTATAGTATCTTACCTATAGTGTAATTTTATGATACTAATGGTATAATATATCATCCAACCCTTTTCTCCTCTTCTTTTTATTTTAGGAAATAAAACGTTTTTCATGAGGTGTTAATTTATTACCTTCATGAATGACATGTCTTATTTTCCCCTATCCTATATTCATATTAGGTTATGAAACCATTTTTATTATTGAACAAGGTTATATTATATATATTATGTTATATTAAATATTGTATAACTAACTTTGGTACATATTACTGAATCATTAAACAAAACAAGTTCGTTGTGATCGAAAACCCACCCGAATTAACTCCAAACGATCATTATTAAATTCATATCTAATAATTCATTATTAGTGTATTTTAAAAATTTATTTTTAATATTTATTAATGTTTTGTTACATCATAAATAAAATATTATGATAATTCTATATGTTTATCTATTTTTTAAATAAACTTCCATTCATGAATAGAACTGAACCGTTCAAGAAAACTATAAAAATGATCATTCCCGAACAATGAATTTAAACTCTATACCTCAACCTATATGTCATAAATAAACTTAATAAAACATTAATTAATAATATTAATTTATAAATGGTTATTTAGTTGTTAATTAATTAATATAATGTCATTATACAAATATTAAAGTGAAGAAAGCGTTTAGATACAATGTATGGGGAAATTCTCAACCCCATCTTACTTTCCCTGGGTTCTCCCACTTTCAATCTATGTTCAGTATGGGTTATCCATATAAATAATGTATGGATCATTATATTACCCTTTCTAGGATATACATGTTACCTAATTGATTTTATTAAAAACACAGTTTTTTATGAAAGAACTCTTATTACAAATAAACACACCCTTTTTTTACTTCTGGAATATTATTTCACTCTTCACTTATGGTTAATCGTTCTATATGAAGAATGGTATTCCCTATTATTTTGGGGACCAAATGTTTATGAAATTGTTCTTTACTGTATGAAACCCATTTCATTCCATGGGTTATTTTATGTTCATGTTTATAATATTTTCAATGTGGCATGCATGATAAGTTAAATATTATGATGTGATGGGTGTGCCCGGACTTATATAGCGCAATATGAATGTTTGAATGTGATGGGTCTTCCCATAATTATACAGGGCTTCAATTTATTTGATAATGTAATGAATGAAATGAGTAATATGGAAATTATGAATGAACATGATGCTAGAATTGTTCACAATTATGTTTGGTATTTGACCATTAAGACATGATGTTTCACATTAATTCATAGCCACATCTCATGTACTTTATTAATGCTTCCTCTCATGTTCATGATCCTTTTCCTGTATTGTGGTTATGCTCACCAACTGTTATATTGGTTATAACTATCCTCTTACAAGGATTTTAGCTCACCCATTTTGATGTATATTCTCAAGTGACTATAGGAACATAAGAGAGTTTATGTGCCAATAAGAAGATAGAGAATATGGAATTAAATATGATAGATGTTGTAAATGTCGTGTTTGGTCATAGTTTTTGGAAGACACTAAACCTCTAGATCCTCATAGTGTAATACTATTATGTTTTTTATCATTTGAATGACTTAATAGTTTTGTAAGAAAAGGATCTGTCTTTATAGTTGATATCAGAGTCCCTGTTTAGTTTTTTTTGGTAATTATGATTAGTGAATAGTATAGAAGTCCTCTTGTATGAGACTATGTATAATAAGCACATGAGAAGATAATTTAATCATAGGTATCCCATAAGATATTATTTTAGTTTAAACTGAAAACTGAATAATTTAATCATGACATATTGATATATGTTTTGTTCTATCCCTTTTTATTTTGGAAAATGTTGGGAACCAGGAGAAACCATGCCAAAACCCCATGTGAGGGTCAATGCAAAGATTGCCCGAACGATATAGCCAATGATTTTGGATGTGGAGTTCAAAACATCACGGTGATTCTTACCCAACTATCTCAGTTTATGAATAATAACCAGTATAATAGTGAACATCCTTCTTCACCATATAGGGAGAAGGTGGTTATTGAGTGTTTTATTCGGCAATGTCAACCAATGTTCAGTGGAACCTCAGATCCATAAGGTGGGTAATAGTGGGTCAACTCCATGGAGAAGATATTTTTCATGCTTCACTAATATGAGATGGGGAAGGTGACATTATCTATTTATCATCTAGAGAGAGATGCCAATCAATTCTGGTCTTTGATTATGAACACAATGCCAAGATATAAAATTTAAGAGATGGAATAGGATGACATGATGATCATGTTTCTTAACATTTATTTCCCACGAACTCTTCGATAATAAATGGAGAGAGAAGTCATAGATCTTATGAAAAAAGAATGGCAATATATGATGATGTACAATGTGAATTTCAAAAGGCGTTAAAGGTATTCTTTGGTTTTTGATATCCATAATGATATGAAATTTGAAATATTATTTAGTGGGATAAAACCACACCTTCGAATAGACCTAGAAATTCAAGACATTGGGAGTAATGATGATTTTTTTGATGTCCTCTCAATGTGTATATAGAGTTTAGAGACTGGTCCCATGGATATGGGGATAATAAAAAAATATGGAGTTTTAAGATGGAGGATCTAACGATAACTGTGGGATGAAAACTCAATGACCCACATACCAAAAATGTGGGATGTTGAATCATGGTAACTGACTCAATGGTCTGGGGAAATGCATCATGTGTGGGAAATAAGGCCACCATGATCAAGAGTGTTGAAACAACCTAAGAAGGAAGGAGATTTTAGTGGAAGAAAGAAGAGCCCCACCCATGATTCAATGCTAAAATTTTAGGGAGAAAGATCACTATGCATGCTAGTGCACTATAACTCGATTCCTCAATTGTAATTAATATCATCAGCCACCAAATAAAAAGTAAAAAGGGAAAGATAATGCCATCACTACTATAGAATTGGAGAAAGATAAAGAAGTTGTACAAGGTATACTTGATTTTCACTTGTGAATGGATAAAAGTCTTATATGATTCTTGTTCTACACATTCTTTTATATCATGCATGTTTTCTAGAACTATAGAGTCAAATACTCAAAACCAGGAAGTAAAGATATTTATAGAAACACCATATGGATGAATCATTTAACCCCCTATGTTTGACTTTTCTCATGTTGGCGTATGTGGGATGATTCTTCTAGAGAATCTCGTAATACATTCCTTGGTGGAATTCGACGCTATAATGAGAATGGAATGACTCTCGTTACATAGAGCACATATCAACTTTTAGTAAAAAGAAATATATTTTCATATTCCAAACGATCCTATTCTCCTCAAATAATGAAAAGAATACCACAAATATCTTTTAAAAAACCCTTGAATGGTGTGGGTCTTGATTTCTTCTTAAAAGGTAGACCTCGCTCAAATGGATGAGTCAAAAGAAAGTACAATCCTTGTGGAAATTACAATCGAGAGGGAATACAATGATGTATTTCCAAACGAATTACCCAGACTTCTCCCAGATCATGTGGTATAGTTATCAATTGAACTCATACACGGATCTACATATATATTAATTTATCCCTATAGGATGGATCCGATTTAACTGGTAGAGTTAAAGAAATAGCTGCAAGAGCACATAGAAAAAGGTTTCATACCCCCTAGTGTATCACCTTGGGCTGAGCTAATCCTCTTTTGGAATAAGAAGGACAAATCAATGCGGCTGTGTATCGATTAGTGGGAACTCGACAAGATCACCATAAATAAAAAGTATCATCTTCCAAGGATTGATGACTTGTTCAATCTTCTAAGTAGATCTCAATACATATCAAAGGTGGATCTTTAATCTAGATATCATTAACATAAGGAGATGAAGGACTATATTCAGAAGACTACCTTTCGTACAAGGTATGGGAACAACAAGTTTCTAGTGATTCCATTTGGACAAACTATTTCCCCTAAAATCACCATGAATTTGATGAATAGAGGCTTTAGACATTATCTCAACAAATTTGTGGTAGTTTTGATCAATGATATTATCATCTAATACAAGAGTAAGTAGGAAAATAAAGAACATCTATGAAATGTGTTGGTGACATTGAGAAATGATAAGTTGTATGCCATGTTTAGAATGTGTGACTTTTAGATGAACCAAGTCACATTCATGGGACATGTGATCACAAGAGAGGGAATTTCAGTGCACCATTTAAAAAAAGGCAACTGAATAATGGACAAAGACCTGTAGTGTCATAGAAATATGTTGTGTTCATGGATTATCTAGGTACTACTAACGTTTTTTGAGAAATTTCTCATGGTTTTCAAGCTCTCTAACTAAGTTAACAATGAAAGGGGTAATGTGTGTATTGATAGAAGAATGAGAGTAAAGCTTCAAGGAGCTAAAGATAAGGTTGTTCACTACAAATGTAATCACATTACCGAAATGTGGATTACATTTTGTGATATACAGGGATTCTTAAAAGAAAGCCTTGGTTTCTGTACTCATTGAAATGATAACGTGATAGCCTATTCTTCATAGAGGATGATAATCCATGAGAAAAACTACCCAACAATTGATCTAGATCTAGCTGTTGAGATTTTTCCTTAATTATCTGATGGCACTAACATTAGGGATAGAAGTGTGTCATTTACACCGAACAAAAGAGCCTAAAATATATATTCACGCAGAAAGAGTTAAACATGTGTCAAATGAGATGGTTAGAGCTAATCAAGGTCTATAATTTCTATATTCAATATCATCATTGAAAGGAGAACAAGGTAGTTGATGCTCTAAGAAAAAATGAACCAACATCTCCATCTATGTTATAGATTTTGAAAGACCCTATATTCTTGGATATGAAAATGATGGATTTGAAAATCATAAGGGTATGGCATACATCCTACCTTTCCATGATGATTTTGAAACCATAAATAAATGATATGTTTAAGGAAGAAAAGATTGATGATCTATAGTTACAAAATAAGGAGAATGGATTATAGGAAGGGAAGCTACACATGTTCCATATCGATGATGATGGTGTGATTCGATTTGGAACACAACATTGTGTGTGTTCATCACCCACGATAAAGAAGGACCTATTCTAAAATGCACATAGCTCTAAATTTTCTATCATTCATGGTAGCACTGAGATGTACCATGATCTCTAAGAACACATCTAGTGGGATATAATAAAAAAGAATATTTTAGAGTATATATTATGGTTTTTATTATGTCATATTGTTAAAGAAGAGTGAAAAATGTCCAAATGTATGAGGCAAACATTTCTTATACCCATTTGGAAATGGTAAAATGTCACTATGAAATTTTTTATAGTTCTCCTGATGATGTCAAATATAAATATTGAGATATGGGATGTGGTTGACCGATTCACCAAGACTCATAATTTTATCGCTATTCAAGAAGATCACTCAAATGAACAAATTAAAATGATATATGTGAAGAAAATGGTTAGACTGCCTAGTGTTCTACTGTCGATTGTCTCTGATGGTGATCAATTGTTCACATGTAAAATCCAGAGAAGTCTTTAACATTCTTTTAGTACTGAATTAAATTTTAGCATGGCATATCACCCCCAAACTGATGGCCAATCTGAAAGAACTATTCCGAAACATGATGATATTCTATAAGCATGCACATTAGAGTTCAAAGGTGGATGGGATCAGCATCTCCCATTGCTTGAGTCCTTATACAACAATGTATTACACTCGATTATTCAGATGGATCCATACAATGCTCTAAATGGAATGAAATGAAGAACTCCAACCTATTGGTACTATGATGGATAAAAAAATTTAAATTGATATAATCTTGAGAAAGATATGATATAGAAGGATTAAGTCATACAAAAAAATATCAATGCACCTCAGAGTCGAAAAAAGAGCTATGTAGAAAACCATCAAAGAGACATAGAGTTAGATGTTGGAGATAAAGTCTCCCTTAGAATATCACCATTGAAGAGAGTCATGTGGTTTGGGAGGAAAGAGAATCAATTCTCTAGGTACATTGTCTCTTTTGATATCCTTGACTACATTAGAATTTTTTCCTATCAGCATTCACATCAACCAAATATGGCTCAAGTTCATGTTGTGTTTCACATATCACTCCCGAGGAAGTACATACGAGACCCCTCCCATTTATTGAACACAAAGTTGGTATAGCTAGAATATGATCTCTCATATGAGGATTAGTGAGTGAAGATTCTAGATAAGAGAGATAAGGTTTTGTGCACCACGAAAATCCACTTTGTGAATGTGTTATGTATGAACTATAATTTTTTATATTAAAAATGGGAACCAGAGGAGGTGATGAAGGAGAAGTAACCTCACCTATTTGTGTAAAATTAAATTTTTAGGGGGGAATTTTATAACGGGGAGAATGTAATGACACAATATTTTATAGTTTGAATTGTCTTATTAAAATTATTCCTTATATTATAATCACATTAGTAAGAACAATGAAAAATAATGAAACTAAATACTATGTGTCCATTAAGCATTGTTTTTACACCTATATTTTTTGAATTTAAAAAATTTGATATACACTTTGCGATTAGTAAGATGTTTGGAGTGCAATAGGACAAACATAATTTTTGTTGAATAGTAACCTACATGTATGAATAGTAACCTACCCTAATGAATAGTAATATATGGATAGTAAATCGTCCAAAATAATAGTAACCTTACCTATGAATGATTAAATTCAATTTGGGCATCTATTAATTGAAAATTTGACCATTGAAAAAGTATTTGTATATATGTAAATAATAGATAATTAATTTTAATTAATAAATTAATTTAAAATAAAACTCATTTATCTAAAATTGATTTCATAAATTAACAATCATATATCGTATGTTTTTATGAAAAATTTATAAGACCTTATGTAATTTTTGAAAGCATATAAAAATCGGTTTTAATTTTTAAAACTATATTTTTCATGTCAATTATGATTTTAAATAAAAAATTTAATTAATCATATTTATAAAATTATTTATTAAAAGTGGACTTTGGTTTTTGATAATTCACATTTCAAAATTATTAGAATGAATTTTTAGGATTTTTATGAAATACTTGAATTTTAGGAGAATAGTAAATTATATTATTTTCCTGTAAAAATACATTATAAATTAAATCCTCTATTCCTATCATCACAAGTGATGTAATCATTCAAATATAGAATTATAATTCCCTATTTTCTACTATTTATCGCAGAATCGACACTATTTCTTATCTTTGTAAAAATTAAAAAAAATAATGATTAAAATATTAAGAAAACCCTCTCACCTCCAATATAAAAACCACCCTTTACACCCTCATTTCCTCAATCCTCTATAGCTCCAAGCCTTGTCTAAACTCTTCAAAATCATCTTATCTATACCCTACCCCACGTCCAAGATCTTCTAGTATCATCAGAAGACATAGACTGGGATCCATAAGGAGAATCTTAAGTGGATGATTCAAGACGTAATTCCCTAATCTCTTTTTCCCTTTAATTTCCTACCAATTTCAAGTTCTTATCTTAATCTCTTCCCACTTATTCTCATACAAATGGTATGGTAACTCAAGTATCATACCTTTTATGGAATTTTATGATAATATATTTATAATATATAATCCATCTTCCATCTCCTCTTCTACTTATTTTAGAAAAGAAAACGTTGTTTGTGAGTTGTTAATTAATCACATTTGAGAACGACCTGTTTTGTTTTTTCCTTTACCGCCTTCAGATCTGGTTATGGAACCATTTACATGGATGAACCCGATTATATTATATTTATCATATCCTATTTTATTTTCTGAACCCAAATAATTTACATATTAATAAATTATTAAACAAAACAAGTTCGCTTTGGTCGAAAAGCCTCCAAAATTACCCCCAACTGATCATCATTATATTAATATCTAATGATTAATTAACATGGGAATTACAAAATTTATTAATATGAACATTTAAAGTTTTTTAACACCATATATAAAATATAATCACAAATTTTTATTTTTATTTATTTTTTAAATTAACTTTCATTCCTGAATACAAGTGAACTATTCAAGAAAACTATAAAAACGAACATTCTTGAATAAGGAATTTAATCTCTAAAACTCAACCCAGATCCCATAAAAGAAATTAATAAAACCTTAATTAATGTTAATAATTTATAAATTGTTTTATAATTGTTAATTTTTGAAGATAACATCATTATACAGGACATTAAAGTGAATACAACGTTTTGATGCATGGTAAGGAGAAATTCTTAAACCGAACATTCTTTCTTCGAGTTCTCACTCTATGACTTCGAGTTCAGTATGGGTTCTACATAAAACAAATTTATGAATCATAATATTACCCTTTATAGTATATAAATGTTCGATAATTGATTTTATTAAAAATTTAGTGCCTTCTAAAAGAACTATTCCTTCAAATAAACATCCCCCATTTCAGACTGGAATATTGTTTCACTCTTCACTCTTGGTTAATGGTTCTATGTTAATAATGGTATTCCCGATTTATTTTGGTGAAATTTTTTTTATTAAAATATGATTTATTATTTGAAAATAATTTCTTTCCATGATTTATTTAATGTTCATGTTTTAGAAAAAATCAACATGGCTTGCCTGATAATTTAAATATTATGATTTGACAGGTGCTTCCAGAATTATAAAGCGCAATATGAAAGTGTGAATGTGACGGGTATTCCTAGAATTATACATCACACCAATTCATTGGTAAAAGTGATTAATATTATGTGTAAAAGTGATATTATGTGTGAACATTATGCTTTTATTGTTCACAATTATATGTGGTAGTTGACCACTAAGACAAGATGTTTCATTTTAATGCATAGACACATTTCAAGTCTTTTATTAATGCTTCTTATCATGTTCATGATCCTTTTCCTATGTGGTGATTGTGATCAAAAATTGTTATATTTTTTATTTCTATCATTGAATTGGGATTTTAGATCACTTTTTTGATGTATATTATTATCTGACTATATGTACTATGGAGAGGTCAAGAGATAATAAGAATCTAGAGAAGAAAGAATTAAATATGATTGATGTTGTAAATTTTATGCTTGGTACTAGTTTTCCCATGATACTAAACCATTGGATACTCATGGGGTAATACTTTTTTGTTTATTATCTTTATAATGGTGTTATAGTAATGTAATAAATGGATGGGTCACTATACTACACACAAAACACCATAATAAAATGGAATACAACTTATTTTATGAATATTATTAATAAAATTTGAGAATAATAAAACTAATATTTATAAAATTTCAATCAATTAGGATTTCATAAAATATTCTTTTACAAATATGTAATGTTCCAAAAAAATTATTCTATAAAATAAGTTTTCCTTATACATTTTATTTAATATAAAATATAAATTTAAAAAATTTTGAATTAAATTTTTTTAAAATGAGTTCAATTTTTTTATTTATCATATCATAATTATCCTAAGATGGATTTTTTTTGAAATATTTTACATTAGCTGAATAGAGATAAATTTAGTTTTTAGAAAATTTTATGTTTCATTATTTTATCAAATTATTCATGTGAAAAAAACATTTATTAAACTATATAATTTAATAAATTTTATTTGAGAACAATTATATATTTTAAAAAATCATTTTGAATATAAAAAACCTATATTCAACATTTTATGACATAAGAAATGTCTAATTCTTATTTAGAGAATTTTTTAGTTTCATTTAATATAGAATTTAAATTGAATTTTTTTAAATTATTTGGAATTCACATAAGTCTTATTTATTTTATAATTAATCAATTTATATCATTAAATTTTATGAAATTCACAATTTTATTATATTCCCAAATTATAAAAATAAGACACACCATCTCTAAAAACCAATTTTAATGGGTTATGTGAAATAATATTTTTATTACCTATTATAACATTTATAAACATTATTTGATAAAATTATTTTGTGGTATAATATCATCATTTTACTATTATACATCATATTCAAATTCATTTTTAATTCATAAAATTTATTTTCCAAGTTAAATAAATTAAATAGAAATATTTTATATTAAAATGATAATATGATTTTTGAAAATATATAAAAAATAATTAAAATTAATTTAATTGTTAATCAATGTTAAATATGTTTCAGAAAACTAAATTCTTAATGTATATTTTTCTACAATTAAATTTCTTGAAAACATTAAATATGTTATTTTAAATGAAAATTTTATTGTAATTTGAATTTTCATTGGATGAAATTATTTCCAAATTTGGATTCATCATGTTGAATTTTTTTATATGCATCATATTATATTTTTATGGATAATATATGTAATATGGATAAATTTTAATCATTTATAATATTCCTTTAAATGGGTTATTTAATGTTTCCAGATTTTTAATAAATCTATTTGAATTATAGTCCATATATATTACATTTTTATGTTTTAAATTCATAACAACATTTCTAACAAGAATATAAATATATAATTCTGCTAAAACTTGTGGAATTTCATTCATTACCATTACTTAAAATTATTTTTCAAGGAATTTTCCCTCTTTGCACCTATTAAAATTGACCACATTCTCCCTCATGAAGTAACACCTCACGATTGAAATTACCATTAAGACATTCCCATTTCACATTATCTAAATCATTTATAAACTTTTATCAGCCTTAATATTCGAAAAATTTCCCCATGCTCCTCTCCCAGATGATACTTCAAGAGAATATCTGATTTCCCAACATATGTATTAGTTTACCTTTAAAATACTGTCATTATCTTTCTCACACACCAACATTCCACAAAATTCTAACCATATTTATAATATATAATTAGAATAAATAATATATAAAAATTTAATTATATTTTTTTGTATAACCATTATCTATTCCCAACCAATTTAATCATGAAAATTAAAACATTTCTCATGTTTTTTTGTGGACTACTCCCTACATGGACAATTTATTTCATTTTTGTCACCACGTATTCAACAATAGTTCTATAAAGGGTTTTAGTGAATAGAAAGTTTACATATATCATAATTTATTAGATTTTAATAATAAATGGTAATTTTATAAGTAATATTATCAATTAAGGATCATTGTAAAACAAGCCAACTAAAACAAACATACTAAGAGAAAAATTGATTTATTATAACTGAAAAAATATTTTTTATTAATCTTTTTCATATGAAAATTTCCAATTTTAATTAATATATTTTGAAAAATATAAATAATATTAGATTACATTTATAATAATGATATTAAAACAAAATTATTCATTTTATATCTATATGCACACATATATATTAGAATGTTTTTATTTTTTGTCAGTTTAACCATATACTAGAACAATCCAATGATTTTAAATCATGGATGAATATAAGAAGTTAATTACTAGTATATTAAATAAATAAATAATTTTTGTTGATTATAGAATTATAACATTTTTATTAAACACATTATTTAATAAAGCACCATTCGTTCATGAAGAATAAATAAAACATTATTGTTCTCAATTTTAAATTGACGGATAATGATTAAAACAATTTTAAAGATAATTTAAAACATCATAAAATATTATATACCATCCGTAAACGTATATTTAATAACTTATTATAATGATATTTTCTATAATGGTGAATAATAACAATATTATATTGATGTTATTTCAAAATGATCAAGATTACTCACACCTGATATTAAAAAGATAATATAACCACAAACATCCATGAATAGAATTGTTAAAAATGATGTTTATAAGTAGATATATATCTAAAAAATATTCATAAAAATGGGAATAAGATATTTATGTTTGTTAAATGAGATCTTAGAGTGTATAAGAATGAGTAGGGTAACCAAATATGTGTCTTATTGTACAATTTTGAAATCCATGGAACATAATTGACGTCATTCATCATAAAATTTTTTTATATGTTATACTAATATTAACCTTTTCCATTCATTCAAAAATATTACATATAATTATATGAATATTTAATAAATGACATTACGAGAAATGCCAAAGTCTACAATGTTTTTTAAATTAAAAAAATGGACACATAGAAAACATATTCAAAAGAGACTCCCATCATCTCCATTTATATTCTTCATAACTAGTAAAATTATTAGGCATACCCTACATGAAACTATTTTACATTTCTATGGGAAAGGAAAAAATTAGAAAGGGATGATTATCATCTTAGTAATGGTGAAAAATGGAGATGTCACTAATCACTTAAGCATAACATAATAATAATAATATGATAACATGAGATTAAAATATAAAAATCATACCCAACATATCTTAGAAAATATTATTAAATCAAAAAAATAATGTTGGGTAGCTTATATTATATGAATTATTAAGTAATAAAAGAACATGATCCATGAGAGTTTAAATATTCATAAGACATAAGTTTTTGGCGTACATGAAATCTTAGAAAATCATTTCTTTTGTCAAGGCATACTTATTAGACATTAATAGTCGATTGGTTTAACTATAAAATATATTATTTAGTCTCGTTTCACTCTTAATAATATCATATTGGATAGATTGCCTTACTAAACTGGGTTCAATCCCCATTCCACTCCTTAGTGTGTCATGATATATCATTCTTAACCTAATCCATTGAAGAGCTATATAATTTTCTACCACACATAAACTTTCCAAAATCCTTTAATATGTGTGCCAAAATATCATAAATCACTCATCATATATAATTATACTTGTAAAAGAAATGAGTTTCATAAACATTTAAATATTTCATCAATTAATAAAACATAGAAAAATATATTTCATAAATGCCTCATCATCATAACAAAAAAACCATCCAAAGAAAGAATAAGGATCGTATCCCTTAATCATATTCAATAAAATCATAATTAACCACAATAGATGTTATCATAAAAAATTGTTTTAAATGATTAAATAGAATTTTTCTTGATGAAAAAACCTTTTTTATTATGAAATAACTTCTTGAAAATATAACAATTTCCCAAATATTATTAAATACATTTAAATTTAAAATAGCCATGGAATCATTTAAATTAATATTCAATGAATTTATCAATCTTGATGGTGGGATATATTGTTCTTTCCAACTACGTAATAAAATATTCCTTTATGATTTTAGATTACAAGTTAAAAGTTCCTCCTTCGTAATGAAATAAAAATATTGCATTTAAATATTTTTTTAAAATAAAAATATGGGTCAATTTAATATTAAAAAACTATATTACAATAGTAAAAATAATCTTGAAAATATTTTTAGAAAACATAGACTTTGAAAATGAGTTATTTTAGACTGAATACAGGAATAAATTAGTTTTCCATAAAAATATTATTTTAGTCACCAAATAATTAAAGATGGTAAAATACAATGAAAAAATAAAATATTCAAAAATAAGAATATGGTAAGTAAATTCATGATATAAATCCAAGATAGATAATGAATGTTCATCATCTAAATCTTAATCATTAATAATATGGATAAACATTTTGATTGTCACTTAAATCTACTACCTTAATTTCAACTTTCATTAAATGTAATCTAAATTCATAAAAATAAATTTAAATATAATAAAATTATCTACTATTGAAAATCATTTAAAGTTAATATAATATATTATCCGTTAATTACATTTAAAATCCATTTTTATAATAATTCCTTATTAAAATAATCTTTTCCCAGTATTAATTGTTTCATTTTTCATCAGATATTTAGATCGGAAGTTATTGTCTTTATACATTATGGTTCCAAAAAATTTACAATATAAATCATGGTGTAAATATCACATATATTCATTATAATAATATATATAACAATCCATAAAATTTATATAAATATATATTATTTACACCATTTGTGTAGACAATATGTCCTCCATTTGCATGAATGTTGTTTTAAGATTTTCACGGATGGAAGAATATAAGGTTAAATAATAAAAAACAAAATCCAGAATCATTATTATATAATTTTAATCATATAATTTTATTAAATATATACTTACTTCCATTTATGAAAAGCTGAAATGAAAAACGAGTCACATCTCTTTGTGGTAGTGGTAGTCTATGCGTACGCATGCACAATGTTATCATTTTCCAATGAATTGGAAGGTAGGATCTAGATATGATATTACTATTTTTTTAGAATTATTGTTTGTCATTAGTTATTTAAAAACAATACCCCCAATATATTATACATTAATTAAATATTTTTATGGAAAATTAATTACATCACTTGGTGGAGGTGGTGGTGCACGTATACAAAAAAGTGATACATTGACTACCAAATTCAATGAATAGAGGTTGGATATTAGTCATTACATTGTAGTAATAACATTAAATTATATTTATGATATAGGATATATTATTTTATTATTAATATCATTTATAAATCGGACTTAGAAATGAAATAAATTTAAATAGGTTGGGTTGTATGATTATATATTCTTCAGTATACCTCTTTTAGATCCTTTTATAACTAAAATTGGAATGGTATTTTAAGAAGAAAAGAAAATTAACATCATGGATAGAGAATTATAGAATATAATGTTTTTTGAGTTTTTCATAGATATATGTAACAATGTGATGAAAAAATTGAATGTAGAGGTTTCCATTTATAAGTGAGTGACAGTACACACATGTAATTTCATAAAACATTAAAATATAATAATATTATACTCAAGAAAAATGATTCCAAATGGATATATTATAAATGTATGGACAGTTTGATGTTGAAATATGGATATTAAATAAGATTTAATAATGGTTAATTTTAATTATTATCCTAATATTTTAGTTTATCCCTCGGTGAACCCATTATAACCTTAATCCTGGTGACTAGTTTTATTGTATTTCTTATTCCCTATAACCAAAAAATAATGTTTAATCATTAATAAAATTAGACATGATGATTTCATATAATAATTTAATTTTATCATATAAATTCCCTATAAATGTAAAATATAGTTATATTGTTTTTTCAGAAATAATGAAAATAATTTCTATCAAAAAATGTATTTTGGAAAATTATAAAGACTTTATATAAAATCAAGTACTTATTTATTGATTATTTATTTAAATAAACCTTTAATACTATTATTAAAATATTATTTATTGGTATTTATTCATCTAATGTAACTTCTAGGTTGTTATGGAATTCCATATTATAGATAATTTAGTCAATATATTGAGTGTATCGTAAGATATCACAAAAATTTAAATTATTTGAAGATAAATATATCTTAAAATCATGAGATGTAAATTTATATATAAATTAAAATGATTGTTTCCCTTAAAATTCTCTCACATTGAATGAAAAAAATTAATGATATATCGATTTCTTCTCATCATCGAGATCCCATGTGGTTTCTTTAAATTTATGACTCAGCCAGAAAATTTTGACAATTTGTGTATTATTATTATATAAACAATTATCACTATGATCCTTGATTTCAACAATGTGTTCTTTATATAATTGTTCATTCTCCATGGGTATGACCTATATTTTATGTACTTGTGAAATATCAAGTATGTAATTCCTTGGGAGAGAACTATAGGGAAGATTATTATCTTTATAGATATTTGGTTAAAGTACCAAGTGATAAACTGCTCTCTCTACATGATCAATAATCATGAGGGGTTTAATATTCCAAGGCATCAACTTTCACTTCTTTCAAAACCATATATCCTTCTTCAATATATAAATTAATAAGAATAAATTCATTCTAACATCAAATTCAAAATTTCAATGATGACGTCTAGAATAAAATTTCTATCGACTATGAGGATCCATGATGTGTAGTTGAATGTGTATGACACTATCATCCATTTAATCATATATCTCTGGTACCAATAAAATTAATTCTCTAAAAAAATCCTAGAACATTGTATTCATACCCATCCTTCCTTATTGGGATATAAAAAAATCCATCTAAATACCCATGTGATATCTATTATTATAAGATAATTTGATAAGAGAAAGGTGTTGATCCCGTTCTCTTATGAAATTTACTGAAACAGATCTCAGTAAATCATCTATGGTTTTAATGTTTTATTTACACTAATCATGTTTCTATGGATGATATGAAATATTAAAATCTAGTATGTATGGGACCTATATACTATTCCAAAACCTTATCATTCCATCAAAATCAAGGATAAACTCATGGAAATTTATGTGTTTCATTCGAAACTATATATCTTCCTTTTGTGCCTTATTAATCTTCACTTGGATAGATAGCTTAACATGGCTTTGGTAATGATTTGTTTTCACCCCTTCCTTAATTATTTCAAATCCAAAATTTGAAAATCCATTTATATTGGATAATTGTTTCTCTATTATAGATAAAATAGAATAATCCTTTCATCTTCATGAATCATCCACGTTGTTATCTTTCCATATATGTAATGTATTGTGTCTCCATTGCATTTAACCAACTATAAACATCTTCTATAACACATAGGCATCTATTTCTGAGTGAATATAAATTGTAAAATTTTATTATTATTTTACACATCACCCTATTATATATTATTATAATTCATCTATATCATTTACAAAAATTACATTAGCTTACTCACAATCATGAGTTATGTAATTTTCCCATGAATTTTCAATTTTAATGTTGTATAACCTATCTTCATATCATCATTCATGAGGATGCATCCAATTACCTTAATAAATGTATCACTAATGATAAGAAAACCCTAATCCATTTTATTCTAGTGTATGAATTGGTGCAATGAAAAACATTCTCTTGTGTTCCTTAAAATTCTCCTCACATTTATATGTCTAAAAGAAATTTATACCATTTATAGTAAACAAGTTGATTGGATTAGATAGTCATGATAAATTTTCCCCAAAACATCAAAAAATGTATATACAAATAAAAAAATATGGATCTATATAAAAAATGGTTGTTCTGGGACATTTTCAATAATTTACATCTTTGATGGATCCAACAATATACCCTCACATGAGATTATATAACACAATAATTATACTTTTTATAGCCAAAAATAAAACTTGCTAAATATTTTATACCTATTATCCTTCTGTAATTTCATAAGTACAGTCCCCATGTGATATTTATGAACACTTCTATCATGGAATATATAATAATATCATTTATATGTATTACCAAAATGTTATTAAGGTAATTTATAGAAATTTTATTCATTAAATCCAATAAGATATATGGTGTATTAGTAAGACCAACTGACATCACAAAAAATTCATAGCGTCCAAAAATCAAATCATGTTTTTAATTGAGTCTTTAGTTTGTTTTTATCATCAACTGATAGTATCTATATCAATGATAAATCATAGAAAATTATTGATCTTCTCATAATTTGTTTAATAGATCGTCAATACGGGAAAATAAGATACAAATTTTTTATTATGATTTCATTAATTTTATGAAAATCAATGTGAATTAAAATTGATCAATATTTCATCCTAAAAATGAACATGTGTTCCTAATTATGACACACATGAATGATTGAATCCCTTATTTTGATTCTCCTAAAATTAGTTCTTCAATTCATGCTACACAATTGAGGCTATTCCATAAAGAGTATTTGAAATTGGTGTAGCACTGTTTATGATTTATATTGTAAACTAAAATTCATAATTAAGATTTATATTAGGAAACTATTATATAATAACATAAAAAAACTACTATATGATTGAATATATATTTTTTGTTTTCCCACCCCCACCAAAATAACTAAAGATTAACTCCCACTTTTCAATTTGAATCAAGACCCATATATGGGATGCAACTTCTATTGGATGTTTATATTTATATTTTTACTCATAGATGAGAATATGATGGTTCAGAATTTAAAATTTGACTTATCTTCCTCACAATTTAATATTGTCTATATTTAAATAAATACAGTCTATGTCTATAAAAATATCAAATTAAACCAGATGTAGAATAATTTGTCTGTCTATAAAGACATTCCCCAAAACATGAATCATAGAAGAATAAAAAACATTAGATGATTTCATCATATCATTATGATTATTCACTAAAAATTCAATATATAATGAATATCATTTTTCTATGAATCCCATTTAATATTAATTATAAATAACAAAGTGGTTATGTCCCATATCAAATAAGACATTACAAGTTCTAGAGTGGATAGTAAGTGTAGCTTTCACCAAATTATTATCATACCCCAACCCAGTAATAGTGATTGGAAGGTATTTTCCTTGGACACTGGTACTAATAGGATGATGAAAACAATTATTATCATTAACCATAATATTTTATAACTATTTTGAATAATTGCAATAATTATTTAATTTGAAACACTAGAGTGCGGGTGGTTCATTTTCTGGTTTGTCTTCTCCATCATTAGATAACGTCATTTACCCAACACATTAAACATTGATTTCTCTATGAACATCCATTTCATAGACAAAATATTTACCATTATCATTAATACCCATTCCTCTATCTTTCCTTCCACACATTGAGCATAAATGAAATCTCATCTTCTTGTATCCATGGTTTTTATTATTTTCCTTGAATTCAATATTTATGTTCTTATCAATTCCATGAGATTAATAAGTAAAAACAATCTCTATAACTACAAAGAGATAACATGAAATTATTTTTCTATTTTATTGATTCCACTTATGTATTAAACAATTTAGAGACTTTTATTAAACCATGGATGAATCAATTAAGCATAATTTTATGTTAAATGATAATACAATATGTGTACCTCATCACTCTTGTAAAATTTATATTATATGAAATAACAGATTAATCATGCTACTATTTAATATAATGTAATTCATTATCTATTTACATATAAAAATAAAAGTGAGGTACTTATTATAAAATAAACTCATAAACTCATCCCACTATATGATGTCAATTTCATTATGTTTCCTCATTCTCTTGATAAGATCACATAATTAATATGTGTCTTCATTTTTATGATAAATAACTAATAGAAATTATCACTTTCTAAATACTAGATAATGTAAAATATTTATTAGTGGTACTAATAATTTTCTCTGTAATAAGTTGTTTAGAAGACCCACTAAAATAAGATGGATGTTTCCTAATGAAGGACTCAATAGAATGTTTTTCTATCCTTTTCATAATTACAAGCCTAGTATGATTCATAGATTGAAAATTATTTTTAATAAAGGAAAAAATACTTTCTAATCCAAACCCCATTATATTTTGTTTTTTATTTTGATAATAATTCAATTTTTTAATCACATTCAGCATTATCATAGTTTCTTGAAGTTCAATCTATTGGCTAAAAAATGAATATTTTGAGAAACAATAATCATAGTGTAAAACCACATAATACTTTAAAATTATTTATAGTATATCAAAATAATAATATTTTATTTTCAATAATAACACCTTAGGTTTATCCTTTGTTATTCGTTGTCCTCATTTATTCAAATCCATCCCAACAGTTCATTCGGAAAATGTGAGTAAACAAAAATATATCCCCTAATAGTATAAAATTAGGTTCATAGTAAGGGAATAAATATCATGCATAATAATTATGGTAGATATATATTCAACTAACTCCTTTTCGGGTTAATACAATAAGATACATATATTCAAATCAACACCACCTATAGTATCTATATAGGGGTGGATTTCTAGGAAAACGATATAATCTATTCATTACAAAACAAATTAATATGTTATCCTGTAAATAGAAATATCCCCAGGGCTTTGAAAAAAATTCTCTATTGCAAAACACTAAATATTTACTAAATATTTATATAATACATAATATAGATACTCATGATTTTTATAAATAAATATTATGTATTAGTAGAAGAATATTTAATACATTATATTATGATCAATGCCAAAATCTTATGGGTTCCGTGAATTTGAAAACATTGACAAATGTAAACAATTTAATATGATATAGACATATCCTTCCACAAATATTTACATAATAAAACTTTTATTAAATATCTTAAATAACCCCTTTTTTACGATCTCGGGGAAGGAAATAAAATAAATAGGGAACTTATATGCTAAATAATCATAAAAGAGAGATATCAATATTCACTTCATAAAAACATGAAAATATGGGAAATATTACATGAAATTATAATTTTAAAACCATACCCAAAATATAAAAATTCATAATATTCAATCATGCCATAAATCATGGTAGTTCATATGACATGAATCATAAACCAATAAAAAAATGTAATCTTTGAGATCCTTACATTAGAAAAAAATAAATTTTTGTTGTATAAATATTCATATATAATAAATTAATTTTCAAGAATCGCTGCTAATACTATCATATTGGATTAGTTTCTCTACCCAAGCCATCATATCCCTAATCATGGTACACTCCAAATATTATCAATGTAGACAGTGTCCATAACATAAATGTGTTCACTCCCCAATACAATCCTTATTACCTCATGAGATATACAACTTCACACAGTGTATTGGATAAATATATATATTTCAAAGGATCCCTATTTTATAATAATAATAAATTCATATTTCTTCCAAAAATCATAAATCATTCATCATATATCATAACTCATAGATAATTAACAGTTTTCATAAATGTTTCAGTAATCCAGCATATCATAACTCATGTAAAATAAATAGTTTTCAAAAAAATCTCATTATAATAATTATAAAATATATAGATAAAGAATAATGATGTTATAATTGGGTAATATTCCAATGAAATCATAAGTGACATCATGGGATGTTTCACAAATCAGTTTTCAAAATTATCACATAGAATCTCTCTTGAAGAAAATACCTTTTTTAATTTGAAATATTCTAGTAAAAATATAACATTTCATAATTATTAAATGTTTTTTAAAATAACCCTGGAAACATATAAAATAATTTGAAAAAATTAATCAATCATCATGATGGGATATTTTTTCATGTCATTTATATAAAAATAAATATTCCTTTCACAATTTTGGTAAAAATTCGGAAGTACATCATTTTTTAAGTGACAATAAAATTCCATTTAAAACATTTTATAAAAATTAAAAAAAAATTAAAAATTATTTTAAACAATCATACATTGAGGCTAAAAATATTTTTGATAATAGATTTAGATAAACTTTATATAGAATAAAATGGATTTTCAGCCAAATAGAGAAATGAAGTCGACGTTTCATTAAAATGCTCTTTCGATCTCTTAGGTACTTAGAGAGAGGAAAATGAAACAAAAAATTTAGTATAATGAATTACACATATGAGAATAAAAATATTGTATTTATTGAGAGTTTGATCAAGAAATTTCACCACTATAATCTTAATAATAAATAATACTCATAAAAATGATATTGTAACATAAATCTATTTCGCCAAGTTCGACTTGCATCGAATGTGATATAAACTCTTATATAATAATTTTATATTTAATATTATTTTATACCAGAATATTTTAAATAATTATATTATAAAATATAATATAATTATACTATTTAATCACCCATTTATTAATAATTCCTTAATAAAAAGTTCATTTTCAGGTGATAACTATTTTTTTTTCATTACAGTTTCAATTTGTAAATTCTCGTTCTTCTAAATTGATCATGATTCCATATTCTGCAAAAAAATTAATTTTTTTATAAATTTAGTATATGTTCATTATAAAAATATCTATATTAATTCATTATATATATATATATAATTATTTAAATCATTTGAGGAGATTGGATGTTGTATGTATGCATGAATAGTGTTTTCAGTTTTTAGTTGATGTAATGATGAAAATGAAAATAATAACTAAAATTTATTTAATAATTATTATTTTAAATATTTCATATATATCAATTAAATATATCATTATTATCATCCATGTAAATTCTAAATGAAAAACGAAACACATCACTTCGTAGAGGTGATAGTTCACATGTACGGTCGAGCAATGTTATCATTATCAAATGGACTAGAAGGTAAGAACGTACATTTGATATTATTAATAATAAATCATAATTATTTCATAAATATAATACCTAAACCTCAAATAAATCATATTATTATTATACTAATGGTGTTAATTGAAAACTAATTATATCCATACATGGATACAACAATCCATATATATGCATGAGTGATACATTCTCTTCCCATTTGATATAATATATGAAAGATATTAGTGGTTCAATAATAATAATTACATAGGTGTATATTTTGGATACTAAAATTATTATATTATTAATAATATACTAATTTTAAATAAGTTATAAGAATAAATATATTTATAGATTTTAGGTGGGACGATTACCCCTTCTTCAAGATCACTTTATTAGATCCTTTATTAACGACCCTTAGAATATTCTTTAAAATGTCCAGAACCTCTACATCATGGACAATGGGTTTTATAGATTAATTTATTAGGATTGGGTTGATCTAGATGGATAATGGTGTTGTAAAGAAGATAAATGATGTGTGCCTTTTATAAGTGGGGGAGAGAACTCACATGGAATTTCATAAAATATTATAATATAATAAAGTCATAGTCAAGAAATATTCTTCCAAATGGCCACATTCTCTATGGTGGGATATGATGAGAAAAAAATATGTCTAATAAAAATAATTTTGAAATGTTTAATTAAAAAACATACCATTATCTCTTGTTTAACCCCTGGTAAACATTTTTTAACCTTGATAATGATGGAAGAGTTTTACTATTTATACTATTCATTGTGGAAAAAATTGAAAGTTCCCCCATTAACAAAGTTTTCAATGATGACTCCAAATTTGAATATAGTTTTATATACTAAATTTTCAATAAGTGGAAAAAATCTTGTCTTTTATTTGTTCACAAAAATCAATAAAAATAATTTTTCAGGAAAAGTGTATTTATTAATCAAATAATCACATTACATTAAATTTAGTAAATATTTATCAATATATTTTATTTATATAAAATATTTAAACATAATATTGAAAAATTGTTTATTCATATTCATTTAATCAATTTGGTGATGAGGTTGGAATGATATAATTTATTATGGTTTATTTAGACTCTGATTTGTGCATATCAACAACTGTCGAACAAATTAAATTTATTTCAATATAAATATATAATAAAATCCTTGATTTTAATAGTTTTTACTTCAGAAAATCATTCCCATGTGATTATATCTCCAAATTAATGATATTTTAATGTTAATTTTATGATCTTACTCTAAATATCTTTTTATTATTACTTTACCAATTCTCTAAGAGTTTCATCAACTCAATTTATAAACCATTATGACGTAGTTTTTCTTATTTGAGTATAATTTTCATGATTTATTTGTTCTGGCCAATTAAAAATTTTATATGCTACTATATTATTCCCCTTAGTGAATTACGTCTTTTAATTAATAACATCTTCTTTGAAAAAAAAATGATTCAAAAATAAAATGGTAATGTTTGTAAGAATAACTCACATTATTTCCCAATAATATTTTCATTCATTTAAATATTTTTTATCCTAAAAATTTTCACATCTTTGGTTTGTATATCTAATGTTAATTATCATTTTTAATTTCAATAAATATTCTTACTCAATTTAAAATAAAAAATTTAAGTACTTTTTTACAATGTTTGTTTTTAAATTATTGTATATAAAAATAACTAAAAAAACTTCCATTAATTCAAAATCCAGTGTTTAATCATCCAATACACATTTAATGGGTAACATTTATGTACATTCCTGGATATATTATTGGATTTTTATCTTCTATAGTAATTTAATTCAAATATCTCACTTCAACGTTTACAAAATAATTTTGAATGGGACCTGTAACTTAGTGTTATTAGGATAATAATAAAAAATATTAAAGAATATTTCTATATTTTTCATCAGTGATGAGATATATTTATTCCAAATTATTAATTTTATATGAAACGTTATTTCTATATTTTTAAGGTCATTAAAATAAATTATTTTTCCCTAGTTTTGAAAATTATCTTACAAAATATATTCAGATAATCAAGGAAATTTATCATTTTCAAAGTGGTATTTCTAAAAAACCTAAAAAATATTTTTATCTAATTATTTCTCCTTTTATAAATATAATTCTAGATTTATGGATATTATTTAAATTTTACCTTTCCCCATATTTAACTAGATAGAATATATTACTTTTTCAATCATTGATTTGATCCATCACTGCATTTATCATTTTTTACACTCCATCATAAATAGGTATAGCTTTTCTCCCAATTAATTTCATTTCAGAAAAACCACTTTTTCATTTCTCTGAGTGAAGATAATTCCCATAGATGTTATATATTGATTGATTTTTGAAATACTAACTTAATGATATAATAGTTTTCTATGTATTTTAAATATTATATGAACTATCATATGGATTGAATAAAATATCCCATGACTCATACTGAATATATTTGGATACCCATTTATAGTCCAATAGTATATCATGTTTTAATAATTGATGTAATTATTAATGGTCTCTTTATATTGTTCCGTTTGAAATGGTTATTTAATCCATTTTAATTTCATTAAAACTTTTTCATATGATTGATATTCTATTCCATATATATGTATGAATGATGATGGGTGGGGTCTTACATATCCCTAAAATAAATTTGTTTATATTGATATAACATGATATATTTATGAATTGACTTATTATTTTTTCCACATAGGTGTTGAAAAAATGATTTTATCATATTTTCAAGTGTATACATAATGTGTTTTTTCTAATCGGTTTGGTCCTATTGATTTTGTTCATAAAAGTTTTCCTAAGAATATGTTTTTTATATATTGATTTGTGTTTTAAATGATATGGCCTACTTATATAGTTATTTATATTCAAATGTCAACCTCTCCTGATATATTGGGGTTGCAATATGTTTTCACACTGATTTGATTCATGTTTTATAAGATTCAATCCATAATTTATAACTCATGGAAATTAATCAACCATTTTTTTGTATGATTTCCTTATATAAGTTTATTATATATATATATATATATTTAATATATTCATATAAGATCATTGAAAAGTTTTTTACCCTTAATGACAGTTTATGATCATCCATTTCTATTTATTTATCTCCAGGTTATGAAAGAATATAATATGTGTACTGTGTCTAAAAGAAAACAATATATCTAGAATTTGGATATGATAAAAAAAATTATAGATAAGATGTTAGTTATATAGTTGGAAAAATAGACAAATATTAAATATTTTTTCATAGATGATTTTTTTCTAAACTCTTTAAAACTATATTCCAAAAATATCATGTGACTTTTTTTTAATGAAATATTTTATTTAAGTCATGTAATTAGATGTCATGTCAATTGGATATTATAGACAATATCAAATTATTATCTAGATAATTTATTGGTTAGTATGTTAATAAAGGATTGTGTAAGGGAAGATTAGCTAATATTGGTCTAAATTCATATGATGTAGGTAAACATATAGGTTAAGTTTTCTAATATTATATATTTTAAGGATTATTATGATAAAATATCAGTTAAAACCTTATGCATAAGTCGACGTATAAGATAAAATAGAAATCGTTTGGCATGATTGGAGTTTGTAGTTTTCCTAGAAATTAAATCCATTCCCATAAAATTGAAGTGGATATAGGATATAGTATAGTTTATACCATTTTATAATAACCAGGAAAATGGAGGATTATGTTTTTAATTAGAAAAAACCAAGGACCATGAAAAATTATTTTAACAACACCCATGATTTGACACTCTGATGGATATGGTTTGTTTAATGACATTATATTTATTGTCCATGACGATGGATGTTTTTTGTTAATGAACTTGGATACGAATTATGGGATAAACGGATATAAATAAACAATGATTTATACAGACATAATTTATATTGAATAGAAAGATAATATTATGGTTTTCAAGAGTAATAAAATTTGAGTATGCATTTTTCAAATTAACATTTATGATAATTCACTTATAATGTTTATTATTAATCATTCATGTTATCCTATTTCAGTTTCAGTAATGGATAAACCCAAAGGAACAAAGTAAGAAAATGGATTTCATGTATAATATGTAGATTTTAACAATAGTAAACCTTACCATATAATATATGAAGTAAACCCATTAGTGATTATACCAATGTACTATTAGGAATAATGATTAAAAAATAAATCATAGTTGATATCTAAAATAATTAGAGAAGTTTGAAATCTCATGAAAATTATGTTTATGAAGAGGATGACTTATAGAATGTTCCAATTTATAAATATAAAAAATGTGGGAATGAGAAATAAGAAAATATCTTAATGGAACATTGAGAAATGTTGTATGTGGTAATAGAAGAAATATAAAAAATAGTAATTGGGTAAAAGTAAATTGGTTTGTGGACATGGTGAAAGGAAAAAATATTTCACCCCAATATACAACTAACAGTTCAGTGTCTTCAATGTGGACTACATTTTCATTATCTAAGGCAATACCATATCCCAATAGATAACAAGAATGACACGTATTTTTAAATTATTATAATAAGGTAATAATGTAAGCATTATAAAGCCACAACTAATGATTTATGTTCTGAAAATGATGTGGAGTGAAGGACACCAATCACAAAATTAAGAACCGTGATTGTTATAATTGTATATTTTTTAACCAACCCCATTATACCAAGTGTTTTTTTATTAATATAATATCTTCACACAGAGGATTATATTTTAATTTATTATGAAAAACGTTTATTGTTATTATTATTGACCCATAATAATATAAATATTATCAAATATATATATATATATGCACATCCAAAAAACATGTTATACTTCTTCTAGTCAAATTTTACTAATATTTTTCATGGATTGGATCTCCTAGAAATGATAATTTATAGGATTGTAAAATAAAATATAAAAATCTCCCCATGATCACCTATTAATATAATGTAGAATATAAAATCCCTATGATAAATTACACATATTAAATAAAGGATTTTCTTTCATAAAAGGATTGATAATAACAAAACATCAGTTATTTACCAATTATAAGGGAATAAATTAGTTAACTAGTAATACGTATGATAGTGAGGATAAAAATCATTGGAAATTAAATATTGACCCATAGAAACCGTTAAATTTTTATGCAGAAAATAATATTAATTATAAGGAACCAAAATATTTACTGGTAGAGAATGTAATAAAATGATATTTCACTTTGTATTTTCTTTAAATAAATATTTTTTTGTTAGGTTTCATCTGAAAAAACTAATCTTAATTGTCTAGAGACATATTAGATGAATATTACTAAGAATATTTATTAATAATAACACCTTTCTCAAATAAATATATTTTAAAAAATTTTATATTTATTCAAAAAAGGTTTATGATCTCCTAAATCAATAAATGGTAATTTTAATCAAAATAATTTTTCATTATATATTTGATTTCCTTCTAAAATTAATATTTTGTATTTTATAATTTTAATTTTTTTAAAATTAAATTTTTTTATTTAATTTTATCAAAATTATCCTATGATGATGTTTTTTGGATTTTTCTCAAATAGAATTGATATTTAAATGAATTATGAAAAATGTAGTCTATATCAAAAGGGTAAATTTTATGAATTTTTGAATATATGATCATAAACTATATTTATCAAAAGATACTATAGAAACCTAGAGTTTGAGCCTAATTTATTACCTTATTATAAGATACAAGGAATCATATCATTATATACTAATAGTTTTTGTATTCTTGTAAGACAATATACATACATGAGCCATACATTACATATTAAAACATATTTTATAACATATTTTTTAGAGAATACAATTATTTATTTTGAGAATATTTTTTCATATCAATAATAGTTCACTTCCTGGATTATTCATAACGGAATCAAAATATGGGTGGTCTAAAATTTTTAGTAATGGTTAAGAATATCAGATGCTATCATGAATCAATAAGCATACTTAATATGTAAAAATAAATAACTAAACATATATTACATTTAAATAAATTGGTCATTCATAATAAACATGTAAAGGGTAAAAAATAAGCATAGAATCCATGTAAATAAATTTATAATTCATAATCAGAATAGAAATTCTAGTAACATGAAACAAATTGCATTGAAATAATAAACTAAAAATGAACAGAATCTGGAGATAATATCATAATGGAAAAATTAGGGATAATAAAAAATAATCTCTTAATGATGGAATTGCATAATTATTGGAAATCATGCCTAAAACACATGGTACCTCTACCGTTAAGTCCATTAATGATATAATTTAATCTATATGTAACACACCATTTAAAGTATGCTTAACTGATTGTCTCATCAGATGTACTGATGTATTGAGGGGATATATAATATTGGTACAGACCCATCATTGGTGGTTTAATTTTTTAGTCACATATGAAATTGTATATTTAATTAATAAAATGTTTTCTTTCCCAATAAATATTCATATTGATTAAAGAATGTGGATTTAATAATTTTTCCCTTTATAAGAAATGTCATTAAATGTTGACCACCATTTGATTAAATGATATATGGTTAAATAAATAAAAATTTACATGACAAATAATATGGATATTTAGGGGTAATATATTGTCTAATGATCATAAATGAGTGAATATTTCTTGTTTTGGTTATTGAAAACAAAAATTAATCAACAATGTGAATCAAAATACATCACATTGTAAAAATTACCATAAAAATCATAAGAAGAATAAAAATGATTTCAATTAAACATATAAATATTTTATAATAATTATAATAAGATTTTTTCTCATTGAGGAATAGAAATATCATAAATTTTTTTAAAAAACATTCTTGAGGAAAATATCATTTTAATTATTAATATCGAGTGGAAAATAGTTTTCCTTGAAAATTTCATTTAAAATCATTTTATTTTTATAAATATTTATAATCATTTAAAGGAAGATTCAATTAAATGATTGTCTTGAAGTTGGGTAATTATGAATATGATGTAAAAGTGAAAAAACACTCATTTTTCACTATTAAAAGTTTAATAATGTGTATTCTTCTGAAAATAAAAACAACGACTATTTCATATTTCCAGTTAAATCTAAATAGGGATTATTTTAAGAATAAAAACATTATCATTTCAAAAAAAATTAAACTGGAAAAATGTTTGAAATTTCTTTTAATATTTCATTTTTAAAATTTTAAATACATTTTCAAAATCATTTTTACACAATATTATATAATAAAAAATATTTTTATGATCGAAGAGAAGAAAAATGTCATATTTTCATAATAATTTTTTCATAATTAATTTATCTACAAAGGAGTAAGAAATAGTAAAATTACATGAAAATATCATAAAAATAGTGGATAAGAAACTGAAATGGGTTTTTTATTAAATTTTCAAATACATTCCTTCAACATAAATTCACGAGTCAGAAATCTTAGTTTGAATGGGATTATGAATTAAACCATTACAATGATCATAACGTTTAAATGAGAATTAATAAATGAATCAATTATGTGTTTAAAGTATAAATATACATCAAAAAGTGAAAATACTACATATGTTAATCCATATTATTTATACACATAATCACTAAATGACATAGTCAATTGATTTGAATATTAACTCAATGAAAATAAATTGAGTCATGAAATTCATTACCTCACACATACTTTTTATTGAACATTATTTATACTCCATTTAATTGGTTTAAATGATTATTTTATATTATAAAAGAACCATATTAATATTTAAACTATCATATTTTATCCTTTTACAATATCTTAACACCCATCCATAAATAATATATCATTATTTTTGGTATTTTCGGTGTGAATATCCTCAATTACTCATGTGTATTTCACCAAGAAAGATCTAGATATTTTGTATATTATATTACTTTATCATCGCTAGAATAATATTTATGAAATATTTATAATATATTTAAATAATATTTTCATTTAAAATCAACAATTAAATATTTTTAATAAAAATTAATCATGTTTCGTTCCTAAAGATGATAGGTTGAATGTACGCATGAGTAACACTTCCATTTTTCAATGACCACTATGGAAAGGGGGAAAATATATTATATTTAAATAATGATAAAAATTTAATATATAATATTTCATTTACATATATTATTCATAAATGTGTTGTGGTAAGGAAAAGAGAGTGGCATCACTTCGTGAAGGCGGTATTCCGCACGTACATGAAAGATGTTACAATATTTATTTGAGTGATAAATAAGAATGAAAATAATATATATTATTATTTTAGATTGATAAATATTTAAAAAAATCATTATTATTTCATTAAAATCATGTATAATAATAAATTTTAATGTTATTACATTCCATGTAATGTGTTCGCTAAATACGATTTACATCATTTTGGGAGGGGGCAGTCCATCACACATGTGTCCAACCTTATCATGTCCCATACAAATGAGATAATAAAATGATAAAAATGATTCAATGACTCTAGATATATAACTATGTTATAAATATCCTATATATATTATTTATATTTGTCATCATACATAATAGTAAAAGGAAGTAATGGAAGAACGAATCAAATCAGTTAGTGAGGCAGTAAATTCCCATACCCCCGAATGATAATTTCAGAACCCAGTTGATGGATATTGACATGGTTTTATGTTATTATATTTCTATTAAAACATCAGAGTAAATTTTTGATATTAAGTATACGAAATTATAATAGATTAATAATAATTTATGAAGGTGGATAATGAAATAAAATAAATATTCTCATTGAAAACCATTACATCGTCTTCGAGTATCCACCTTAGGTTTACACTAAATCCTTACAAGGCTGGATATATGCTCAAAATAGTACTTATAGGATGAGAGGATGATGGTTTTTATGTGATTTTTGTATTTATAGGCCATCCAAAGTGGGTTTAATGGGTGACTATGGGAGGGGTGGGGTGAAATTTTATAAATGGGGGGGGAGGACGCACAAGATATTTTTAAAATTAATTGATTAATCACACATTTTTCATATATTAAAGGGGCACAAAATGGGAAATTATAAAAACATAGAGGATTCATGGTCTAAATATTCCTATAAAAAAGTTGTTGGACCTGTTTATAGGTTTTTTGTACCCTGATCATTTTATTTTAATCCCACATTCAACTAATTTTTACATAATGTGTGGTAATTAATTATTTCATTCAGTACTCATTTCAAAAAAAATTAAGATAAAGATATTAGTCATAATAAAATATTAACATTATAAATTTGAATCCATCTTTCAAAATTCAATTCACATAACGGAAAAAAAATTCTCTTATTTTAATCTCACATATGTAACAGGAAAGTCGATTTTTAATAGAAAATGCATAAAATTTAACATTATTTTTATAAATAAATATAATATTAATTTATTAAAATGAACAATATTTAATAAATTGATATAAAATTAAACTAATGTAACTTTAAAAATAATTAAGAATATAATTTTTCATTATGAATTATTTACAAAATGATCATTTTTGTAAATGTTCTTGTATTTTTCACTATGCATCAAAAAATAATTATTTTCACAAAAATAAAAAAAATAACTCTTAAATAATTTTGTTTAAAAAAATAATCATATATAAGCATTTGAAGTTATTTTTCTATTATACGTATAAAGAGGGATTAAACATTATTTTAGAAAAGATCATTTTTCATATAACATTTATATTTTATCTAAATGATTCTTATTTCATTACTAGAAAATAGATAAAATTATTTGTATAGTTTTTTCTCTAAAATCCAAAACCATTAATTTATTATCTTGGTTATAAATTCTATGTTAAATAATAAAATTTTAATAACAATTCATTTTTCATTTAAACCTAGAGTTTTGTGCAACTCAAGCTAGAAACAACATTTCATTTAAAACTTGCAAAACATAATGTTGGATCTAACATAAGACAAACATAGTGTTTTATTTAATTCATAATATTTAATAGATTAAATTTATTTAAAAATAAACATATCTTAATGTATGAGGGTGTCGTATTTTATTCTAATCATGGTGTTGTGTGTCACATACGATAAAATGTTATCATTTTAAAATATACTGGTTTTACACAAGAAGTTTATAATTCATTTAAAATGATTAAATATTTATTTTACGAATAAATAAATATATTTTGAAATATATTTTTAAACTCATAAAACATATATTTAATATTTCAGAGTATATGTATCATTTCAATATAATTTAAAATATGTATTCATATTTTTATTTAAGAAAACAATTTAACAATAATATTCAGTTTTGTGTTTACATTGAAGCCATATAGGTTTTATTTTTTAATTATAAAAAAATTTATATAATGAAATTCAAAGACATTAATAAATTGAAACGAAAAATAAATTATAATCTTAAAAACCACTTTTCTAAAATGGGTTTTAGGGGTTTGGATCCAAAATATTAAAATTGAAGTTTATAAACACTGGAAATTTTTTTTTAAAATATTTTTTATATTTTTTACCAAAATTTTCAAATTATTTAGTATGTTAAAATCCATTTTTATGAATAAATTTATGTTACAATGGTAAATTATAGTTACAGTAATAGAATTAAAAATTTTCAAAGAATGATACTTTTATAAATATTGTGTTTTTTAATTTAAATATAAATATTTTAAATTAATACAATTATATGATTTATAAACAAATATTAAAATTAATTTAAAATGATTTAAATTTAAATCAATATTTAATATGATTAAAAACATTTTATAATTATAAATACTTTTTCAAGAAAAAGTTTTCTAAACATTTATTATTTAACATAAAATTTAATTTTATCATAATTAAAATTTTATTTTAATTAAATATTGTAATAAATTGAAATCGATAGTTTTATATTTGGTAATGATGTTATTCTAATATTTTTAGTGATAAAAAATAATTTTGGATAAATTTAAATCAATGTTATTAACTATTAAAATGGGTAATCTAATGTGGGAAAATTTTACAAAATATATTTTATACCATCACCTTAGAGAATTAATTTTTTAGGATTTAAATCAATAAATACATATATAACTAAAATTTCCCCACAAAACTCACCTAATATAATGCAATTCCATTCTTACCGCAATCCTAAAATTCTTCTCTAATGATTTTACCACTTTTACATTTATAAAAGGATACTAATTACGCCTAGTAAAAACAACTCATGTAGTTAAGAATTAAAATATGTTCCTACTATATTTAATTCTTCAGGATCCCATCTAACATTTTGGTAGCCTCTCGCCTTAAAAAAATCTCCAAAGGCATTTTTTCCAAAGGATACATCAAGGGAATATCGGAATTCTCAACATAAGTATTACATACCGTTTTACATCCTTCCATTAACATTTTAATCTGTCATCCTAATCACCCATTCAAATAATATTTCAATAATAATATCAGTATAAATAATATAATAAAACATTTATTATAATGATGGTATAAACATCATTTATTCACCTCTCATTCAGTTAAAAAAATGTTTCTCATGTATCTGTGCAGTCCACTATGTCCATGAATGACACATTTCATTTTTTATCCCTTCCTTCTCATGGATAGTTTATAAATGATCTTACCAAATAAAAATGTTAACTATTTCAATATTTATATATTATAAATATATATTTGGAATTATATAAGTAATATTTTAAATAATCACTCATTGTATTTTTAATTTCCTAAACTAAGCATTTGATCAGGAAAAGTGTTTTATTGATAGGTTAATAAACCTTCTTAAATTAAAATATTATTATATGTAATAAAAATTATTATTATTTTCATTATTACCATATAAACAATATAATTATACATTTTTGATAATGATATTATAAAAGATGATCTCTTCCATATATTTACTCACAAATAGATCGTAGCATTTTCATGGTAAGGTCATGTTAACCACCTTTTTGAATAATGATATAAATTTATATAATGGATGAATATGGTATCTCATTTAAATTCATAATGTATAAATAATAATATTTTTTTATTATATAATGGTATTATTTATTATTAAACTAAATCATAAATAAAAAACATTTCATTGATCAATAAGCACTGAATATTGAATGCTATTGATTTTTTCATCCAGGATAATGAAAAAAACACAAATGAATAAAATTTAAAACATCACAAATTATTATAAAAAATCACTAGTTGAAACATAATGAACATTTAAATATAAACTTTATAGAATTTCTAATAATAAAACATTGTTTATGAAACTTGTTGAACCCCATTATAAATTTTTGATATTGTGAGGTTTGATTTCATTTATATGTTGTATTCACTACATAATTTCATTCACAGATGAATATTTCTTCCATTTTAGGAGATTTCAATTTCAATATCATGATCCTACTCTAAATATCCAATTATTATTATTAAAAAAAATTTGTAAGATATTCATTAACTCATCTTCAAAATTCATTATATTATGGATTTTTTACAAGAATATACTTTTCAACATTTCTTTAATCCTACCATTCTCTTATTTTATACTCTATTTTACTGATTTGTTATGTAAAATCATCTTTGATCATCAAAAGTAACTTTTTTGATAAATAATTTGAAAATATGTTTCAAAACATATTAGGAATAAATCACATTCTTACCAATGAATCATATTTTAAATGTACATATTTTATTTAATTCCTTTGTTATCCTCTATTTTTGTGAAAGAAGATATAGATTATTTTTAATTATAATCTGAAAAACAATCATTTTAAAATGGATATTTAATCATATTTTTATGATAATGGATTTAATAAAATTATATTTTTAAATACTAAAATTGGTTAACCATAAATTTAAAATAAAATAATTTATCTTCAACATTATTTTCTTTTAAAGTTTCTTTTTCAAAAATATATTATTTTATATAGTTTTTAAAGATAAAAGGTTTCAATGTTTTTCTTATACCTTTTTGAAAATAACATTTTAAAGTTACCAAAAACTTATTATTTTTATGATTATATGAAAAATAACTTATAAATACACCTTTTACATTTTTATTCCATACAAACACATATTTTTAGTGAATTTATCATTAAGTATAATAGTTTCCCACTATGTTTCGATGGTTTCTGAAATAAATTATTTTTCTCTTAATTTTATAAAATATTTCTTTCAAAATATCATAGACATTTCATATTTCAAATGTGGGTTTTCTGGGACTTCTAAAAAAATTATCTATATAATTTCCTTTTAGTATATATTATGCAAAACTCTAGGATATTATTTAAATATTATCAGCCACATTATTTATCTGAAGGGAAAATATAATTTTATTTTCTATCAATGTTATGATTAATCTCAAAAAAATTTGTTTTTAACCACTCACTTCTAACAGGCATAATATTTCCTCTAATAATTATCCTTTTTCAATAATTTGTTCTCTATTTCCTGATTGAAAGTTTTTTCCCAGGTTCGCTAAATTAATTGAATGGGGAAGTTATTTATATCTTTGTATAGAATTTTGCTATATGGTAAAAATAATATATAGTCTATTATATTTATTGAATAGTATTTACCTATATTTTTACTATATATATTTGTATTCTCATTCATATTGCATTATTATATAATGTTATGATAGGTATTGAATTACAAATGTTTTTCTTATGTTATTCCATTTGGAAATGATTTGAATTCTATTATTTTTCAAGGGGTTATTTTTGATATAATTCATTGCACATTGAAAACATATGTTTGGATAATGAATGGTGGTATACTATATTACTCTGTAATTTATTTGTTTAATTTTATATCTTATGAGGTATTAAGGAATGGATATAATGAATATTCTCAAACATGTGTGGGGATAATAATTTTGATCACATTTTCATGTGTAGAAAAAAAATATTTTTCTACACTGGGGTGTGAATATTGATTTTTGTCAAAATAGATGTTTCATTAATCTATTTTTTTATAATATATTATTATTTTGTAATTATTTGTATTTCTATGACACTCTCTCATGGATTATTATTATTGAAATATGTTTTCACACTATTTTGATTCATGAATTTTAATTTTTTAACCCTTATTCCAGGAATTCTGACTATTCATCTATGATATATTTGGCACAACACCATAATATACAATGATTATTCCAATATTCTCATATTATTATTACTTTTTATAATTTAATATTATTATTGTCGTAAACTTACTTTGGGTTTGATATAGCCCCATTGTTTTGTTTCAATTTTAATTGATTATGAAAGAATTTGATATATATAATGTGTCTAGAAGAGTATCTTAGGTAAATAATTTGAATAAGATATTGAAGTCTTGTTATGTATTAATATGATTATTATATATTGGAAAAAAATATATTAATGAAAAAGGGAATGTTTTTTAGTAAATGTTAACTTATAATTATATAAAAAATTAAATCTAAAATATTGTGGAAATGTCTTGTAATGAAATATTTTCTTAATGTTTTTCAATTACATGGTCTCATTTGTAGGGAACTATTGGTTCCCCATCACTTGGAAAATATTAAATCTATAAAATTTTGAGGATATATATTTTTACAATGGGTAGGTATTTGATTAGTTTATTACACGTTATAATCTAGAAACCTAATATTATTTGTTTTATTCTTTTCATGCATTTTAGTGTGTTTTTGTACCATCTAATAAATATATTCCTCTATAAAAAAGATTTACTGGTATAATATAGATGTAAAAAAGCACCCATTTTAGTCAAAGTGATCTTGTAAATAAATATTATTGAACGAGAAATCCTAAATACCAATTTATTTTCCAAAATACTGAAAAAAATGAATTCTATTTTTATGTGTTATTTTTTTATTATTTAAAAAAATTATGGAATCTAAATAGGTATATATACCATATATATCTATAAAAATAATTTTTTAAAATGGTAGTAATTTTGGAATTATTATAGTAAGTAACTAAGTAAACTTTATAGGGATAATAAGTTGGCTAATTCACTAACTCGCTTATAATAAAATAAAGATAATAGTAGAGTCTAGGGATTTAGAGTATGTTCATTCCAATAAAAGACTCCATTTTTAATTTTTTATGTAATGTGTGTGAAGTGAGACAAACTATAAATAACTAAAATAGTATAGTAATTTAATTATTTAGATAATACATCTCACAAATACATTCTCAATTCATGGACCAAATGGATATAATATTAGAAATTAACTATATAAATACATTATTTTACAACACCTAAATACATTAAATCATAATATCATTCATCTAGAAACATTTCAATATATATATATATCACATTATATGAAAATCCTTATATCCCAGGGGTTTAAAAACTAATTAAGGGGTTAGATCAGATTCTTATTAATGGAAAATCATATCATAATGTACCTAATTTTAATCATGATTGAGAATCCAAGAAATGTGATAAATATATTAAAAAAATATCATAATATCATAGATAATAATAAAAAACATACTAGAGACACATAAAATTATTAAAATATCATTATGGATGAATAAAAATTAAACATGGCTAAAAATACATCTAAAACCATGAAACATTAGATCATGTCATCAAAGTGAATATTATTTAAAAATAATTAATAATATAAAAATATGTAATATAATGAATATAAAAATAATTTATAAAATATAAAATATCATGAAAAATAAAATAGTAATTTGGCAAAACCATAGTCATTTGAAAACATTTGAGAGAAAACAAATTTTTCCAACACCTCTGTGAAAAAAATCATTATGTCCATGCCTAAAAATGATAGAAAAACAGATTATCACCATTCTTATGTGATGAATGATAATTATATCCTTTATTTACAATCTCATTATATTTTAAAAACTAATAAAATTTATGGTGATATATGACTCCAAAAATCATCATTCATACATATGTGTGCCACTTAAAATCAATAAACATCATATATTAATGAACCCATAATAAATAATCAGTTTCCTAAACTTTTCAAAAAAATCACAAAACATGTACTTAATAACTTATATCTTATGAATAATATAATTTTCAAATATTAGTCTAATATTAATAAAAAATAAAATGTTTTCAAACTATCACATTATAATAGATAACACATGGAAGAAAATTGAATTCATAATAAAATATATTTCACAAGACCTTTTAAACATTGTTATATTAGATGAAGAAAAAACTGAAGTAAAAGAATTTTAATACAATAAATATATGAATTTATATAACATTATTATAAATAGTTAAAAATAAATGATTTATATGGAAAAAATAATGTCAATAAATTAGGATTGGTAGATGAAAACAAATTCCTATATTTTCCATTATATGTAATTTTAAAGAAAAAAATAACATCTATGTAATGATAAAAGGATTTCAATTAATAATGGATTTAAAGGAAAATATTAATAATATAATGGAAAAAATAATGAAATTTCACTAAAAAATACATTAGATAGAAAAAACATGGACATTGAAGATAAGATTCTTTCAAAAAATGGGAGTTATTATTACAAATGTTATACATTTATTTAGTAAAGTGTTTTATCAATGAAGGGTTCACTGATAATTAGAATTAATTTCACAATAGAGAAAGAATTAAACCTATATAAAATTGAGATATATTATGATCCAATATGTCTTGAAAATTATATTAATATAAGAAATAATGTAACAAATAAATCACCAGTTTAGTTGATGAAAACCATAAAATATTTTTCATGTAAAAAAATAAATGTAAATTAGGAAGAGGATCATGAAATAGAAATTGAAATATCATAAAATGGAAGCCAGTTTCATATTTTAAATCATTAGGGATTCGAATGCACCATTAAAATGATAGGATGTTTTACAATATCAAACATTTACCATAGAGTAGATAATGATGTAACGAACCCCGTACACATTTTGTAATTTTTTGTCAAAACATAAAGAGAATGAGAACAAGAAATAGAAATTGAATATTATGAAATATAATTGAATCATGATACAAATTATTAATGGTGAGTCAGATACACTATTCCAAATAATATATGTGTATAATAATAATGTGAAATAATTAATATTAAATTAATATAAACATGAACCAATAAAAATTTATGATTAAATAATAATATTTTTTGAATTTATGTTCCAATATTCATCCAGATATTTATCTATAATATTAATTATGTAGGTGGTTTGACTAACTGTAACATGAATATACAATAATTGTTTTGGTGAGTTTGATGAAAAAATTAATTATTTTGTAATTATATCAATATAATTTTCTTGTGATATTAAATATATATATATTAGGGGTTTTAAAAATATTTTATGTGTTTTAAATAAATAATAAATATAAACCTGAAAACAAAAAAAAATCATACTCTACGGAGGTTATTGTTCACCCAAAGCAAGATCAATGTTATTTTGTTTTAATAAGTGGATGTGAATAAATAAATAATATGTTTTCAATTATGAAAATAAAAACATAACTTATTAATGATACATAGTTCATTATATAAATATATTTTGGATAATTTTTTTACGTAAATAATTGATAAAAAAATTAATAATTATGTAATAGTAACATCGAGACCATGGACTATTTATAGAAAAAACTATAGAAAATGAAGGGATTTAGATAAATTATGTTGTCCAAATGAAAATGAAAATGAAATTGGTTTCTAGGATGTCAAAAATGGAAATGATTCAAGAGTAAATTTAATGGTATGGGAGTTTCATGAAGGGGTTGAAGTATACCATTTTATAATTAATGAAAATGGAACTTCAATGACCACAAATTATTTTTAAATAATAAAATGAAATTATTCAAGAGTTAATGATTATAAAATTGAGTAATAAAGGGATTATGGGTGATACAATTTCAATAGATTATGAATCATAAATTTTTAGACATGTTTTAAGAAATTTCAAAGTCCATTACCATTAGGTTTTTCCATTTTACGATTTTGGGTTTGGTTACATTAACTTGTTTTTAACCATGTAATTTATATTTAATTAAAAATGATAGGTTATTGTTATGTGAAAGACAAGCTACTAACAAGTAATTTAATTAATTAAAAATATTCACTAATTCAGGGTTTGTTATATAACACATCCTTTGAATTAAATTTCACACAAAAAACTTATTACACATAGGGGAAAAGTGAGGGTATTTTTCTCTCATAACCTCCACATCTTCCCATATATAATTCTCAGACTTATGATTCTCCCATTTTACCTTGACTAGATGGGTGGTCTTGATTCTCATAACATTGTATCTTATATCCAAACTACCAATATGTTATCCCCTATTTAAAATTATGTGTTCTAGTTGTAAAAACATTGATATTAGAATATATAATGGACCTACTATGTTTTTACTAAAAAGAAAAAAATGGACAATGTTGTACACATAAGAGATTCATAGAGGATGAACTATGTGATTTGATATGACACCCAACTCATAATAAATCTCAAGGGGACCATTATATAAGGATAAATATATATTTCTTCATAAATACCTCAAACTACTTCAAATGAGTTATTCGAAGGAACACCTTATCATTATCTTAAAACTCTTAATTTCATATATAATTATCTGCATAAATAATTCTTCAACATTGTATAAAATTCATATTCCACTGAATGTTCTGAAACCTCTCTTCAATTTCTTGTTCATATTGTGCAAATTTCTGCTTCCTATCTCAAACATAATAATTTCGTGATTATGTCCTATATATCTACCCATTAATATCTTTATATGGTTCCATTTGAATTATAGAATGGGACCAATTATTATATTATAAATATACCCGGGTAGAGGTGTTAATCTAAAATTTTTGGATATCTATAAAGCAAGATATTTTTATTTTATACAGATTTTGAATGGTCCTTTCAAATAAGTAATCTTTACAAGGATGAAAAGTGATTTTAAAAATCATCTCCATCTAGAATGTTTTTTGAATACTTATCCAGAATGTGAAGGTAAACCTCTGATCCCAATAAAATAAAATAGGGAATGGTACTCTATATATCCTTAAGACAACCTTTATGTATATCAAGGACATTTGATCAAGAGATAAATCTTTATTAATGAAAATAAAATGCATTGACATTGTAAGATGATCGATAATATAAAAAATAGCATTATACAGTTTAGATATTTTGTGCTATCCTACAAAAAAATACATGGGTATATTTTTCCATTTTCATATAGGTATGGTTAATGGTTTGAAAAAAAGCTATTAATTTTTTATAAGAGTTTACTTTTTTCCATACTAAGAATTGATATTCATACTTTACAATTTCTCTATTCATGTTATCCTACAAATCTTTTTTTATATCTGCATACATTTTTATATTTGTTATATATATATAAGGAAGAACTATGTGTCTTATACTAATGTGATTACATTAACGTTTTTTATGGGACCCATATATGGGTTCCAAACATTTTAAATACATCTTTATGAAGGTTAAAATATGAAATATTTGCTACCATTTTTGTATCCCAACATAATATTTCGGGGAATATTTGATATTCATTTTGAAAAAAGGTTGAGAAATCAATATAGAATTGTAGAATTTATCTCAATCCATAATGAAATATGGATTCATCCTTTTCAAATCGTTGAGTTTTGTGTCCTTCATAGTTCTCATAATGGATAAAGTATCTTGCTCATTATTACTCAGAGCATCATCCACATTATTTTTGTCCCCATGTGGTAATGTATTTATAATTCACAATATTATATCAATTCCAACCATCTCCTACTATGTATATTAAACTCCGTCTATGTTATTATATATTTTTGACAATTTTGATCATTAAATATATCACAGTGTTTTCAATGGATATAATATCACAAATCATTAATGAAAATATAACTGAAACTAAAACCAAATCATAAATCATATAGTTTTTTCATGAGTCTTAAAGTTTTATGATGCATAAGAAATTAACTTATCATTCTTTATGAGGATGCAAACCAATACCTTTGTCAAACAATATCAATATATTAAAAAACAATCTTCCCCCTTATTGGGTAATGTATTTATAGAAGTGGTGAATAAACTAATTTTTAGTTCCTTGAATCATCCTTCA
The DNA here is from genome assembly GCA_963277665.1 of Viscum album. Taxonomy (NCBI): domain Eukaryota; kingdom Viridiplantae; phylum Streptophyta; class Magnoliopsida; order Santalales; family Viscaceae; genus Viscum; species Viscum album. The sequence continues at coordinate 1,012,269,584 of OY728140.1, forward strand.
TATTCCTACATCTAGATTAATGTTACTCCCTTCTATATTAAATTGATTATGGGATTTAATAATAATGATAAATTACTCACAACAAACCTATAGTATCTGTCTAACTAATGAAAACTATGGATCTATGTTATAGGGTTAGTCTGGGCCATTTTAAAATTACTTTAATCTTTTAGGGATCCAATAATATGTCGTTTCATATGATTAAACAACCCCATAATGATTCCTTATTCATCCAAAATTTAAACTTTCTAGAATTTTCATATATCATCTCCTTTATCAAGGTCATTAACTCAATATAAAAATTATATTAATTTTCTAACATTCTCAATAAATATTTTACTATATTTTTTATAAATAATACCACAAATTTATAATGGTATCCATTAAAGACTCCATCTAGTAGAGTTCAGAATATAAAAATATAATTCTTATGTTCACTTGGAATCATTAAAAAGTAATTGTTCCAAAAACACATAGGGAATTAATACTTGAAAATATAATACCTTTTAAACCATAACCATTAATATCTAAATCCAATGTCATTATTTGATATGTATTGTTCCTTTCTACATATATTTAAGTGATAATTATTATAGGGTATATATAAACTTTTATTTATTGTAATTTTATCAATCTCATGATAATAATTGCAAATACAGATCAATATATACATATTTTTTTAAATATAACTGGTGAACCCAACAAACAAGATCTATGAAATAAAAAAATTTCTTGGTCACATTCTCTTGTTATTGATTAATTAATTCCTTCAATTCAATTGAATCCATACACTATAATCATTTTGTGATAGGAAAGGATTCATTTATGAGTAAAATATAAAACTCCACCTCAAGATCTAGGGGAATCCAATGGTTTCCATTTATCAATACATTAGTATACACCTATAAAATATGCATGACATAAATTTTTACTTCTTCCCTGGACGTTTGAGTCAATAGTCTCTTGGTATTGGGAAACATGACCTATATTATATAATTTTCTTCCAACGGGATTTGAGGAATATTATTTTATTGATACATGATAATAGTATTATTCTGAATATTAAATGTGATCATATTTCCGTGGTCTTTGATATTTTATTTATATAGTGACATCTAATAAATTCCTAATATTACATCAAATTATATAAAGGGAAGCATTCCAAAAATTTCCAGGAGTAACATCCCTGGAGGTTACACATTCTTTTACTACTCTCAACTAAGAACACATAACTATAGAGTTATAATGTGATATTCTGCATTAATGTTAGTGGTATCACACCAGTTGTAAAATTAGTTCCTTTAGGTTCCCATTATTATACTTACAAAAGTAATATTCTAAATGAGTATACATAAATTAATGAATATATATATAATAAAATTTTAAAAAAATAATGAGGTTTTTATAAATTAAGTTTTTATATTATCATGTTAATATCTTGATGTAATTCTTGGTTTTCAATGTTTAGTTTTTTAACAAAATTAATTATATATTAAAATAGTTCATAATGGTTCATAAAGATAAGGATAATTAACTAATGAATAACCCCTTGAGAGTTTCATACCATGTGGTTATTTTTTAATCCTTTTTCATGCACCATATAATAATAGAGTCTATTCATAACGTGTCATTTTCAATATATTTCCACTATGAACATTTGTTTTAGAGGCTGCATTCACATGTGATTTCCATAAATGGATGTTCATTCCATGAAAACCAAAAAATATTTACTTTACTAAAACATGATGACATTAAACTATATTTATAATTATCCTTTAAATATATCCTTGGTCATTTAAATAAATGTTCATAAACTAATACCTAAACAAACTAAAAGAATATCCAAAAATAACTAAAACCTCCTCTAATACCATATGAAGTGACCCAAACTAAACACATTTAATTATTAAAATTATTACATGATTTAGATAATACATCTCACAAAAAGTCACACAACCCAATGAATGAATTTTTTGTGCCTTGGAGATTATGTATATAAAAATATTATTTTACTACACAAACAAATATTACTCCATAATTTCTATAATCTAGGCCCTTGTCATGAAATAATAGTAGATATAATCATCTTCATAACCAAGGGAATGTGAAAATAATAAATGGGTGATCATATATGATCTATAAGAAAAAAATATTAGAATATGTTAGATTATAAATATGAAGGTGAATATGAAGAAGATTATAAAAATATTTTTAAAATATTATAAGACAATGAATTATAATCATAAGATATAATAATGAAATGAAATATCATAATAATATCGTTAGGTAATTATAAAAATTTTGTGATGGCTCCAAATGTATCCCAATTATAGCAAAATATTACATCATTATATAAAATTGTGGAATATTTTAAAAATAAGTAATAACCATAAAACAAAGAGTATCCTGAAAATGAATGTCATCATAGAAATTTAATATAACTTGACAAACAAATTAAAAAAAATTAAAAGAAATAGGAATATGAAAACCATTTTTATAAAACTCATTTTTCCCATAGCAATGTTAAAAAAATAATTATGTCAATACATAAAAATGTGAGAAAAGTAAATATGGTAATGAATGTGAAAAAACTAATTATGTCCACATCTGACTATATCATGAGATATATTGTTAAAAAATAAATTTTATGGTGATATATAACCCCACTTATCATCATTCTTCTATATGTGTGCCACTTAAAATCAATCATCATCTAATCTTAATGAACCCATAGAAAATTAATGGTTTTCATAAAATTTTAAATTACATGAAGTTATATGAAAATAATAAATCATAGGATGTAGAAAAAATCATTATTCAAAAGTAATCATATCATAATATAATATAAATTTTGATAAAAATTTCACTTCCTTTGAGATAATCTTTGGAGTAAAGTAGAAGTAAAAATACAAAAGATTACAAAACACCATCAAAACAATTATATAAAAGGTGAAGTTAAAAATAAATTATAAAGAATATGATAATTTATAGAGAAATGTTTTTTGAACCATGTAATAATGAGTTATAAATAATTTAACATTGAATTAAAATAATTGTTTGAAAAAAAACTATTTTAATTTTTTGGCCATTTAAAATAACTCAACATAAAAACATTAAAAGTAAATGAATTAATAAAATAAGTAAAAGAAAATATTTATAAAAAAAGATGAAAAAAATATTTTCCTATTTAATTAAATAAATATTTTTTATAAAAAGACATTTTCATGAAGGAGAATATTCAATAGTAAAAATGGGGGTTATTCTTTTAATGGACATACTTTTATTCTGGAAATTTCTTTATCAAAGAAGAAGGAATAGATGGTGAGAAGTAATTTAACTAGACAAAACGTCAATGAAACATATAATATGGGAATATTAGGATCAAATAATATTTGATAAGTATAATCATCTATGAAATTATATGACCAAATGAATCCTAAAAATGGGTGAATAAAACCCTTATGGTATTGGTAATGTAAAAACTAAAGGATCATGAAATGTTGTTTAAGAAATGGAAATTAATATTTCCTAAAATGGAATACATTTTTATATGTGATGTAAATATGGTATTAATTACACCATATAAATAAAATGACTATTAAAAACATTATATATGTCCCATGGCGATGAAAATGATAAAATAAAACCCTAACAAATTTTTAATTTTTTATTCTAACCCCTTGAGATAAAGAACAGAAAATGAAATATTCAATTTCATAAAATATAATAGAATAATAAAAAATGTTAAATAGTTATTAGATACACCATTATATATGATAAAATGTCCATTATAAAATATATTCATCACGGGGTGAAGATTTTAGAAAATAAAATCATACGATGGTCCAGATTATATTTTTACATTTTTGTATCATCTTCAATAATAAAATTCTATTTATTACATACCATAATAGGAAAATTATTGATATATATTTTATATAAGAAATACCATTAATTTTTATATTCTATAAATTTATTGTATATATTTTTAATAAGATTTCTTGAAAATTGAATTAGTGATAGCTTATTTTTCTAATTTTAGAAATCAATGATGACATTTAAATACTAATATAAATGATGAAATAGTTATAAATTTCATATGTAACCTATTAACATATAATGATTACTCCTGTGATTTCCTATCTAATATGTCCAGTGTGAAGCTACTGGAAGTATATCTTTATTTACTTTATTTCTCTATGTGTGATTCAGTCAATCATTATGATATGATGTAAAATACAAGGTAGTTGGTGAGCTATCAATATGGGATTAATTTTTATAATACTCTCCGTATTTGTGACCTACTCAGTGATTTTCTCTATATTCCATCAGAGAGGGCTCAAATGATTATCTATGTTCTTCAATTTCATACTAGAATCATTGATTTCTCTACCCCTTCTCAAACATGGGTGTATAATTAGTAGTATATTTTATGGATATTGATAGCTTGGTATGGAATCCCACCAAATGTGGCAATTTCAAAACAATGATGTTCTACATGATAAAATTTATGAGGCCAATTCTTCTACCTTCAAGGTGGAGAAAATTAATATTACACATTATGAAACCTGTAATATTTTTATTACCCTATATTATGTGGAGGAATAAGTAGACCACCAAGGATCAGTTATGGAGAATAGGGTCGTACATAGTCTCATATTTTCCATTATTCGTGAAGGCTGTGGAAAATATACAATACCTATTTATTGATTTTTTTCTTTGTATGAGATATTTAGAGGTATGTTTCTCATATTTTTTTCATTGGGTTATGCACTAACCTGAAACTGTTGAACTTCATATAATAACTATACTAAACTGGATCGAGTGAATAGGTGGGAAACCTACTTATGGATGTATATTTTATTGTTGTTAATATAGTGTGGAAGGATAGAAATAGAATTTATTTTGGTAACCAATAACCCAATATTCATAATTTCAAATTTTTAATTTACAAGGATATTTTTGTTTCCACAATGTTGTGACTCTAGCTATAGAGAAAAACATTAAGGATCTGATGACTCTGAGATCCTTGTGGGATTAAGGGAGACCGATGGAGCAACTTCTTCTAAATTATTTATAAGGGATCCCTCTAATTAACTCATCAGTTATAGTCTACATCAATGGTGAAATGTCTCTAAGTCCATGTACATTAGGTTACAGAGGTGTTATTCACTCTTTTAGAAGCTCAGTGAAAGGAATATTTTATCACTACATTGGTATCTGACCAGCTAGTGAATCAGAGTTGTCACATATGATGTGTGCTATTAGACATGATGTCCAGAAAAAAACAGAATGACTTCTGGATGGATTATGACTCTAGAAATGACTTGAGGGATTGAAAATGTAGACAAAGAGATGTTCCATTGAGGATTATACCTCATTGGACTGATTTCATAAAGTATGTTAGCTATCTTACCTTGACTATCTAACATGCCTGTAGGGATGAAAATCATGTGGTGGAAAATTTTTCAAAAAGATCGATCATATAGTTGAACTCATTGAGGACCTTTGAAAAATTATACTACAATAAAAAATATTGGAGGATGATATTAGGGTATTTATTTACTCCCATCTATGTAAAACCCCTTGTAACAATTATTTTTTTATTGATCTTTATTTGTATTTAATAAAATGTTGTAGTCACACATTTTCCTATATCCTAAACCATTTTTGTATAATAATGTATGTATTTATGAGATACCTAAGACACTAATATACATTTTATGTAGTGTATACTGTCCTATAACACTCTAATGATCCTTAATTCATGGTTCTAATTAAATGTGATTTTTATAATTTTAAATTTATTAAATTATATTTATTTTTTAATTAATCATTTCAAAATAATCTTAGTATAATTTTTACAATTTCTCTAAAATGGGTAATTTTTAATCAAAAAATAATATTTTCATTAAACAATTAGTATGTATGAATTTATAATAAATCATATTATGAAATTAAAATCATTACTCAATCTATTTTTTTCTTTCATATAAATTTAATTTTTTAAAACAGAATTTCACTAAATATTTTTTTATCTTGATTTTCTGTGTTTTAAAATTAACATATCAAACATTTAGAAATTTAATGAAACAATAAAATTTACAAATTTGAGGTTATCAGAATCAAATTAGATATAAAGTTCAATCTTAATATTTTTTTTAAAATTTAATACTATGTTTAGAAATATATTACCAAGGTAAAACAAAATTTGGATAAAAGATACAAATTTAAAACAGAAATCCCTACAATACTTAATTTTTTTTAAAATGAGTCATTCAAGATATTTTATACCCAATATAATTGTACTCTTATATTTTTCCCTTTTTTCTTATGACAGTTGAATAGAAACCCTACATTTTTGAAAATGTAGGAGTTTCTTTGAAAACTACCCACATCCTATCTTATAAATTAGTAACATATCATCCACATCATCAATCACATATACTATTATATTTCCCTGTTAACTCATCAAAATTTCCCCTATAATAAACTTTTGTAATTTTTAATAACTTATGGAAATACTTTTTTATCATAATGAATTCATCTCTATATAGGATAAAAAGAAAATACACCTCACAGTGGGAGTATTATAAGTTTTATAAAATTTATCCTTTATTATCATTTAATAATTTTTTATAGACACACAAATATAATGATATTAGTTTAATTTATAAACTTTAATGGCACTATATAAATGTAGTGATCCTTTTTTATGCATATACCAAAATTTTTAGTAAAAACCTTCATTTGTGTGTTGTGTAGACTACCGCCTCCATTGAGTTATGTGTTCTATTTTCCTTCATTACATTAAAAGGTTGAATCTATCTATTCAATAAAAGTATAATAATAATAATAATTATATCAGAAAGGTTATGGTATAAAAAAATAGAGAACCTCTCTATGATATTATCAACAAACAATCATCATTAATGTTATCATTTAAAAGACTCCTCCTAAATGAATAATATTTTATTCAAATGGTGTATGATTATTATATCCAATTCAAATTTTTATGAAACATTCATAAAATTTAAATTCATTCCCCTAATAATTAAATTATAAGATCATTCTGCTTTCTGTATAATTAAATTACCACAAAACCACCTCACTACCATTTAATAAATCATGATAAGTTAATTTTTTGGTCGGTTTAACCACATACGTGAACAAAACTATGAATTTATATCATAGATGAATAAGAAAAATTATTTAAGGGTATAATATGATATATATTATTTAATTAATTACAATTTTTATCTATTAAGGAAACACCCTCAATTCATCAAAAATATTCAAAACATGCTTATTATAAATTTTATATTCCAGGATAAAGGTGAAATCACTAATTAAATGAATTATAAATATCATAAATTATTATAAATATACCCAAATATCATATTTAATAAAATAATAATGAATATAATGAATAATATTAAATATCTACCCTGCTATTATGAAACTAGTAAAAATAATAAAAACTATTTAGCGTGATATAAATAATATGAATAATTCATATATATAATTACAATTTATAAAGATATGAATAGTACTATATCTGATTAATGTTAGGAATTGAGGTATTTTTATATCTACTTTAATGGTACATGATAGTAATATATGTTCATGGAAATTGGGAAAAATGTATGGGTTTTCCATCTCAAATTCCTCTCTTTGAGATCTGTTAGGTATTATGCTCTTCATGTAGTTTATATGGAATATGTAACACCTATTTGAGTTTTTTTATCATGAATCCCCATTATTTATCATATTTCATGATCATGTTTAATCCAACCCTTTCAATATCTTGCGATTATATTTCTTTATAATCCCTATGTGATGTTTTATAGTCTCAATTTACATAATTTGGGGCTCATGTTATATTCACTACATATACATTTTGGTGTTGTAAATATATTTACATAGTATAGTTTTAACTATTTTATTTAGTAAATTTATGAGATTCAAAATTCAGTATCTTTATCCCTCACTTATATTATTTTAATCCATGAATTACCAATACTGTTGTAAAACACATTCTTTTCCATGGTGGAAATATCATGCTCATCTTTAGTAAAGTAAATTAATGTGTACATTCCATCAAATTAAATCCATTTTATTTTTATCAAACCAACCTGGTTCAACTATACTAGTCACACAAGTTGGTCCACCTCTTTTTCAGGTATAACAAAGAAAACCTATTAAAGTCTTTAATATGAAAAAAAATAAGACATAAATTTATAGTACAATGAAGAATATAAAGATACATAAATATCCATAAAACCAATTAAAATTAAGCTAAACTAGAGAGGTTGTCACAAAAGATAGATATGTCTCTTTGTGACCAACCTTCACCTCCAAACCTTCTCAGTTTGATGTCAACAGATGATAAAAGAACATGGTGTTTTATATGATGCACTTTAATTCCCTATGTTGTGAAAAAATAAGGTTTATAACCAAGCAAAGGAAAAAAATTATGGATTGAAAATATATCCTTGTAGGATATTACTAAAGAACATAAACAAGATATAATTCCCAGAATGCACAATTTCTCAGATTAAAACAAAATATAGATTATAAGATCATACATAAACAGATTTGTAAACATTTCCTTTGTTTTGCATAAATATATACCACATTCACAAAATCTGTGAATATATCAGGTAGAAAATAAAAATGGGATTAGTAAACACATTGTAAAATATCGCTAAAATAACGCATAATTCAATAAACAAGGTAAAAAATAAAAAACACACCACTTGGGCCCAAGACTTTGGTAATACAAACTACATATAAAATAATACAAAATAAAAAAAAATGTTTTTTATAACTTATATCAAGTCATAACATAGTCTATCAATATCCAAAATGTAACCCCATATAGTTTCACACACACTAGGGTCACCTATGTCTTTTTTCTCAATGTACACAAGGTTCCCAATGTGAAAAGTATATTTGAAACCATGTCCAAATATATCACAACATTTAATTAAATCCAATTTCTCAAAATAAAATCAATATCAAAGGACAACCCGAAAGGGATCAATAAGAACGTATTGTAATTCATGAATAAATAAAACCTATATTGATAAAATTTCATTAAAAATGATTGAAACCTTTATTCATTATTTAATGAATAAAAAAAACTATAGACCATTCTTTTAAATTAAATTAATAATATAACATTAAAAAGATCAATATAAAACACTAAACCATCAAGAATCCAAAACAAAACACATAAAATTACTCTATTACAACAAAAGGAAATCAAAAATGACAAAGATTTCTTAACAAGGATATGTTGTGTAACCACCATGGGAAAAAATATAAATGGTGATATCTATAATATGGGAGATCACTCATAATCTTCTAAAATAATAATAGGGTTCAAGAGGAAATCCTACACATTGAATAGATAAATAATATGGAATGTATCGTGTTCAAAACCATTGAACTCTAGGAATTCACATCATGAAACCATTTCATTGAATGTAATATTTTATTCTAAAAATACGGAAAAAACATGTCTCCATGGATTAAATTAAATATCAATGGGAATTCTCATAATTTGTATAGTTTTGTATCTAGTAAAATTTTCAAACCATGTGTGAGAATCATGTAATATTCCCAATATCATATTCACTTTTTTGTAACCCATTCACAACATGAATTTTTCTATTAGGAATTACATAGACCAGTTCCCATCAGAACACCATCATTATAAATCATAAGGATCTATGGTCTCATGTTTCACCCTCCAAATCCATTTACACTAATATCTCTGGACATTAATGATTAAAAAAACATATATCGCCAAATATTGGGTCATTTCCCCCTATAAAGTATTTCAATTATTGAGAATATCATAATGCACCAATAAAGAATGGAAAACCAAAAACAAAGGTCACAGATTACCTAAAAGGTAGATAATTGGGTTCTACATACTCCCCATCATAGATTCTTTATATCCGAAAAAGGTCATCAAGATACTAGACTCACAAAAAGTGATTTCCACTACTTCCTTATCAATAATTCATGATACCACATCACATGAATATCTAATCTACACTTCCATAATACACAAATCATATTAATAATTTTAAAAAGAAGCACTTTCCCTCAGAACACTATAATCTGAACTTATTGCTCAACCATATTGATTTCAATATGAACATCGACATCCTCATATTCAGTCACATAGGATGGATATTTTCAATACCTCCTTATATAGTAAACATGAAACTTTTCATAGAGGAATCATAAATGAGATGGTATACCAAACTAGTAGTTCACAGTTCTAAGTTGACCAATGATCTCAATGTGTCCCACAAACATCGGTGCCATCTTACCCTACATACCGAACAAAAAATATCTCATGTTTGGTGAAAATCAAAACAAAAGACCCGATCACCAACCTCAAACACCAATGGACGGTTTTGATGGTCTGCATAATATTTATGATTATAGATTGTAATTATAAATATCTTATCAGTCATCTATACACTCTCTTTTACCTCCTGAATAATACTGATAAAATATTTAGACTACTCTCCCAACTCTTCATAGCATAAGGGGTATCTATATGTTCAACAATGAAAATAATTTAATGGTTCTACTTTGATAGAGGGGTGATATGTTTTATTATCAGAAAACATGAGTAAAGGAATTTTAATTTACCATAAACAACTGAAATCAAGAACACAAGACCATAAATATTCTCAAGAACATAGATAGCTCTCTATTTCATTTAATCCATCTACTAATGATAATCAGTGCTAAATTTCAATTAGGATTTGATCAAATCCTAAAAACCATTATAAAAAACAGTATGTAAACCTCATTTCCATATAAAAATAACCATAGAGAGAACCCCTTAATTCTCACAATCTCTTGGACATTGAAGTCCCCATGTTGTTCTACCATCATTATCACTGAGATTGGTAAAAAATACTCTGATTTCATGGTTAGATCAATCATCACCCAAATCAATTCCTTCCCATAAGGATTCCATGGTAAACAAATGAAAAAATCATTGGATATATCATCCCATTTTCGTAATTGGATTGGGTAAGTGTAGCAATAACCTAGTAGGTCTTTGGTGTTCCACCTTAATTCTATGACATGAAAGACAACATGATAAAAAATACACAATCTACCATCACATCCCGGTCCACCAATACCAATATCTCATATCATTGTATGTATTTGAAGTACCATAGAGTATATACCAACATAAAACATTCTATTATCTAGAAAATAATTCTTTAAGGAAAAATTAATAACCAACCTGATTTGAAAACATGAAGGGCCCCTGGGATTCCGAGTCCACTCACCTAAGATCTCTCAATCATAAATTATTTTTTAAAAGATCTGCCACTCGAGGCCAGAAATTAGATTAAGATGAACTTAATCATGAAATTTTTAGTCAGCCTTTATCAAATCCATGCAAACCCTCCCACCTACTTCGCCTATTCCAATGCTCATATCTGTAAATAAAATCATCAAAGACCACCCATTCATTAATCTATTCACTACCTATGATGGAAATTTATTTCCCATCACATCAACAACAATATTCCATTTTTTAAGAGTATAAGAAATATCAAAATCAAAAAACTATAGATAAACCAAAGAACATCTCTATTATAAGTTCATACCCGTTTTTCTGAAAATATATTCTTGGATTTTATGATAAAATTATATCGTAAACTATTACACAATGTGGTATTAAATCCTTGTTTTGAGTGAGTGCGTAATGGATAACAACATAATATCATGGGTAGGGTTTTTCTACTTAGGAAGGAGTAACTATATTGATACATGGGATACAACCCACCTCATATACATCAAGATACACCCTAAATCTACTTCTAAACCATCACAAAAAACATCAAAACCTGAACCTAGTTCGTAAAGAATCAAATATAGATATGAATTCAATATCACCTTTAGTTAATAAAATTTTCTCTAACACATTACTTTCCACTCAAAATTGCAACCCTTACCGATTATATCTATCATTATAGATGAATTCTTTCAGATGTACAGAACAAAATTCATGCATTAATCTACCACCCCTAAGAAGCATTCAATATTAAGAACATTTCTAGGCTTCTCAGAAGACATTACTTCCTATTCAATTTTTCAGATCCACTAAGACACCCCAATCAAAAATAACATTCCCCATATAATTTACTTCATGTATAAAAAACTGACATTTGGATTGCTTACCGTATAGAAAATGTCCCCTCAAATTTATAATTATGATATCCAAACGGTCCAAGTGGTTCTCCTATGAATTGTATTTAACCAAAATTTCATCCATAAACACCTCAAAAAATGTGTCTATGAATATATTTAATATTGTTTTTATCAATTCAATAAACATTGTAATATTGTTAGTTATTTCAAATGGAAAAACTAGAAACATGAAATACCCATACCATATCCTAAACATTATCTACGAAATATCCTCTACTTGGGCTCTAACTTGGTGGTTCCCTAATTGTAGGTCCATTATTAAAAACCAAAGATACCCTATAAGATGATTATATATATCATTAATACTAGGTAATGGATATTTTTTCTCTATGGTAACGTGATATTAAAACTGATAGAGAATAAAAATTAGGAGGATCCAGTCTTTCTTCTGAGCAATGATTATGGGTGATGCCCATGGTGACATGCTCATATCAATAAATCCCATGGCTTCCAGATTCTCAAGGAGGACATTATGTTATACCACCTCATTAAGTTTCATATCTTTGGATGTAATAAATATGGGTATCACACTAGGGTGTAGGTAAATAGTCAACATGGGGTCTTTGTATGTTTATAAACTAGAAAAATCATCAAAACGAAACATGGGTTATACAGACACAACAATAGGTAGATGACTACCCAAACAAGGTTTAGAAAAATCAATAAATATCTCTGAAAATTGGCATGATATTTCCCCATAATATGTCACATTGGACCCCCCCCATCCCAATCTATATTCTATATAGTTAATAACACAAATCATCTATTCCAAGTCAATAATCAATTAAATGATATCAAAGTCAAGCACTAAGAAGTACACTCCACTACATGGTCAACGTCATCTTTCGACATTATGGGAACATGAATCCTTTTTTGATAATATTTTCCAAATGTGAATAAATATCCAAAATGAACGAAAAATTATCACAATTAAATGCCAACACATAAACGGTCTTTGATGATATTAAAAAATAATTAGCATTAGTTTCAAACAAACTGACCCCATGAAAGATGAAAAAAATACCTATCAATAATTGTGGTTGGACCAACATTAGAATCCACTAAGGAATGCTCCACCAAATAAAAACATTCTGTCTTATCTCATAATTTATATTCCTTGGCTATATGAACGTCCCCTTATCCTGAGGATAACATCCCACCAGTTGAAGAATTTGTATGAACTTAAAACCCCTTGGTGAATGTGGATCCAACCATACTTCTTTAAGACATCTAGTCAGAAATAATATTTAGATCAATATATTTTCAACAAATATTAAATTATTGATATCCTTTGAAAAAATAGGATTGGTATGACCTAGATTCCCACACATACAGGAAAAACTATTTTTTCTCAAAACAACTCCAACAAAACAATTCCGAGATAAAACTAGATACCCTTGCACTTTTTTTCAAGGCATATGATACACCGTGGATAACAAAATTACCTATCGAATAACCACCCAAACCTATTTTCTATCTATTTAATAATCAACTAATGATACATTATAAAATACCTCTGAAAATTTTGAATGGCACATGGCAGTAAGAATCGACTGAATATCATCCATCAACCCCAACTCAAACCTCTAATTCATTAGTTATAAATATTTACTTATAATGACATCACATGAAAAAACATAGATAAATGAGTGAAATACTCTATAATAATATACTATTCCATCTATTTGGTATGAACTCCTAGGTTTTTTCTAGCATAGTGTCTTGGGATAATACTATTTGTAAATCATTTTCATTAGAGATGCTCAGGTAAGATCCTCAGGAAACATTTCTTGCACAATAGAGTCGCACCTTCACCTTCTCAGCCCTTCCAGTATATATATGAGAAAACGCACCATAGAGTCCCAAGAAAACATTAGAAGGATGTGTATCCTCTCAATAAAATTTAGACACTTTATAGATCCTTGGGTTTTTTTGTCAACATAAAAGCAAGGTGAATGCTACTTTCTATATTCTGAGTTGTGATTCAATTCTCATCTCATGTTCCTAACACCTACATGACCCAGTGTCTAGATACTGTGGGTTATAGATTCATCAAAAGAAGGCTCCACCGGAAGATATTACTTCATAAAATGTCTTGAAACTTTCTAACTAATATTTGTAAGAGATTTTCTATGTGTAATTTTACAAAACTCATAAGACAAAAAGAAATCGGTGAAGATAAGATTTTAAAATCATAGTATTAACGTCAGTTATTTATATCATTGATTTAGAATGTAATAAATATATATACATTTTTAATTTTACAAAAATGTATCTGAATATAAGAAAATAAAAATTCCATTTAAATAAAACTCCATTAAAATTTATTCAAACATTATCAAACATAATATCCCAAACCTGGTAAAAATTTGGCCAACCAATGTAAATCGTGTTCAGAAAACGAATATATAGGGCTATGACCCTTTTTAAAAACATACTACCCAAAATATATTGCTTCTATCTGTGATGTACCCAAGACATAGAACCAAACTCAAGTAGTGTTGACACACATCAGGATAAGAATCCCTCTAATAACTCTTTTTAATGAACCAACAAGGGTTAACTAGACTAGTTACTAAAGTTTGTACACCACTTAGTAATTTGTAACAAAGATAATAGAAAAAAAATATTGAATAAAACTAAAAAATATAACCACATATAAATTTAAAATAAAGATATACTATAATTCCCACAAAACCCAATCGAAATAAGATAAACTAGAAAAGAATGACAAGACAATATAAGACAAATAATAATCCAGGTGACCAATTTTCCCATCCGAACCACCTTGCTATGAGAAAAATATATGAAAAGACAACATATAATGAAACATGATTCCCTTACTTTTCTTTAATTCATTTAAATAAGTTATACAACCACCCAAATGAAAATTTTGTGTGTGGGAATATATCCCATCAGTGTACCACTAAATAATCAATACATATACTAATATCAAGTGTATACAAGTCTTAGATTTAAAAAAAAATCCAATTTATAAAAACTTTTATAATTATTCAAATTATTATAAATTAATGCATACCATATTCACCAAATTTTGAAATATATCACATATATAAGAACAACATATACATTAAACAAATGATCAAATATCCATGAAATAAACCATTATGTAATAAACCATGTATAAAACAAAATAATTCCATTTGGGCCCTAGAATATGGAAATTTTCACTGGACATAAAAGAACACTACACCATGAATAATTTTGTTCCACCCAATATTTAATCCTTCTACAGTCTATCTATGTAACATAAGTAACCTATAGTGGTTCCACACACACTAGGGTCACCTATGTCTATTACCCGATGCACCCAAGGTTCCCAATGTGCCTTGTTTGTTCCAAAAAATTTCAAAAACCATTATCACATTTATATAAAACCCCTTTTCTCAAAGAAAATATACATTTCAATAAAAAATCACAATGGTTTTGGTATGAACATATACAAAATCTTGATAAAATAAAACTTTTATAGATACACCAACTAAAAAAGAACAATGGAAACCGTTCTTAAATCAAAAATGGTGATAAAAAACCATGGATTTTCTTCAGATATATATGTACTAATAAGAAACTACTATGTGTAGATAAAAACACAAATTTATCATGAATATAAAATATAAATACTAAATACTTTTTCACTACTACCAAACAAAACAGGGAAGAAGATTGATAGTTTACCACCAATATGTAGTGCCACCACCATAGGAATAAAATGATGAATGGAGTGATCCAGAAAGAATATAATCACCCATAATTTCCCATAATTTCCATAAAGATTGATAGGAAATCATTTTCATTGAATACAAAAGTAGATAAGAATATAGAATATTTAAAATGATGGGACATGAGGAATTTACATAGTGAATCCATTTTATGGAATAAAAACTAACATATTAAACATATAATAAAAAGTAATAACCTTGGATTAATTTGAAACAAAATTTATGTTTCCCTAAAAATTAATGATTTTATGTTCAATAATATTTTCTCACCCTACATTATATTTATAACATCATCCCTACAACATGTTCACATCATGTGACCCATTCACAGTCTGAACATGTTTTGTAGGTAGCACTCAACCAAGTTCTCTGAATAATAACATCTAACAAAAACATATGGATATCATATCCAAAGGATAACCCTCAAAATCAATTCGTAGTTTAATATATATAATCCATTAATTTAAAAAGAAATACATTTTCTAAACTTAAGTCATTTCCCCCCAACAAAAGATCTCATTTACCAATAAACCACCAATGCACCCAAACAAAAAGGTCAACCCAAAAAAATCTCAAAAAATATCTCAAGGAATTTAAAGGGTTTTTACATGATTATAATAAATTTATAAATATACACACATGATTTACCTAGTGTTATTCACCACAAAAATTGTTGGTTGTGCATTTTCTCAATCAAAACCTTGATGTATAATGAATGGGACATAGATAGACCACCTATTTAGAAACCCCGAGGGGAAATGCTTTATAAAATTCATACATAACTTATAATCGATGATGAAGTATTTTTTATACCATTTACTTGGCCTTATAACAATATATGGTATTGAATCCAACCATTGTCTTCTAGAGATAACCAAGTACATTGTAATTACCCACTCCGTTATATTGATTTGATAAGGGTATATCATGATACATTAAAGATTCCACGCCATTTCGAAGTTGATTAAGTTATGTTATACTATACATAATCATAATTCTATTAAATAGTGATGTATTTGATCTCTGTATTTTCAATTATATGAATAGCTATGTTTTAATCTTTGAGAGCTCCTTAGGGGATGGTATAAAATATATAGAATCTTACTACGAATACAATCATCAAAATCAAGTGATGGGTGTGGAGTGGAATTATATATCCCATCTACACATTTACATGACTCACGTGATAAAAACTGTTTGGTTTTGGTGTAAACATATTCAAATAATAGTATAGTTTTGTGGAACATGGCCTTGAATGAATGATTTTAATCTTCATCATTATGAATTCCATCAGTATGATATCAATTATTATTGTTATCCATTTTTTCATTTGTTATCACATATATAGAATTCCCTCATTTTCAATTAAGTATGGCTTTGCATTGATCAATTATATCTAATATATTATTTTTTTATAATTGTTTTATGGGAAAATCTATTATTTTCTATACCTTACTGAGCATCTAGGCTCACCCTTATTTATTACCTTTCCCTAGGAAATCTAGTTGATGACTCTGACATGACCCATCCACTGAGACCCATGTTGTGACTACCCCAAGCCCACCGTCCTTAGGCCAGGGTCTATCGACTACCACTGGAAACACATATCCCTAAAACCGGGAAGGCATTGCATTTTTTAACTGAAAACTCACACAATTAAAGAACATAGAAAGATACAAGCACAAAGTAAAATATATAGTAAGTAGAGTGAGTAAAGAAAGTAATTATGTGAGAATACAAGCCCAGCTAGAAAGTATATGAAAAAATGAATCAGCTCCAGTGAACACCATCCAAGGATCCTAACTAAAGGGTAGGTACAGCTCTTAAATTGTCATCTATATGGTACTTCTTTTCAAATGGTACACCTACAAGAATCCCCGTGTCCTGGTACCCTCCACATTGATCAATTTTGTCTGTTGTCTGCACAAGACATAACAATGTGCGAGCGTATCTTGTGCAGGGGTGAGTATAACAATACTTAGTAAGGACCCTGAGACCCCCGAAAAACTCTTAGAATCCATGAAGGATAAACCATAAAGCAATACCATAATTAAAAATCAATAAGAAACAATCTTCCCTACATATTTATATTCCCATACATATACTTATGTTATCAAGTAAACCCATCTCATTTATGAGGAAACACAAGACCCCACTCTTTATCCAAAAGCACAACTGTTCCATGAAGGAAAGAATACCAAGAAGGTAACTCCATGAAGGTATGTACCATAAAGGTAATGCCGCACAGAAGAATACCACGAATATATCACAAAACAAATGTGTCCCAAAAGGTAAAGAATCATATCACAGTAGGTATAAAATAAGTATGGAAGTATAGATGATTATTTGTATTGCTTGATCATCTTACATGGTTGAGAAGATATATTGTTGACCCTTAAAAGATAGAAGATGATCCACATAAGATCTAAATATGAACCACAAAAGATCTAATGATGCACCACACTAGATCTGTAGATGAACCACATAAGATCTATAGATTACACAGACAGGATCGGTAAATTCTGACCCATAAAGGATCTGAAGATTCTTCATGTACATCCATCTTCATTATTCCCACACTAAGCACACATTATTCTTGGAGGATCAGCTCCCCAATCCATTGTTATATACTTGAACTATCATCATGTCCCATGAATATGTATCACAATAGCCTTTCATGTCATTAGGGGCCCAACACGACTGATGACATGTTAATCGGACGCCTGGTCTGTAAGTTATTAGTGTTTCTGTTCTGAGGGCCCGGTTGGATTCAAGTTCGATCCAAACAATCCATACTAAAAATTTATCCAAATATATAGTGGATTATACAAAAAGGACCGTATTCATACAAGTATTATGGTATTATAGATGGTTCGTCCAAAAGACACCTAGTTCTCAAGATATATCCAAAAAGGAATATCTGGGTCATGATGAGCCCGGGTCCAGTCTGACCCGGCCCAACCAAGCCTAGGCTAACCCGAACCCTTTTTGGGCGGACCCAACCTAGTTCAGGTCTAGCCCGACATTCAATGTGGGTGGTACAACCCACAGGGCTCAGCCCGCACGACTGAGTGTGGTCCTCCGTGGTGGGTTCCACCCTAGCCGCCACCTGGGGGAGCCCCCCCTCCCCCAGGATTTCCGAATGGTCTAGTTGCAGTGTTCAGCTTTGAACAAATCAGTAGTGCCATGTGGAGTTTCCTACTGGCATGTGGGACCCGCCAGAGTGGGTTCTGCTCAATGTGATGCGTTCGGCCGGAATTCTGGTCAGCTCCCATTCTAGCGGTGCGACGGTGTCGCTGCTCCTCATGTGGCCGTCCTAGTGTCGGTTGCCCTCGTGCGACATTGCAGCTCCACATTTGCGACCTCCTCCTCTACCGGCAGCACGGTCATGCACTTCCCTACTTCCACGTGGTCAGCTGGCATGTCATCCACCACCCTCCTCCAACACGGCCAACGGACCACAGCCTCCTTCGGCGATGCGGTTGCACTGCCGCAGCCA
Organism: Viscum album; assembly: GCA_963277665.1. Lineage (NCBI taxonomy): Eukaryota > Viridiplantae > Streptophyta > Magnoliopsida > Santalales > Viscaceae > Viscum > Viscum album. The sequence continues at coordinate 1,012,289,087 of OY728140.1, forward strand.
TCGCAGCTGGCCTCTATCTTGCCCTCCACCTGTACCCTACCGACGTTGGTTGCTGGCACCGGTCACCAGCATTCTTTTGCGGAGCACCAGGTGAGCTTCAGTGGCCCTTTCTTCATTCTAAAGTAGTCATTGTGTGTCCTGGGATGTTTCTTTTGCATCGATCCCTACATGGTCGGGCTCCACTCAACCCGATGATCCACCAGTGAAGAACACAACAATCCACGAGGTATATGAGGGATCAGGCCATGTTTGTTTGGACCGCGCCCCCCGATTTAGTTTGATAACATGAGGATCAAGAAGATTTATTCAACATATCATAAACGGAGAACAATCAAGAGCAAACCCTATCGCATTTTTTTGTTGGAGGTGTTGTAAGGAAGAAGATGATGCATCGACACTTCTTGAACGTTGGTTACCTGTTCCTCACTGGGATGATGTCCTTCATTGGAGGATGTACTTCCTTCAAGAGTTATCCAAAAAAATTATTCTCCACCAAGAGAGTTTTCTTACCCCATCGGGAGAACAAATGTGGGGAGCCAACATAATTATATCTAAGTTAATTAATTGATCAATTAATGTTGGCTCATTAATTGGAAGGGGGTCCAAGTGTTGATTCAAATTAAAATAGGGTTTCATGGTTGGGTGGTCCCGACCACCATGATCTAATAAGTGGTTGGGAGATTTTGAATAAAAATAAAAATATTGTTTTATTTTATTCCTCCGCAAAACCCAAAAATTTAACTTCCACCATCGACCTACTATAGTTGAAGTGAAGGTCTCCTTATGAGAATATCAGTGCTGCGAGTTTAACGGTGTCATCATATTTCAATTGCTAGAATATTTTCAAAAGTTACCAATTCCCACTCTCATGATAACTATACGTACCATAATGAAAGTTCAGAAATTCATTCCATGCACTCCAGGCCTCGAAATCATGTTCCGTCAATTTTTTAAGACATGTAATGTTTCTATATACTAGATAATAATAAAAAAAATAACATGTAAATTTCATGGCCTTTACATTCTCCCCCCCCCCCCTTAGGGATTTAAATCCCCGAAAGAAACAACACAAACTAGGGAAACAAGTGGGGGTACTAAGCATGAATCTGAGCCTCCCGCTCCTATTTTCTCTCCTAGAGGTTCTCGTGCTACCAATGTACATTCACCAGAGGTATCAATCTCCCAAGAAGAACTCTCTCCTGTCGATCATCTATCTCTATTTAGCCCTCTGAAAATGTATCCACATCATCGATGTCCATCTCACCCCATTCAATGATGTATGAAAGATCATACACGTACCTCCTCAGTTGGGATACATGGAAAACATCGTGCACCCGATGCAACTGAGGGGGAAGGACTAGGCAGTATGCCACCTATCAAACTCTGCTGAGGACCTGAAGGGGTCCTATGAACCTTGAAGATAACATGCCTCCCCGACTAAATCTATGAAATCCTCATCAAGGTGAGACCCATAGAAAGACATGGTCACCATCCTCAAACTCCAGATGTATCTGTCTCCTGTCAACATAAGTCTTCTTCCTACTCTGTGTAGTCTTCATCCACTGTTGAATGATTTGTACCTTCTCTATGATAGCCCGTACCTTCTCTGGTCCCATGTGTGCTGACTATCCTAGGTCAGTCCAGCACAGAGGTGATCATCATGGTCGACCTTACAATGCCTCAAACGGTTCCATACCGATGGTGGAGTTAACGATTTTGTTGTACGAGAACTCAACAAAGGGAACATGATCCTCTCAACTATGACTGAGATCGAGGACGCAAGCATGAAACATTTCCTCGAGGGTCTAAATGGTCTACTATATCTAAACATCCATCTGAGGATGAAAGGTTGTGTTGAATCGAAGATGAGTCTCGAACACCTCTTGCAACCCCTTCCATAGCCGAGAAGTAAAACATGCATCACGATTGGAGACAATCGTCAAGCTAACTCCATGAAGTTGTACAATCCTTTGTATGTAGAGGTGTCTCATTCTCTCTACTGATCCCTGCTCTCTGATAGGTAGGAAGTGGGATCGCATGGTGATTCGTTCAATGATCACCCAGATGGAATCATGTCACTTGAACATTCTAGGAATTCATGTCTTAGATTACATGTAAATTCCATCCCACTTCCACTCTATCACCTATAGTGGATGATCTAATCCTGCAAAAACCTGATGTTCTGTCTTCACTTTCGGACTAGTGGGTCACCGTGAGAGAAAATATGCCACTCCTTCTTTCATATCCGACCACTAGTGCTGACATCAGAGGTCCTGGTACATCTTTTCCACTCCTAGATGAACCACTATAGGGGAATTATGGAACTCCCTCATCACATCCTCCGGTAATTCCATCAGTACCATAGTAAATCCTCTTAAGATGATGACATGCAACCCACCTTCAGAAAATCAATCAGGTGCTTGTCTGTGGATATCTAAGCACGTCAAGCCTCACAGTCATTGTCCCCAAGTTGCGCCTCCTTGACTCCCAGAAGGAGTGGGGGAGTAACTGTCAGAGACTAATGATAAGCTGCTCCATCTCGATCTACATAGGATATCTACAATGTAGCTAGCAGCTTTGTCACCTCGCTTAGCAACTGTATACCAGATCCACTGTAGAGTGAATTTACTACAACATTACCCTTCATGGGAGTATAGACTCTCTCGAATTAATAGTCCTGGAGGAATTCAAGAAAACTCTGCTATCTTAGGATCAGATCCTTCTAATAGAAGATATAACTATGATCTTACGATCAGATTAAACAGTAAAATGTTCACCCATTAAGTAATGTCACAACATCTTCACGGTGAATACCAATACACCTTACTCCAGGTCATGGGTATCATAGATCTGCTCATGTTATCTCAGTTTTCGAGAACCATAATCAATCACTGCTCTCTCCTACATCAGGACTCATCCATGTCCAGTACCAAATGCATCACAGTTGACTATGTACCAAATTCCCACCTCTGCAAGCCTCAAGATGGGTTCACTCGTCAGTCTCCGCCTCTGCTCCTGGAAACTCTGTCAGCGTCTCTTCTACCACATGAAATGTTTCCCCTTCTTCCTCAACACTAATAGGGGTGTCACAACTCTAGAAATGTAAGACACAAACATCTGATTGTAAACATCCAAACCCAGGAATATCCGCACCTCCGTCACACTCCTGAGTGGATCCTAAGCTAGCACACCATCCATCATACCTAGATCCACCTAAACTATATCCTTAGAGATGACTTGTCCGAGGAAGTGGACCTTTACGATCTAGAAATGGCACTTCCAGAGCTTACCATAAAGCTACTTCTCTTGGAGTGTGTCAAAAACTATTTGCAGATGATAGGTGTGCTTCTACTCTATTGCTAAGTATACTAGGATGCCGTCTATGAAGACTACCACAAAACTATCTAGGTATGACTGGAAGAACTTATTCATGTGTCCCATAAACACTATTGTGGTGTTGGTCATGCCGAATGGAATATCCCACAACTCATAGTGGCCATACTGATATCTAAAATATGTCTTTAGAACATCCTCATCTCGTACCCTGAGCTGGAAATAGCTTGATCTAAGATCTATCTTAGATATCCACCATGCTCCCTTCAGTAGATCAAAAAGATCATCAATCGTCGATACTGGGTACTTATTCTTCGCGGTCACCTAGTTTAGGCACTGATAGTCCATAAAGAGTATCAAACTCCCATCCACCTTTTTGGAGAACAAAATTGTGGCTACCGAACGTGAAACGTTGGACCTAATAAACAACTTCCTCTACAAGTCCTCCAGTTATACTCGCATCTCTCAAAGATCTGCGGGTGCCATCCGATATGATAGGGTAGATATCAGTGTCATTCCATGGTAAAAAAGATATAAAACTCCACCTATATACAAGGAGGTAGACTTGGAACATCATCATTGAAAACCTCAGCGTACTAGTCCACCACTATATGATAGCTCAAACACTCAACATGAAATTATCTGTGGGTAAGGCTAGCCTACTGATGAGTGATCAGCTGCACCCTCCCCCCTCTCTGTAAGTCCATCCTATGCTACAATGGTTCGCTTATCACTGATGAAGGAAAACCTAGTCCCATCCTCGTGGACCCACCATACATTGTTCTTAGTACAGTCGATCGAAGCATGGAATTTAAATAACCAATTAATACCCAAGATTATGTCGTAAGGCCTTGACGCTGCTACTAGAATATCCCAGCAGAGGAACTCACCTCCTAGAGTGAGCTCACACGATAGGAACCCATATGTAATCATCAAATCCTCTCCCGTATGAGTCTTTATCCACAAGGATTGAGCCAACAAATCCACCGGAATCTCTGAGCTCCAAACGAGGGTTGTGTAAATAAAAGTATGACTGGCACATGTGTCTATATGTACTACAAATAAGGTGGAGTAGACATAGATCATAACTTGAATAATATTTGGAGCATCGTGGTCATAGGAGTCAACTGCCTAGAGTTGACCACATCGTTGTCCACCGGCTCCCTGTGGTCGGGGGGGACCACCGGGATTTGGTTGCGGTAGAACCTCGAATCGCCGTCCACTGCCTGCTGCACAACCAAATCCATTAACACATCCGCTTGCTGCCTATGGACCACCTCGATTGAATCTTTGCTCTACCCAGGAAGTCCTTCAACCATCTTCTGACCATCCTTTGGTGGGTCGGGCAGTCATGAGCCATGTGACCCTACCCAACTCATGAGTAACACTGCCTATTCATCGTATGTCATGATCTATATCGAGAACCCCAGACAGCTGAACATGTATGCTGCATTCATCCACCAGTAATTCTTTTCCTCTTGGACATCTGCGTCATATGCCTACTACCGGCTACAAATGACTCTTCTACGTGACGCCCGGTGGTTGGTCTCGCTGCCGGTGACTGCTTAAATGGATGCTCTCCACCAAGAGTGCTCGCTCTAACACCCCAACCTGTGTCGGGATGCTGGGAGATACCATCGAAGCTCTGATATGCCATCTAAGTCCATTATCGAAGGACCTAGACCTGACGTCGGGGTCCCACACCATGTTAGAGGAGTAGCATGAGAGACTGGTGAACCTCGCTAAATATTGTTCCACGATCATGCTGCCCTGCTGAAGGTGGAGAATTTCTGGTAAAAGCACTGAGAGTAAGGTCGCTGGGATGAACTCTACCTTGAAAATGCTCTTGTAGTCTGCCAACACGAGTGTCACCTCACCGTGAACCTGGAGCTTCAATATTTACCATCTCCCCACTACGGTCTGAAGAAGACTGGCTACAAGGATGGCCATAAGAACATCTAGGGTCCCTACCAGTTGGAAAACCTTGAACACAGCCTCCAACTAGTCCTCAGACACATGTGGATCTGTCTCACCCCAGAACCTCAGTGACCTCTGGTTTTGGAACTTGTGCAATGCTTTCAATCTGCGTGCACCCTCAACTATTGAGGATGGTGGCATCATCTACCCAACGGGTAGTGGTGCTGCTGGTACACCACCTGATTGTACAACTACCAAAAGCGGGCCCTACACCAAAGCCTCATCGCTCGATGGGATGTCATCGCATACTCTACTTGGAACCCTGGCTAGTTATCCATGTGGAGGGTTCCTAAAAACAAACATGTGTTCCATGATAAATATGTTATACCTGGGGAGCTGAATCAAAGAGACCACACAGAAAACATTTTAAAAACACACACACAATCCGTGTTTTGATTCACTGAGTTAGAAATCATAATCCAGGATCCTGGTAGATGGATACACCGGCCGCCACACCAACACTAGATTAACCAAACTCAAAACCACACTCATTACACACATAACACTATTTCCAATCCAAAATATTAGATTCCATGTTCTTCAGTAGAGACAACTCATCTGATTACAATTTTCCACAACCCATCCCTTGGGGCCCATTCTGTTACTACCTCATTCCCTCCTTCCACAGGCCAGGGGATGAAGAATTGCACCGGAAAGGCATATCCCTAAAACTGGGAAGGAATTTACTTTTTAACCCCCAAACTCACAAAATCCAAGAATATAGAAATATACAAGAACAAAGTAAACTATATAGTAAATAGATTGAGTACAATAAGTAAAGGATATGGAATACAAGTCCAACTGGAAAGTACAAGAAGAACTGAAATAGATCCTCTAAATACCAGACAATGATTTTACCTGAAGGGTAGGTACAACTCTAAAACTGTCATATCTACGGTATTTCTCGTATAATGGTCCATCTCCAAGCATCCTCTAGTAATGTAACCATCAGCCATGATCAATGATTTTTTTCATCTTCACAAGAGATAAAAATGTGTGGGTGTAGCCTGTGCTGGGGTGAGTATAATAGTACTCAGTACAGACCCCGAGACCCCCGAAGGTCTCTCGAAATTCATGAAGGATATACTACAATGAAATACCATAATTCCAAAGCACAAAGCAACAATCATCCCTACTTAGGTATATTCCCTTAAATTTACCTATTTTATCAAGTAAACCAATCTATTTCATGAGGAAACACAAGAACCAACTCTTTAGCCAAATTCTCAACTGTTCCATGAATTAAAGAATACCAGGAAGGTAACACCGTGATGGTAAGTACCCTAATGGTAACTCCAAAAGGAAGAATACCACAATGGTATCACCACATTGTAGTGTACCATTAAGGTAATGACTCACATCACACCTTGTATAACTTAAGTAATGATGTATAGATGATTAGCTGTATTGCTAGATCATGTCACTTCATCGAGAAGCTCTACTGTTGACCCACATGGGATCAAAGATGACCCATAAAGGATGTTAATATGACCATAATAAGATCTATAGATGACCCACACATGATTTATAGATAACCCACACATGATCTATAGATGATCGACAGAGGATCTATAGAATATGACCCGTACAGGATCTGAATAATCTTCAAGTATAGCCAGCCTTAGTGTTCCCTCACTAAGGACACTTGATTCTTGGAGGATCTGCTCCTCAAGCCATCGGTCGACATTTCAACTTCCATAAAGTCCCACAAAGAGGTATAAAAACTCTCTTCATGTCATAATGGATCCATCAAGATAGATGTCATGTCAATCAGATGCCAGATCTGTAATTTATGAGCATTTCCTTTCCAAGGGCCCGGTTGGATTCAGGTTCAATCCCACTTGGAAATACCCCAACATTATTCAAAACTCATGTGGATTATACCAAAAGGACCATCTCGATCCAAGGATTCCATTTCTGCAAATGGTTCATCAAATAAACATTTGGTTCTCATGATATGGAAAAAATGGAATATCTATGTCCAGATGGGCCCGGGTTCGGTTTGACCCACTTCAGGTAGCCCTCCTGGTGCAGGCTAACCTGGCACTGTTTGGGTCCGACCAACCCGGTTCGGGCTTCCTCAACCTGGTTCGTGTCACCGGACCCGGTCCGGGTTTGGCCTGGCCTGCTTGGTGCATCTTGCTCTGCTAGGTGTAGTGCACCATGGCGAGGCCTTCCCTAGACGCCAGCTGGGGGAGGTGCCCCTAGAGGTTTTCGAATAGTCCAGTTCACCATTTCATCTTTGGCCAACCCAGCAGTGCCACATGTTGCCTCCTGCTAGCACGTGGGACCCTGTAGAGTGGGTCCTGCTTGGCGTGACGCGGCCAGCCAGAATTCCAGTGCACTCCCCTTCCAACAGCATAATGGAACTGCTTCTCCTCTCGCGGCCGGCCGGGTGTCGGCCAGCCTGGTGCTCCACCGCGGCTTGACAACCGCGACCTCATCTTCCACCAGCTGCATGGATGCGCGCCGCCCTTCTTCCACACGACCAGCTAGTGTTCCATCTTCCACCCTTCTCTACCGAAGATGACGGGTTACGACCTCCTTCGGCGACATGGTTGCACTGTCCCTGCCATCACGACCGACTGATGTATAGGCCTCTGCCTTTACCCTGCCAACATCGGTCCCCAGAGGACTTCCACGGATCATCGGGTGAGGTTAGGTGGATCGTTCTTTAATCTGAAGGAGTTGTTGTGTTTCTCGAGATGTCACCTTTTCATCTATCCCAACGTGGTCATGTTCCGCTCAACCCGAAGATCTGCCCGCGAACAACACAACGATCCACAATGTATCAGATTGATTTGGCCCTATTCATTTGGCATGCATCCATTGCATTAGTTTTATAACATGTGGCTCAATAATATTGGATCGTCATAAAAATAACGAAGAATAATAAAAAGAAAACCCTACCTGGTTTGTTCGTTGGAGGTGTCAAGGATAAAGATGATGCGTCGTTTCTTCTCGAACATTGGTTCCCCATTCCTCAATTTGAGGATGTCAATCGTTGGAGGATATTATTCCTTCAAGCGATCTCCAGCTAAATTCTTCTCCTATAAGAGAGTTTTTTAACCCCAGAGGGATAAGAAAGGTGGGGAGCCAACATAATTAACTTTAAGTTAATTAATTGATAAATTAATGTTGGCTCATTAATAGGGGGTGGGTTCCAAGAGTTACATCACAATAAAATATGGGTTCAAGGATGGGTGGTCCCCACAACCAAGATTCTAAAACTTGTGGTGGGGTTTTGAATAAAAATAAAACAATTATTTTATTTTATTCCCCCATAAAACACAAAAATTCAACTTTCGCCATCAACCTACTATAGTTGAAGTGAATGTCTTCCTAAGCGAATATTCGTGATGCGAGTTCAACAGTGTCTTCAGTTTTCAATTCCGAGCACCGGCTCAAAAGTTAAGAATTCCCGCATTCATGTTAACTGAATGTACCTTAACGAATGTTTTTAAAATCATTTCGGGCACTCTGGGCCTTAGAATCACATTCTATCCATTTTTGTAGACTCCTAATATTTCTTTATAACAAATAATAAAATAATTACATCGAAAATTATGGGTCTTTATAGATTATATATAATTTTTTGGGATATTATGAGATTGATAGTCATGTTCTCACAATATATTCTTGATATATCATATGTTTTAAAATTTAATTTACAATTGTATACAGTCTTCCAATACTACTAATATATTGTATGTTTCATGAAATAATGTATTTTGTTCTTATAATGTAATATATCAATTGGTTCTAGGTATCTATATTTTGGTATGTCAATGTAGGTATCGAAGGAAGTTTAGTATAATTTGTGTGGATTATATTTATAGAAATCATATCATATAGAAAAATTACTATGAAAACACCTCATTATTTCTAGGGAACACTATAGAATGATTTTTATTAATTTTATTTTAAATTTTATTACTATATGATTATTATTTTTATTCTATTTTTGAAATATGGTGACTAACATGACGAATGAGAACTATATCAATACCCATAGTTAATGGATGGATATTCCCCATGACCAATTAAATGACGATGAAGTTGATATAAACCAAATAATAATGATATTAGGTTAGTTGAAAAATGATATGAAAAATATTCTAACTCACATATATAAACCTACAAATCCCAAACATGGTGTAACTATGTTTGATGACTTTATATGAAAACTATCTCCTATATATAGTATGACTACAAAACCACTGGTAGATTAAAAATAGATCAAGTTCCTATATTAGAGTCTTATCACCAAAAAAATTACTAACCAAGAAAAATTCATCATGGTGGACTACCTTTTAAAGGGACATGCAGAACAATTTTCGTCATTATTTCTAAATACTTGAGGGAAAATTAGATCAAGTGGAAAAATTGGGTAATTTTTATGTTGATATCCTATGAGAAATACTTCCCCCGTGAATATATAGTGGAACATGAAATCTTGTACCTCATTATTAGAAAAAGGGGGAGGAAGGTTTTTATTATTATTTGGTTAACATTATAAGGATAGATGTTGTAGACTATGTATGTTGACCATAAGGCAAGAATGGTCATTTTTATAAAGGGTTAAAGAAAATCCATGAAGGTATTTTTCCTCTCATACATTTTATTCATATGATTATATAGTCTCAATACCACTTAGTAATGAAAATTATTCCTCTAAAAAGTTTTTAGTAAGGGTAAATTTAGATAGGAAGAGGTCATCTAATCATCCTTGGAAGAAAAATGTAGTAATGTGGCAGAAAGAAAGGATGGGATTTCCTACATGTGTAAAATGTTGGGAGAAACACCTTGGGGATTTTATGATGGGAATAGTATTGTGTTAAAAATTTGGAGAAAATGAACATTAGGATCCTGAATGAAAGGAATAAAATATTTTAATGTTCTATGTTTTTACAATAGAGAGAAGATACATTATATGAAGCAAAACACCAAACATCAAGGTAATTTACCTAAAAAGGTAAAATGGTGAATGAAAAAGCTTTAAGATTGCCGAGGATGATGATGAAGTTACTAAGGATGTATTGGAAGGTACTTTTTTCATTCCATCAAAATTATATATAATTTTATATGATATAGATCTTCACACTCATTGATATCTTCCTTATTTTCCAAAAATAATAAATACTTCCCCAGAACCCTTGTAAATGATGTATCAATTAAAACACCAAGTGAGAAACATATGGATACAAATATGTTTGAAAAAGATCCAATAGTGATTCATGGGAATACACTATTTTAGAAAAAGGTTAGTATACCTATGTTTTATATTAATATGATCCTTGGTATGTTTTGGATTCCTATATATAATGAAAAAATTATACTTCTATGGGTAGAAGATTAAGATTCTTGAAATTGACTTGGAATTTATAATATTTAGTGGGGAACCATAATCATCTAAATCATGATTAAAACCTCCCCTTTTGTATCTCATTAATGATATTATAGGTATAAAAAAATATCAATCATGATATATAATAAAGGTATCCTAATATTAGAGTTTTTACTCATGATACAAAAATCCATTCATGATTTTCTATATGATTTTGTAGGTAATATACTAGAGTGTGAAGTTATGTTCTCCATTTAAAACATTCCTGATGAAATACACATACTTAAAAATATTAACATAATGGAACTAGTGGAGTTGGTGTAGTTAAATAAATAGCTACATGAGTTGAGTGTTGAAGGATTTATAAAACCATTAATTTCACCTTTATGCTCCATTATATTATTTGTGAAAAAATAAGTATCTAATTATGAGACTCTGAATTTATTGTACAGATATCAAAAACATTTCTATTTTTAAAATCTATCATTTACCATCTAATTATGACCAAATATAATAAGGTCATGATTAAATAATGAATATTGTCTTTATTGTTGGAATGATATAATTTCAATATCTGTGGATGAACTAAATGACAATTTGATTATGTCTTGTCATTTGATGTCATGTTTGATAAATAAAGTCCAATTATTTGATTAATATTATTCAATGATATTTAGTAATGGAATTTTAGGCTACTAACTTGATGAAGTTAAAGACAATGTGGAATTGGATGCCATGCTTGACCATACATCCATGAGAATTTTTTTTAGTTACTGAACTAATGTTAAAGTATAATGATACATTCCCATTATTCTGTTGGAGTTAAAGTTTTTTTTAAACCTAAAGTAATTATACCTTGAAAATATTTATTTTCTTGATGATATATCAGGAATAAACTTTCTTATTGTATGATATAGATATTTATAGAAAAATATTAATTTAATGATTTTGACCAAATTTTCTCTATGCGTCTATTAGAAATTTAGGATAGAAATATAATAGAAAATAATGATTTGATCCACCTATAATGTGGATAAGAAGGTTTACTTAGACCTGTAATGGGAAAAATGATTTTTAGGAAGCCATAGGGAATGGCATGGGAAGGAACGATAATGCACAGTGTGTAGACATAGGAGTAGTGGGTCCTGCCACAGGGGCAGAAATACAACATATAATTGTGACCTAATATGTTCCCCACACACGATCATATTCTAGTAGGGGAATTTGTATCATTATTCAGTAGAGTAAATCACATGTTGGAGACAATACGATTTTTGGGTCACTATTCCCCCTTTTAAAATAAAATCATTTAATATTTTCTCTCTAATTTCATGAACTTGAACACTCTATTAAACATGTGATATTTTTTTCAATCTCCATCATCTGAGTTGTTTATGAAAGACAGATTTCATGTCAATTGATTGTGAACTAAAATTATATATTATTGTAAACTTATGATCCAAATGATATCATCCAAATCTTAAGGGGAGTTTTAAAAGATACAATGTATGAATTTCTATAAAGCATAAAAATTCTCTATAAAAATTCATTGCAGATGAAAATTCATTGCATTGAAGGAATCATCTGGTGAGGGTTTCCATATATGAAAAAAATGGTTTTCATATGCATTTCATTCATGATAAATAATTCATTATTTGAACAGAAAAAAATATATTAAACAATCAACAAAGACACATTTTTCATATATATAAGATGATATTCAGTGAAGATGTTATGAGATAAAGATATTATGTAGAATTATTCATTTCACTAATTCTATACAGACTTCCACAAAAATTTGAATGTTGTGATTTCATGTCACCAAATTCACTATTCAATTAGTGAGTATTGTAAGAGAATGAAATTCCATTACAGATGTAGTTGTTATGTGGTCCAGGAAGTAAGATATTTGTGAAGATTAAGGGTTTGTGTATTAAGAAGTTTATACATTATATACAAGGGCAGGGTAATAAAAATGTAGTATGATAACAAGGATTAACAATGATGTATTCATGTATGTGATTAATTTAGAATGTGGATGAATGCAGTATGCGACGACCATGAATTCAGTTTGCGAAAAAAAATTCCATATCAATCAAAGTTCCCTTAAATACCATCAACAGATCAATGGAACATATAAATTCTTGATGTACACGTATTTTCATACCCGGGATCCTACGTAGAGAAAATATTTAGAAGAGATAACGGTCATATTGTCAAAAATTTTACATCCATGAAAATAATTCCTTGGTAAATGAATTCTGATTATAAAATTATAATTGTTTTTGGTGAAAATAATTAACTTTTCCATTAAATTATTCTATTTATATTATATAGTATCTGATAGTAATGATAATTTTAAAGAGGGAAGACTTTTTTTTCATTATCACAAACTATTAAATGTGTTGGATTTTTTTGTGGTATTATATTTTGTTAATCACATGATTTTATTCCTATAAATAAATATTTAATACATTATAATTTTGATTCAACTATTTTATAGGGAAGCCTCTCATTAGGAGAATAAGAAAACATTTTTATCTTGTTTAGTTCTACAAATAATGGAGTATATTTTGAAATTGAGATTAAATTAAGAAGAGAATTTCAATGTAAATAAAAATGTGGAAGGTGTGATTTACTAATTATATATTTTTTAATTTAATAATTATAAAATCATATACAACTTACTACCTAAAATAGACTTAATATTTTTTTAGGTATCTTTACATGAAGCATGAATTAATTGAAACAAAATTATTTGATAGTCAAATATTCTATATTATATTCATATTATGATTATGGAATATTTTATCATACTATTTTAGGAATATAAAGTGAGTAATCAAATAATATTAACATTGCAGAAATTGGGTGTGTCACATTCTCACATTCCATTGAGGTTTATACTTCATTAAAAAGTATGAATAAATGCCTAAAATTTTGATTAATTAATATCTTCCCATTCATATAACAATATAATATGGATAGACTAAATTCGGAATATACATGTAGAATAACAGATTCAGTTTAGAGTATTTATTAAGGTGTGAAGAACCAAGCCATTTAACATATGATGTGAATTAGTACAAGACCAACATGCTAATTCCCAGAATATATTGAATATATTAATGTTGTGGACAATTTAAATAGATCTAGTGTGCTCATAAAGAAGTTCTATATTATGGTTTATAGAAGAATCTAGTAGTTTAAAAAGATCTTTCTATCTGTGGATCAATAATATTGAGATGTATAAGGGGCATCTGATTGGGGTGATTATTTTGTTACAAAAGAGGAAAAAGTCTGGGGTTTCTAACTAATATAGAATAAGTAGATGAAAAGAATGATGAGGAATCAAACAAACCAGTCAATAATAATTTTTTACTAGGGTGTATAAGTGATTTCAATTGTAAGATCAACTAGAAGATAAAATTATAGAATTTAAAACTATTTATTTACTTATCCATTATATTTATTGGTTATATTATATTTAAGAATCTACATTTATGGTATAAAAAATATGGTAATGATTAGTTCATCATACTGAACCATGTAAATACCATGTGTTGTGGTATCTCTTACAATTTCTACATAAAATGTGTGCACATGAGATATAACTCAGTAGATCAAGAACTGTAAAATGTTTAAGATGATGAATTAATGGAAAATAATTTTTAAAATGTAACCAACGATTCACCCCCACACTCAGTGGTTAATCAATTAAGGGGATTTATAATGAATTGATTGATCAATATCGATGATACCAATACTTTTCAAATATCGATATTTATTTTTTTATCATCAGTTATGTTTGAATATGCATGATACAAAAAATATAGAATTTTGAAAGAGGTATGGACTTAATGAGTTAAGGTAATGGATTTTGGGTCAACTAATTCACATTCTTTATTTATGTATCTAATGAATAAATTATTAAAGTATTATTAATATAACTCTTTAGTATTATTTATTGATGATATCTTAATATACACTATTTTCTATGATAATAGTGAGTGTCGTCTAAATAAGGATTTTCTAGTTCAGGAACCTGCTCATAATGGCCTGTTGGATTCTAAAAAATATTATATATATAACTATTTAGCATTATTTATTGATGATATCTTAATATACACTATGTTGTTTGATAATAGTGAGTGTCATCCAATGAGGATTTTCTGGTTTGGGAACCTTCTTATAATGTCCTGTTGGATTCTAAAAATTACTATTACCATCATTTCCCAAATGAGGATGAAAATTTTAATGGGATTGCAAAATTCAATAATGCCTAGATCAAGACCTATATTATTACACTCATGTGGCGTATTACTCATCAAAAAATCCCAACTGAAGTTTTCCTGCAATCTTATGGATTTTATGTTTGTTCTAAATGTCGATTGTGGAATCAACATTAAGAGGACATTAATCATCATTTGTTATCTTTTGATACTACTATGTCCATTTGGAATTACATCTCTGACCTTTTTTAGTGCAGATGGATTTTAGACACATTTATTTTCTCACAATTGAAAAGAATGTTGGAGTTTCTGAGGTCTCCCCAAATCAAGAATCTCTTTCTTACTGCTGTTGCGGAGCTTCTGCAAATTATACGGTATGGTAGAAACGATTATTTTTTAGAAATAACTCTTTTAATATTAATGTAGGTAAATTTAGGATTCTTCTTGCTATAAAAGAGGCAACCACAATCCAAAAAGTATATTGTGAAAATTCTGTCATAGATCTCGAATCCCTTCGCTGAATTGGTGCCAAAGGTAATTTTCCGAAGCCACACTACACTATTGAAGTCTTCTGGCAGGAACCTCTACCTAGATGGGTGAAAGTTAATGTGGAAGGAGCCTCAAAAGGAAACCCTGGCCATTCGGGATGCGGTGGAATTTTCAAATACCATCAGGATCGGATCCTTGGATGCTACTATGGAAGCTGCGGTATTGCTTCTGCGTTGGAGATAGAAATGCTTTCTCCCATTCATGCAATTTACTATGAAAATCTTTTCAACTAGAATAATATCTGGATTGAGAGAGACTCCACTACTATTGTGTAAGCGATCTGGAAGGGTGATGCTCATCTTTCTTGGTCTCTCACCCCCCGTTGGATGGACTGCCACACCGCGGTCAACGGCCTCTACTTTATTGCCACTCATACCTATCGTGAGGCTAATACAATCACTGATGGGCTTTCCAACATGGGTGTCTCGCATGACATCACTTGGAAGAATGACATCCCTCTGGAGTTGAAACCAATTTTTGTTAAGTACTCTAAAAAATTTCCCTCTTTCCGTCTCATGTAACTTGTATGCTTCTCTTCACTTTTGAATAAATCTCTAAATTCTGGTCTTTTGACCAGAAATCACCCTTAAAAAAACTAATAAACATAACTGCAAATAGAAGATTTCTAGGATTATAATGTTATTATCAGTGATTAGTTTAATTTTTTTTCTTTTTCCCAATATTATAACCATGTTTACATATAAAGGGTCTAAATTTACATGGTCAAGGGAATGTGAGGAACGTTTTAAGGAGATAAATATGAAACAGATTAATGCATCAATGTTAGATCTACCATTAAGTATGTATGGATTTTATTATATTCTATATAATCAAATAAAAGACATTATTAGATCCTTATAATGAACAATATAGTTATTTGGTTTTGTATCATGGAAATATAAATACCATTGACATAACTATCCAACTAACAACTTGGATTTGGTAGCTATAATTTTTTATTTGAAAATACGGATACTCTACCTCTATGTTTAAAGATGATATATATATACATTCCAAAAGATTTTTGTGTATATAATACCTATTATGGAGGAACAAATATCCCAATGATGATGGTTTTAACTACTTATGGTCTATGATTTCTCAATACACTACGACCATTGAAAGGAAAACAAGGTGGAAGATGCATTGACTAGCAGATACTATGGAATACCTATAATTAGGATGATTAATAATTATCATATATATAGACATCTAGTAAATATGGTTATGTTTATTGTTATGAAATTAGTGACATATTTTGTTTTTTAAGGAATTGTTAAGCCATCCTTACTAGATAACATAGGGAAGTCCATGTAATATGATATGAACATAAAAAATAAATATTAATGTAGGTAATGATGGGAAATTAATAGAATTCATATTGAGAGATGGAGTGTTGAGATTTGGGAATGGGTTATGGGTTTTATGCATACCAGAGTTGAGAACCATTCTATCATATAATGTTAATATCTCAAATATCTCTATACACTTAGGTATCATAAAGATATATATATATTTATGATAAAATTTCTTGTAGGATGGAATAAAAAATGAAATATCAAACTATATATCTAGATGCTTAGTATTCCAGTACATAATGGTTGAAAGACAATATCTTAACAGATTCATGAAACCACTTCTTATTCCTATATGGTAGTGGGACAATTTTACAATTTTAATTTTCAATATACTCTCAAAACAATAATGGGGAATTGTTATATATGTTTCATCATTGATCATCTTCCAATTTCATCTCATTTCATCAAAATAAGAGAAGATATAACCCTTTATCACCTTTATAATCTCTATATTGATGAAATATTTAGGATTTTTGGGGAACCTGTATTGATTGAATTTTCTCATGATCATCAGTTCACATAATCAATCTGGAAGATTCTTAAAAACGCCCTCAACACCAAGATACATTTATGTAATGTGTATCATCACTATAATGGTGCTCTAATTAAAAGTACTATGCAATCATTTTAAGATAAGTTGAGATCTTGTTTTTTAGAATTACAGGGTATGTGGGATTTGTATCTACCTATGGAGGAATTTTTTTAAAAAAAAATATCTTCCACAAAAGCATCCAAATGGAACTATACAAAGAATTGCATAAGAAGTAGTATCATAATAGAACATATTGAAAGGAAGTTAGAGAAATAACGTTAGTTGTACCAGATATTGTTGGTGGTATTAATATTAAAATTAAAACAATTAAATATAATATTAAATAAATATATTGAACATAACATAGATATGCTGATATTTGAAAGAAAGAATTATATTTTTATGTTTTTTAATATTTTATTCTAAAATGTTTCACCAAGGAAGGATGTTGTACTATTTCTGAAAAAGAAAAAGTGTATCCCTGGATAAATTAATCTTTTTAAAATACAAGAATTAATTTGGGTTATATCATAGTAATTGTTCATAATTCCCAACCATTAAAAGTGAAATATAAATTTGTTGAATCATTACTAAGAAAATAAATTTAAAATCCAATTCATGTGATCACCTATGAGGGAATAGAGTTAGTACCTGACTTCTCCTATAATTAAGAGAACTATCAGCTTTATGATACATTAAAGAATCTTTTGAAGAATCTGTAAACATAGATGGTGAATGTATATTGGAGACATCAAAAAGAAAATGTGGAAACCTATTATTCTAAAAAATTAAAAGGGTAGTAATATCATTTTTTCAACATTTGATATATACCCATATTTCAGTGAAAGAATTTATTTGGTGGGTATGAATGTAATACCAGAGAACCTACTGAAAGAAGTAAACACTATATTGTGGACTATTACACTCTAAAGAGCCTTTATTCAACAATTTATTTAAAATTTAAATTTTTATAATATTAAATTTACTAAAATATATACATTTTTTAATATATTATATCAAAAATATCTAAGAATGAATTTTTAATTTATTTATAATGAGTTCTTTTAGTCAGAAAATATCATTTTCACAAAAAATAAAATTTAATTATTATATAAGAATGACCTACAAAAAAATAAACTCATTTAATTAATAAAGTATTAATTTCACGAAAAAATAATTTAATTTAAAATACACTTTTAACTTATATATCCAGTGTCCAACATTTTCTTGAACAATTTAAATTGTTACATTAGTATAAAAAATATTACTCTTTTAGTTGAGTCAATTATTTTAAAGGTGGTTTCTATTTTGAATTGCCTTGAAAACCTAATAAAATTTATCCTTTTATTAATAAATGAAATTATTTCATTATAATTATTATCAATAATTATTTTCTCTTATATAGAAATTTACTACTAAAAAATTTTATATCTGTAAAAACAATTTTTCACAATTAAGAATATGTATTTTAAAAACTAAATATTCACTGAATTATGAATTTTATTGGATAAAATTATTTTCTAATATTAAATTTTTAATATCATATTGGTAAAAAAAATATTTATCATAATCACTGTAAAATAAATTAATTTCTATAGTTAAAAATTATTTAATAATGTTAATTTAAATTAGGGTAATAGTTAAAAAGTAAACAAGCAAAAAAATACTAAAAATATCTGACATTATTTTTATTATTTTATACCCAAATTCATTTTAGTATCCTCTTTTTTAAATTTTGTTAAATTTAAACTTGAATAATAACCATAAATTATTGATAATGTACCAGTCACTCTAAAAAAACTATTCATCTCTATTATAAAAGAACAAAACATACACCACTTATAGACTCATCTATAAAAAAAATCCAATTGAGACTCTTACACATATATCCTATGAAATATCTCTCTCATTTTCAAAATGTTATGGTCATAAGTATTTATTATAAGTCTTTCATTTCCATAGAAACTTCGACACAAAAAATCAAGTCCATAACGTGAATATTATCCACAATTAGGATTTTATCATTAATTATCTTATTTAATATTTATTATAGTCACACCAAAATAATTATAGTGTTATAATATATATACATAATTGTCACTATATTATGGGTATTATTATTTTTTATTAATATACCCCATCTATTAAGAAAAATAATATTTTTGTTCCTCTATTGTGTGGACTACCACCTCCATGATGCAAAGCATTTTTTTTCATTCCCTACAATACAGTGTTTAATATATGTATTGTATTAAAGGATAAATATTATTTTATTATATCATTAGGGATATGATATAACAAATAATAAAAATTAAAAATCATATTATCAAAAAACATTCATCGTTAGTGTAATCGTTTAAAACAAGAATCCTTGGAGGATAACATTTCATTTAAATACTATAATATTTTTTTATGCATTGAGTCTTATTATAAAACCTTAAAATATTAATACATAACACTAATAAAAAATACATAAGAAAATTATTGTTTTCTAATAATGATATTGTTATAAAAATACATCATAATTATTCATTACATTATGGTATGTTAATGTTTGGGTTGGTTTATCCGCCAACTTGAACAATATTAAAAATTTATATCATTGAAGACTATAAAAAATTTATTTACTAGTATAAAATTTCTTATATTTGTGAATAATTATTTTTGTGTTTTAGGATGTTATATCAAATCTAATACAAAAATTAAAGAAACACCATCCATTTGAAAAAAAATCACCAGAACATGCTTCTTACAAGTTCCATCTCAAAGTATATAGACTAAAACACTGATGATAAGATTTTTACACATTATAAATTTTTATAAAACATCCTTATTAGTAACAATATTCTCCTATTAATTATTATATTTTTATGAATAATTAATAAAAAAAATTATTATCAAACTAGTACACACAATCTTAACTATAAACACTAATGAAGAAATTTAGGCAAACTCATATATAGAATGGAAATTTTTGAAGATAATGAATGAAAATTTATATTATTAATGTCATGAATTGATTCGTTAAGATACATATGTTTGTGATATATGATTATAAAGAATGTTGGTGTAATTATACAAAAGAGTAAAGGGTATTTCATCTAAAATTTCTATCTTTGAGAAAAATAATGTATTATGAAACTAATTTCCATTATGTTATGTATATACTCTCTATTTTAGTGTTATATCAGTAAATTTCATAATATGGGGGTTTTTTGATCCGGTTGATGACCGTCAATTCAAGAGGTTATAGTTAAATATCTACCGAATACCTAATTAGGGTTTCTCTGTCTCAATTTTCATTCTTTTGGACTCATGTTATATTTATAACCCATTACCTTTTATGAGGTATATACATTGAAATGGAATAATTTTCTCATATTAATAAATAAATTTAATGAATTTACATGATTATATTGTTATCCCAAACTGATATTCTTTTGGTTTAAGAATTATAAAAAATATTGTAATACTCAATCTTTTCTATATTGTTATAACCTTCCAAAACCTTGGTAACATAATGTTATGTGCATTTTTTGAGAAAATAAGTCCATTTATTGATACTGATAAGTTTATGTGGTCATGGAATAGGTTTTTCTATGGTCTAATAAGTAATAAATGGTTGGTTAGGAATTTACACAATCATCACTCTGATACATGAATAGTTGGCCTAAGACTACACACCCTATTAGACACTTATGGGGTTGTACATTGTATTATTCATACACTCTTTATAAACCATGATGAAAAAGTTTTACTATAATTTCATTATTCCACTACCAATCAAAGATATTTGATCCAATTATTATATTTCATTGGTATTCCAACACATTTTATGTACCATCACCACTATATTTCCCTAATAAGGGTATTAAATATTACATTGATGATAAAGAGATTCTACAATTCTGATTAAATTATTTTCTCTTATACAATAACAGCATTATATTGAATATGTATGTAATTGATTTTCATATCTCTAATTATATGGATAAATATTTTTTATTAAGTAAAATGTTCCTTAAAAATTGAATTTATGTTATTTTTGACTCTTTTTGTGATTGTGCTGGAAATTATTAAGTAATGGGTGGTGCATATAATTATATATCACCTCAATGAATTTATAAGTATCTTCTGACAAAACAGGTTGGGTTTTAGTGTATACCTATTCTCATAAGAAGATACTGTCTGGGAAAAAGGGATTGTTTGCATGTTTTTTATGTACAACAATATACATACAATCAGAATGAGTTATATGATTATGTTAATAAAAATATTTATTTATTTTAATATATATATATATATATATATATATATATATAATTTTTTAGTTTCAATTGATTATTGATTCATGTTGTAAATTTATTCCTAAAATATAACATTTTCTATGATTATATAATTAAATATTATGTTGTATACTACTCATTATTGTGAATCTAAGATCGACCTTATTTTATTCCTGCAACTAGTAAACCTCTAGGTCAGATGTGCATAGTTTTTTATCAATATGTTCTGTTTTTAAATTGTATTTAATAAAAATGACCATGTTGTCTCGTAGGTTTCGATAATTTATTGTGTGTATTTATCTTTTCTTGAAAGGCATCTAAATGGTTGGATACATTGAAAACTCCATTATTTTATACCAATAATGTAATGTAACTACATGATCTATTTTCATATAGTTTGGGATGTGAAAATTTATTTTCTCATATACATTCATGTTATAGTATTATAGAAATGTTCAACTGTGGAGGTTAAACTATCAAAAATCTGCAAATATTATGGTTTGATTGCTTAGCCTAGATAAGAAAGTTATTATTATATAATATCATTAAAAAATAATAATAATTATATTATTTAATTTTTTTTATGGTTTTGAATCATATTTTATGTGATTTTGTTAAATAATTAATGTCAATATGAAAAATAAAAAATTATATTTCATAGAGGTGATAGACCGTACAACACACGATTGACATTATTTAGTTTTCCTCGGTGGATTGGATGGAATAAATAATTTTTTAACACTAATATAATAAAATATTGGTATACTAATTATAATATGTTAATTATATAACAATAGTTAAGATAGGTTTGGATCTAAATAAATTATAATAAAAAATAATGATTAAGTAAAACAGTCATTGGGACTCTAAACATTATCTTTTATCAATCCATGTAAATGAAGGGCACGAGTATCATAGGGTGAGACCGGATAATAAAATAGTGAATGGTATATAGTAGGAAAAAATGGAATATTTTACTGAATAAATTGTAATTTATGGGTGTGACATTAAGGGGTGAAGTCTCTCCTTTTATAAGTGATCAAAATATACCATTTGTGAGCACCCATTACATATCAATAATGGAATGAAATCACTGTACGTTAAACGGTTCCAAAGGATTAAAATAATGATGTTTGGGGTGATATATGTATAATTAACAATAAACCATAAATTTTAAAAAAAGGATTTACCGATGATGAAAGTCATTTACCATTAAGTTTTCCCATTTATCATTTTGTATTTTTCCTAAGCAACTTGTTCTTTACTGATAATTTATATTTAATTAAAAATCTATTGTTTCATATTTTACAAATATTTGGGTTTTATAAACATAAATTTAATCTTAATTTAATCAATTTCAATTTCTAAATATGTAAAAATTTACATTTAAATTAAAAATAATAAATATATAAAGACTATTGTTTTGTAGAAATATTGTATTTTAGCCATTATGTGTTTGTAATCTTATTTATTGGTGGTTATAAAATAATTTTTTTCGAATTTTATTTTAAATGTGTTTAAAAAATAAATTTTATTCATCATTTAAAATATTTTAGTAAAATTTATTTGATAAAAATTAACCAATTTTAACAATATAAATTTATTAAAATAATAATTTTTGCATTATCACTCTAGTTAGGTTTTGTCATATTAAAATTGTTTTCATAAATATAAAATTAGTTATTATAGAATTTGGACCCACTAATTCCAAATATTTAATCTATATCACAAAATATTGATTCAAATTGTGAGAATATTTAAATTCTAATATTATATCACTTAACATTACAAAACTATTCTTAGAAAAAGTGTATCTCTATGAATAAAATGACCTTTGTTTTATTATATATTTAATATAGTTTTTATGGAGTGTTTATCTTTATTCACATACACTATATTTAATGGTCATAATATATTGATTATATTAAATATTGTTTTTAATTTTATGAATTTTTTATTTTGGTTTAGTGTTTTGTGTATGAAAAGCCAATCACACGGAATTCAATTAAGGAAATAAAATTATTAAAGTCATGAGTGTTTATAGTGTGTGATTTTATAATATATTCATATTGGTAGTCCTTCAATGACACATGGAGATTAAATTCAATAGATTGTGAGGGATTTTAATGGTTCTAATAATATTTAGGAATCCTTATGAAATAATTTTCAATATAATTATGTTTAGTAACATTATATGACCCTTAAAATATACTATCATGATAGACTAGTACATACTCATACTGTAAAGATCAATAAAGAGGTTGATTATAGTCTTTATGAGTAGTGTTTTTATATCATATTATATGATTTATTTTCCATTGTGTTCATTGAACTCACATTCGTCATAATATAATAATAAACAATCAAATACATGGTTTAAGGATCAACTCTTAATTGATTGACTTAACCCTCAAATTGTTTCATCATATCTGTAATAGTAAAATAATTGATAATAAGAGTCTTATAAAAAATTCCATGATTTAAATATTATTCATCACAAATAACTATTTCATTCTCTATATTCATAAAATATAAATGAATAGAAAAACATATTTTCATTAATAAAGAAAATAATTTATGATAACACATACCCCATGTTATTATTGTAATCCTATCCTCCTAAAAATTTTGGTTTCCTCTTCCACAATTTTTTTGATGAAATTAGATGATATAAAATTTATTAAATGTATGAAATGGAATAACATCTATTTTTTATTTGCATAAAAACAGTGATAATTGAGTATGACATGAGATAGTTGAATGGAATAGACAAAGGTTAATATAGAATGATAATGTAATTAATTTAATTAGTTCCACCAATATGTGAATTATAATCTCCTAAGTATTTACATTAAAATTACGTCTTTTAAGAAAAATATTTATGTGTTTTATCCTTTTACCTAATCTCAACCATGGCTTATTCTTTATATGGATTTATTATGGTTCTAGAAGATTACTTTTTTATCATAATTTGGGTGGATGAATGTGAGTTATCATTATCCACTCACTTTAATTTACTATATTTTTTCCCTAGACACTAAAAAAACTTGGGAAGAAAGATTTTCATAATGTCTCCCCATATTATCATTAATTTATATGTTTTTATATAAAATAAATAGTTTTCCCTAATCATAATGATTCTTGTATGTGTGGGTTTCAATTGTTGAGCCATACATTTGATTTTTCTTGATATGTAGCTAAATTGTATGTGTTCTTCACGTTATGGATAAATTATGATTGGATGAGAATATATTAGGGAATAATGTTGTACTCTAAGGGTTAAAACATGTTCGGGTAGTGAATTGATTCCCTATAGATTTATTTTAGGATCATAATATCTTAATATAAAAGTGGTATTTCATATAAATACTATGTAATTTCATTGCCTCTTCATCAATAATGTGGAATGAGAATGATCCCTGGGATTTCCATGGATACATATTTATTTGATTTAATTCGTGGTGGGTGATCTATGTTGGTGGTTAGGGAGATTCAAAATAGAGAGAAACATACCCCCCATGGTAAATAATAGTGAAATGGGTTGATGACTCATATCAATGGGGGAACAGATCTAATGGCTAGTAGGCACATTTCATGTCATGATTTACGTTATTAATTTATATTTATACCACATTATAAATTATATGGTTATTTTACCTCCCTTATAAGTCACAGTGAATATAGTCATCTTCTTGACCATTGTGTAGTGTTAAATTCATTTAACATTGGGTTCTTACTCCCACTATTTTATCCCTCTCTTACCTACTCCAATATAACTACATGTAATACATATGCTCCCAAGCCTCCCCGTTTCATATTGTATCCCTCTTTCTACTCATATCTTATATATGTGTTTTTATATAACCTTTATAAAGATTCCAATATCATAGGATGTCCAATATGGGTTGAAATAATTTTATATTCAATGTATTAATTTCTATTATAGAAATACCGATCATGGATTTCTAAAATTATTTCTCCACTACTAACTGGCATCATAATATTTCTTTTTAAACATTCGTTAATGAAAAATTCACATATTAGTTCTTCAAATATAACTCCCAAAACATTTTTATTAATTAACGATAGTTTTAAATAAAATATAAACTTCAAAATTTATAGTAAATTATTTTTATTTATAAAATAATAAAAACCATATATATTTGTACATATTCATTCAAATAGACAAAGGATCTTAATAATATTTTCATGAAAAACTATAAGAAAATATTAACAATAATATTAATAATAATAACATTTGAATCATGTATCATCTTCAATATTCATCAGAAACACCTTTAATTTATTTATCTATGGTGATTATTTCTTCACATGTTCATACCAATTATGTTGGATATAAAACACAATATTGTTTATACTATTTTTTATTTTCTTACATCCAGGAGGAAAATTTTGAATAATAATTTTTTATAATTTATGCACACTTTTGTACCTTCTATCAAAATTTTAATTCAAAACGGAGAATCTATTTTTTTAGTGTAATATATTATTTCTCCTTTTCACATTCCCCCCATAACATAATATTGGGTCTTTTCTTCTTGGTGTCTCTATAAAATATCATGTATTACTACCTTGACATTGTTCCATGTTTTATATATATATATAAACTATAATAAAATTCATACCACGTGGACACTACCGTGGGATGTATATGAAACCATGATAATTGGGTAAAATTTTAAACATTTTTTTGTCCAACATAAGTGGGATGAACATGTGAAGATATAATTTGGTACCATGTGGACACTTCCATGGGATGTATATGAAACCATGACAATTATAAAATTTTAGGCATTTTTATGTCTTTTCAGAGATGATAAAATATCTCATCCCATGGCAGTGTCTACCAATTCTTTTGTTTGGTAAATAATTACATAAATTGTGTTTCTATAAATACCCTTAAAACATTAGAAATGGGATAACCCAATTTTCATGGTTTCATATGCTATAACACATTTGGTTCTCCCTGATGTTGTTAATATTATTCTGAAATAATTCCACCAATTATTTTTTGAAATAAATCATCATAGAGATTATAAAATAGAAATAACCAAAAAATAAAACACACAAAAAACATAAAAAACCACAATAGCACATTATCATCAAAACCCTAACACATAACCTATACCCTTTTAGGAACTGGGTATGAGTTCAAGTGTCTATTAAAAATTAACCCTTACCATGGATATCATATGAATATATGGTAAGAGATGATAAAATTGAGAATGAGTGAATATTTTAAAAAAAATCACAATCTTTAATGGAGGATCAAATCGACGGAATAGTAGATCATATCCCTTCAAATATACAACCCTAAAAATTGTGATATCCTTCTATATGTCTATAAAAAATTTATTAAATTGTTTGTTATGAAATTATAAACTTTGTATTTATGTGAAAAAATGTTCTCTTACATACTCCACTAGTAGCTTGCCAGTGATATGGCCCCTTTGAATTATAACAAATTAGTTATGATTATGTGTATGTAAAAAGCATGTGGAACAATTTAAAATTGAATACAGTGTTTATCTTTTCCTCTAACCTCTTATATAAATATAATAAATGAAAATCTTGAAGGTATACAACTCATCATAACTCTAGTATGCAATTTTTTCGTTCACTCTGGCGTGTTGAAATAATTTTTTCACTTATACACATCATATTCTTATTTTTAGCAAGTCATATAAAATCAAAGGTTACGCAAAAATTTTCTATAATTGTGAATTGTTATATAAAATCATAAAAATCATTTAAAATAATGGGAATTAATCATTTCATATATAAAATAACTCATATCTCGAAAAAATGATTTACACTCAATAAAAACAAATTCAAATTAATATACACAAATCAACAAAATCAAAATCCATCACACCTTGTCATTTTATTTCCCCAAATATAAATTTCAACATAAAGTTAAAGATAATACATACTCCAATTAGGAATAATTCAAATAATATAAATATAAAAATAAATTTATAACTGGGTATTTAAAAAATCATAATTATTATTAAATTTTAGTTTATTCTAATTATGCATCATATATAATACAATTTAAGAACATTTCTCTTCTTTTATTCATATTTTTAAACATTTCATAAATACACATTCCACTAACGATCTACCTTACATATAAAAAAATTAAAACATCCCAAAAGATCATGTAATTAGTGTTATACTCAATATCAAGTATAAGAATAATATATTGAATAATTATACCAATATATATATATATATATATATATATATATATTATACCACAATAATAAAAATGAATCTCATTTGGTTTATAATGAATCATACTATAAGGGAATGTGGGTAATAATGTGAAATAAGTATAGAAGCTAGAAAACAATGGTTAAATATGTAATGATAAATAATGATATTGAATGTAATGATAAACGTATATATTTACATATCATTTTCAAAAAAAATTGAGGTTAACATTCCTTTCCTATTCCATCGTGGATTCAATAATTGACATTGAGTATCATGAAAATTTTTTGTCCTCCTTTAAATATTTTTTCATTTAAATAATTCCACATATAATCACATATTATGGTGATTTTTAGACCCATTTACAAATATTAATAATAAAATATTTCCCACAGTTAATTTCATGGATCTCACCAAACATTATAATGAATCTGTAAATTTGACTCTTTAAATATGAAATGAAAAATCATGCAATAAATTCAAAGAAAAATGGTAGTAAGGATAATTATTATTTTAATATGGCTACTTATAAAAGAAACTCATGGTTATTAAGGGTTTTTATAAATTAACTAGAAGTCATTGTATAATGTTAAATATTGGATTTAAATATCAACTGAATACCTCAATCATTTAAATCAGATTTAAAATCATCATATTTTGAAGAGAAATAATGTAATGTTCTAGTAGTTATGAATATCCACATAATATATATATAAAAATGTTATAAGGAAAAATATTTCAAAATACTTTGAATACCTCTCATGAATGGGAATAAAAATATGTTTTAATGGGGTCATGAGACGAAGGAATATAATCTTTTTAATAAACAAATGTTTTTATGAAATTATATCAAAAATAATAAATATTTTATATATCATTTAATTTTATTTATAGATTGAAATAGACATGTGACTTTAAATATTTTCAACTAAGTCTGTATTATTTATTATCATTATAAATAAAAAAATCCCAAAAAATTAGGTATATCATCTAATTAATATTATGTCCTAGATTAATTTATGGTAAAATGAATTGTGAATTTTTGGGATACAAACCCCATATTAAATATAAATGTTGTTCAGTAAAGTGCAACATGAAAAACAAGAAAGGTTATATAAAATGAAACACCACTAGACCAAACCAAACATAGGGAGGAATAAAATAATTTAACTAAAAAATAAATAAAATATATTCAAAACCAATACATCATTTGTTAGTTAGATCAAAATAAAAATCATGTAATGTGAATAATTCAAAAATATATGGTAAGATGGATATAATTCCAAAAATATCCATAATACATTTGAAATTAATTGTGATTGAATGACAAAGTTGCATACAAAGAAAAGAATCTCATAGAAATACCTAAAAAG
Source organism: Viscum album (assembly GCA_963277665.1). Taxonomy (NCBI): domain Eukaryota; kingdom Viridiplantae; phylum Streptophyta; class Magnoliopsida; order Santalales; family Viscaceae; genus Viscum; species Viscum album. Next base: position 1,012,318,311 of record OY728140.1, read on the forward strand.
TTATATATATTGAAAAGTATGTTATAGAAATAGGCATGCCAGATATTGTTAAAAACTAACGTACTCCGCAAGGGATGTGATTCTTATATGGGTGACGAAGTTGTGGCAGTGTGGGTTCATTCTATGGAATTATGCTAGAATTAGGCCCCACATGATCAGATATCTAACTCACTACATAAAATTAAACAATTAAATGGTTAGTGGAAGTGGATACTGATTTCGAATGTGGTGGCAATGACTATAGATTGGGCTGATGAGAAGGAAGAGTATGGCCTTGAAGGTCTATATAATAAATTGGAGTACCTACCCCTATATTATTTTATTTGACAATCCCCTCCATTAGATATAATTAATGAGATATAGAATCTTGGTATGAGAGGACTAGGGTATTAGCTGAGTATATGGGTATTGGTGGGTCTATGGATAAATTAGTAGTTGGAGGTGGAATAATGGATGATTATTTATCAATAAAAGTGGTGGGAAAAGTTGGAGATGATTGAGAAATAGGTGGATTTGGTTGACATACCTAATCAGTATCAATCTCAATGGCCTCTCGGTTTTCTCCTGTCATTCTGGGTGTTAGAAACTTTTCCATGGGCATGTAGACACCTCCACTTTTCTAGAACATTTCCTTTTGAGTAATCTTTAGTTATTCCATAAACTAGGTAAAACCTAATCTATCCAAATGATTATAGGGCTAAAAACCACATCGTTTTTTAATTGTGTGGCATATAAAACATTATTTTTGGTCTCTATGAGGGATGGGGAACATAGAATTGGAAAATGATCTAGTAAATAATACGATGTTAGTGTATTCATGACATACTATAAATGTGAGGATCTCCATATATCTTTGGCACTCAACCCCCTCAACCTTATTTAAAGAAAATAGTATGTAGCTAAAACATCGATGGATGAATCAGAGTAGAGGTGAGATGATCAATGTTATATCCTACAATGTATGATCATATCAAAAAATGTGTCCACAAATCACATGCAACACATCAATCATGTTTAAATGGAATGTGTGGTTTAGTCTGAAAACAGGTTATGGGGTGGATGGATGGGGGTAAAATGCCCAATATCATTCAAAAAGTCCAATGGAAAGTGAAAATAATTAACCTTCAAGAGTAATTAGATATAGGTTATGTTATTAATCAGTATCTTCTAAAATATTTCCCTATAGAACACAAATATTACAGAAAATTCCAAAAATAAATTATGAAATATATGAGTGATGTCCTGAAAACTATGATGAGATGAGTGCGGCTTAGTATCACGTTTTTCAAACCTGTGAGTCTCAACCACCCTTTAATACTCATATAAATGTATTAGATTCCCAAATTAGATCTTCCTCCATCCAAAATTATGTAACCAATCACATTTAAAGCATCAATAATCCAAAATATGGATGGTGTTATAATCTTATAGATGATAAAACCATGAGAAGGGGTGAATTATGTTATACGTTATTCTTTCTCAAATGAATATTGAATTCTAAAAATTTGAACAATACATTTATTTATCTATATGTTTCTATTTATTGAGTGATGAAATTAGTAAATAACATGAACATTTTTACTTGGTTCACTCTCACTGGGCTGCGTCTAAGTATCATCTACAAAAATCAACTTGTTCCCCAAATTCCAAAAAATTTACTTCATTTAGTTAAAATTTAAAGTGGTCTCACTGGCCCTCCTCATTAACCACCTTGAAAAATAAGAGAACATAATACTATCCTCAAATACAGAACTAATCACTCTTACTTTTGAAACCTCCTTCTTCACATAAGGATTATATGTATATACACCTGAATTGGGGTTACTCAATAGTGTAGTAATGTCAATTTCCACTGATGATGTGACTCCTAAAAAAACCTTCTTCGACCATCAAAATTCTGGATGAGATTTGGATGCCACCGCTAAAAAATATCAATATAGATCCTTCCATATATCTAGATTTTTATGTATGTTATATGTATTCCATAGTAGATCCATTGAAATTTTTATTTCAATTCAATGAATTCGATTTATCCTTCTATATTAAATCCTTCCCGTTATATGGAAAATAGTTCTATGACATAGAGACATCAGCTTGACTAGATACACTTTAATTAGACAAACTCCCTTTTACAAGTCCCCTTCTTGATTCAGGACATAATCTCCATGACCAGAATCTCAATTAAAATTATCTTTAGTATATATTAAAATGTTATATGATATCATTTTATTGGATAGTATATCTCAAAAACATCATCTCTGTCAATTTCAGACACGCCACATCATAATTCCTCTTTGTGGTGTGTCCTTATGTGATATGTCATGGTCACCCTGAAAAACTCTGTTGCACTAAAATCCACTTGAACTATTATTATGTATTTTTTATCCCATTTAAGGTGTAGTCGAAAAACCACATTTCCCTCATCAAAGAAATCTTTATAAATATTATATCTTGTAACATTTCATGTATTATTTACCATATATATTGGAATAATGAAGTCTTCTATCAGAATTCTTCATAGTGTCACCCTGCACCATGGCCCTCTTTTTCCACATTATCACCCCCGTGGTGTGGACCACTACTCTATTTGGACTTTGACCAGTGTTTTTTCTCTTCTTATCCATGTATATATCGTGGAATGAAAAACATGTTGGTTTCCTTGCATAGTCAATATTTCTCTGATGTATGTGGTGTCAAGCCATCATGGATACATATCCAATGTTTTCATTCTTTTTTATTGCGATTATGATTGATTTAGTGTAGCCATGGGAATATGGAGAGACCTCTATAAAAGCTAATGAAATCCTCTTCAACACATCCTTCTTCATTTTTTTATAAATCAAAACACACACCATCCCACAAATGGATATTGTCCAACAACATCCTCCATGCCTTTTTTTGAAAATTCTCTATATAATATGACTTGAACTATAACAAAAAAATTTCAAATATACCCATAATAATCAATTATTTTTCCATGAGATAAATGCATAGTATGATAAATAAGTATTGATTGTAAAGGTTTCTATGATAACATTTGACCCAATTCAACAAAATTAATCTCCTCATGATTTTGTATTTGAAAAATCTCCCCATTTTCATTTTATTTCTCCTATATCAAACAGACATGGATATTTCTCCCCTATTTGAAATAAACCCAAAGAGGTCACTACTCTAAAAATTTATAGAAATGGGTTATGAAATATTGAAGATTGATGAAAAAATCATGCCTTTTTTATGACTGGAAATATGAAGAGTTTAATAAGTCCCAAAATAAATTATGTTCAAAGATATAGTTGGACACCATGATCCAACTGATTATTCTAAAAAAATGGTTTTTTATTTTATCAAGATATCTACATCTAAATCTTGTGTCGAAACACCTCCAAAATCATATCTCCTTTTTCAACCTTCTCCTATATAAAGTGATATTTGATCTGTAAATTCTTGGTGTTTAAATGTTAGATAGTATTTATTTATAATATTGATCATGCATGAGTTGTCACACATGATTGGGATTTGACATATTACTTCTCACAGCAATCATTAATATGTTGTTTCATTCATAAAAATTGGGTGAATGATTGAGTAGAATCAATGTGATCTACCTCCAAAATGATCAAAATTATAAATTCCTTCTTTTTCAATTTCTAATAGATACATGAGATCCATTAATAAAAAAGCAGCACCAAATGATAAATTTAAGTCAACTAATAAACCATCTCAGCCTGTATCAATGAATGCCACTAATTTATAATGTCCATCAATATGATATAATATCCCATAATATTTTTTAAGATGAATGTATCAGAGAATTATTTTCAAAGCTATCATGTGGATCTCATTAAGATCAACCTAAAACTGATCATCTCAAGAAGAGTAAAATAACATACATATTTTTTGGCTATCAAATAGAGTAAGCCCCAAATAATTTTCCAATACATAGTCAAATTAACCTTTTTCTTAGATGATATTTTCAATATTTCAATATTGTTTCAACCAAATTATACATGACCCTTGATTAACACGTCTGAAATCATATATCAACTTAAATGGTATATTTATTTTGTGAGATAATTATCATAGAAAATATTTGATTGACCATAATGCTACAGAAAAAATTTCATTTCACCAATTAGACCAATCTCATATTCGCACCTCAAAAGTTATAAAAACATCATGAATTTTTTTTCATATGAGCCATGAAATATTATTTCACCAACATAGATAATAAATGTTTATAATTATTAATTTTTTGAATTGATATAATTTGTATGATCAACTCCTACTCTAAAAAAATTATATTCTTTATAAACTGTTATAATCTGGAATACCCTATCCATGGTGATTTTTCATGCCATACAGTGCCTTATTTTTCAAAATTTTCATTCATTTTCATCAATGATAAACACATATGATTTCTAAATATACACATCATATAACATGAAACATTTCAAAAGGTGGATTTGACATTTATTCGATATATATTTATCAAATTATGAATTTATAGGGATAGAAATGAATGTAAAATTTCATGTCATGCAAGAGGTTCATACATATCATAAAAATAAATTCTTTCAATATGGGATTACCCGAATGGATCGAAGGCCTTACTTTTATTTTATTATGGTTAATACCGCTTTTAAGGGTTGACATGGAACCCGTACCTTACCCATAGTACCAAGGTATAAGGCCGACTGACCCGCAATACATGACCTGAAGTCCTAGAGGCATACCATGCCCATCACATGACCTATAGGCCCAACCCACTAGAACTGCCCCTCCCCTACTTTTGTGTCATTGATCATCCAGCTCCCCACCTGGCATTGATAATTGACTATCATTTCCCCATACAAAGCTATACAGTGCCTGGTCCTGATGGTCGCTACCATACCCTCTCGTTCATCCAATCTGGTTAGCTATACTTCTGGTGAATACTACTCTTGTTGCTTTGATCCTCTTCTGAGGCCTGTTCTGTGTGAACTGGGCTACTCCATGGTCTATGTGACCCAAATTCCCTATGGACTGAAGGCCTTTGAGGACCCAAAATCCCTTGAGACCCGTAGGCCCAAACAAATGTCCTGAAGACCAAAATCATGTGAATAGTTCCAGCAGCTATATAACGTACAGAAACTGATAGAGTAAATGCTACAGTACTTTGACGGTAACCCCTGAAAATTACCTCCACCCAGTTTTGAACCTGGGTCTCTTGGATGCCATGTAGGATCCCTTACCACTTGTGTATGGTCTAATTGGCATTGGAGTACCCATTTTACCAAGTCATTCCTTATTCTGAATAACCATTCCTTCTTTATTTGGATTTTTTGAAACTCCCAGACTATTCCAATGAAACTCTTGTCACATGCCCTTATAATAACATACCCTGTATTATTTTTCTCTGTTATTTCATGCTCATCATTCATAGACATCACTAAAATCTCATAATTTATATATTCATTATTAAATTATTCATTCAATGATAATATAGATACTTATTTATGATCCATCATTCTTCCGATTTTCATAATGGTTTTCTGGTCTTAATAACACCTCTCTCAATGATTTCAACATTTCATATTTGATTTTGTGAACTTAATAGAATTATTGGGTTATATATACAATATTAATCATCCTCATAGTTCTCTTAGTTCATTGTAACTCCCTCATAACCATGTGCTTCTTTATCACTCTCCAATTCATAAATTGGTTGTTTTTCATGTGAAATATTCAAAAAACAATATTTTGTTTTCTCACCTTTAACCACCATAAAATGGTATAGTTTAATTATATTTACATGTAAATTTTTATAACACCTTTATGAAACTATATTTGATGAGTATCAAATAAATATTCCTTCATCTACAAATTCTCTAAATTTTCAACTCATTTCTTTATTAGTAATAAAAAATTTACTACCAAATGATAAGAAGTATTATAGTGTAGGTTTATTTCTCTACCACATTACATTTGGGGAAATCTATTCATTAAAACATAGAAATTATCTACTTGGGATTAAAACAACTACATGAAAAACGTTTTTCCAGTATCATTCCAAAAATGACTTTTCTATCAAAATTATTTTATCTATGTTCTTAAGTATACGTTTTTTTCAGTCATGTACCCCCATTTTTTGGGGGAGTTTAAATAGATTATTCCTTATATTGAATTTTAATTATTATATATATATTATTTAATTTTGTGATTTTATAATTTTTTACCTTTATTAGTTCAAAATTTCCATAAATTCACAACAAGAATATTTTTATAACTTCTCCAATATTGATTCATACAACTATATAACTCAATATTGTTTCTGATTATAACAACCAATTTAATTTTGATGTACTCTTGTATAAACCACAAATAATACCTACTTACTTCCATATATTTTGTGGAAATTATCAAAAAACATCTACTTTCAGAAGCTCATATAGTCTTGATAACTTCATATTCTTTTGATTGTAAGAATTATAGATAATATTTAATTTTTGACATGAATAAAATTTGTGATTGCAATTATATGTGAAAAGTCGAATATCACAAACATAATTTCTTCTTACCATCCTATCCAAATATTTATGCCTAAAATGACCAATTCACCTATGATATAAAATTTTCTCTACCTATTTGGATAGCATAGAAAAAATTCCACTCCAACAAGGTATCAATTTACATTACATCCTTTTCTGTAGAGAATAAGAAAACTATATTTATATTTTACTATAAAATGATTGAAATAAACTAAAATAATTCGGTAACAAAATTGGATGATATCGAGGAGATTAGGACACATCCCATCAATGAACAAAATTTCAATTCTCTTGAGAAATTTTCCTCATATCGTGGGTTTTTTGAAACAAATAATCGCAATCCACCTATGCTTCAGGAAATGAACAATTCTATATCTATTATGCTTCAACCCCGAAATAAGGTCCTTAGGTAAAATCATATTTGATGTGAATCCAATATCCAAAAAATCTGAGCTTAACTTGTTTGACTCTTTTAGGGAAATAGTAATGACATTATGCTTATCTGAACTTCATTTCATATCTCTTGTTGGTGATATGTGTGCCTCTTCCAGAAACACTTCCTCTTAAAAAAATAAAAAATTTCTATTCTTATAAACTGTTAATTGAAAATTATACTATTTATTTTTTTCATTGATGAATTCTATATTAAATTTCCAACAATTTTCATGTGTAATTAATTTTATTATTCATAAATCCTTCAAAAAATATCCATTAACATAAAATGAATGATTATAAATTCATCAATCATGTTTTTCATGATGTAGTTCATGACATGGACTCCTTGAAATAGAACACACCTCTTTGGTGTGTCCAAAAATCCAATAGTAAATAGAATAAACGATTCAAGAATTTGAAGTCATCTTGGAAACACAGTTTGATTCCATTATTCTGTAGTAAATATCATTCATCTTCTTAGGAGTACTTGATTGAGGATTTGAAAAAATAACATATTTTTTACTCATTAATCAAATAGATCTAAGGAATACGAATGTTTTATTCATAATATTCTCTTTAGGATTGACTTGATGATGATTATTCATTATTTTCTATCATTATTTTGGGTGTTGATAGTCATTATTGACATTTACACATTCAACACTAGTTTTAAACTTCTTCTTCCAACTCCTGAATTATCATTACTCTACCATTGAAAGTTCAATCCGAATTTTCATTGATTAATTTTTTTTCAACCATATTGATTTTGAGTTCAATATCATTACTTGAATTTTATAAATTTCCATATCTGATTTTTTTTAACATCCTACAACATCTCTACATTTTTATTTTATTATTATTTCATATAGATATTGTAATTTTGAACCACTCTCATTACATTATTAGTCATCTCTATCCATATATCATATTCTTCAAGGTTCACCTCATGTTATGCCTGAATATCAACACTTCTATCAAATCATTCATTATTTTAATCACTATTATCGTGTATTAAATTATTTTCAATTCCCATAAACATACCATAATCTTTATTTTTTTAACTTCCACAGAATCAATTATTCAAGAATCATCTTCTTCTTTTGGGATAATATTTATTGTATTTAAGTAATTATATAAATAATTATGCGACCCTTATTTTTTCATCATTTTGAGATATAAATCTCCACCATTTTATTCTTAATAGTATTTTGGAAATTTTTCCACATTATATCACACATTAAAACTATTAATGAAATACAAGGGTAACATACCCTTACACCTCACTCTTCATATTATATGATTAGAGAGAAATAATTACATCACCTCATCAACTACTAAATATTCCACGATGGATAGCTTATTCATGGAATGAAAATGAACGTTTTAAGAAATATCTATTATCTAAGACTCATTTTCTTCTATTATCATTTGGTAATAAACAATAATACTATGAAAACTATTAAGGGATATTTCTTTTAGATCATTGTATTCTAGAAAAAATGTTTTTTCACAAAAATGAGCTCTAATTCCTACCATGATTCTCTTCACATTCATTTCATCTTTAAGGTCATACCCAAGACCTCACATATCATCAAAAATTATAATAATATGATAAAAAAAATTATCATCTCATTTGAATTAATTCTAAAATATTAATACATATACTATAGAACCTACATGTTGGATTCACAAACCATCAAATCCACTACATAAATACGGAAATCCTTTTCCCATATTACATGAGATGTTTTGTAGTACATAATGTTCATGAATATACGATTTCAAAGAGAACATTCAAAAACATTAATTTCTTTGGTATCTGCTTCCAACACTCAATGATCTCTTTTTATCAAGGATCAACATTCTTTATTTTCAATGATTCCCTAGAGAAATTATATTTAAGAATATATTCCAAAGGATGTAAAATATTATTCCAATTATCTTTCACATAACTAAAAAATACTACCTTAGTAAATAATAATTACTTTATAGTTCATAACTATTCCCACACTACCATTATATAAAAATATTAAACCATCCCTCTAATACTAATTCTTAAAATTCAATAGATGATAAAACCCTAAGAGAGGATATGAATCTGGGTATAAGAAAATATTTCATAAATGATGATCTTGTTCTATCAAGTAAAGGAACATTTTTATTTATCTCTACCTTTCCCATCAATGGGAGATGAATTTAGAAAATAACACGGGGGAATTTACTTGGATCACCCACACAAGACTACATCCAAAGAGCAGGAATGTAAGTGCACCTATACACCAAATCCACCAAAATCTCACTTATTTATAATTTCAATTTAATGAAACAACATTACCATTCTAGGATCACTACCATGATTAATTGTAAAACTGATTACTCTCCACTATTGAGTAAATCACTACTCCATATATTGAAGCCTCCTTCATTTCATAATGATTATATAAATATACACCCACAATCAGATTTCTCAATAACACAAAAATTATGATTTCTAGAAAGGTTTTCAGTCCTAAAAAGAACCATATCAAACCATAAAACATCCAGATTAGTTCTAGATGAAACCTTTTGAAATATTATCTAGAAAAAATCATTATTTATTCCTTTTCTATTCATTTTATATTATTTTTATTTTATTGTGGGCCCCTTCTTGAGTTTGTTTTTTTCAAATTGGTGGGATTGATCCTTGTCTCTTGGGTTATTCCATGTATACCCAATCATTAACAGGTTGTTCATGTAATCTTAAAATTAAATTAATTATTATAAGGTTCCACATATAACTCCCCTTCATTATTAATAATTAGAAGAAATATCTTCCACATTTTCAAACATATTTATCATTTTATTACATTTTAGGCATATAATAAATCATATCCCTTCTCCCTATGTTTTATCCATCCTTCATACAGTGTGTAAAAATTTATTATGGTGTGGATACTTTGACGTCACAATTTAGAATTTTATAATGAAAAACTCCATCAATAACTCCGCTAAAATTTTTGAGGCATGATCTCATTAACCAAAATCTCAAACTGAACTGGTTGTTGTGTTGAGAAAAAAGGTTATAGTAAAGCTTCAGGTAAGATAAGAGATCCCAAAAACATCTCCTATTCTGATTTCAAAAAATCCTTGTCATAATTCCTAGTTGAGGTATAGAAAAAAATTTGTCTTAGGTTACAGTAGTGTATCATTTTGTTGTATGGTGTGGGAACCCAGAAAGCCCTAGTGTCACCAAAATCCTCTGGGACCAACACTCCAACATAGTGATCCTAATGATGGCCTAGCAAGAAGACCACAAGTTTGGCATCAGTCATGAATCCATGTATCTTAAATCATATATATATATATATACTGTATAATTAATCATACATATGTGAGGAAGTGTTTTAATTACCATCCATCCCTAGAGGGCCACCCAAAACTATAGAAAACATCATCCACACAACCACAACATTGGCTTGGACCACTTCTCTATGTGCATACTGTCCCACCATCACAATCTTCTACTCATGGGTCCCATTATGGATAACTATCATAATTGATTCCCCTATAAGGTTGAGCTTCCTCCCACTTATGTGGAGTCGATCTAGTTTAGCTGATTAACCATGGTTTTCCATATTTTTATTGAACAACCAATAAGGCTATAGCATAGTATTGTGACTATGATGTGGCCCCTTCTAAAGAGATATAGATCATTTCCAATACATACTTATTCATTTTTTAACAAAGAAAACACACATCCTCCAAAATAGGTATTTTGGATACTATAAGGGGTGGGGATATGGTGGTTGAGATATGGTTTCAAGTTGTGGCTTCCCTCTAACTTCCTAAGTATAAGGCTTGGGATGCATGACAGTTGGTGTCCATGTGTGTTCATTTTTTTAGTTGCATCCTCTATCTCCCTTTATATTTCCTCAACAACCTGTAATACTATAAAATAGTCATATCATTCCTATGGGACATGTAACATATCTTCTAAGGTAATAAATATAAATTAATGATTAATTTTTCACTATATTATATGTAAATGTCATGAAACGGATAAGGGAGTGGGTGTAGAATGTACATGGGTATTCATCGAAAATAACCCCCATCAACCTTGTATTGATAATACTTCATGAGATATGATTATTCTGTTAGTAGATCATATGGATACAAATTGTCTCCATATGATTATATCAACCTTTGATGGAATAAAAATCTGTTAAAAAGTGTCGTCGAGGTACTTGAAAAAAGTAAAATAAAATAATGAGAAGAAATTTCTAATATAACTAGCTTAACTCAAAACATATATTATGCACCACCTATCCCGATTAAAGATTCTAGAATTTTATTTACCTCATAGAAATTTTTGAAAAATTTGAAGTTTTGTCCTCCTAAACTAACTAGATAGTGGGTGGGAGTAGGGGTACATCCGACATGGAAAATATAGTGTAGAAAAAAGTTGATGAGTTTAAACTGATTTATTTATGTTAAGAAAAAGAAAAGGTAAAATTTAATGGAATAAATGAGACAACAATGTGAATCAAAAGGATGAAAAAAGAATATAAAATGTGATTCAATAAAGGAATTTTTTTTGGGGTTTTAATTTTGAATATGGTTTATCATAAAAAATATTTCCGGGTATTTTAAATTATACCCGAAATTATTAAACAACCAAGATTAAAATTAATGATTTTTTAAACTCTCACATCAAATAACCTTGTCTTTTAGAAATCAATTTCTTATCCTGGTAATTAATCACATAAAACATTTTATTAAAAAACCTCTAAAATGGTGGTAATGGGATCACCCAATAATCATGTGTTCATCTACTATAACTTTTTTCCCCACTATTGAAATTATTTATCAAATACAATAAAATTGAAGATTTTATAAAAAAATAACCAGATGGATTAGAAAATAGAAATCATAACAATGGAATACGCACCATAGTTTTAATTATAATTTGCTGACATTTTCATTAAAACATCAACACATAACCTCTATCCTCTTATAACCATGGTAAGGTTACATGGTTTTGCGAAACAAATGAATCATACTCATGTATATAAAATTGAATGAGGTTGGTGAGAGGATAAAATGTGAATTTTTGGAACAAAAAAATCATATTGGATTCATGAGAATATCGATTCAATAAATGGAATCAACTTCCCCTTAAATAGAGAAACCATAAAAGGGTTGAGTGACAATATATTTATTGAAAAAAAAATTATATTTTATTAAACAAAAATAAAATTAATTTACATTTTTAAACTATTATTTCCTCACATCACCCACTATTAGGTGTCCATCTGTATCACCCCTTTGATTTTAATCACATCATTTTTTAGTAAGTGGAACTATACGGTGTGTTGTTCTAATGTACATTTTGTTCATTTTCAATTTCACCCACAAAATACTTCTAAAATCTGTATACATGGAATTCCTGATGTCTCATAATGTGTGTTAACATTAGTATGTGACTTGGGCATGTACTATATCTTTTCTTCATTTTCTTTTCACTGGTACATGGTGTCTACTTGTTAATCACATGTTGTGAAATCTCGAATTTTACCAAGAAGCTTTATCATAGTTTGTATTCTAATATAATCCTCCCAAAATCATCCATAAATACCTAAATGAATTATTTTATCCATATTAGAACATATGTCAGAAAAACGTGACCTTATACTCAAAAAACACATCCAAATTAATTTTTTCAAATAAGATATATTAATCTCACTAAAGGATTAAACCTCATTTTTTATAAGAGTTGATATTCTAGAAACAACTTTTATTAATTTTTAATTAATGTTTATAGAAATATATGAATATTAATTAACCATATTATTAAATTTTTTTGATTATTCTACATGACATTAATATAATAATTTCCAAGAGTATTTATTGTATATAAAATACCATTGATGTACACTACTATCATAATAACCATGTTATTTCATGGATATATTCTTAAATGTAATTATAAAATATCATGGAATAATATAATAGGACACATATAATGCTTACAATCATGTTAAAATATTCATTATAAGATGATTATTCTTCCCACAGGGTTTTCACATGGTAATATCCAAGATGGATTATTAAAATAAACGACGTTTTTGTTGGAGTTCAGAATGTTAGTGTGTCATTAGATATTCCTATGTTTGAGCTTCTATAACGGACCATATACATTATAATTTTTATTAATGCATGTTACAACTCATTAATATTGTCATATATTTTAAACATTTATGATATAGTTTGTGGATAATTTAGATTCATTTAGTGTGTCATGAGTGATGTGTTATTAATTAATAAGTCGATGAATGATTTTTTGCTTTCATATTTATAGAAGATGATATATTAACCCTTTTATTGAAATGGAACATTTATATAAAAATACATGGTCATGGTAATATTATGAGTTTGTTTTAGAAAGATTAAAAAAAAGGCATATCAATCATATAGGTTGATGATATGAATGTGAAACCTGCGTAATGAGATATTGTGACAAAGTGATAATATTACATTGTATGTTTTTGTGTATTGTTATTAAGGATGTGACATTAACTTATATCTAATGGGTATCTTAAGATTATACTCAGCAGTATTTTTTTAATTTAATATGTCCCATTTAACCCTAATGAGAAATATTTCTAGAGGGTTACACAGTAACTGATTCTATGAATTTAGACTAAATTTAATTATAGTTTATTTAATGAAATAAATATTATTATCAGGATTGATGAATAATTTTATTTATGTTATATTGTTCACATAAACGAAATAAATATATATTTCTTTTATTATCAATAAAATGTTCTTATTTATTTAATATTTAATAAATATTTATTCATCAGTCTGTGAATATACTATTTATTTAGGAATAAAAATTTTAAAAATATTTATTCATGAAATTGATAAATTATAGTTAGGATCAATGGTCTAAGATCATTTGTGGTGATATATATTAATTTATAAGAAGTTAAATTAATATTTAATGTCATTCTAGCTACATAAATACCTAAAATCATATTATTATTATTATTGTTATATGGCCTAGGGAAAGATAAGAATTGTTGGATTATTTAAGGGTTATTGTGAAATAAAATAATATTTTAGTCTAAACCCTAACACTATAAATATATTTATATTTATGATGTGTAGTCTTATTATAAAATTTGGAATCACTATGTACAATGGATTTATCTCTACATTCATCCCATTCTCAAAGTCACATGAATGATAATAAACAATATGAATCCTTTAAACCAAAATTATCATAAAGTGATCAAGATGAATGACATAAGATGATTGATCTTCTACACTAGCACTCATCTTCCCCTCACTATTTATCAGAGATCAAATTCGGATGTTTATATCACAACTAGAGGAGGTCTAATTTTAGTCCTCCATAAACAATGAAATAAATCCAAAATTGGTTTCATATTTTCAACATATTTATAAGAAAATATCATAATATGAGTTAATATATCATCGCATATTACCTAAATTAATTTTAAATTAAACAAGTGAAAAATACTATCTAGCTTCCAGGATTCCTATGTCAATATTTGATGGAAACATTTTATTCATCATTCCATTTATATCATTCAAAATTGTTGAGTGATCCATCAAATCAAAAAAAAATTAATGGTTATCCTCCCAAAAAATGGATCATTGTGTTTAGAACATTAAAGGGTATCAAGTCAATCATGTTATAAATTTATAATTAATCATCTAGTTTTTAATTTATTATATTAAGTAGTGGTTAGATAATTCACTTCTTATTATTTGTTTTCTCATCATATTTTTAATTAACTTTTTTACATTTCCATTTTTATCATTCAAGATTATTAATTTTATAATGTCTAAAAATTTATGGATAATAATTGGATATTACATTGGGAAAATCCAATAATTAATACTAGTATCATAGGATACATAGAATTTATATAGAGTACACTCTGTGTAACCAACTGAACTATGCTTGGATTTTTTATGAGATTCTAGGTGCACAAAGTTGTAATAACACATAATGCATATTTTACACCATGTGTGGAATGGGATTGTATGTCAAAGGACTTTGTTAGATACAAAAATTCTAGGTGAGTACATGTCATGTTGTTTGCATGGTTTAACAGTGAGATTCATGTATACCATGTTGTCAAATTTATGGTTTTCAACCACATTAGACAGAAATACTAAATAATTAATGTTATGGATGGTGTTTATCCAGATTATATGTTTGTTCATACATTCATTACCACATCTTAAGAATATGTTGTGTTAATATGTGAGTTTTATGGAAACAGTGAATGTAGACTACTAGTACATAGCTCATGAGTACATGTAATGTAATATACCTGAGATACACACAGAAACACCATGAATTTACCTCGAGCACAATGAAAGAATAACAGATATCATGTAGTTGGTTAGTACACACTATGTAGTCTTGCACAGGTACACACTAAAGACTTGAACATTAATCAAGGATACACTACAATAGAGGTATATAGTGTGTGGATAATTAAAATAATATTTATAGTCTCTTAATAAAGGAAATAACAATATAACAGTAAATAATTAATTAAATTATTAAAACATAATTAAACTATTGAAAACTTATGTGTTGTTTACACAATAATGGTCTGAAATAACTATAAAATTACCCAACTAATTTATTGTAATATCTTGTAATTAATTTTTGACATATTTATTTTCAATGATTTCATTTATGATGGCTATATGCAAGAAATTTGTAATTTAATTAAGATAAAATTTGAATTACCAAATTAAATAATTAAAATAAGTATGTTTACATGAATAATAAATAAAAAATTTATTAATTGTTATCTAATATATTTTGGAATATTTATTTCATGTGTGTGAATAATAATGATCATGACATAGACAGATGTATTTTTTGGTTTTAATGTAATTTAATTTATTACATAGTTTAAAATATATTTAATATTAAATTAAATAAGATGGATTCTGACTCATCCATACCTCATTTATTATATTGGTCCTGCATATCAAAGTTTATTTTTGTAATTCCCCTTAACCAAATTTTTTTTAACCCTCACCAACATGTTGGATATGAATAAATGTAATGAAATGTGTATCCCTAGTCGTGTAGAGGTGGTTTGAGATGGAATCGAGATGATATCAACCCAAGTGATACACATATGAACTAGTGGAATGTCATAACCCATGTCAACACTAGAACATGTTGTTTTCCCATATTTTCATAAATTAATTTATTTTCCTATCAATAAAATAACCCTTTCATAACCTCATGTATAATTTATATAATTATTAAATTCATTATTTTTTATATTTTATTTATTTTACAGATGCAAGACCATGATGAAAAAAATAAAAAGACTAATATAGAAATATATATGTTAAATAAATTGATCATTCATAAATTGTTTATCAATACATAGTTAATCACTTTAGTAAAATAAACATAAAATTAACAACACATATAAAAGATAAAACCATAAAAAATTATAGCATAATTAAAAAAATACCTCAAGTTAATAATATTTCATTGTGCATTATATTATAGAAATAATAATGAAACCATGGTTAATATATTGGTTTAGGAAATATATGGGGGAACATTGAATTATCAATGAGCATTAAATAAGACGATGGGTCGAATTAACCAAAATTATGTTGAATTTAATTATCATGGATTGTTCTATAAAAATTTGGAGTTTGGTGGTAAGGAAATCCAAGTTATGAGTTATGGATTAGGGAGTCAAATTAATTTTCTACAGAGCTTCGAGTTTAATGTTGGAAAGACAACCAACCTAAATACATGATTATGCTTTCTATGGCCATATTCAGGATCATAATTCAGGGAAATATAGATCCTTTAAACCATAATTACATAAGTGATGGGACATTCTAAGTTTAATTGTGAGGTCCATGGATACATGATGAACTATTAAAATAATTAATATAATTTTATTCATTATATTTCCCATAAATTAGAATCATGGGAATTATTTATAATATTCTATTTAATAATTATAGAATAATGGAAACTTCATTGACTACATTATCCCATAGATGAATTTTGGAGAAAGGTCATCTCATTTCTTATAATAACTTCTAGAAATTGTACAAACTCTTATATATTATATTACACCGTGAATGAAGATATTATAAGGTTAAATACCCAATACCAAATTTAGCTTTAAATAAGCTGAGTGATGAAGTGTTTTTTTCTTTTAAACCAACTTAAGTGACATTTTTGACATTAAATGATGGATGCATCATCCATATATAAAAATCCATAAATTAATATAACGAAATGGATGCCTATAATAAACTACACTATCTACACAGTTAATATGAAGAGTGTTCAAGACTGTAATGGCATAAGTTTTACAATGAAATATTTAAGAGTAACCTTAGAAATGGGGCACCATCTATGCTAAACATAGTCAAACAAATTGTCTACATAGAAAATCTTGAGGTTTTCCAAATAAAATTTCATAAATAACTACTAAAAGATATCACTCTAATATCAATACCTCATAACCTATCTATCTATTTTGTAAATTATAATTTGAACAAAATAGATAAGTATTTCCAGAATATCTCGAAATACTTCTCCAATATGATATGATGATGGATCATAAAAATACGTCAATAATTATAGTGGTAAAATGAAATTTTTTGATGAAGATATATAAATCTAAATCTACTTCACAATCCAATTTAAAAAATATATGAATCTAGGGACTAGAATGTGAATAGGATGATTTATGTTTTTCATGTGGTGGTAAGGGCCACTGGATGAAAAATTACACCTTGTTAAAAAAGGATTTTGAAGCTTCATATGTGTTTTTTATTTATTGAAAACTATCAATTTCTACAATTTTGTTATTAGATATTATATGTCATGCCCAAATATGTTTTCCAATATTGGAACCATGTAGATTTTGTACGATTGACCAAGGTGGTGTGTCATATCATTGATTATCCAATGAAGAAAAACTTATTATCATGGTTATTTTGGTGTACCATCTTGTAATGTTGATGAGACTGATCTTGTGTAATAAATATTGTTGTAATATTCCATATATTCCTAAAAATTATTTTGTGTGTCAATAATAGGTATATATGGATTTATATTCATGCTCACGAATAAGTGTTCTATAATTTATAAAGAAAAAAAATTATTATAAAGAATACTTAGACACAAATTTTTTTGGATTATACAGACCATGTAATAGAAATTGATAAGCAAAATTATTCACATGACCCATACCACATCCAACAATGTAATCAATGGCTACATCATGTAAATGAAAAGGGATTGATAAAATAAATCAAAGATGGTTATTTATATTCTTTTGAGAAAAAATGACATATTGTATCTCACACATGTTTGGAAGGAAAATGGAAAAATCATCATTTTGGGGAAAAGAAAATTGCTCCTAGGAGTTTCTTGATTTACTTTATACTAATATGTGTGCACCATTTTTTGTTGAAGAAAATGGTGGGTACTCATGTTTTAGAACTTTTATTTCAGAATGTATTTTATATTTATTTTTCCACTAGAGGAGGTATAATTATGATTATATTTATGACATATATGAATACAATATTGAAGTAAAAAACAATCAACGTAAATATATTATGAAATGATGCTCAGACCATGGTGGAAAATATCTTAATCATGAATTCATTGATTGTTTCAATATGTTTTGTATTTTACCTCAAATAAGTAGTCTATAAATACCTAATTTAAATAGTTTAAATGAAAGTAGTAACCATACATTCTTAGGCATGGTTAGATAAATGAAGTGTCATATGACTCTTCCATAGTCTTTTTGAGGAATCATATTACAATCAAAATCATAAATACAAACACTGTTCCAAATACTGTTGGAAATTGTATTCTATATTTATATTGTGATGTAAATAAACCCATTTTGTATCATATACAACTATAGGATCACAAATCATTTTTAAGGTAATTTTTAGCAAAAACATTCACCCCAAGTCACTAAGTGTGCCTTTATATGGTATCTTATGGATACTAAAGCATATAACATATATGACCCAAAATATAGGAATGTTTTTGTTAAAATATGCACCATATTTATTAAATTTGTTAACTATAATAAATCGTATAATGGGGGAGATATATAATTCTATAAAGTCCAATTTGGGATTGATAATATTTGGAACAAGAACAAATTCCATATAGATCTCTGGAGGAGAACATTCTAGATTCATAGGTATTTTGTTGAAGTATGAGATATATAGAGATCATAAATTTAGCGTCTTTATAGTCATTAATATGTAGACACATTATTACTTAATTATAATGATCTTGTAACCGAATATTATGTTTTAATATTAATATATGTTTTCATGTGGCAATAATTTTTGAACAATGAAATGGATTCCATGTACCAACACCATGTTTAAATTCTAGTAGTTCCTCTAATGGATGTAAATATTATTGGTTATAAATAGGTAATCAAGAAGAAACTAGACATAGATAGATAATTTTGTACATATAAGGAATAAATGGATTCAAAATGGTGTGAATAGAATCAAGTCCAATACTACAAAGAAAACATTTCACCAGTTTTTCTGATGAAATCCAAACAAACTCTCCATTCCATTAAAGAATTCCATGATTATGAGATTTTAAAAATGGATTTCAAAATATCATACAATAATATAAGTATTTAGAAAGATATATATATGAAAGAAACTGAAGTATTTTTTACATAAAACAATTTAAATAAGGTATAAAAATGGAAAGTATCCATTTAATTATTAAGGAATGAATCCTTATAATGAAATGTTCAGTTTTGATGAATTTATAATTGAATTTTTTTAAATAAATAATGAATTTAATAATATTTTCTATAACTTTTTTTGGATATTTGAACATTTTTATAATTGTATTTTATGATGAAATATTACATATTTGAAATAATATAATAACCTTATGTTCTGTTCAATCCTAGTCTAATAATTGAGTCTCTATAAAGGACTTTTTTGAAGTAGTGTATATTCATAGGATCAAAATACATTCTGATAAAACAAGGAGGATTCTCAGTCTATGTAAAGATATATATATTTAATAGATAATAAAGAGATCCGGGTTGCAAAAACCATGATGGTATTGTTTCTAGTGACCCATATGATTTTATTTCATGGAAAATGTTAACTCAGACACATGTGGGAAGATAAAGCATGGAAAATATTCTCAATGCATTATTTATTAGGAAAGTATATTATGTTACTATTGTATCCTTGATAGATTTTTCTTATGTGGATGGTATGGTATGAAAATATAAATCTAACATAGGTCACTACCATTGGTTTCACGTCAATAGTATCCTTAAGAATTTGAGGTGTAATAAGGATATATTTTTAGTCTATGGAATATATGAGAAAAAAATAATCAATTTATATGAATATAAAAGATTATAAATATATCAAGACGACCTAGAGTTAGAGATGAGATATATCTTCAGTCACAATGTTGGTGTTCTAAGCTAGAAGAGCACCAAACATGGGGTGGTTAAAGATTCTACCATATATTCCAAGTATATTATGGCCACTAATATATATAAACCATTGTTTTGAAAATGATTCTTAATCCAGGATATTGAATTGGAACCTATAAGAAAAGATATTATCCCATTATTTGATAATAATACTATAGTGGTGTCTCCAAAAATGATGATAAGTTCACGTAAATGGGAAAAAATACATTAGAGTTATCATCTCTTAATTGATTTTTCTCAATGGGTTGAAGCTGCAGTGAACCAAATATCCATATAATAACGAATGGTGGACACTATGAATAAAACCTTAACCCAATGGAAATGTGATCATCAGGTGATTTCATATAGATTAAAAGTTATATGTAATTGGGTATTGTCAAAGTTGGAGTTTTTTTTTGGAGTTTAGATCAAGAACCAATTAATTTGTCTATGGATTAAATTTTTATTCAAATATTTTAATATTAATTTAACATATTATTACATATTGTTTATTTTTATTCAATAAATTAAAGTAATAATGTCCTAGAGTATGTATCAAATTGAAATGGTCATTTCATATTATGGTTGTAGTTTCAAACAAGAAACTACATGGGGATATTCTTAAATATAGTTGTACATTCAGAAAATATACTATGAAAAGAAAAGTATAATATTGAATTTACAGTTTAAGTACCCATAAGTTTATGAGACTTTTTCTAATTAGTTTCACATATGGTAATCTATGAGATGAGATATTATAATAACGTACATACTTGTAGAAATATTTCATGTTAATGTGTTATCAGATATTCATATATTCTTGCGTGTTAATTATCCTTAAACATTTTCATAATTATTAATTCATGTTACGATTCGTATACATATATTTATTTTTTAACATTGATGACACAGTTTATGGAAACGTTGGATTTTTTTGGGTGTTTCCTGGGTGATGCGTTATTAATGAAAAATTATATGATTTATTTGTCCCTGATATATTTATGGAAGATGATATAGTCACCCTTTAATTTCAATAGAACCATCATATTAAATTCCATGGCCATAGTTTACTAATGAGTTCATATCTACTGTTAGGGAAAGACTAATCAATAATATATTTTGATAGAATATATGTTTATCCAACATGATGAGATATTATGATAAATAAATTATATTAAACAGTAATCATTTATGTGTTTTTTAATATTGTGATGTTATAATATCTCTCTCTGGTTCCATAGCCAATTACTAGAGAGTAATAATTGACTTAAAGAAAACCATTTTATTAAAAATAGGAAATAATCATAGAGTTTTACATACTATTACATTCCCTTTTTCTATGTTAAATTAAATTATAAATGTATTAAAAAAATAAATATTTTTTAAGACCGATGAATAATTGTATTCATGATTTCTTGATTTGATTAGCTAAAAAATATTTTTTAACTGGATTGTGAATAAAAATATTTATTTTATTTATTGAATAACTAATAAATATTAATAATCTACATTGTGAACAGAATTTTTATTCATGAATAAATATTTAATTAATATTTATTTGGTTATTCCATAAAAGACAAGAAAGATGGGAAAACCAATATCATTTCTGGTGATAATTATTGATTTACAAGATCTAATAAATATTCATTTTTATGAAAGTTATTACAAGACATAAAAAATATTATTGTTAATATTATTATATAATGTAGTATGATAATTTTTATTGTATTATTCAATGGTTTTTGTAAAATTAAAAAATATTTTAACTTAAAACATAATTCAATAATTTTTTTTATTATGTAGGGTAAATATTGAATTGAGAATAGTTACATGTAATGGATTTCACTCTAGTATCCTTCTCACTCATCCTATTAAAAATAATTAGAACAATAGAAAATTATTTAATACCAATAGATGTTTAAGTGATCAATATGAGTGACATAAATTGATATATCCACTACGATTGCACCTAACATTCCATTGGTGTTATTAAAAGGTCAATGGACCACATGTGGATCCCTGCTACAGGGGATATACATTTTTTCCTGCCTATGAAATGAATTTAATCTGTATAGGGTTTAGTATGATCAATATCTTCAATAATAACTGATCCAAATAAAATTTTACCATCCTTAATATATAATCCATATTAAATAAAAATTTAACATGAAAATATTCTCTCTAGGTTATAGGCTACCTCAGCCAATATTCATTGGAAATGGTTATTGGTAATGATGTCTATGTCTTACATTATTGGTGAACGATCCATATAATATGAAAAACATTAATGGTTTTTTGTTCAAAATAAGATTCATGTGCATTTGGGAACTTCAATTTTTATCCTTAATTAATGATTCTCTAGATTGATGTCTTATATCAATTACTATTTCTTCCATGATATCAAAATCCTCTTTAATATTTATTGGTGAACATAAATTTTTTAATTGACAATAATCATCTGGTAAAAAAATATGAGTAATTTATTTAAAAACACCATTCCATATTACCCCAATTGGTACAAACTTTTTATGGTATTTACTGTTATTACTCCTCATCTTCCTACTTAAAGGAATTATAAAATTTCACCAACATTATCCTTTAAAATTCCTTTTTCGATGAATTTACAATAATGTTTTTTGGAATATATCCAATATGAATTTTCATTACCATATTTTTTACAAATTTCATATATGTAATCCTATATATCAAATAAACTATAACTATTATAGTTTTATTGAATATCTCATGGAAATTACCTCTGATCAATAACTTTTCTATCTCTATATCATGAACAGATTCATTGTAATTTCTCATGTCATCACTAAAATATTTATATTCCACTATATCATAGTCACATACTACTAGAAAGTAAATAATTTCATTATTCTGAAAATAATGTTTTAAAAAATTCAAAAAAAAACATCTTATCATTGAATCTATGTGAAAAAATATCAAAAACTTATTTATATATAGAACTAAAAATAAAAACCATTATAATGTGATTCCATTAATTAAAACTAAATGGTTATGACGAACATATTAACTTACCATGAGAGGAAGGGTGAATTAGGGTGCTGTGAAATTTATTTTTTTAAAAAAACCCTGACATATTATAATATATAGATCCCTTATTGAAAAGAACTAGATCAACCAATATTCCTTTTTAATTTATCTCATCGAATATGAAAAAATATAGAAATTAAATCACATGAACATAATGTATTTTTTCATGGTTCAACCACACTAGGAAATATATAAAGAGAATAAAAACAAAGATTGTTTGATGTTCTTAAATACACTATTACCTCACTTTTTCCGTTTATATTGGTTTTTGGTTATGATTACTATATGATCTTGAGTAATACTATTACATGATGATTAGTGATGGAGAATTAACCCCCAAGGATCACTCTATATTCATTCTCCAAAACAAACTGCTTTAAGGAATGACTTAGTTTATAGACTTGTTGTTATCTTATATATCATCAAATGAAATAAATTTTTTAAGCATCCAATATTAAATATTTGATGCTTAAATGAAATCCAAATTCATTTAACTCTTATTATCTAAATCTAAAGGAGATTGTAACATCAATTAGTGAGTTACTTAGATTTACTTCACACAATCATAATAATGATGAATCTTCCAGATGAAATATAATTCCTCAACAAAATTACATTCACTATTATACTATATATAATTCATATTACTCCAGATATATCAATAATATTCCATTATCAATGATCATTACATCAGGGTACCAGATGTTTTAATAGAATACTATTTCAATTGGATCTCCGGTTTCATTATAAATAGTATTTTTAATGGCTTCCTCCTATTATACAATTCATATATACTAGTTTCTATAATTCTATCCAACCTCAAAGTCATCAATTAGTGGTTCAGATCAAATCTTCTCCATATACCATGTTTAGATTATTTATTTTGTCCCACATAAATCATTTTGATAAAATTAATTCACTAAAGTGAAGAAAATATATTATGTATTGAGATACATTTTACTCTATTAGAAATGAAACCATATATTCAAATTAAACTATACTTACATATATGGGGTGATGTCCTAAATTAAGATGTGACACCTATTGATATTTATATTTATTCCAGGTTATTTTTTAGGTATTATAATGATCATCAAGTCATCCAGAGATCCAAAAATAATAATGACATCTCATTAAAAAATCATAAATTCCCATATAGTAATTACAACAACCCATCTCTTTATTTCACACTTAAACATAATTTATTACATAAAATATTCACTTCACACATTATATAAGATTGAGATATCTAGTGACTTTGGGTCTTAGTAACATTACATAGCAAAATAAATCATTAAATACACATCTTTATTGAAAACACCTTTTATATGACCAGACACATTCCTTTGTTCTTAGTATTGCATGGGATAACCTGAGGACATGCATAAGAAACGGGTGAGCTATAAGGCCCAGTAAGGGAGTAAATAAAGAATAACATGAATAATAATGTTCATGTTAGGAAATTGTAATATCAATGGAGCATAAGATAAACATTCATAAAAAGTAATGATATAGCATGATCATCATAACATGGAAATGTAGCATCAACATTTAACACGATATTAGAAAGACTAAAGGAACATTGCACATGGAGAATTATTAGAAACTCATTTCACATTTATTATCATGATTAAACACTCATTTCACATGACATATCATTATACTAATCTTTACCCAATTCATTTGTGGGCTATTCGGTAAAACCCTTCGTAATAATTTAATTTCAAGTATAAGTGTGCCACATGGATTTATTAAACATCATCATTTATTCCAAAATAAAATAATGTATAATTAATAAAAGAATCTATATAATCAATAAGTAAATGTTCATAATGGTTAATACCCTTTATAGAGAAATTAACATGTTATTCACTACAAAATGACTTTGTCTTGGAAAATTGCTGTGCAATTTCAGCAGCATAATGGTGTGACATAAGAATTAAAGAAAAATTTGATGACAGAGAAAGGGGTGTATAAAAATATGTACATGAAATGGAAATTTAGGGGTTCATATAGAAACATTTTCAAAAATGTGGAATGTAATTTAGATTCATTATACAAATTAATTTGTTGCATGTTAATCAGAAGAGAAAATTTTTTACGAAATTTCGGTTTGGTAATAGGTGTACATGAGAGGAATTAATGAGGGAGAAATTGGTCTATAATCATTAAAAATATGGATGGAAGTATGGGGGAGGTTAGAAATTATATCTCAATATTTTCAATATAAAAAAATTATGGTATAATAATAAAATGAAATTTGGAAAAAAAATGAGATAGGAAGAAATCTCATACTTGGAAGTGTGATCCAAAGGGTTTTGAGAGGCTTAAGAGAAGGTTATTGGGAGATTGGGGTGCCATTAAAGGATAATATAGAAAGGATGTCAGATTAGGGACGTTCTACAATGGTTTTTAGTGATGAGAAGTGGGAGAGTGGGTCGTTTTATATAGGAAAAAGGAGGGAATTCTATATTATTTGGGTTTTGGACACCACACATTAAACAAATCAAACCACAAACCAACCCATGGTTTTTGACCATGGTTTATGAAAAATGGGAGTGAAAGAAATTATTATATATGTCTCATGGACTAACATATTAAGATATTATTCTTGATTATGTGTAGGTGAGTCACACTCTCAAGGAAATATTTTTTAAAGTTAAAATGTATTATAAGTCTTAGAGGGTCCAATAACGCAGCATAAAATTAGTCCAACAAATATAAAGTCACATTATTTTAAAGATAAAATGTATATTTTCTAAAAAATTATAGCATTTTATTACAATACTATTATGTCCTTATTATGTTTTAAATAACATTATATATTTAAACGGTATTTAATTTTTACCCAAAATGTGATTATCTCAGAAAATTAAGAACAAATCACTATTGGATAATTTCTACATCCCTATTAAAAAAATAATATTCAATTTATATAAATAATATTCTAAATATTTTAATTTTAATTTATAAAATAAAAACCTAAACATATCAAAAATTCATGGGTTTTGACAAAAATAACTTTCATACTTTAATAATAGTTACAATTTTATTCATAAAAACCTATAAAATAATTTATATTTAATAATATATAATTTATTAATAATATTAAAATATTATTTAAATCAGAAATACTTTAATTCAACAAATATATATATCTATGTTGAATATTAACTAAAAATAATATTTGTGCTCTAAAATATATTTACAATGTAAAAATAATAAAATCAACGTATATTCTTTATAAAATAATAATTTATATAATCATAGTTCTAGGGTCTTGTTACATAACCCCCTAAAACCCCCACATCAGTCTTTGGGGTAAGGTTTCAATGGTGATAGACTCTTGAGGACACTCAGATAATGTCTATCGGGCAGTAATCTCTATTAACATCTACGTCTACTGTACGTTGTTCCATCAAAGCTTAATGTATCAAAGGATGGATTTGTCTTGGTCAAAAGTGAATCCTAGTGATGCTACCTCCTTTCCGAGATCCATCAAATGGGATTTGTATAGAGAAATTCTACATAATGAGGTCATCTCTTCTTTTGTCTGAGTAAATTGGATTTTTTAAAGCCCTTTATTTAAACTAATCATGTTGTCATTGTTTGACTGCTATATTAGGAATGGTAAAAATTAATAAAAGGTATTTTAAAATCCAAAAACAAAAAACCACGGAATTTCATATGTTATATAATAGTTTTACATAATAATACATTTAATAGATCAAGTGGAATTTTTATTAATAAAAGTTTGGGTTGTTACAATCTTCTCCACTTAAGAAATTTCTCGCCAAATATTTCCTCTTCCCACACTAAAATATATGAGGGTAACTTTTCATCATCACTTTCTCCAATTCCCATGATTCTTCATCAATCTTTTGGTTTCACCACAACACCTCGACAGGAGTGGTTTTCTCATTTTGAAAAAAATTTACTTACGATCTAAGATCTTCACCGACATCTCTTTATAGGAGACATAATTCTCTTTTGGTACCACCTCTTGATTGAGTACATGCAATGGGTTAGGTACATACTTCATCAAGAGTGAGGTATAGAATACATCATTTACTTTAGATCAGTTCGGTGGGAGTGTTAGTCGATAGGCTAATGCTCAAATGCAATCAAGTATCTCAAAAGAGACGATGTACCTTAGACTAAGCTTTCCCTTATTCCCAAATCTCATAACTATCTTCCACAGTGATATTCGAAGGAATACCTTGTCTCTGACATCAAACTCTAGGTCTCGTCAACGATTAGCAACATATCCATTTTTTGACTCTTAGCAGCTTTAATGTGCTACTGGATGGGCAAAGCCTTCTCCACAATTTCTTAGACAATTTATGGACCTAGGAGTTTTCAATCCCTAGCTAATTCCCAAAAAGTTGATGTTTTGCACCACATACCAAAATGGGATTCAAAATAAATCATTTGGATTCTTGAGTGGATAATTTTATTGTAAGTGAAATTAACTATAAGAAGATATTGATCCCATACTCATTTTAAGTGCATTTAGAATGCTCTCAACATGTACTTATGTTTTTGGATAGTCCCCTCAGATTGATCATTAGATTGAGGATGATAAGCCGTACTAATGTTCTGCTCAGTATTCAGAGCATGTTGAAGACTCTTTCATAACATAGAGGTGAATCTTGGATCTCTATCAAATACAATATATATTGTTACTCCATGCACCCTTACCACTTATATGATATATATACATATATTCTATTTGACCCAGTGATTAATCTTCTCAACTTTCAATGAAGTGTGTAGTCATTGAAAGATGATCAAGAAAAACCTAGATAGCATTGTTTCCTTTGAATGTATTCAGAGGTCCAGTGATGAATTCTATGGTGATGTTCTCCAATTTCAATGATAGTATGTTAACGGTTACATCATCCACTTAGAATTATACATGTAAGCCTTCACTTTCTCAAATAATAGTTACTTTGATATATACTCGGGGATCTCATTCTTAATTTTATCCCTCCAATAATTCTCTCAGATATCTAAATACACATTTTTGTTTCATGAGTGAATGGAGAAATTTTAACTGTGTGTATCATCCAAAAGTTCATTATTATACTATGGATATGATGGAATACATATTTTTGTCCCAAATCACACAATTCCTTATTTATTGACATTGAACATCGAGGATTTATCTTTTCTGATAGTTTTCAGTATCTTCCGAATTCTAACATCATCCTTTTGAGCATCCTTTAACCTTTCAAAAAGAGGTCGTGAACAATAATTTGTGAAAGTATTGATGATGTTCCGTACTTTATGATTCTTATGTCCATCTTCATAAAATATAATATGATTATATACTTTTCAATTATCATCAATGATATAATAATTGGGACCTTTTAACTAAGATCATATGACACCTTGTTCACCTTCCTAGGGTGGTAATGTATTGTGAATTCATAGTCTTTGATCAGCTATAACCATTTTCATTGCTGCATGTTCAACTATTTCTGTGTCAATATATGCTTGAGGATTTTTTTATCCTTATATATTTTATGATTCTCCCCAAATAGGTAATGTCCCCAAATTTTTAAAGTGAATATTACTACATCCAACTCCAGATCAGGTGTGGATGGTCTTCCCCATGAAAATTCAATTTCCTTGAAATATAGGCAATGTCTTTTTCATTTTTCATCAACACACAACCAATGCCCTTCTTTGAATAATCACTGAATACAACAAAACTTTATCCACTTGTGGGTAGTCTGAGAACATGTGTAGTGAAAAGACTTCTTTTCAACTCATTGAACCTATCTTCACATTCATCACATCATGAAAAATTTACTCCCTTAAAAGTTATCTTGGAAACAGGGTTGGACAATCGTGAGAAATGTTTTACAAATATGCGATAATATACTTCTATCCCAAAGAGGATACAGATAAATGTTTCTTGTTTTCTACCATCCATCCCACAATTGTAGTTGTTTTAGAGGGATCAACAGATATACCATTACTTGTGATGAAATCACCCATGAATGAGACCTCCTTCAACCATTTCCCCCACTTGATGTACATTGCATAGAGATTCTCCTTTCTCAAGGTCTCTAGTACATTTATTATATGTTGCTTTCACTCCCCCTTGGTTTTAGAGTATATTATAATATCATCTATAAATACTACTAAAAATATTCATTGTAATATATAAAGAATCTATTCATCATGTCCATGAATATTTTTGGGGGATTAGTTAATCTAAAATTCATTACTATGAATTCATATAGATCATATCTTGTATAAAATGTAGTCTTTGGGTTATCCTCCATATTCACCCATACATGGTAATATTCTGACCATAAATCCACATAGGAGAATTATTTTTCTCCACATATATGATCAAACTAGTAATCAATTCACGAAAGTGGATACATATTCTTTATCGTGATTTTTTAGAGCTCCTAATAATCAATGTAAAGGTGCATTGAACCATCATTCATGTTGAAGAAGAAGACTGATACGCCACATGGTGATGCACTTGGGAATATAAACCCCTTTTCTATATTCTCCTGTACTTTTTTCTTCAACTCCTCAAACTCCACAACAACCATTGTATACAGAGTATTAGATATTGGAAATTTTCAAGCTATAAGATCAATTGAGAATTCAATATCTATTATAGGTGGAAACTTGGGAATTCGTTAGGAAACACTTCAATGAATTCCCTCATAATTGGGAAGCCCTCAAGGATGGTTGCTTCCATTTACTTAATCATCTGAGAAAGATACTCCTATTCATAGGTTATTAATATGCACACTTGAGATGATGGTTTTAATGAAGATTCATCCTCCTACTTGTACTTTTATAGAATTGGGGGTCGATTCTCTATATTGATAGTGATTTCTCTCTCACATAAATTTTTGTTTGCTCTTTATAGGGAAGAAAATCCATGACATGATATGCATCAAATTCTACCATAGGGAGTATGGTGAGGTTCCATGGGAAGTTCAATTCAAAAATTGAGATAGCGGAGGAGTTATATTCATGGGATGAGATGATTGTCCCATTTTTCATTCTCCCCAACATATTTAATTCCATGATTTGTGGTGGTGTTGAGATTGTTCTTCTAAACATTTGGGATATCAAATAATACATAGAACAATAATCAAAAATTACATTCACTGTTCCTAAATAAATAACTATAACACCTTTTACCACATTATTGTTGGAGTTCATATCAGCAGTGGCGATG
Organism: Viscum album; assembly: GCA_963277665.1. NCBI lineage: Eukaryota > Viridiplantae > Streptophyta > Magnoliopsida > Santalales > Viscaceae > Viscum > Viscum album. Next base: position 1,012,349,084 of record OY728140.1, read on the forward strand.
GAAAAAGCTCACCCTTGAAGAATTTGAGGTTGATGGTTGCCTCTGAAAACCCTTGGCTTAGGGAAATGGTTTTAAAAGTTCCCTAGTTCATTGATTTTGAAGAAATGAACAATGCGTTGAGTGTATAATGTATTTTTTCTCTCTAATATTGTATTCGGGGGGTTTTCTTCTCAGTATTTAATGTCTATGTACCATTCTCTTCCACACCTAATGCATGTCCTCGTCCACTTCTGGCAATTTCTGGTGTTATTCTCTCCACCCATTTGGGAAGTTGGGTAGTATATTTTTATAGAACCATTGTATTTATCCATCAGACTACCAAAATTAATATCCACCATAGGCTTCATATCCCCATGATACACCTAAGATTCATCGATCTCAATTTCGACCATGCTGGCACTTCAGAAAATTTCATCAGATCTCTCGATGTCATAGAACTCTAGGGATTTTCCAAGGTTGGGTTTTATGCCACCAAAGAAGCATTTAACCTCTTATTCAAGGGTAATGAAAAATTTAGAGCCATATCATGCAGGCCTTGTGATGTTTTCCTCGTATGCTTCGATCGATTCGTCCACTTTTTTCTTGAGGGAAAAAAGACACTTAAAAGGAAAATATTTATCCAAAAACCTTTTCTCGAAAACATTCCATTCCAACGCATTGATCTCCACCCTAGGGTTTATATTTTTGATTAATTTCCACCATGTATTAAATTCACCCTCCATATAATATGTATCTAGATGTACCTTATACTATTCAGAATATTAAAGGATGAAGATGATATTTTCCATGGAGTTGACCCATTGATCAAAGATTTACGGATCAGATGGTCCATTAAAAGTAATAGGCATTTTTCTCATCAAGATCTCAATTGCGACATGTTTCTTCTCATATGGTATTGAATGTTCTTATTGACCCATGTTTATATTCAAAACTTCAATTAACTGAGAGTGTATCATGACAAATTTTGTGATTCCTACTCCAATCATATCTGGAATCTCATTAGAACAATAATCACATTGATATTCACATCGGTTATTAGCCTAATTACTTATATTAATAGCCATTGGATGTAATTTATTGAATGTTAGGTGTAACACATAAAGGGTAATCCAATGAAAAAAAAGGTAAATTATAAATTACATTTCTTTCCTTAACGTTTCTATGTTATCCTTGATCAACTTCCCAACATATATTCTTAGGGTAATTTTTTTAATTCCCTTAATAATGGTTCATAATAAGCTTATGATATTACCAAAGCATTTTACCTAGGACTGTTAAAACCATGAGTGAAGCAAGACTTGTATTCATGCACTAGTTCCCATTCGAGTCTAGCTCAAAGTAGTGTTTTCAGGTTTTACCTATAGATACATATGTGCCAGAACCGCCTCTACCTAATCGGATCCAAATTGGGAATTGTTTTCTTGATAAAAAACTTTCACTATAATAACCAAAATTAAGGGATGTTTTTATTATACATAGTCTTAACTCTGAGTCCTTTATTAGGTTTTTTTAATCATAATCCAAAAAATAAAAATAATTATCCTCTCATACCAACTATAAAAACCACGCACATTATTTAACACTTAAACATAACTTTTACATAAAATAATCAATTGATATATCATAGAATATTGATAGTCATAGTTTGTTTGGGGATTATGAACATTACAAAATAACTTAAAACATGAAATATACATCTTTATATATAACATATTTTACATGACCACAGACATTCATTCATACATAGCATTGGATGGGATAACATGAGGACATGCATACAAAAAGGGTGAGGTATAAATCTCAGTGAGGGAGTAAACAAGTTATATCATAAATAACAAAGTACATGTTAGGAAATGGGAATATTAATGCAGTATAAGAGAAACATGACCATAAAGGCATGATATTGCCTGATTATCATAACATTGAAATGTGGAATCAACATTTTACATGATATTAGCATGATCCAAGGCTCATTGCACATGGATCCTGAGGAAGCCCTCATTTCACTTGAATTATCATGATTAAACCCTCATTTTCCTTAATGTGTCATATTAATATTCATTACACAATGCATTGGAGGGCTATCAGGGCGCACCTTTCTTAATCATTTCATTTTATGCAAATGTGTGGCACATGGGTCATATAACATGGATTCATTAAACATCATAATTTATTCCACAACAAAATAATGTTGAATTAATACATGAAAATAACTTATCAAGAAGTAAATGTGCATAAAGGTGAATACCCTTGATAGATAAATGGGCATGGTATTCACTACCTAATTACATTGTCTTGGAAAAGTGTGGTGTAATTTCGACAGCATAATAGTGTGACACAAGAATTCATAAAAATAATTAATGAGAGAGAAAGGGATGTCTCATAATATGTACATTAAATTGAATGTAATGGTTTCATATAGATGTATTTCCCTATATATGTAATAGAAGTTAGATTCATAATACCAAATAATTTCTTGAATGTAAATGCGAAGAGGGAAATTTCATACGAAATTTTAGCATGGTAATGGGTGTACATGGGAGGCAATATTGGGAGGGAAAGAGGGATATAATCATTAAAAATGATGTGAAGTATGGGGAAGGTCCAAAATCATACCCCCAACATTTGTAATTGAAAACAAAATAAAAGTAATTTAGTAATAATATTAAAATATTATTCAATATTAATTTTTATGTTGAATTTTTAATAAAACAATATTTCATGTTTTAAAATCTATTTACAAATTAACAATAATAAAATGAATGTATATTACTTATAAATAAATAATGCACATAATCATAGTGTTATGGTCTTGTTACATAACCCCTTAAAATACTTGCATCAGACCGAAGTGTAAGGTGTGCGATGGTGAAAGACTCTTGGGGTGGCTAAGATAACTTTTCTTGTGTTGTAATCTCTATTAACATCCACTTTTCTCATAGGCGATTCTTTTCAAGCTTAACATGTTGAATATAAGTTTTTCTTGGTCAAGAGAAAATCCCAGTGATGTTAGCTCCTTTCCAATCTCTGAAAAATGTTCTTCGTATAGAGCAATTCTACTGGATGAGCCCATTGCTTCCTTTGTTTGAGTAAATTAGATTCTTTAAAGCCACATATTTATACTAATCATGTGTTCACTATTCAATTTCTATATTAGCAACTATAACAATTCATAATGTTATTTTAAAATCCAAAAACTTAAATCTAAGGAAGTGAATATGTTATATAACCATTCTATATAATAATGCATTTAATTGGATCAAGAGGAATTTTCATTAATAAATTTTTGGTTCATTACAATAATTATCTAAATAATAATAGATATTTTTAGAGTTGTGATGTTATTTATTTCAACAGGTTTAAAAACATTCATCCTGAGCCACAATAATATTGACTGGCCATCAAATTATACCATGGTCAATCCATTATCATCTTTAAATGTTTTATAGTTTAAATATATGATTAAAATTACTGTCTAGTCAAGAAATAATCAATGTTAAATGTCCATAACTTATTCATATGTGATACCAATGTTGTGTGATTTCATGCATCCTGGCAGAATACCTTATCCTGCCCTGGAGTGACACACACTATATTTTCATAGGGTCTTCCTCATAGAGTGGTATACTATTCAGAGAGTAATTTACGATGCGTGGGTGTGTTTTTATATTCTTTCATCAACATTATTTGTGTACCTCTCTAAATTTCTTCACTCATATACATAATTCTTCTAATTTCATATATTTCATTATCATACATAAATCACCAAGTATAGTATCCATGTAATGAAAACCATTTTTTCATCATTAAAAATCATAGTATCTTTAATGTCTTCTCCCATAATATCTATTCAATGGTTACAACATTTTGTTCTCTCCATAAACATCCAACATATCTCCTTGGGGTTGTTTTTTTGGATCCCCATTAATATTTATTCCATTGAAAATTTTTTATTCACTTTTATATTCATATAAAAAACCGTTTCAAACTTAAATGATTCCCAACATTTATTATGAGTAAATTCCTCTCACAACCTTTGGTGCAAGAAAATTTTCAAAATTTCAACAAATAAAATATATTTAAACTATTTATTTCCAAATAAATACATCATATATCTAATTTTTATTATAAAATTCATATAAACATATGGTAAAATATTTGGATCACCTAATTCGTATTTCAGTTTACCCCTTAAGGGGTTCTCTTTCCAATATATTAAACCATGATGAACCCTTAACTAGTTGTCAAAAAAGATCATAGGCACCTATTAATGTTATGTATACATACAAATTAAATTTATAAAAATTATAATTAATTTACCACACCAATCCATAATAAAAATAAAATTGTACAAATCCAATACAAACATTGGGTATCGTAACGCCGCCAATAACTAATATAACCATGTGTGAAGAACATTTTAAATTATTATATACATATGATAAAAAAATATTCAAAAAATTATCATCCATCTCTCATTAATTATATTAAAATTTTATTGAAAATTATAAACAAATTCAACATAATTCTTATATTGAAACAATATGAATCAATGTATATTAGTCATCTAGAAGCACCCTTAATCCTTATCACACCAAATACCCATCATATCAATTAAATTATAGAATGCCATGAATTAAACACACACTGAATCCATAAATCAATGAATTTATATTCCTTGATGAACATTTAATAGAAACTAAAAGACAAGGTTGAGACAAACAACATTAAATCTGTGAACTGGTGGGGTTAAATTTCTATGTATCACGTAAGTCATAGTGGGGAGGAAGGGGGAAGGTGGAGAAAAGAAGATTTCATCTCCCTATTATGTTTATGGTAGAACCTAAATCATAATGGTTGATTTAAAAAATATGTAAAACACTGTCATTTCATCACATTATGTGGTGTATATGAATCCTCATAAAAAGTGTTATTAGCCACCACTGAGGCCTTAGTGGCTCCCTGTTTCCACCCACCACAACTACCTCATTTACATAATGAATAAAATTTTTATCCAAGATTAATTCAATAAAAATATAACTTTTAAAAAATTATTTATATAATTTAATACATTTTATTATGTTTTAATTCTATATATGAATTTTCTAATACAAATTGGATCATGTTATACTGCCATAAAACTAAATTTTCCATAACTCCACACATATCAGTGTGGGTTGTTACAACTAAAATGTTTGAAACCAAAAAAAATTAGATCATGCACAATTTTCATTAATAATTTACTAATAATTATTGAGGGATTGAAAATTAATGTGTATGATAAAGAATATATTTTATCATGTTGATCAAAATAACTATGAATTCTTGAATAATGATTTTCTATGGATGAAAAATCTATGGATAAGAAAAATTGCATAAGTGGATTCATAAATTTTTCTAAAAGGAATGTTTGTACATTTTATAGAATAACTCTTACATAGATATGGAATCATTGAGAAAGATATAGTGATTATGCATTAAATATAAATTATTTTGTTAGAATGAATGATCTCATAATGAATTTGGATACCAAACCAAATAATATGGAATACTAAAAAATAAATTATGATTTTTTCATAAATATTATCACTTTTAAGATATCCATAATTATGTATTTTATGAAATTTTATAGAAAAGGTTAAATTTATCTGACCAAAATCATTCTTCTATTTGAGGATAATCAGAAAGTACCCATCTCCCTACCTATTTTATTTTCATAACTATTTTTGGAGTTACACAATTTTATTGTTAAAATATGAACCATGGGGTGAATAAATTCTAATAGGGTAAAGGAATGTCCTAGTATGATCAATTTTAAATTATTTATTATTCATAATATGTATAAAAAAATTTATCATGAGAATCAATTGGGGTTAGTACAAGCAATGTGGTGTCAACTAACATAGAAATACCAGTAGTGAAAATCCTAATTTTAAATATCATGTGGAATATAGGTCAAATCTAGATTTTATAATAGTGTTTAGATATAAAATATATATGAATCAAATTTTATAAATACTAGGAAAGAAAAATCTTCATATAAGAAGAGATTAATATTTCTTATGTGGTATTATTTTTATTATAAGTATCAAATGGTAGAAAATGTTAATTAGAATTAGAAATATATCAAGTGGTATCAGGCCATAATGAAAGGGAATGATAACATGAATTTTTTATATAATTAGAAACATCTATATATTAGTACTTAATTTATTTATCATTAATATAATAATGATCCTTCATATGTTCTATTATTTTTAATTCAAATAAATAATGTCACTGATGGTGAACATAATTATCATAATATTTGCTAGTAATAAAATAATTACAAGGTGTTGGAGATATATATTAAGTGTTTAATGAGACAAATTAAGAAAAGGATAGATGCCCTATGAAAGGAAAAAAATTATTAAGTGGTATTACATAGACCCTTCATGCATTAATGATTATTTTATGATGATCTTAAAAAAATATGATTGAGGACATAGGACGCATTTTGAAGGTGTTAAATGATTATGTTACTTGTTTTTATGGATTTAAGTGATTTAGATAAATAAAATTGGTGTTATTATGTTCTTATAATATTCCATTTGTTTAATTTTAACTGATTAGGCATGGTTTTTTAAAGGTGACTCTTTATAAAGTGTTAATGTTACTCATTTTTAAATATATATATATATATATAATCTTGTTTCGTATGTATGAAAATAAATATTAATATATATATATAACTATTAAACTAATTTTTGTCAAACATGGTAATTCAATAAGTTGTATCAAATAAGGGGCTAAGTTCTGGAAATAATATGATTACTAAGGGTGGGAATTTATGGAGTATAGGATGAGTTGTTTTATTGTGTATTTTGGAATTTAATTCCATATGGGATTTTTATCCTTAAATATATAAACATGTATTCATTTACATGTCATAAATCTGAAGAAGATATTTCTTTCTATGGGGTATAAGAATATTTCCTGAAAATATATTAAATATATACTTATAATATTATTATAAAACGGAGAGGGATCTATATTTTTGTAAAATATTGGGAATGAAAGTTAACAAAATAGATAGAAATATTAATTTATTTAGTTTAAAAATATTGGATTATGGATTATTAATTTTCATAGGTTTATGGAGGAATTTATTCGAAACCCATTTTCTGATAATCATACAGACCAAAGTTGTGTGTTGGATTTTTTCTCAAATTTTTTAGATTTATTGTGAATAAATACTATAATTTTTTCCAATTAAGTCTTTATATTTGTTACAAAATTAAACCTAGGTGTTGTTTTGGAATAATATAAAGGGTGTCGAATTATTAAATGAGGGATACCTTTACGTGAGAAGAGATGGAGATTGATAAAAGAATATAAATGTTTTTGTTATAAATAGAAACCATACACTGTGAACAAAAAGTGTATTACAATTTATATAGATCAATTAGTGAGAATTATAATTAATGAAATTAATATACCTATCATTTAGAGATAAACATGGTAATACATAGAGAACCATGATAGAATGTATTAAATATATCGCAGTTTTTGTAAGGATCATGTGGTGAAAGAAATGTGTATGGGTCTTAACAAGGAAATTCAATATATGGTTTTAGGAGATAAAGATTACATTATGAGTTATAAGTGTCTATATAGATATGATAGAATCCCCATATGGAAAAAGATTTTAATTATATCATATTATAGAATTAAGTGAATTATGAGATTTAATTAAGATTATTTTATAAGGATAGAAGTAGTTTCGTTAAAAGAAATCAAACCACGTCATAATGTGGTTCAGTCCCATGGTGGTAAAAAGCTACCATAGTAATTCCTAGTATTTTGGTTATCATGTTTTCAATTAAATTTTATATAAATAATTGTATTCTATATGGATACCAAATAAATGGTTGTAATGTTGATATTGATGTAGTGTAAATCATGTAGTTTCTCATAGTGTATGCGAAGGATCGTCATGGTCTATTTGACAGAATGAAAAAATGGGGTACTTTGGTTTTTCATGAGTTTTTTTCAAGTTATGATTCTAGAAATTGACTAGAATAAATTAAAATAGAGAGTTAATAATTCTTCATGGAGAAGCCTTGATTGTGGTCATTTTATGGTTAGAAAGTAGTGATCTATTGGTAGCCAAACCATAGCAAATATTTTTGTTATCTTGTGATGCTTAAAAAATCCATGATAAAAAATGGATATAAAGCTATGAGAATTATTCAATTTTTTTCATAAAATTGTCATCATAATCATGATTGGGGTAATAGTATTAGTAATTATTTTTATGGTCTTGGAAGGAGTTTTTCGAAGTGTTATAAAGAAAAATATCATGGTTTTATGGATTATAAAGAATATAATATGCATGATTTGAATATTCGAATTTGGATACGGATGTATTTTTCTAGGTGTTCCATGATTGGATGTTATTGTTCATGAAGATGATGTGATGATCAAACTCAAGAAAATTACGATAATGGAAAATGAGACATAGATTATTAAAAATATTCATATCAGGAATATCATATATTAATTCTAATGAATTAATATATAGTTAAAGATATGAATGACTGAATCAATGAAATTGGATGATTTTGACCAAACTAATGTATTTTGGACACTTGGAATGATCCCAATGGATTATAAGAAGCAAAAAATATCCCATCTAATAATTTAATTTCATATATTTTGGGTGAATTTATAATATAATATATTAAAACTCAAGCAGTGGATAGTATGATATGGTGATATTGTGTTTTGAGAAAAATAGAATGGTATAAATCCTATTGAGTGATTATTCCTGAGACATATTGTTTATTAGAGGAATCATCACGAATTATAAAATATAATGAATTTCTGATATTAACTAAAAAATGGGGAATTCCTTAAATAATTACCTTTTTTAAATTTTTATAGTCTTGGAACAGTATTTCATACTATATAGTTCACTTGTAGTGAAATGATTCAACTCTCTGATTAGAGAGTTGACTTCATCAGTTAATTAAAGGAGGAGGTATAAAGTTCGGAATCAATATTTCCTAAAATACAGTGTCATATGATGTAATAAAATTCAGTACATTATGTTCAATAAAGATACCTGTATATTTATAAACTAATTATTTATTTGAATTAGTGTGTGGAAAAGGAAAAGGAGATAGTGACCCATGCAACCTGACTGAGTTATCCCTAAACATAATTTTAAGGTTAGTGTTCCATTACATCATGTGACTATCTCTTAGATATTATATCCACGTAATTGTTAGTTGGTAATGGATTTTTGGCACTATAACACATCATCATATGTTTGATCCTTGGACATGACCATATATAGATTAATTAAATGAAATCATTAGGTTCTTGTGTGTTTTAAATTGTGTATATGTGTTTAATATTTAGCAAAAATCCATTAAATAAATTAATAGATAAAAAATTATCTTGATGAAAATAGATTATGATCTTACAACATGTGAATTAAAACATTAAAGAATTTTTATTCACTCTTCACCCTAACTCACCCACTATATTGGATCCCTTGGGATTCATATCATACCCCAAGTGTCTTGAAAGACCATTTGGGTTCTACAATAAATGAATGGAAAGAGTTTTTGTATTAATGAATAGTTTGGTCTAATTGAACACATGAGAAAATTTCCCAATGTTTTTCAGACATTTATAATTGTGTAATCCATCAAGATTTATGAATTCAATATGTGTTATTTATTATTTTACAATGATGAATGATATATCATGTAGATTTATTGATGGTGGATGTAGAGACCTTATTTTTCATTGAATCAATCAGAAATATTTCTATATATGTTATTATAGATGGGCGTTCAGACATCACACAATTCTGAGGCCAGGTGTGTCTCGAAATAATTTCAGAAAAATAGTAAGTGTGCAGTATACTATGTGTGTGAAGTAAGTGGGATAACTCTGAAATGGTAGATATATCAGAAATTTGAGGTAATTGTTGAGACCCAAATGTTCTGTATACCCTAGGTTGGACTTACCTTTCATCAGTGTGGGATTTTTGTTGAAAAAGACCATACAGGGAAAAATTATAAACGAAATATTTAAACTTTTCTATTTTATTCTGAATATTGAATCAAATAAATTTTTATTGGGATACTGGATTTGAAATCTGAGATCGCTGTTGATTTAAAATAGGGTGTTTTACCATAGCTCATCATAAAATGTGGAGGCATGGGATGTCTGGATCCCAAATTCATTGGTAGTTATTTTTGGATATATTTTTATATGTTTAGGCATATGAATGGGTTACCCCCATTGCACCATGAACTCCCTCTCTCTATCCCTCTCCCATATCTCTCTCTCTCTCTCTTCGTTATTCAATGGGTTAAGGATAAATCATTGATGGAACTTCAAGAGATCGCAACAGAATCGTAGCACACATCTTCAATGACGAATGGATCCAACTATATGGGATTCCTTTAGTTTTTATATCTACGATTACAATTCACCCGTAAATTATTAATCAGTCATCAAATCACTATTTTAATTATCTCTGTTGATGGACACACTAACACAAACATAAATCCATTATTGATACCACTTTTTTTGTATTCTTCTTTCAATCAGTGGGTTTATCGATATTTGAATTTAGACACATCAAAACTCAAAAAATTGTTGAGCACAACCCATGCCTATGAAGATTTAAACCCAAAATTTGAAAAACCAGCTACTGAATAATTTGTGGGTACATAGTGAAGTCATGGTGGTCTGTGGAAGGGACCTAAGGAGTAGGGCCACACTAGTGCAGAAAACATTATTTACGTCGGTTAATTTGCATTTTTTACGTCAGGTTTTAGCCGACGTTAATACGAAAAACGTTATAAATACAGTTTTTTACGTCGGTTATTTAAAAACTGATGTAAAATACATAACATCTCAGTGTTTATCACATCGGTTAATTAATAACCGACATGAAAAATGACCGGGAAATGCTTTATCACGTCAGTTATTGATTAACCAACATGATAAACCCATCCATGGACTGGTTTATCACGTCGGTTATTTAATAACCGACGTCATAAACCATTTCCTAGGATTTTTATCACATTGGTTATTGATTAACTGATGTGATAAACCCCTATCGGGACTGGTTTATCACATCGGTTATTTAATAACCAACGTGATAAATCATTTTTCAGGCCGTTTATCACATCGGTTATTGATTAACCGACGCGATAAATCATTTCCCAGGTCATTTATCACGTCTATTATTACATTACTAACGTGATAAACCATGCCATATATGTTTATCATGTCGGTTATTAAAAAAACAGATGTGATAAACGCTTCTCAATTTCTTTATCACATCAGTTATAAAATAACCGATGCGAAAGTCAAATTTTTGTTAAAAACAATCCACTACAGTCCTCTGATCATGCCCAAAATCAACCAGAAACCAAATCAATAATTCGTACCACAAAAACATAAGATCAAAACATGAACTGATGAAAATTTAAGCATTTACATTGATAATAGATAAAACATACCCACCTGATAGCCCCCACCCTCATGTATACCCCCTATAGAGCCCTCCCCCACCCCATTGGAGCTCCCACCACACCCCTAGATTGCCCCTCGACCCCCTAGACAGCCCCAAACACCCCTCGATAACCCCCCACCTTTCTGTACAGCACCCCCTCATCCCCTCACCACACTTGACAGTCCCCACCACACCCCTAGACTGCCCCGACCCCCTAGACAGCCCAAACACACCTCGACAACCCCCCCCCCCCCCCACCCTCTTGAACAGTACCCCCTCACCCCACTTGACAGCCCCCACCACACCCCTGGAATGCCCCCCGACCCCCTGGCCAGCTCCAAACACCCCGAGACAACCCCCCCCCCCCCACCACCCTCATGTATACCCCTCATACCCTGGACAGCCCGCCCCCACCCCATTAAAACCCCCGCCCCCACCCCTGGACTACCCCCCACCCTCCTGAACAACACCCCCTCACCCAACTTGACAGTCCCCACCCCATTGGAGCCCCCACCACACCCCTGGACTGCCCTCGACCCCATAGACAGCCCCAAACACCCCTCCACAACCCCCCACCCTCCTGAACAGCACCCCCTCACCCCACTTGACAGCCCCCACCACACCCCTGGACTGCCCCCTGACCCCCTGGATAGCTCCAAACACCCCGGGACAACCCCCCCCCCCCCCCCACCATCATGTATACCCCCCCCCACACCCTGGACAGCCCTCCCCCAACCCATTGGATCCCCCACCACACCCCTGGACTTCCCCCCAACCACCTGGACAGCCCCAAACACCCCTCGACAACACCCCCCCCCCCCCACCCACACACCAGACAGCCCTCCCAGACCCCTGGAGATGCCCAATCCCACTGAACACCCCCCACACCCTTGAAACCCCCCAGACCATAATCCATACTAGAAAACCCATCATAAGTAGACCAAAACAATAAGTAGAGAAAAATTAAACATTCACATATATAACATTAAAAACTTACACTATCAACTTCAAAAAAACTAAATCAATCCTAAACTTCTACCAAATACACAATTACAATGACAATATTCAAAATTAAATTTTATATTACAAACAACTAAAATTTAATCAAACCTGTAAAATAATTTGACCACTCCACTTGTAAGTGTTTGATGTCTTCAGCATTATAGGGTTGACGATCATCAAAAAGCTATAAATGAAGAGGATAGTAGTTAATGTGTATAATGAGTAAATCAAATTAAAATATTTTGGCAATGTTTAAGAGGAAATCTTACCAGGTCAAAATTCACAACAATCCCAGTTGTTATTATTTCATACATAAATCATAGCATATAATATCTGCATTCTATGATGCCTTGTTGTTCATGACAATTATGTTTGAATGAGTGTAAATTTCATATATTATTTTAATGTAATAAATAAAAAAGTACAAATTATAAATGGATATTTACCTTCGCATTTACATATTTGATCTTTTCATTCCTTTTCTTTGCATTTTTTCGAAAGTAGACCCATGCCCTATTAGAAAATAATAATAATGGGGTAAATTTAAAATTCATGATAATATATAAAACTATTGAGATATTGAAACTTACATTTCCAATATATTCTTAAAACCTTCCCGCACATCATCATGGACAGAGGATATCCAATAAAGTGCATTCTCCCTTGAAAAAAACCCCTAACATCCAATGGTCACTGATAAAAGGAAATTTAACCTTAGTGGTTTTATAGGTTAAAAGATAATTAACTCTTTGAGAGAGATGTGTTTCATACCTATCAAAAAAAAGGTATCATCCAACACTGTGTGACTATATTCTTTTCAAGTCTTTCAGAAATATAAAGCATTATTTGTTCCTCATCCAATGCACATTCTTCAGCGAAAATCAGTTGCGGGTCCATGAATCCATATACATCTGTCAGCTCATTCCTCTCAAAAATTTTATAAAGATACCTAATACAAAACAGACATAAGTATAAATTTTTAATAAATATAACGCTAGGAAAAGGTGTTAAGACTAACATGGAAAAACATTTCACCACGTTGATGCCCAACTTATCTATAGTAATAAGATCCATGATATCAGTTTTCATAATCCCCACATTTATTTCACATCCACAAACATGAGCTCCATTGGAAACTTATGATGATCCGCCAACAAATTTGAATATCTTGACAATCTTTCAAGACTACTAGATTCTGTATCTGATGTCATAGGTATTTGTCTTTGTTCTTGTCTATAGAGTATTTCTCTACCTGTTAGTATTCTTGTAAAAATAAATTGAAAAATATATTAGTTTTCAAATGATAAAACAAATTAAAAAAAAATAAAAGATATAACATTCAAACCTCTATGGTAATGACTCAAAGAAGTATGGATGGCCAAGTTAAAAAATGGCTGATACTATGTCTAACTGTCACCACCTCATCTGTAGGTAATGGTACCCGAGATGATCTGTCTATAATATCCTTTACAGTGACCCTATGATTCTCTACCTCTAATTGTTGATGATGAAATGTATCTCCTATATAATATACCAACCCATATGATACTATATGCTGTTGATAATCATCAACATACAACTCGCAATATGTAGGAAGATGCAACGGAGGAGTAGGATAAAAAATGTGGTCATCAGGATAAGGTGGGGGAGTGGGAGCTACTGGCGAAGGTGGAGGATAAATAATGGGGTCTGCAGGGGTAGGTGGAGGAGTGGGAGCTGTAGTCTGAAATTGTCTTTGCATGTCTGCAAACATAGACAGCACCGATGCTCTAATCTTGTCCACCATCTTCAAATTAATATTATGAATTTTAGACTCCAAGGATTTAGTTTTTTTCTATAAACCCCCTCAATGTTTGAAGATGAAGAACGTGGAAACACTTTTGTTACTGATACACCTGCTGGATGTCCTCTTACACGGCCAGGATGTTTGGGCGTTCCCAATGCTAGAGTTAAAATATCTTCCCTCCCAGTAGCTGTAAATGTTCCCTGTAAACTCTGCTCCTCAAGAGAGTCCTGTATTAATTAATTGAACATTTCTATAATGATTGAAATTATATGATGAAAATTGTTAACTTAAATAAATAAAATATATATCTTAAAATATTCTCATATACGATTCTTGATTCATCCGATAGATATTACCCTTTTTTCCCTTCCTAGCTCTCTTCCATTTTTCATGTCAAGATAGAGGGGATGGAGAGGCCACCTCTACAGAGCATGAAGACTCATCTCTTAGTTGTTTAAATTTTTCTTCCATCATTTGGTGTTCCAATAATTCATACCCTCCCCGAGATAAACTATTAGGGTATACATTTTTAGATTGGACCTCCTGATGAGCATTCCTTGTTTGCTGAAAATTAAGAATAATAAATCATTTACAAAACATTAATAAGATCATTTATATAAGAATTCTTATAAATTTTTACACTGCCCTTACCTAAAATGACTCATTTCTTATACTTTCAAAAAATTGTCTCCATGTGTCTTCATCGATAAAGGGATATATACGACATGGATTGTCATGACTCCTATGAACATAAATGAAATCAGACGAGAGGGTTGATTTCAAATCCCTCCATCTCTTGGATGCCAACAATAAGCATTTCTTCCGGACTCCTCCAGTGTCAGGAATATCAAATTTCATCTGATAAAGAAGAGGTTAAACATATTATATATACTAGAAACATTAAAAGAGTATTCAAACAATAGCAAAAGATCTTACCAAAATCGTCTCCCATAACTGAGAGATTATCTCTTTATCCACACTTCTCCAGTCATCATACAGAATGATTACTTTTCTCTTAGCCTGAGTTGCTACAAAACTCTTAAAATCTTTTGCATTTGGACCTTTAGGAATATCATCATCATCATACGAAATGACTATCCTCTGATCCTGCGTATGGGAAACAGATAATTTTGGTAAACATGTACACCCATATTTACCAACCTTTGAACTCTTTTTTCTAATAGGAGAATGTGAATGATCCTCCCCAGAGGTATGGCCAATATTCTCATCTCTGGAATCATGTGGTTGATCAACTGAATGATCTGTCATTGTCCTTCAAATCAAAAAAACAAACGTTAGTTCAAAAATATACAAATTCAAATATTTTAATACTACTGTAATTAGAAAATAGAAAAGTGTACTAAGTTATGTAATAGTAAACATTGGTAATATGGTAATCATGTTAAACAATGGTAAAGATGGTAAATATGGTCAAGATGGTAAACATGGTAAACATGGTAAACATGGTAAACATGGTAAACATGGTAATGTAATTGTCACTAAACAAAAATAATAGATATATAATTCATGTAATTGTAAACATGATAAAATAAACTAAACAAACATAAAACAAACAAAAACCTATACTTATTTTGTTTTAAAACATGTTTTAATAAATAAAAAACTTAAAACATCTAATATTTATGAAAAAAATAAATGTAAACAGGAAATAAATATATGTTACCTGTAATTTTAGGAATGTACAAATGGATTGTTTCCCTAATTCCTTCGTCGTGATCGTTCCTTATGGAACAAACCATGTCTTCAACATGATCATCATTATGTTTTCTTAATAATTCCATGGATGTAGGGATCTCACATAAATAAGAATCTTCATCAACTTCAAACTCACCAACATATTGTTCTTTCCCTTTTAAAATAACATCCCACTGCATATCTGATTGATCTACTACATAGAAAATTTGGTTTGCATGTGTTTCCATTATAAAAGAATCATCTATGTCTTCCAATCTATTCCGATTAACAAGTGTCATTCCAAATTCATCTTGTCTGACACTGTTTTTACCGATAATCCATTTATAGTTAAAAACAAGTACTTTAATTTTTATGTAATAAACCTCCCATATGTCTTCAATCACTCCATAATATTCAATTGATGCAGAAACTGGGTTTTTGTCCTTAGCACTCGAAAAATGCATTGCTTCTGCAAACACCAATACACCACTATTCTGAACTGCACTTCTGTTGTCCTGGTCTTTTGTATGACATGTATATCCATTAATGTCATAACTGTCCCATGTTATCACATTTATACATGGACCACCCACTATTCATTTTAATGTCTCTAATACATCTGATCGACCAAGCAAAGTCTTTTTAATCCATGACAAAAACAATTTTTTGTGATCATTCAAAATCCACATTTCATTATTCTTTGGATGACATTGATTCAACTCATTAATATGCAATGTGATATAAGGTTGAGAATCAGCTATGTTATTCAAGATGTATGATTCTAACTTCTTCATCTGTTCAGCTGACAAAGATTTGAATTTCAAGCCACGAATCCATTTCCCACATTATTAACTCAATCATGGCAAGATGGAGGCAAACATATGTGTTGCGCTGCAGCCAAGTATCTCGTACAAAACTCTGGTACCTCCTCAGAAATATACTTTTCAATAATGGAAACTTCATGTCGATATGGATTTTTATCATACCCCTTTAATATTTTCATATACCTTTCAAAAGGATACATCCAATAAAGATATACATGTCCACAAAGATTTATTTCTCAAAACAGATGAATCATTAAATGCCCCATTATATCAAAAAATGTTGGAGGAAAATACATTTCCAATTGACAAAGTATAAAAATTGAATCCTTTTCCAAAAGGTTCAAAGCATTAACATCAAACTCCTTGTTATAAATTGAATTGAAAAAATAACACTACTTCATCATAGTCTTTCTGACACGAATGGGAAATATTCTAAGCAATGCAACTAGTAGAATTTGTTTAATCATGACGTGATAATCATGTAATTTCATACCTATTAACTTCAAGTCCTTTAATGAGACAAAATTTTTTACATTTGAAGAATAACCTTGAGGCACTTTGATATCATGAAGACATTGACAAAAGATAATTTTCTCCCTCTTTGATAATGTATGACAAGCCGGGGGAAGAAATGTTCGTCTTCCTTTAAGAGTGGGAGCTAACTCCAAATGTATTCCCATTTATAGTAAGTCCAATATTGCATTCAACCCATCTTTAGTCTTTCCTTTAATTTCTATCAATTTTCCAATCAAACAATAACATATATTCTTCTCCACATTCATGAAATCAACATTATGTTTAACTTCATGATACATCCAATATGGTAGCTCAAAAAATATTGACCTTTTCTTCCAAATATGTCTATCATTACCTGAGTTCTGTGTCTTTCCCAATGTCACATCAAGGTTTTTCACCCTCTCAAAATACATATCTGGTGATAAATGTTTTAGAGGAGTATCAAATTCTTGTGAGACATTGAATGCTTTTTTTATTCTTCAATAAGGGTGATCCCTAGGAAAAAACTTTCAATGACCCATGTACACTGTTTTACCTCCCATGATGCAATTGACAATATGACGTCTTTTGATTGCAAATTGGACATTATTTGTGCCCATTAACACTGTATCCAAACAAATTTCCATATGCTGGGAAGTCATTTATATGGAACAGAAGCACTGCATGTAGTTGAAAATATTCCATTTTATAAGAATCATACACCCTAAGACCATCATCCCATAACAGTTTCAAATCATCAATCAACGGTGACAAGTAAACATCAATATCATTGCCGGGTTTCTTTAGACCAGAGATCATTATACTCAACATGACATATTTGCACTTCATTCATACTTTAGGAGAGAGGTTGTAAATTACCAATAAAACAAGCCATGAACTATGTGTGCTACTAAGGGTTCAGTATGGATTCATTCCATCTGTGCACAACCCTAATCTTAGATTTCTTATTTCATTTCCAAATGTAGAATACTACGCATCAATTTTCATCCATTGTGGACAATCGGCTGGATGATGTATTTTTCCATCACATACCCTCTCATCAGCAAGCCATCTTATCCTTTTTGCATCATGGGAATTAGAAAATAAATGTTTGAAATGATGAATTATAGGAAGATACCAAAATACCTTTGAAGGGAGCTTTGTAATCTCTACATCAGCCTGTGATTTCTCTTTCACCTTATACCGTGATGTCCCACATTTAGGACACTCTAACAGAAATTCATATTCCTTCCTATATATAATGAAGTCATTCGGACAGGCAAGTATTTTCTTGTATCCCAATCCCATCGGGCATAATATTTTCTTGGCCTTGTAATGTGAATCTGGAAGATCGTTATCTTTTAGAAGAATGTCTTTCATCAATTGTAGCATCTCTATAAAACTTCTGTCACTCCATCCATGTTTCGCCTTCAGGTTAATCAATCTTAACACCACTGACAAAACCTTAAAATCTATACAACTAGGATATAATGGTTTTTCAGCATCACCATATAGACACGCAAGTGTCGGTTCTATCTCAATTTTTTCTTCTACAATATAGCGAATCATTTATTTAATTCCATCAGAGTTACCATCTTGTGAATCATCATCATCAGTGACATTTCGTCCAGTTTCACCATGCCAAATCCAAGGGTTGTAACTCGGATTAAAACCATGACATATCAGATGATCTTTTATCTCTCTACTTTTCAACTTCTTCATATTCAAACAATTCATACATGGGCAGAAACAAAGTTCACTACTTGTAACATTTCTTTTAGCAAATTCCAAAAAGGAATCAACACCTTCCTCGTATTCATTGCTCATTTGATGTGCCGTAATCCAACATCGACTCATTATTACCTATAACAAATATCAAAAATATATATATATTTAAGATAAGAAAAATATAAGTATATATGAAAAAAATATTAATTTGAATGTAAAACAACTTTGAAATATAAATCAAATCTATGCGTATTTAAAAGAATATTCTTGAATGTTATTATTAAAAGAAAATATAGTTAGATATAACAATTTTAAATTCCATTGAATAAAGGAAAACCATGGTGCCCACATGGTTGATAGAAAATTGGAGATAATGGAGTAAACCTGAGAATCAAATCATATTTAAAAAAAAATCAGATGGAGAAAATCACCCCTCCTGGACACCCCCCCGGGACACCCCCAACCCTCTGGATAGCCCCCCACCCCCCGGACAACCCCCAAAACCTTCTAGATAGGCCCCCACCTCCCTTGGACAGTGCCCCCCCCCCCCCCCCCACACACCCACCCCCTTGGACACCCCCTGGACACCCCCCCCAACCCTCTGGCCAAACCCCCACCCCCCGGCCAACCCCCCAAACCCTTTAGACAGGCCCCCACCCCCTTGGACAGCCCCCCACACCCACCCACCTCCTTGGACACCCCTTGGACACCCCCCAACCATCTGGACAACCCCCCAACCCCCTGGACACCCCCCCCCCACCCCTCTAGACAACACCCCCACCCCTCTTGGACACCACCCCCACCCCCTACCCCCTAGGACACCCCGCTGGACACCCCCCAACCCTTTGGACAACCCCCCACCCCCTGGACAACACCCCACCCCTTAGACAGCACCCCCCACCCCTCCTGGACACCACCCCCACCCCGACCCCCTTGGACACCCCCTGGAAACCCCCCAACCTCTGGACAGCCCCCCACCCTCGGACAACCCCCAAAACCCTCTGGATAGGCCTCCACCCCCTTGGACAGCCCCCCACCCCCACCCACCCGATTGGACACCCCCCTAGACACCCCCAACCCTCTGAACAGCCCCCACCCCCCGAACGACCCCCCAAACAATGGTTTACATATAAAAACTAGGCATGGTGAAAAACTAAAAACACATGAATTTAGTATATACTTCAGTATGAAATAAATGGAATTAAATATTATTAAATACGGCTACCTAAATGATCATATGATAATTAAAAATATCTATTGATATTCAACTAGTCAAATGATCACAAGTTTTCTTGACAACTGATATAATAATGAGGTAATGGATAATTCTAGAAATCATAAACATATTGTTGAGGCCTTGGCCAAGGCCTCAAAAAATACTTGGGTAAGCCCTCAGCAGAACCCATTTTTATTTGGAATCATGAGACATAGCAATGTATCGAAGGGGCATAGAGGTCAACATCCATTACATTATTTGTCTAATAGATTCTCATATAAAAGAGGATAACCATAAGCAGTAGCAACACATGAAATATCATTTCCGAATTCATACATTTAATCAATTACTATCTATGGAGTAATATAGGTGAATGAGATCATTATAAGTCAATGACATCAAAAATTACCATCAATGTCGGGCATTCGCGAAACAAAAACAAACTAAATAAAATTAGTTGAGGAATACATGAATATTGTGAAGATCTAATAGATCTAGGGATGATAAATAAGATAATGATGGAAAAAAGAGGTAATTGGGTTCGAAATCGAAGAATCTTATCTAGTTTAAACAAAAAAATCTCAAAACATAAATATAGACTATCCGGGAAAAAAATGAATGAAGTAAATTCGTGGAAGGCTTACATGAGTGATGCGAGATGAGATGATAGATCCAAGGAGAGTAAATATGATAAACGATGAAGGCAAAATGAGTTTAACGCAGCGATATCGACGAGTTGATTGGGGTTTACTATGCGAGAGAGATGAGCCGCCAGACTGTCAATCGAAAAAACGTAAATGAAAATCTAGGGCGTGGTAATTTTTTAAATGTTTTATAACATTGGTTATTTAATAACCGACATTATAAACTGTTTTTTTTACATTTTTAACGTCAGTTATTATAATAACCGACTTAAAAAAATCCTCATGTTGGTTTTTTAAATTGGTTATTCTATAACCGACGTAAAAAAAGACATCAAAAATCACAGTTTTTTATGTCGGGTATTGTATAACCGACATAAAAAACGTTCTGTGGGTTGTTTTGTTACGTCGGTTATAAAATAACCGATGTCAAAAAGGCCTCAAAAACCGTGTGTTTTACGTCAGTTATAAAATAACCGATGTAAACAACCCTCGCGCTTTGTTTTGTTACGTCGGTAATCAAATAACTGACGTAAAAAAACCCCACACTTTTGTTTTTTACGTCGGTTAATTTATAACCGACGTAAAAACCAAACGCACGCGATTTGTAACATCGGTTATTCAAATAACCGATGTTAAAAAGCTACTCAACGTATTTTTTACGTCGGTTATAAAATAACCGACCTAAAAAAACCATGTTTCACAGATTATAACGTCGGTTATATATAACCGAAGTAAAAAATGGTGACATAAATAACGTTTTCTGCACTAGTGCCAGTTGGTGGCGGTGACGAGTGGTGGCCACAGAGTGCGGCCCTGTGGAGAAGACATTGCATGTCGCACTGAAGGTGAGGAGATGGAAGGGTCTAGCGCTATGGTAGGTGTTGGAAGAGCTGCCGTTGAGGTAGCTGAGAGTTGGAGTGTGAGTAAATGATGTAGCCGGTGCATTTTAGAAGCATCGAGAAACTAGATCCTTGTCTCGGCCAGGCCAGAGGTCAAGCAGGGTTATGTCACGGGACCCCAGGTGGCAGCGACCCACACGGTGCGGGTCGCCACATTGATGAGGTCACCGAGCCAATTTTCCAGGTCAAGGGAATGTGGGTTGGACTGACAATAGGTTGTCTGGGTTGGTATAAAGGGAACTAGGCCAGCTGAGGTGGTCATGTCTGGGCAATCGGTGGTCTGGCCCGAATGTGCTGGACCGACATAGACTGGACTGAGGCCCTTTAAATATCCTTCTCTCCTAAATCAGGCATTTAATTGATACATCATCTATGGAAATTAATTCCCCTCATATATAAGGATCTTTTTATTCTGTTTTTGGACTTTTAAGTCTTTGTTTTTCATTTTGGTTACATGAAAAACCAAGATTTAATAATAATTATTTAATTCTTATTATTAAGAAATCTTGTATCAGACCTATCTTTTAAATGGGACGTCCAATTAATGTACCATCTGTGGACGTTTGACCCTGGTCCCCAAGAGAAACATTCATGATGAATTTTAGGGTTTTAAAACTAAATCTGATTTGTGGGCCCTACGACACCTGGTTCGCATTATTTGCGGTGAAATGAAACTTTTTCACTCGGTATCTGTTTTGGGCAAGTGAATTGTCTACCTCGCATATTTTTTTTCAAGTATCATTATGGTGTGATCATTTTTTAAAATCATATTATTTTTTGTGATATCTTAAAATATAGAATAATGAAAGGAAAAATTGTGGAAGACCTTTTGATGTATTCAGAACCTGATGCATCTTCAAGCGGTGTTTGACGATAGAAGTGATCTACCGATATCATCAGTGATGTTCGAGTGGAACCCACAAGATTGGCTGGGAATGGGTACTCAAAAATACTATAGTGTACCCCTCCAGGTGGGCTAGGCATGGGTCCTCAACCATTTTTATTGTTGAACACTCCATTCAGGATGTGGAAGTGTACTACCCTCTTTTTTTAGTGGAACCCTCTAGTTAGGCTCGGTATGAGTCCTCCATGTCTATAGAGTGTAACCCATCAGCTATGTTTGGCATGGGAACTCAAATTTGATATGACCTTCTTACTGCATATTTTTTACAAGACATAATTTGACAATACTATGGGCTCATGAGTGAGAAAGTTGTTATCCCCATCGGGACGTGTCATTGTGACATGACATAAAACCGTTGTCGAAAGACAGACCTTCCCATAACAGTTAGAATCGAGGTGCAGTGTTTGAGCCCCTTTGACATACAATTCATGGTATACTTGAGGAATACTGGGTGTCAATGGTGATTACTTCTGGGACTATTTGTAAAACTAATTCTCAAGTTGAGCTATGAGATATTGATCCCCTTACATCATTATTGTGGCCTCTTCGACTAACCATGTATATATATATATATAGACATCCAATTTCAGCACTAACACATTCAGTTTGATTAATCTTCTTCTAAGGGAGGTGAATACATGCGGGGTATTGCACATGAATTCCATGTCTATCTTATCATGGTTGGACAAGTCTACTCTCCAATTATATGTATTGAATATTCAATGATATTTTTATCTTCTCACTATTTATAGCTCTATGTATTTGGATGAGCTTACATTCACTTCCTTGATGGTTTGAGTTGCACACTATTTAATACACCTTGTTCCCCTTACTACATTCCCTTTTCAGTGTCCCTGTTACTGCCCCCTTGTGCCTTTAGAGCATATTACAGGGTATTTTTTTGTACTCACACATTCCTCTACTTTTCCCACACGTTGTGTGCCAATATATACGAGGTACAAGATTGATCATGACATTTGGGATCTTAGTGATACATGGATATTAAACAATGGATTGTGTTATCTTTAGATCTTGGTGCATACTCTCTCAGTGTTCTACCTTTTTACATTTTTCTTAGGTTGGGGATCTTCTCTAATTGGGTATATATTTTCTCTTTTGTTTTCTAGTAAACATTATCATACTTGTACTCATTAGTGGTCCATGTTTACATGGTTTTTTATAGAGCTATTTTACTATTAGAGTTGGTTTGACAATTTGTATGTTTCTCAATAGAAAATTAAAAGGGTCATGGTTGGGTTTAGGGAAATAGTGTCGATGTTTCTCATGAGTGGATCTCAATCTAGGGAGAATATTTATGGTGTGGTGGCCAACGTAGCCATCCACAAGGACCTTGATTTCACGCATGTCCACTTCAAAAGCTGAGGCATTTTTTGTAGAGAATGTTTCGACATGCATCCTATAAGATTGAGTCATTTACTATACCTATTGTGTCAGCTCCCCTTTGTTGTTATTATTAATATATATATATATATATATATATATATATATATATATATATATTCTCATCTTCCCACGGTACTCTTGGGTAAATTTCAGGATGTCACATCAATGGATGACTACCCGGATTCCCACTCCAGTTCATATTGATGACCTCTTGAGGAATAGGGTCTCTGTATGGGGCACATAATGAGATCCCATTCCTTCAACTAGGTCAGTGGAGGCACCTCCTCCTATGGAGAAGAAATTAGTACCAGAATCATAGGCTAAAGAAGAGTGTGGGATGAGTGTACTTCATGAGTTCTGGCACCAGAGGCCATTGAGGATTCATGGTGATCCAGAACCACATGCTGTAGTGGACTGGTTGCAGTCAATGGTCCCACACTTCAGCCTAGTGTAGACACTACTTGAATAGTTGTGGCTTTTGTAGCTAGAATATCTTTCAGGCCAGCTATGTGCTTCTAGGGCTTAGTTATATAGATGAACACTGATTAAGAACTATTGTCGGACTAATTCCAGCATCTGTATCATGGGGAGTACTTCCCCTCATGCTTGAAATATATCAGGACTCAAAAGATTCTATAGATATAGTCGGGTGACATGATAGTGGCAGAATATTTGGATAGGATTATTGTCATTACATGCTACTCACTGGATATGATATGTGATAGTAACATCCAAGTGCGGAAGATCAAATAGGGCCTATTTAAAGAGATATGTTCTTTTATAGTGCACCTATGAATCCCTACTAATATATGGTTGATGGAGAGGGTGATTGTGATGGAGAGTCTCCCATCATAAGAATTCATGTTATCTTGGATTGGAAGTGTTCTCTTCAAAGAAGAGACCCCGATAGAAAGTGGAAAACATCAGGTAGTAGGGAAATGTGTAGAAGATCATTCCATGACCAGACTTGACCATGTGGTCGGATAGTACCTAGACCACACTGTTCTCCAAGTTGTCCCATATAAGGGCATTGTATTACATCTAATGGGAAAGTTCACATGGAATGAGAATGTATAACCTGATGATCAGAGCATCTTGGGAAGGTAGTAGAGAGACCACCACGGCAGAGGTAGCGTCATGATTATGGTGGTACCCAGAGAGGTGGTGCAAGAAGATGAACACGATGCGTAGGAGGACCATATGGAGAGTTAGATGAAATCCACCCACTACCACAATAGGGTACCCTACATCAGGCTCCAGGTGCTGGCGGTCGGGGTTGTGGACTACTAGAAGCTATGGATTTCTATTATCCTCCAATGCATTATATGATCTGAGGAATGATCTGTGCTTATTCTACCATTGATTTGGTATTAGTACACATCAGATCTTGTCATTATTTTATCTCGTTACTCCTGGTACAGGAGCTGAAACTCCCAGTAGAGGTTTTAACCCAATGTCTGTGAATTGTGGTTCCAATAGTAAGTGCCTCTTCTGTATCTTTTATCAGTCCGTATTACGAGAATTCATTTGGAGGGAAAATTTTCACACGGGACATGATGGTCATCATGACGGATCCTTATGATGTCATCCTTGGAATGGATATGATTTCCCTGGTTTGAGCCCAAATTGATTGTCACCATAGGCTACTCAGATTCCTTTAGACTGATGGGATGATGTAAATCATTCGTAAGGAATGAGGCCTCATAGAAGAGAAGGCGATTGTGGTGAGGGAGAGACTGCATCCTTTTTTCAATCAGTTAGCATGAATGAGACATGGTGTAGCAGAATCTTTAGATACATAGGTTCGTTCAGTTGCATTGGATTAACATGGATGTCTTCACGGAAGATGTCTCAAGACTACCTATATGGAATCATATAGAGTCTTAATTGATTTGAAACCAGTTACTACCCTGATATCTTCCACATCATACTGGATAGAACCCTTCATGCATTGGGAGCAACATTTACAGCTAGAGGACCATTGTGAGAAGGGTTTCATCAGACCTAGTGTGTCCCATTGGGCGACTCTAGTTCTATTCATGAAGAATGAAGATGGGGAGTTTGTGGTTTTTTTATGTATTATTGTCACCAGAATCGGGTAATGATAATTAACAGGTACCCCTTATCGAGGATCGATGACCTCTTTGAATAGTTTTGAGGTTCAAGGGGGTTCTCCTTGATCTATCACATGTCTAACTACCACCTCATATATGTTCTAGGGGATGATAATACGAAATTGGCATTCCGTAGTCACTATGTGAACTAAAATCTTATGATGATTACATTTTGGCATGATGAATGAACCCACTATTTTTATGTCTTTGATAAAAAAGGTCCCCAACCATACTTGGTGCAGTTAATTGTGGTCTTCATATACTACATACTCAATTACTCAACATCAAGTGAGGAGCACATAAAGAACTTGAGGTTGGTAGTTTATTTACTCTAAGGGAACCATCTTTATGGAATGATATCTAAGTGTTATTTATGAATACATGAGGTTCACATTTGGGGAATGTCATCTATAAAGGTGGTTTGTCTAGGGAACCTGTGAAGATTGAGGTAGTGATATATTTGGATCCACCCAAGAATTTTTCATAGCTGTAGAGATTTCTTGGTTTAGCCATGTACTTTTGGAGATTTGGGGCACAATTATCTAGGATCAGAACCCATTTGACCACTCAGACGCTTGAGGGGAAGTTGTTTACCATGTTTGAGTAGTGATATATGTACTTCGAGGAGATGAATCATAGACTAAAGAGCACTCTAGTTTTTAGGCCACTAGTGGAGGGTGTTATGTTTGTGGTGTATTGTGATTCCTTGAGTGCTGGTCTCAGTTGGGTGTTGATGCAGCATTGGGTAGTTATCGCATAAGGGTCAAGGCATTTGACACCCCATGAGGAAAAAAATTGGCTATTGACTTAGTGCTTGAAACAGAGTTTTTTTCTCTAAGGATATCGAGACACTGCCTTCTGGGTCAGCATGTTGTGTTTTACATAGACCACAAGAGTCTCAGGTACATATTGACCAAGAGATATCTGAATTTGATAGAGTGGCACCGGCTTGAGTTCCCCCAAGACTGCAACATCAAGATATTCTATACTCCATGGAAGGGTAACGTTGTAGTAGATGGCCTTAGCAGAATGTCCAAGGCTCGCATAGTGTGGGAATCTTAAGAGTATTTGGATTCCCTTTAATTTACCATAGTAGAGAAGGAGGAAAAATATTTCTTATATTTTATGGTAATGACTCCTCCACTCATTGTACATGTGAGAGAGTCTCAACTAGGAGACATCGACAACAGGGTTCTCCATGATCAGATATCCATAGATGCTGCAACTTATTGGTATTATAAAGGATGTAATCAGTATATCTTTTTCTAGGGGAGAGAAGTGGTACCAGTTGAGATGCAGGAGGAGGTGATGCGGTAGATCCACACCTCTCCCATGGATGTACATCTCGGTGTGGGGAATATGTACAAGGATCTTCTTTGGTAGATTTGGTTGTCTGACATGAGATGAAGTGTAATTGAGTTTGTTTCATAATGACTTACATATCAGTAGGTAAAGATGGAGCCTCATGGTCCATTTGGTTTGATTCATCCACTTCAGATCCTTGAGTGGAAGTGGGATGGGATATCCCTGGATTTCATCATATGTATTTTGTGCACAGTAAATGACCATGACTCTATCTAGGTTATAGTGGTCCATCTTACAATTTCATCACACTTCCTTGCTATTAAGTACATTTTAGTGGAGAGTTTTGGGATTTTGTACAACCAGTAGAATGTCCCCTTCATGGGGTACCCACGACTATTGTCTCTGATCATGACGTTCATTTTATATCACTGTTGTGGAGAGCCCTCTAGAAGGAATTCAGGACCTAGTTATGGATGAATACATCTTTTCTCCCCTAAATAGATAGACATAATGATCACACAATCTAGATGTTTTAGGATATACTGAGAGACTGTGTGAACGTTTTCATCTAGAGATGGTAAGGTCACGTTCCTTTGGTAGATTTTGTTTACGAAAATAGATACCACTCTACCTTTATCATAGTACCTTTTTAGGACCTAAATAAGAGACCCATCTAGTGAAATCTATGATAATTAAAATTTGTAGAGTTATCTCTCCTGGGCCTAGAGTTGGTGCAGGAAAAAATGAAGAAGGTGAAGGTAATCAAATAGGGGATGAAGATGGCATAAAGAATATATAACTCTTATGGAGATCGTTGGAATAGGACATTGGAGTTTGAGCAGGGAGACCACATCAACATATGAGTCTCCCCATGACAAGGAATGTAGAGGTTTAATTAGGGAGGAAAGTTATTCTTGAGGTTCATCAGGCCATTCAATATCTTGTGGAGGTTTGGTGAGGTTATCGACCTCTTTTTCCTACCACCACAGCTATGGAATGTGTACGACGTCTTCTCCATGTCACAGATAAGGCAATGCATGCATGATATAATGCACGTCATAGATTGGGGAAATATGGAAATTGAAGATGGGTACATCTTTTTATAGCATCTACTAGTGATTTTAGTTCAAAAGTAGGATACCTTCTAAGGATGGGCTATCATGTTGGTTCACATGTTGTGGTGGCACCAAAATGTGTTGGATCATTATTGGGAATGGGAGATCCTGATGTGGGATAAGTATATAGTGTTTTTTAATAGGTGTTTTTTTATGGGGATGAAAAAAATGATGTATGGATTGATGTGGAGACCCTTGTTTTTCTTCTAAGACTTTGAAATATTTCAATATATGATACCATAACTGGGAGTTCAGACACCAATAAATTCTAAGGACTGGTGTTCCAAGAATTAATTTAATAAAAATATAAATTATATGTTATACTATTCATGTGATGTAAATGAGATAAATCTTAAAATGAAGCTCATACTAGAAATATAAGGCCACATTTGAGTTTACAAAATTTCATTTACCCTACGTGGGACTTAACTTTCATCGGCATGGGGTTTATGTGAGAAAAATCCCTGGAGAGAATATTGTAAATAAAATAATTAAACATAAATAATTTATTCTAGATGATGAATCGAATAAATTTTGATCAAGGTGTTAGATTTCAAATCAGATACCATCGTTCAGTTGATAATGGGTCATTTTACCTAAGCGCGTTGTAAAATGTAGAGGCGTGGTTTGTCTGGATCCTATGTTTATTGGCAGATGTTATTTTTAAAAAATTTATAAGTTTAAGCTTACGAGAGGGTTTCCCCCAATTCCAATAAAATCTCCCTCCCTCTATCCCTCTCCCCAATCTCTCTCTCTCATAATTATTCAGAACATCAAGAAAATATCATTGACGGAACTCAGGTGGATCACAATGGAATCATAAGGCACGTCATAAATGATGAACTGATCCAAAGAGGTAGGATTTATTTAATTTTCCGCATATACTATTCTGATTTTGGAGTCAATTGTTTATATATAATGGAATTAAATGTTTTCATTATCATCATTGATGTCCATAGAATCTATTCTATCAATCCATGCTTGAAATCACTTTTGTTCATTATATTCTTCTCTCGATCATTGGGTTTATCAATGTTTAATTTTGAAAATTTAAAAACTAAAAAGGATTGTTGAAAAGTCCTATGGCTATGAAGAGGCCTTCTTGAAGAATTCAAAACTAGAACCGTAATATTTCTTTGGGTTCTTGGTGATGTCGTTTTTGTCCACAGAAGGGATCACCAGAGCAAGGCCGGTGGCAGTGGTGCGCATCTGTCGTGGAGGGCGGCATGGTGGAGGAACCATGGACGGTCTCATTATAGGTGAAGATGGGGAGGGGTTTGGAATTTAGGAGGATAGAGGAATAGCTAGAAAGAGTTTTCAGTGAGCTAGATTGTATGGTGGTGGTGTGTTTTGGGCTGTCCAGTGGTGTTGGGATAGTGGAGCCACATGTTTCATAGCTGGAGGTGAGGTGGGGTCGCGATGCGTGACACCAGGCAGTAGCAACCTGCATGGTGCGGGTCACCACGGGGATAAGGGGAATATGCCATCTATCCAGGTTGGGGTCTTATGGGTTGGGCTTGGACAAACTAGCCCAGGCATTGGGGGTTTAGGCCATAATGGGCCAGACATGCCCAGATCAGGCTGAGTCCCTTTAAATGACCTTTTCTCCCAAACCAGGCATTCGATTGATGTGTTCCTTATGACCACACATTCCTCTCATTAATATAAGTCTTTTTAGACCTATTCAGGACTGTTAATTATTGGTTTCATAGTTCAATTACAAAAAAAAATTGATTTAATTATGACAATTTAATTATTATAATAAATAAATCTTATATCATACCTATCTTTTAAATGGGAAATCTGAGTAACGCATCGTCAGTGGTAGTGTGACCCTAGTCCTTGGGTGAACCATTAAATAATATTTTTAGGGATTTAAAAATAATGTTGAGGTGTGGAAACCATGGGTCCCAGTTTACATTCTTTGTGGTGAAATGATACTTTTTCCCCGGGTCTCCATTTTCGATGAGTGAATAATCAAACTCACTTTTTTGTCTAAGGATCATTGGGATGTGATCTGTTTTTATGCAAAAATCCTTTTTCATGATCTTATTAAATGTGTATGTGTGAAATGAATATCAATGGAATATCCTTTTATTGTATTCTGATCCTGATGCATCGTTAGGAGATGTTCCACGATTAGAGTGATCAGGTGACATCATCAGTGACATCCAAGTAGAACCCTCTAGTTGGGATGGGCGTGGACCCTTGATGAAACAATAGTGGAACCCTCTAGTCGGTCCGGGCATCGGTCCTCGTCCTATTTCAGTTTGTATAAATCCTTTAATTCCTTGCATTATTCCTCAACCCTTTTTCATGTTGAAATCTCTAGCCATGTTGTGTATGTGTCCTTAATGACACTATAGTGGAACCCTGCAGTCGGGCTTGGCATGGGTCGTCAACTTTGAGACGAAATTCTAACTATATATTTGTTGTTATAAATATATTGATGTTACCCTCAGTTGATGAGTAAGAGGGTAACATTAACCACCATGATGTATCCTCGTCACTTAATCTAAAATCGCATGTGTGAGACAGACCGACCCATAAAAGATAATATCAAGTTGTGGTGTTTGAGACCCAATAAATTTCAGTGTATAGAAGACATCAAGAATGTTATGTATTGATATGGGATACATCTTGAACTATTGGTAAAGCTTTTTCTTAGGCTGAGGTGTGTGATGGTGATCCCCTTACTCCATTTTTGGGCTTCTTCGATCGAGTATATATAAATATATATACATATCGAATATCAGTACCCACTCCATAGTTTTGGTTACTCTACTTCCACAATAGGAGATGATTTTCGGTGTATGCCTTGTGATTTTCATGTCTACCTTCCCATTGTGGGATGAGTCTACTCTCCTACTACAGATAGTGAATAATTGATGAGAAGTAGAACTTTTCACCATTTCTACCTCGAGTTTTTGGATATTCTTAACTTCACACCCTTATTTTGATCAGCTACACTTGGTTTACTATACCTTTTCCACTTAATTACTTCGCTCTTTAGGTATCCTCTTACAAATCCAGTGGTCCTTCAGGGAATCCAACTGAGTATTTTTTTATACTCACAAATACTTGGTATTTTCCCTCACTTGGTGTGCCATTGCAGAATGTAGACAGGTTTGATCGTGACTTTTAGAAGATTAGGGATACCTGGATCTTGGACCGTGTACGGTGGTCGCTTGAGATCTAGGAGTTGTTATCTATCAGTGTTTTACATTTTTAAAATTTCTATCAGTTTGTTAAAATTATCTTGTTGGGAATGTAATTTGTAACACCCCGAGATTTTATAAAAAATATTATTTTAATTTCATTAATTTCTTATGTTGTATTCTACACCAAGATTACCCTGCGCTATACGCAACACCGTATTAGCTTGCAGTGTACGCAACACTATTCTTGGACCGTGTTACACACAATTTTGATAATAGTTATTCTACGCAACATTGAGTATATATATATATATATATATTAAATGTATAAATGAAATATGGTTTGATTCTGTTATACGAAACAACGAAGGATTCTTTCACAACACGCAACCCTGACTTGGCTTGCATTACACGCAATCGCGACCTTCCTCGATAGCGTGTGTTGTACGCAATACCGGGTTTTAATAAACAATGTTATATTATTATAATATTGTCATGAACTAGCCTTTATTAATATTATTAAATAAATTTTGAATTTTATAACATTATTATTCATCTTACACATTTCTAGAACACGGTATAAGAACAGAATAAATTTTTCGGGTAAAATAAGTATTTTTCAAAAAATGCAGTTTTACCGCCTTTTGATGGCGCACCCACTTTAAATATAGTTTTTGACATGTTTATATGTTCAATTTGAAAAAATAATATTCTTCTTTTGAATCAGGATATAAAAATTTACATTAGATAAAGTTTTGATATTTTTCCGATAACTTTCATATTTTAATGAATAGTAAAAACACGCTATATTTTAATTAAAAACAACTTTTTTCATCGTAATATCTTATGTGGTTAAATTATAATATTTAATGGTTTTAAAGTATAAATAGAATATATTTTTACAATTTAATATAATGTATGTCATCAGCATTGATTTTACCTTGAATTCGTAGGTTAAATCAATTCAATCTTTTGCAATGTTTTAAAGAAAAAACCCGTTTTCTTTCGACAACGGGATTAATTTTAATTTAATTTCTGCATCTTTTGTGTATTGAATTTGGAAAAAATGGATACCATATTTGGAATCAGTGGGTCCAAATTATGTTAATAAGCAACTTTTTATTTTTGGGAATTATGAATAGTAACTACGGTAAATTTTATTTACCATAGTTAAAGGTAAATCGGGTAATTAAGGGTAAATATAATATTTTAAAATTACCCTAACAAATGTCAAAATCCTATTGGATGACTAAAAGTCGACCCATATCACCTAAGGGTCGTATTAGAATAATTTAATGGACATTTTTCCCTGAAAATAAATTAATTATTATTAAAACCAAAGAAAGTGACAACATGTCACTCTCTTAAATCTTATAAGTATATTAATTTTAATTTAGTGATAAACTTCATTAAACTTCGAACATGAATAGTATCCAGAAAGCTAATGAAATTATCTATATCATATAAGTTTATTTATAATTTTTAGGGATTAAATAATTATCATTAATTATGACACAATAGTGATGCAGAAATTGTTTATCTAGTGAAAAAATCAAGAATATTGTTTTTATTAAACTAATAGTGACCATAAAATGAACAAATACCTAATAAAAACATATTGGACATGTAAATTTAAACCATAATCATCCAATGGTCGAATATTTTACCATTTGGAGCCTTATAAAAGCGATTATGACACTTATATTATTTTATTTTAACTGATGCCAAAGTTGTCACCTTCATAATTTAATAAATATAACAATTTAAATATTGTGATTTTAAGATGATAAATTCGAGTAAAAGTATTATTTTGAAATTTAATATATTTATTTTCATCATAGGATTTTATTTTTAATTTTTATGCAACAAATAAGTATATTAAATAATTATACAAAAATGTTGTAGTATTTATTTTATTAAGAGATAAACCAAATAAATGGTTTCAAAAATAATAAAATAAATATTATATGATCTATTTAATGTGTTCCAATAATTTTTAAGATACTTATGACATTTTATGAATCTATTAAAACTTTTATTTCGAACATATCTTCTGTATTTATTTTATTTAAATTCAAATAAATGAATAGTGTCAAAATTGACACTATTGTTATTTTATAAAAAAACATATTATAAAATTGATTAAAAGTCACAAAATATTTCAAAATTATAAATTTAAATTTATATGATCTAAAATGTTATTAAGAATCCAATTATGGACAATTCACAACAAATAAGTAATTATTTGTTATAATTTAAAAATTATAATGTTATTACCACAAATAAAATTAAATTGATTAAATAAGGATAAATCATGTTGATAATGTTTAAAATAAATTCCTAACATGTCTAAATTCTATTGGTTGATGATATTACAACCTTATATTATCTAATATTCGAATATGAGTCATTTTTGGAGGTTTTTATGTTGGGTTAGATTTATTATAAATTAATATTTTTAAGAATTCCAAAGGTGCCCCTCTCCTCCCTTATAAAAGGGAACCTCCTCCCCCTCCTCCTCACACCAAATTGAGCACTCAAGCTCGGCCAACCCCTGACATTTTATCCTCTACACTTCCCTAGAATAATACTAGAGGTCCTGGTCTTCTTCAAAGACCAATATTAGTTCCCTAAGTGGAGGATTCAAAGAAGCGTTCCAAAGAAGAGGTAATATCTGTTACCGATCTTTTCAATTTCTTTCTTCTTCAACTTCTTCTTCTTTAGTTGTTTCATGATAAAGTAATAACATCAGTATTACATACATACTTATATGTTATTATAAATATGAAACAACCCTAATTCACCTTTTATCCATCCTACGGAAAAATGAAATCACCGCGCGTGCGTACGTACGGAATACCGTCTCCACGCAGTGGTGTAATCTATTTTCCACCACCACCTTACAAGGATGGGTATAATGGTGTAATGAGTAACTATTTATGATTATTATAAAGTAATTTTGATACTGAAATAATATATATGTACTCCAACACAATTCCACGATCATAGGAACGATATCATCACTCGTGCGTACGTACGGAATACCGTCTCCACGATGTGATGCGACTCGTTCTACATGATCATAATTACATAGTAATTATATAAATGAATTGAATGAATAAATATGATATATGTTACACTAATACCATTCTGGATATAAGGTATCTATAACCTTAAAAGAAGAATAAGAATTTATTCCGCAAAACACGCATAAGAACAAAAGGCAATAAAGACCCGAGTAACAAGTAACAATGAAATATTACTAACAAGAAGCTAAGAATATGACCATATATGATATCATATCAATATTTATGATTCTGGAATAAGTCAATAACATTATTTAAACCATTATACAGGAGCTTCGGACACGTACAAAGCAAATCAGACCTAAGGTAAGGGAAATATCACAATCTCATTTTTATCCGAGATTGTTTATTCATAAGTATTTACTAGGGTGTATTTTATCATCCACATCCATGTTTCATCAATATGTAATATTATTTCCATCCACCTACAATTTTTTTTAAATCCATTTTTACCCTTCTGTGAGTTTTTAGTAATATGTATGAAAGGAATCTTTTGTCGTTTTTCGTACGAGGTACTTTTTGACTTTTCCGCCAAAAGTACGAAGAATGTTTTTTTAACTTATACGGCAAGAATGAATGTTTAAAACATTATTTCCAATAATATTCCTTTATAAGTTTTCAAGTTTATTTTTAATCAACTTCTTTTAGTTTATAATTGTATGACATGTTAAGAAAAGAAAAGTGTTTTTGAAGTAGAAAGGATATTTTCCTCAAGAATGGAGTTCAAATGTTTTATCAAAATTATTTTCCATCTAAGATAATATAGGGTTATGTTTTTATCCCTATTATTACATTTATTTGATTATGTTTTGAGGAAATTATTTTTATGAAGTCATTTACCTTATATGATTTTTTTTATGATGTCATGATGTTTCAAGAATCCCATTTTTGTTACATGTGTTATGCAATGATGTATGGTTTATGATTTTGTGGCACACATAAGAATGGTATCATTATGAGATGGGTGGGACCTATATCTCCCTCCAATGCATTGGGTAAAGATTTTATATCTCATGAGATAGACAGGGCTGGAACGGTAGGTTATACCGGTTCAGTGAAACAGGACTGAAACGAGGGTTACTCGATTCAGAAAGGTACTTTGTCCACTAAGATAGTCTTGGCAACGAGTCTAGACTAACAAGAAATGATTCTATATGATTATGTGTGAATGCCACAAAGTTTCATGTTTTAAGTTATGATTATTGTGATTACATTTCACTGCCATGATTTATCCCATGTTATGAAATTATGCTCTCTTTTGCAGGTTAAGATTTCTAAAATGTTATGTTCTTATGAATACGATGTGATTGATATTTCTTTTGTTTACCCTTACTGAGAATTTGAGCTCACCCTTTTATGTTTTCTTTTCCCCAGGATATAAAGAAAGGTTTTAGGTAATAAAAAGGGAAGATCTTTATAGGAGATGTTGAAGATCGTTCACCACGATTAGAAGATTACGTTCCGAGTTTCCAAAGACACTAAACTATTACGATCCTTGTGTGTGTGTGTTTGTTATGTACTAAGTATTCCGAAAATGTAATGTAATGTCAATGTATGTCAGGATTCGGGTCTCTACAGTTGGTATCAGAGGAAAGGTTTAGTCAACCTTTGGAAACTAGGATGCGAAAACGTTAGTGAGATCCCTAGAGATATTTCTAAGGTATGTCTAGGGATTCCCTTAAGGATAAGTATACGTATAGGATATAGTCCTAGAACTATGGTAACGATATTAGATTAAACCAAAGATGTTATATATTTAAGTTAATCCCCCTTTATTATGATTTTTACCTCTCACACTATTCTTTTTGGGTTTTAGAAAATGGATGGAAATAAGATTATTCACGATAATGGAGAATATTATGGACAATGGAATGATATTCTTCATAAAAAATAAAATGAAATGGGATTTGGAAGCCCAAACATCATTATTATGCCGAATCAGCAATCTCATAATATGATCAATAAAGTAAAATTTGGTAAGTTTCCTGACTCGGCTAATAAGAGAAAGATGGAGTTTCATGATGATCATAGGGGAAAGAAAGTTCAATTTCCCCTATGTAAATCATGTGGGAAGAGGCATCAAGGAGAATGTTTCAAAGGAACTGGAAGATGATTTGGGTGTGGAAAAGAAGGACACAAAGCAAGTAAGTGCAAAGGAAAAGGTTTAGTTAACACCATGGATGAGGTTAATGGTATTGCTACGACATCAACAATGGTTAAATTTTTTAAATGTGGAATGTACGGGCATTATGCAAACCAATGCCCTAAGGGAAAGTCTCATGAAGATAATCAGTATGGTCGTATGGGAAGTATTTATGTGGATGATGATGAAGAGATTACAAATGATATGTGAGATGAAAGAATTGTTGAAGCTCGTTCAATGGTTTAAGAATGTAGTGGAATGATTACATGTTTATCATGTGTAATGTTGTATAAGTAATATCATGGTACTATCGATTAAAGAGACATGTAAGGATTTTTACACTGTTGTCTGATTAATGTTACCAGTATCCATGAAAGGTTATTCCGATATTTTTGGAATGTAGATAATATGCGCATAATGAAGGGATAAGGAGAAAATTAAATGTTTGATAGTATTCATGAGCTCATTACTGATATAAGGAGAAGGTTATATCATGGTTTGAGTATATAGAATTTTTGGATTTTGGTATGTGGAAAGTGATAACTTTAAACTGCATTCATGTTTTCACTAAGGTATTCAAGAGAATACATGATTTAGGACTTTGAATGATTGGAATGTGACCAACAAAACATATCTTATGATATATGGGGATCAATGATGGTATTAAATCTCTGTTAATCATTTTCACTATGTTATGAGAGTGGACTGTAGTATTATGGATAAGCCTAAAGATTGAAATGGATTATGTTGGACATAAGTGAGTATTGTTTAAGGATAGAATTTTTTTTATTCGATATTATTGAAGGGATGTTATAGTAATATAGTTTTAGAAAAAGGACAACCTGCAGGACGGGCGACAACCCATCGCGTCGGACAAGGCTGTAGGAATCGAACCCACAACCGAAGTGCGACTGGCCTTTATCGCCTACCACTAGCCTACAGGAAGTCCCTGTTTAGTAGAAACTAGTTTTATTATATTAAGCAGTATGATATATGAAGTATAAGTACATTTTATTAACAATATATGATTAATCTCACTATAGATCGTCTTATGTATATAATTTTTGCTAACCTTTTGTTTGAGACAGATGGAATGACCCGTCATTCTATCACATGATCTGCTAACACTTCACGAATAACAAATTCATCTTCATTTATTTAAGAGATGAAGTAGAAATTGTTCAAGGCACGAACAACAGTGAGATTGTACCAAAATAAAGTAAGTATTTATTCTAATTCAAATTTTCAACTTTAGGGAAATGATCTTGAAAACCAAAAATGTTGTCCTAGTGCCCTTATACCCGATGAATCAGATGGTACCCTAGATCATCACAAATTTATGGCTTTGTGATTGCTAACTTTTCCATAGCCATGTTCTCTACCACTCTCCATCAGAACATGATGGTTAGATTTCTCTTACATATCCATATTTTCACCTATGTGTAAACCCAGTGATAAGTTTATTTGGGTAACCGTTACGTCTCATACTTTTGTTTTTAAAGATAAGTTTTGGTATTCCTTTTTACGATGTGGGTTTCTATCAAAGAAACTTTCAAATAGTAAACCATTTATAACCCCGACGAATTTCGAGGGCGAAATTCATTTTAAGGGGGGTAGAATGTAACACCCCAAGATTTTATGAAAAATATTATTTTAATTTCATTAATGTCTTATGTTGTATTCTACACCAAGATTACCCTGCGCTATACGCAACACCGTATTAGCTTGCAGTGTACGCAACACTATTCTTGGACCGTGTTACACACAATTTTGATAATAGTTATTCTACGCAACATTGAGTATATATATATAAATAAATATATATTAAATGTATAAATGAAATATGGTTGGATTCTGTTATACGAAACAACGAAGGATTCTTTCACAACATGCAACCCTGACTTGGCTTGCATTACACGCAATCGCGACCTTCCTCGATAGCGTGTGTTGTACGCAATACTGGGTTTTAATAAACAATGTTATATTATTATAATATTGTCATGAACTAGCCGTTATTAATAGTATGAACTAAATTTTGAATTTTAAAACATTATTATTCATCTTACACATTTCTAGAACACGGTATATGAACAAAATAAATTTTTCGGGTAAAATAAGTATTTTTCAAAAAATGCAGTTTTACCGCCTTTTGATGGCGCACCCACATTAAATATAGTTTTTGACATGTTTATATGTTCAATTTGACAAAATAATATTCTTCTTTTGAATCAGGATATAAAAATTTACATTAGATAAAGATTTTATATTTTTCCGATAACTTTCATATTTTAATGAATAGTAAAAACACGCTATATTTTAATTAAAAACAACTTTTTTCATCGTAATATCTTATGTGGTTAAATTATAATATTTAAGGGTTTTAAAGTATAAATAGAATATATTTTTACCATTTAATATAATTTATGTCATTAGCATTGATTTTACCTTGAATTCGTAGGTTAAATCAATTCAATCTTTTGCAATGTTTTAAAGAAAAACCCGTTTTCTTTCGACAACGGGATTAATTTTAATTTAATTTCTGCATATTTTTTGTATTGAATTTGGAAAAATGGATTCCATATTTGGAATCAGTGGGTCCAAATTATGTTAATAATCTACTTTTTATTTTTGGGAATTATGAATAGTAACTACGGTAAATTTTATTTACCATAGTTAAAGGTAAATCAGGTAATTAAGGGTAAATATAATATTTTAAAATTACCCTAACAAATGTAAAAATCCTATTGGATGACTAAAGGTCGACCCATATCACCTAAGGGTCGGATTAGAATCATTTAATGGACATTTTTCCATGAAAATAACTTAATTATTATTAAAACCAAAGAAAGTGACAACATGTCACTCTCTTAAATCTTATAAGTATATGAATTTTAATATAGTGATAAACTTCATGAAACTTCGAACATGAATAGTCTCCAGAAAGCTAATGAAATTATCTACATCATATAAATTTATTTATAATTTTTAGGGATTAAATAATTATCATTAATTATGACACAATAGTGATGCAGAAATTGTTTATCTAGTGAAAAAATCAAGAATATTGTTTTTATTAAACTAATAGTGACCATAAAATGCACAAATACCTAACAAAAACTTATTTTCCATGTAAAGTTAAACCATAAGCATCCAATGGTCGAATATTTGACCATTTGGAGCCTTATAAAAGCGATTATGACACTTATATTATTTTATTTTAAATGATGCCAAAGTTGTCACCTTCATAATTTAATAAATATAGCAATTTAAATATTGTGATTTTAAGATGATAAATTCGAGTAAAAGTATTATTGTGAAAGGTAATAGATTTATTTTCATCATAGGATTTTATTTTTAATTTTTATGAAAAAAAAAGTATATTAAATAATTATACAAAAATGTTGTAGTATTTATTTTATTAAGAGATAAAAAAAATAAATGGTTTCAAAAATAATAAAATAAATATTATATGAACTATTTAATGTGTTCCAATAATTTTTAAGATACGTATGACATTTTATGAATCTATTAAAACTTTTAGTTCGAACATATCTTCTGTATTTATTTTATTTAAATTCAAATAAATAAATAGTGTCAAAATTGACAGTATTGTTATTTTATAAAAAAACATATTATAAAATTGATTAAAAATCACAAAATATTTCAAAATTATAAATTTAAATTTATATGATCTAAAATGTTATTAAGAATCCAATTATGGAAAATTCACAACAAATAAGTAATTATTTGTTATAATTTAAAAATTATAATGTTATTACCACAAATAAAATTAAATTGATTAAATAAGGATAAATCATGTTGATAATGTTTAAAATAAATTCCTAACATGTCTAAATTCTATTGGTTGATGATATTACAACATTATCTTATCTAATATTCGAATATGAGTCATTTTTGGAGGTTTTTATGTGGGGTTAGATTTATTATAAATTAATATTTGTAAGAATTCCAAAGGTGCCCCTCTCCTCCCTTATAAAAG
Source organism: Viscum album (assembly GCA_963277665.1). NCBI lineage: Eukaryota > Viridiplantae > Streptophyta > Magnoliopsida > Santalales > Viscaceae > Viscum > Viscum album. The sequence goes on from OY728140.1 coordinate 1,012,390,126, forward strand.
GGCACCTCCTCCCCCTCTTCCTCACACCAAATTGAGCACTCAAGCTCGGCCAACCCCTGACATTTTCTCCTCTCCACTTCCCTAGAATAATCCTAGAGGTCCTGGTCTTCTTCAAAGACCAATATTAGTTCCCTAAGTGGAGGATTCAAAGAAGCGTTCCAAAGAAGAGGTAATATCCGTTACCGATCTTTTCAATTTCCTTCTTCTTCAACTTTATCTTCTTTAGTTGTTTCATGATAAAGTAATAACATTAGTATTACATACATACATATATGTTATTATAAATATGAAACAACCCTAATTCACCTTCTATCCATCCTACGGAAAAATGAAATCACCGCGCGTGCGTACGTACGGAATACCGTCTCCACGCAGTGGTGTAATCTATTTTGCACCACCACCTTAAAAGGATGGGTATAATGGTGTAATGAGTAACTATTTATGATTATTATTAATTAATATTGATACTGAAATAATATATATGTACTCCAACACAATTCCACGATCATAGGAACGATATCATCACTCGTGCGTACGTACGGAATACCGTCTCCACGATGTGAGGCGACTCGTTCTACATGATCATCATTACATAGTAATTATATAAATGAATTGAATGAATAAATATGATATATGTTACACTAATACCATTCTGGATATAAGGTATCTATAACCTTAAAAGAAGAATAAGAATTTATTTGGCAAAACACGCATAAGAACAAAAGGTAATAAAGACCCGAGTAACAAGTAACAATGAAATATTACTAACAAGAAGCTAAGAATATGACCATATATGATATCATATCAATATTTATGATTCTGGAATAAGTCAATAACATTATTTAAACCATTATACAGGAGCTTCAGACACGTACAATGCAAATCAGACCTAAGGTAAGGGAAATATCACAATCTCATATTTATCCGAGATTGTTTATTCGTAAGTATTTACTAGGGTGTATTTTATCATCCACATCCATGTTTCATCAATATGTAATATTATTTCCATCCACCTAAAATTTTTTTTAAATCCATTTTTACCCTTCGGTGAGTTTTTAGTAATATGTATGAAAGGAATCTTTTGTCGTTTTTCGTACGAGGTACTTTTTGACTTTTCCGACAAAAGTACGAAGAATGTTTTTTTTAACTTATACGGAAAGAATGAATGTTTAAAACATTATTTACAATAATATTCCTTTATAAGTTTTCAATTTTATTTTTAATCAACTTCTTTTAGTTTATAATTGTATGACATGTTAGGAAAAGAAAAGAGTTTTTGAAGTAGAAAGGATATTTTCCTCAACAATGGAGTTCAAATGTTTTATCAAAATTATTTTCCATCTAAGATAATATAGGGTTCTGTTTTTATCCCTATTATTACATTTATTTGATTATGTTTTGTGGAAATTATTTTTATGAAGTCATTTACCTTATATGATTTTTTTATGATGTCATGATGTTTCAAGAATCCCATTTTTGTTACATGTGTTATGCAATGATGTATGGTTTATGATTTTGTGGCACACATAAGAATGGTATCATTATGAGATGGGTGGGACCTATATCTCCCTCCAATGCATTGGGTAAAGATTTTATATCTCATGGGATAGACAGGGCTGGAACGGTAGGTTATACCGGTTCAGTGAAACAGGACTGAAACGAGGGTTACTCGATTCAGAAAGGGACTTTGTCCACTAAGATAGTCTTGGAAATGAGCCTTGACTAACAAGAAATGATTCTCTATGATTATGTGTGAATTCCACAAAGTTTCATGTTTTAAGTTATGATTATTGTGATTACATTTCACTACCATGATTTATCCCATGTTATGAAATTATTCTCTCTTTTGCAGGTTAAGATTTCCAAAATGTTATGTTCTTATGAATACGATGTGATTGATATTTCTTTTGTTTACCCTTACTGAGCATTTGAGCTCACCCTTTTATGTTTTCTTTTCCCCAGGATACAACGAAAGGTTTTAGGTAATAAAAAAGGGAAGATCTTTATAGGAGATGTTGAAGATCGTTCACCACGATTAGAAGATTACGTTCCGAGTTTCCAAAGACACTAAACTATTACGATCCTTGTGTGTGTGTTTTTGTTATGTACTAAGTATTCCGCAAATGTAATGTAATGTCAATGTATGTCAGGCTTCGGGTCTCTACATAATTTACCTTTTACATTTAAATTTTCATTACCATAATTATACTCAGTAGTGGCCCATGAAAGCTTGGTATATTTCTAACATTATTATACCTTTCTTTTTGTTTTTTTTTCACATTTTCAATGAGTTGTTATGTGTGTGTATAGGTACCTAGGGAAAGGCCTTCAAAAGTTTTTGTGCCTTTTCTATGTGTTGGAACCCCTGGCCTATAGAGGCGGGCGTGGGGTAGTTGTGGCTCGAGCCCTAATAGGGGTCTGGTCATGAAATAATGTTAACATAAGATCTTTGACCCATGGGACGTTGTTCGAATATTTCTACAAAAAGGCCTTTGTTGGGTTTAGGGAAATAGTTTCTATGTGTATTGATAGTGTCTCCCAATCTAGGGAGCCTAGTGATGGTACTATGTCAGATGTACCGATTCATGGGGACTTTAATTACCCACTTGTCCACTGGGCCTGATGAAACATTTATCCAAGGAACATAGGTACATGAATCATATAGGATTGATTCATTGACATTATTTTATAAATCATCTCCCCATTGTTTTTATTCTTGATATATATATATGTGCTAAAATGACTAATGTACTCCTTAATAATGTTTAGGATCCCTCTGTGGTGGAAAATAGCTAGGATTCTTACTCCATTTAATGATGATGACCTCATGAGAAATGAGGACTTGGTACATGACCCATCTTGTGGTCCCATTTTTATTGGCGGGATAGTGGTAGAACCACCACATATGGAGTATATGTTTTCACTAGCATCATAGTCTCGAGAAGAGCATGAACTAAGTGTGCTCCATGAGTTCTAGCACCAGAGGCCGCTGAGTATTTGTGGTGATCTAGACCCTCATGCGACAGAGGATTGGTTGAAGTTGGTGGTCCACCTCTTCAAGATGTTGTGGACACCAAAATAAAATATTGAGGCTTTGTAAACCTACCTTTTTATGAGGAGGATAGGTGTTGTTGGTGTTTAATTACCTATTTTCACGATGATTCAACACTCTTATGGGAAAAATTCTAGTAGATGTTTCATGAGGTGTACTTCCCCTCATGCATGTTCTCTAGCAGGATTTAGAAGAATTTGTAGCTGAAGTAGTGAGCCATAAAAATAAATATGTACATACCATGGTTTACTTAAATTACAATATACTCCCTATATATGATCTATTACAGTTACTTGCGAGTGTGGAAGTCCAAGAAGGGACTCTTTCGAGATATTCATTCCATTATAGTGCCCATGTGCATCCCTACTAATGTTAGGGAGAGAGAGTGGGAGATTGGGTTGAATGTTTTCCAATTATACGGACTCCAAATATATGGGATTGGAAGTGGTTTCGTTAGAGAAGATACATCCACATCATGTGGAAAACGTCATGTAGCAGGGCCTCGGTATAAGAGATCTTTCCATAATCAAACATGACAATTTGGACAGGTAGCACCAGGACCACAACAATCACTGGTTCCACCCATAGAGGGGGGATTATTTATGTGTGACTGGACAGGTAACATGGCATGAGACTGCCTACCACAAGGATCTGAGCATCCCATGAAAGTTGCAGGTGGATTTCCATAGTAGAGGAAGCACTATGATCAGGGTGGTCCCTAGGGAGGAAATGTTGTAAGGGGATCAAGAGGATAAGGGGGACCAAGTGTGGTTGGGATGAAAATATGAGACCCCCCCCCCACACACACACACACACAAACACACAACCACCAAGTGTCCCACTTTAGGATCAGGGAGCTGGTGGCTATGGATGTTGATAGCTACAAGATATATATATATATATATTCCTCCAGCACAAGAGAAGATCAGAGGTATGCGACTTGTTTATTATAATCATTCATCAGTATTAAATGGAAAATGGTATTATCACTCTTTTATCTCTTTACTCCTGGTACAGGAGTTGTAGATCCTTGTATAGGAACCATCCATGTTGCTTTGTCTTAACGTTCCTATGGGATGCACCTCTTTTATATCTTTTATCTTCTGGAAGTGCGAGCTTTCATTTGGATGGGAAATGTTCATGTGGGACCTACTAGTCATCACAATTAAACCTTACAATATCATCTTGGGAATGGATTTTCATTCTATTGTTTGGTCCTAGATTTACTTTAACCATTGGATAGATAGATTCATGCAGAATGATGCGATGTAGTTTACCATTCATACTAAATGGGGCCTCATAATAGGGCAGGGGAGTGTTGTGGGCAAGAGACTATAGCAATTTTCCCACTAGTTAGAAAGAATGAACCTTAGTGTAGCATACTCTCTAGGCACTTGGGTTCTTTTAGTTGTTGAGGATTACATGGATGTCTACCCTAAATATGTCTCAAGATGACTAACTCTTATGAACTAGTTAGACTTTTTCATTGATTTTCAACTAGGGTCTGCCCCGATATCTTTCAAATAATATCAAATGGCACCCACTATGTTTCTAGAGATACGTTTGTTACTAGAGGACCTTCACAATAAGGGTTTTATTTGACCCATTGTATCTCGTCGGGACACCCTAGTATTGTATGTGATGAAAGAAAATAGGAGTTTATGGCTTATTTTAGAATATCATCACCTGAATTAAGACAAGATAATTAATAGTACCCATTATCGATGATTGACATCCTCTTTGAAAATTTACAAGGTGTGTGGTGGTTTTTAAAGATTGATCTAATGTCCAAATACCACCAGTTATGGGTTTGTAAGGATGATATTCCAAAATAGGATCTCTAGGGTCACTATGGGAACAACGAGTTTCTAGGGATTCCATTTGGTGCGATTGATTCCCTCCCTATTTTCATAGGGTTGAGGATCTAGATCTTCTAGACATATATGTTGCAGGTTTTTTTGTCATCATCGACAATATACTAATTTACTCAGTGTTAGAGGAGTATCATTTAGAGCACTTGAGGATAGTCCATGATTTATATCAAGATCACCTTCTTTGTGGAAAAATCTTAATGTTTCAGTTCTGGATACATGATTTCCACTTTTTGGGGTATTTCATCTTTGAAGAGGTATTGGACATGGATCCTATAATGATCGAGGAAGTTATTTCTTGGGATCCACCTAAGAAGGCATCAAAAGTGTGAAGATTTCTTGGTTTAGTTGGTTACTGGATATATATGGTATAATTCTACATTATCGTATTTACTTTGACAACTATAATGTGGAACGGACAAAAATTTACTTGATCTAAGCAGTTCCAGAGGGCCTTCGAGGAGTCGAATATGGGAGTGATGAAAGGTCCATTTTTTAGACTACTAGAGGTCAGTGATGAATTCATTGTGTATAGTGATGCCTCAAGATATGGGCTCAATTTTGTTATGATGAAAAAATGGGTAGTTCTCACATACGGTTCTAGAATGTTGATACCCTTGAGTAGAAGTTAGTGACTCATGAATTTGATGTATAAGTGGTCATCTTCACGCTAAGGATGTGCAGCCACTGCCATCTGGGTTAGAGTTTTGTGGTTTACACATACCCAAATAGTCCTAGGTACATCATCACATCGAGATATCTGAATTTGAGAAAGCGATATATACTTGGATTCATACAAATTTATGACTTCAGTATATTATATACTCTAGGGAATGGAAACATTATAGTAGATGTGCATATCAAAAATTCATAGGCTTTCCTAGTGCTGGATATTTCAGAGTATTTTCTTCCCTATAGCTTACCCTAGTGGAGCCGAAGGGTCCAACATTCCTATAGTATATGGTAATGATTCCTCCACTCCGTGATCATTTGAGAGAGTCCAAGTTGCAGGACAATGTTTTTGAGGTTCTGTATGATTAGATATCCATGGGTGACACACCTGATGGGTATAATTAAGGAGAGAATCAAGAGATCCTATTATAGGGGTGAGTAGTGGTACCATTTGAGATGTGGGAGGAGGTGGTGTGGGAGTTCCACATCTCTCACTTGGCTATACATCCAGATGTTGGGAATATGTAAATGGATCTTCAATGGTAGGTTTGGTGGTCTGAAATGATAGAATCATTACTATGTTCATTTTGTGATGCCTTACCTATCTGCAGGTGAAGGATAAGTATAATTTTACAATGGGTTTGTTACAACCCCATGAGATGCTGGAGTCAAAGTGGGATGACATATCCATGGATTTCATCAGAGGGATTTTGTGCATGGTGAAGTTCATGACTCTATCTAGGTTATTGTGGCCTATCTCTCAATGTCATTGTCATTCCATTCTATCAAGGGAAGAGTTAATTATAGATTTTGGGGCAGTTGTACATATTGGAGATCATTCGCCTACCGGGGGTACCATCAATAATTGTCTTTGATCATAATGTATGGTTTACATCATAACTTTGGAGAGGCCTGAATAAGGCATTCAGGACCCATTTTTGGATTTGTACAGCTTTTCAACCCCAAACCATATGGGAATACTGACTTCACCTTCCAAGTTTTAGAGGATATGTTTAGGGTTTGGTGTTAGATTTCATCCACAGCTAGTAGGATCGCCTTTCAATGGTAGGATTTGCATAAAAAAGCTACCACTCTGCAGTTTGCATGGTGCATTTTGATTCCCTATATAGGATACCCTAACCGCCTATATATAGGACAGAGGTTGGAGAGTCATACCTCGTGGGCCCATAGTTATTTCCGACAATGGAGGAGAAGGTGCATGTCATCCATGAGCATATGAAGATGGACTAGAGCAGACATATGTTCTATGAAGATCGTTGGTATGGGCCCATGGTGATTGAGTAGGGATACCATTCCTTCTTCAGAGTCTCCCTAAGACACAAAATGTAGATGTTTCACATGGGATGCAAGTTATCCGCAAGGATCATCCGTCCATTTGAGACCATGCGGAGTGTTCTAGAAGATTCCTAATTCATTTCCTTACCCCCACAGTTGGAGCAGATGCATGATGTCTTCCATGTGTCATAACTGAGGTGATACATGCGTGATTATAAGCATGTCATCGACTGGTGGGAGATGTATATTGAAGATAAAGCTACATTTTTTGAGTTTCTAGTGGTGATCATGAATTGATAGAAGTGAACATTGTGAGGATGTTCCATCCCATTAGTTTGTGTGTTGTGGATTAAGGAAACATGAATGAGTGTTCTTGGGAATAGGAGATCCAGATGTGGGATTATTATCTCGAGTTGTTTTCTTAGTTTTTAATTTTTTATGATGAAAATAATGAAGGGGGGAATGATGTAGAGATGAAAAAATTTTCCTTATAACAATTTCAAATTTTTCTATATATCGTACCAGGGATGGGTGTTCATATGGCATGAAATTCCAGGGCCCAGTGTCCCCATAAAGAATTTTTTTAAAAATATTAAGTATATATTATACTATACTTGGAAATTAAATGGGATAACTATTAAACATTATCCCATATCAAAATTATTAGGGGTCACTTTAGTCTGAATTGTGTTGTTTACCCTATGTGGGACATAAATTCTTTCGGTGTAAGGTTTTTGTTGGAAAATCCACATGGGGGAATCATTAATGAAATAATTAAACATAATTATTTTATTATGAATTCCAAATCAAATAACATTTTATTTGGGTTTCGTATTTCAAATCTGAGACCTATGTTGAGTTCTAAATTGAGCATTTTACCTAAGTGAATCATAAAAACTAGAGGTATGGGTAATTCGGATCCTACATACGTTGGCGGGTGTTTTTATATAAATTTCTATAAGTTTATGATTAATAAAGGGTTACCAACCATTCCAATAGGCTCTCCCACTCTCTATCCCTCTCTTCTCTCCCACTCTATTTGTTATTTTGTAGATTGAGGATGAATAGTTGATAAAAATATAGTGGATCACAATGGAATCCTAGAGTATGTCGCCAATGACAAATAGATCCATCATGGTTGGATTCTTTTATTTTTCCACATATTTGATTCTAATTTGTCAGTCAATTGTTGATCCATCTTTGAACTAGATATTTCAATTATCATATTCAGTGGCCTCACTAAAACAGTCATAAATCCATGCTTCAAATTACATTGGTTAATCGTGATCATTTCTCGATCATTGGGTTTATCGACATTTAATTTTTGACACATCAACACATGAATTGATTGTTGATCAAAGCCAATGCCTGTGAAGATCGCACCTCGAAGATGTTAAAAATGACCTTAGAAGAATTTTTGGGTACTCAGTGATGAAGTGGTTGTCCGTGGAAGGGACCATCAAAGCAAGGCTGGTTTTTGGCAGTCAATGAAAAAAGTATGTGATAGTTGTAGAGGGTGGCACGGTGAAGCAGTCATGGATGGTCGTGTGGATATTAAGGACAAGAAGGGGTCTGGTGCTGAGGAATTTGGAGGAAGAACTGAGAGAAGGGTATTTGCAAGATGAACTATGAGGTGGCAGTTCAGTTGGGGTCGTCTAACAGTGTTGGGATGATGGATCTGCTTTATGGCCATGCTGGAGGTGATGCAAGGTCGTGTCGCGTGACCCCAAGAGGTAGTGACTTGTGTGGTGTGGGTTTCCACAGTGGTGAGGGGACCATGCCAGTTGGCTAGGTTAAGGGAATACAGGCCTAACCGGGTCGGTGACAACCAGACTAGTCTGGCAATGGTGGAAAAAACCGGCCCAGATCATGCCAAAAACCCTTTTATTGTCCTTTTCCCCTAAATTGGGAATCTAATGGATATACCGTCTGTAACCATGAATTCCTCCCATCAAGACAAATAATTATAGATTGATTCATGAATTCTGTGTCATGGTTTCATTTTTTAATTACTTCAATCTATTAGATTTATTAGTTATAATTTATTTATTATTATTCAGAAAATTTATATCTGATAGATATTCTAAATGGGATGTTCAATTAATGTGCCATCAACTAAAGTGCGACCCCTGTCCATTGGAGAACCATTAATGATTACTTTTGGGTTTTTAACACTACAGTAGGTGTGTGGTCCCCATATGTCCTGGTTCACATGCTTTGTGGTTAAATGAAACTTTTTCACCAAGTAAATGTTTGGGATTTCTGAATGGTCTACCTCACATGTTTTTCCACAAGGATCGAAATGGTATTATCTATTTGGATATGAGGAGAATTTTCCACGATATCATTAAATTTTTATAAATAAAGAGAATATTCTTGGAAGATCCTTTCAATGTATTCTGAGCCCAACCCATCTTTCGAGGATGTTCTATGGTGATAGTGATCAGGCAATGTCATGACTGACCTCTTAGTGGAAACCTCCAGCCATGTTGGGAATGTGTCCTCTATGACAGTAGAGTCGAACCATCTAGTTGGGATAGGCATGGGTAATCACCCCTTTTTAGAGTTGAACCCTCTAGTCGAGTTGGGAAAGTGTCATCAACCCTTTTTCATGTAGAACCATCCTGCCGGGCTGGGTATGGGTCATCAATGAAACTATAGTGGAACCCTCCAGACGGGATGTGCACAGGTCCTCAAATTTGAGATGAACTTCTTTTTGTGGATTAATAACGAGACATATTTTGACGTTAAACAAGTATCATTAGTAATAGGGGTGTTTTACCCACCGAATCATATCATTATGATGTGGTATAAAACCATGCAAGTGAGATAGGCCCACCAAAAGTGGATTGTATCGAGGTGTAGATTTTGAGCCCCTTTGACTTTCAATTTAGGGAAGACATGGGGAATATCAGGTATCGATGGAGGTTACGTCTGCAATTATTGGTGACTCTTCTTCCTAGGATAGTCTGTGTGATGGAGATTCTCTTAGTCACTTGTTTGGAATTATTTGACAGATCATATATATATATATATATACACACATTCAATTTTAGTACCCACTCTAAGGGGTTGGATACTGTTCTTCCAAGAGAGGAAATGACATGCGGGGTATAGAATGTGCTTTTTATGTCTAGATTCTCATGGTAATATGAGTAAACTATCCTACTATAGGTAGTGATGAATCGATGAAATATCCATCTTCTCACCATTTCTAGATCCTTGGGTCTTGATGAGCTTACCTTCACGTCATTGTTGGGTTGAGATGCACTCTCTTTACTGAACTATGTTCCCCTTATTGCTTTTCCTTTTTATTGTACCTCATATTGTTCCATTGAGAGTGTGTGGCATCCTATAGGGTATTTTTTAATACTCACCCTTTCTTGGGATTTTCCAGATTGTCGTGTGACTATGAAGATGACATACTTGTTTGATTGTAAACATTTGGGGCTTAGGGATATGTCGATCTTGGACTACGTACAACTATCGATTAAGAACCAAGAGTAGGGCACTTCCATTGTTGTACCTTTTAATTTTTCTATCTTGTTGGTCACTCTTATCATTTTTTGTGTAATATACCTTTTACGTTCCAGTTTACCTTGCCACACTTGTACTCAGTAGTGGTCCATGCATACTTGGTTTATTTATTGCATTGTTGTAACTTTATTTTTATTTTACCTCTAATATTTTCACTGAGTGGCTGTGTGTATAGGTACCAAGAAAACAACCTCCCTACGTTGTTGTTACCTCATCAATTGTCACCTCCACTTGTCCTATGGATATGGGCTTCAGGTAGTTGTTTCTCGAGCCCCAACTTGCTTCGGGTCATGATAGTGGATTTCCATAAGAACCATTGGATACCTATTATGATGGTATCGAGTAGAGAAATCCATAATAGCAATGAATTCATGGAGTGGGTCATGGGATTTAGTAGGACACTGATTAATATATTAGAAACAGTTTTTTTTTTCATGTCATGGGGTTATGTAGCAGTTGTATGAGATACATTAACAGCAATTGAGAAATGGGTGAGATCATCTATAATTAACCTTCTGGCCACGATCAGATGGGTTTTTTGGACTCCTTGTTTCTTTTAAATGAATCTATTTGATGACCTATATGATTGAGGTTGGAGATAGTATCTATTATGTTTTGATTAATGATTAAGACTATATTCATTGGATGTAGTTCCATTGTTTTCATGATCCATCAGGTGGATCAGGAGGTGAGATTGAGGGGATGGTGGTTTCCTCCTTGGTGATGTTTTCTTATTCTAGTATGACATTAAGAAAATGTAAAGGTATAATATGACGAATTGATATAGTATGATTGATCAAATATACAAGATAAAACCCTTCCGAATGTGGAATATAGGATAACCTTGACGTCTATGGTTATCTCAAGGAGAATGGATAATTTTACTTTTCAGGACACAACTACTTACAACATTCTTAATTAAGGTGGTATCTCTATTGTAGTTCTCTATTTGTTAAAATTCATAATAAAATAAAGAGACTAAATAAGATTTTTTATAGTTGGTATAGGGATATTAGTAGGTGTTTTTAGATATATGTGAGAGGGAAGACAACATCCTTTGGGGTTCCACCAATGATAAGACCATGGCCATGAAATAAAATTTTAGATGATGCTGAAATTAATGTAGGATCTAATGATTATTGTATAGTCATAGGGTTGCATTTACCTGTAGTAAAATCCAACCTTATGATTACTTGTGATATAAGGGATAGGGTCTATGGTTATATATATATAGTATGTAGCATGATATCAATAAGGACCAGTGAGATGAGATAAGGTATGATATAAGAGCTAGGATTTTAATTTTTTACACACTTTGATATTTTATATTTAATGAAGGTGTAATTAAGAAAGAAATTTTTTTGGACTCTAGTTGTTCATGAAATGGACCATTTTAGGTTGAATTTTTTATCCGTCATAATAATTTTTTTGTGACACATTTTTGGGGAGGAATAGGATTTTTTGCAAAAAGACAATTGGAGACAATGTGAACGAATTCATATGTAACCTTTATTTGTGAAGGATTGTTTTATTCGGTCAAAAATATGGTTCTTCATAGAATCATTTTCTCACACACTCAATATATATTTCACAAATAAATAACTAGTTTTCATGTTAATCTGTGCTCATCACAATTAGTGTGTTGACAAAGGATAATAAAAAGATAAATATAGTGGGTAGTATTTACGGAAGCTAGTATTATCATTCTCAGTTACACTTTAGATTAGCATGAAAAGTTTATATAGTGGGTATTATTTATGATGTAAATTACTATAAATAGTCGTATTATGATAGAAAATCTACTACTAATTGTTAGTCATAACAAATCACTAAATGTCATCACATTGCACATTTTCTCTCTATCCCTCATTTTATTTTTCTTCTTCTTTACATTTTTTTTCAATACATTGTCATTTTCAAATACAGTTTTAATGGAATTTTTTATACCTTCCCTTTTAGAAGTTTTAAATTTGTTAATTTTTTAATGATTCTTTTTAATTGGATAATTAATTTATGTTAGTATAATTTCAACGAATATGCATATTTTGATTTTATTTTAATCTAATTTATTTGTTGTAATCGTTAAATTATTATTTTAGTTGATTAGTAATATTATTATTTAAAATTACGAGTAAAAATTCATATGATTATAATATCCAATATTTTATTAATAATTATTAACAATTTATAAAAGAATAAAATAATAATAATAATAATATATTATCTCTGTTAGTTATAATTAGTATAAATTTATAAAATTATAGTAATAAATATTAATAATTGTGACAAATAAGAAATACATAGAAATAACTATAAATAACTATAAATAAGTAGTAAAAAATGTAACAATTTTAAATAATTTAAATAATTAGTAAAATTAGATTAAATGAGAATATTTATTATAAAAATAGAAAAAATATAAAAAAAAGTGACCATTAGAAAAAAAAAATTAAAATTAAAAATAATCAGACAAAACATAATAATTATTACTAATTAATATCAACTGTTATCAATTTGTAACAAAATATTTATAATTGGAAATATTTATTAATAATTAGAAAAAATTAGTAAAAACTCATACGAATTAAACAAAATTTCAAATAATTAGTAAAAATTTCTATAATTATAAATTATTCCCAATATTTAGTTAAAAAAATAAATATTAAAAAATAATAAAATATATTAATATATTACTAATTAGAAAAAATAATATAAAATTAACAGTAAGTAGAAAAAATTAAACGTTATTAAAAATTAACAAAATCTATTATCAAATAAGATAAATTATTTGTAAATATAAATATTTATTATTAACTATCTGCATTGAATACTAAATAATAAAAAATCATAAAAAATCATATTATTTATAAATAATTTGTAATAATTAATAAAAATAGAAATTATTATTTAAAAAATTAAAACATAAATAATGATAACAAAAAAAAATAAAAATATGAATAACTAGAGAATGGAATTAAAATTATTAATAATTATTAATAATTTTTATTAATTAGTCAAAATTAATGATAATTAGTAATATTTATTACTAATTTTAAATATTTATTACTAATTAGAAAAAATAGTATTTTTAGATATAAATTTTTAAAAAATTTGATGATTAGTAATAATTTTCAATAATTCATAATAATTAGTTAAAAATAATATATTTTATAAGGAAATTAAAAATCTTAAAAAATTAGTTCTATTGATAAAAAAATATAAAATATTAATAATACTCGGTGAAAAATCAAAATTATGAAACATTAAAAACAAATATTAATAATTCATAAAAATTATTTATAATTAGCAATATTTATTACTAATTATTCAAAAGTTTTAAAATTTTATATTAATTATAAATAATTAGTAAATCTTAGATAAAAATAATAATCATTATTAAAATAATTTACAAAATTATTAATAATAAAAAATTGTTATAATAGAAATAAATCCCAATAAAAAAATAATTAATTTTTTTAATGAAAATATAATATTTATTAATAATTTAGAAAAAAATAAAAAAATTGGAAATATTTATTTTTCATTAAGAATATTTATTTCCATTTAGTTATCATTAATTAAATTATTATTATTTAGAAATAATTAGTAAAAATATTAAAAAAATATAAATAATTATAAGAAATATAAATAAATTAATTAAAAATATAATAAATAATAAAAATTATAAAAAATTCGTAAAAAGTTGTAAAATTTGAGATATAGTAAATTTTTAAATTAATTATCAAAAAAATTTACAATTATTTAAATATAAAACAATTTTATATAATTAGTAACAATTAAAATTAATTAGCACTATTTATTACCAATTAGAATTATATTTTAAAAATAGTAAAAATATTAATAGTTAATATTATTTACAAATAATTTCTGATAATAATTCAAAAATATCAATAATTCATTAAATTTTAAAATAATAAGTGAAAAACATTAAAATAAAACTAAGAAAATCCTATTAAAAATATTAAAAAATACTACTATTATTAATCAGTAACATTTAATGATACTTTTTAATATTAAATACTAATTAAAAATATTTCAGATCAATTAGTAACAATAATAAATAATTATATATAAATATTAATAATTAGTGATAATTAAAAATAATATCAATAATTATAAATAAATAGGTTTAATTTCATAATTCATAAAAACTGTAAATAATTTGTAATAACTCTGTATAGTTAATAATAATTTACAGTAATTAACAACAGTCCTTCACATTTATCTAATTAATTGTAACCCATATTTCTTATGAATTGTTCATATTTTAGTTATAGTTATAAATATTTCATTCCGTCAACCAAACTAGTAATAAAACATATTTCTTATATGTTTTTCATAGTTTAATAATAATTAGGAATGGTTCTTCTCATTTATCAAATTAACTATAACCCATATTTCTTATGAATTTTTAATTTTTTAGTAATAATTTAAAATAGTTCTTCCCTTTTATTTGATTGATCGTATCTCATATTTCATAAGAATTTTTCATATTTTATAAATTGTTATCAATAAATATTCCCTTCTATTAGATTAATTATAAAACATATTATTAATGATTTTTTATATATTAGTAATAACTAGAAATAGTTATTCCCTTATATCAGATTAATCATATCTTTCACATTTTTTGATGTCATCAATTTTTTATGTTTTCACGAAAATATCCTACTTTCTCTATGAATTTTTTATGATTTTAATAGAATATGGTGGATTTAGTGCAAATCAAAAATATGTTATTTTTAATCTGTGTAAATTTTATGACATGTTTCTATCAGCATTCACTGATTCAATGAAAAATTTAATGATACATTTCTTATTAACAAAATTTAAGAGGATTGTTATAGTAAAAATGGGTATATTGGTATTTGATATTTAATATTGAAGAATAATGTATATAAAAAATTATTATTTGTTGAGTTAATTAAAGAAGAATTAATTAAAGAGAGATTTAAATTTTTTTCTCCAACTATTTTCAATTTTAATATCCTTCAAAACATAATTAAATGGGTCCTAATGAGGAAAATTTTTATTACATTATAGACATAGATTATTAGTATTTCATCCCTTTTATCTTAGTTGTTGTGGTGATCATGAACCAATAATTTTATTTAATGCAATGTGAAAAACTCATACATATACTCTGCTCAACTGTAATGAAATGATGTAATTTTTTTAGTGTGAATTACATTTATCTATATTATTTAAAATATTTTTTTCAATTAAATTTATATAAATTGTTTTTTATATTATATATTGATCACATCAATCAATTTCAAAAAAATATCTTAATAAAAATTGATGAATATTAAAGGAAATTTTTAAATTGAACTCAATGAATTGTAAGTAAATTTGTTTACGGTTGAACATATGAAATAAATTTATTATTTTGTATACTATAAATATAATTTTTATTATTTTAGGTATCATAATATGGAAATAAATGTTATAGTTCATTATGTACACTGGTTTATTATATAACCCACCAACCAAATTTGTTAAATCATATAATGCATAGGTATTAAATAGATTTTAAATTCATACATGAATGTAAAATGAATCCAAAAAATAAATTAAAATTGGTGTCTTTTTTAAAGGATCACATCGTAAAGAAATGAATTTAACTTTTATGTAATATTAGAAGAAATAAATTAATCATGTTATCTTGGATATAATTAGGTAACAATGTTTAAATGTCATTGGTTTGACAAAAATTGAGCATTACATGTTCATCAATGGCATGGAGAAAGTGTAATTAAATATATATACATTATTGTAGTAAACAAACAATTTATATTGTAAAAACAAGATCATAATGTTTACTATGAAAAAAAATTAAAATTGTTTTGGGGATTTATGAAACTGGGGGACTGTAATAAAAATGAAATCTAATGAATATTTGTTTACAGAAAATAAATGTGGTTCTATGGAAGTGACAATTGGTGAAATATTTCTTTAAAAATCTCAAAAATATATCTCTTACATGAATAGATACTAACACAAATGATAATCCCCCATTATGAATTTCTAATGGAATTGATAATTTATATGATGTAACCAATGGGTTTGAAGTAATAAGGGATGGAGAAGCTTAATTTTGAATAGAAATTAATGATATTGGGGTTGAATATGAATACATTAACATAGATATATGTTAATATAAATAAATATATATTACATTCTAATTATATTCATAATAAATTTTTATAAAATTTGTTTTCAAAAAATATTGATTTTTTTATTTGATATATTTGTTTCCAATTATTTATAGGTAATGTTATTTTTTTCAATAACTCATATACGGATCTAGAGATGTATCATGTGATAAATCATACCATGCTTGATGATGATATTTCTGATAATGAGACTCCAATATTGTATGTTAGGGGTGCTAATGAGACATCACCGAGTTAGAGTTATTTAGGACTTATGTAAATGGTGATTCTAGATTATGATCTTAATTGGTTTTTATCCCTTGATTTTGATCCCCAAAAAATAAAGTAGGTCTAAATATTTTTTTTGTTGTTCTCAATTTTTTATATTAATTTTCAATGTTTTTTTCTAATTGTTCTTATTTTATTTGTATTTTACATCTAGTTGTGTGTCCGATAAGTTATAATCTTTGTAATTATTTTTATCTTATATGGGTTTCATAAGAGGTTATTACTATAGTGAACCAAAATAAACATACACTTTTATTTTATTATTTTATAGGAATATTCATTCCCCCACACAAACCATTGCACAACCCAATGACTAAATGGATTTTTATCTAGGATATTATCTACAGAAACATAATAATCTACAATGATTTCAATATAATCAATATTCTATAGACTCTCTTATAGTATCTTCACAATATATATTTATCATTATAACCTTGAATTCACACTTAGATTATCACAAACTAACCTCATTTTTTAAAAAATATGCATCTCAACAACTTAATTTAGAATCCTACTTATGCATATATCCTTTTATAAGCGTAATTTACAATTATTCCCTACATGTATATTAGTTATTTAATATCCATTTTCAATATCAGTTGTGAATAATCATGATCAAATTGATATAGTTTCATAATATAATTGTTCTTCTCCATTATTACACCAAATTTAGTCATTCATGGGTAACACAAGGTATTTTAATTGGTGTTTTATAACTATAAATAAAGTCACAATTTCATTATTTGTGAGTTATTTTTACATTCCTTAAAGATGATTTTTTCGAATATAATGTTATGATGATTCTTAACTATTGAAGTGTGTTTCCATAAATATTTAGTTAAATTTTTAAACCACTGTTCTAGAAAAAAAATCATTATTTTGTTATTTATATCATATATTATCATAAATTAAATTCTCATAATAATCCATGATATAAACTTATATCAATATTTTGGTATGTGGTTAAACCAACCCAAACTAAAATATACCATAATTAATGGAAGATTATGAAGTTATTTGGTTGTAATGTAATTATTCTAGAAGAATAATGAAATAATTTAGTATTTAATAATGTTATATATAATAATTTTAATGTATTATATGAATAATATATAATATTTTTTGTTATTACATAATATAAAGATATCAATTTTTTCTTTGAATACTCTTTTGGATGTTCGAATTTTTTATGGTTATTTTTTCTTTGTATTATTAATATTTTGTCAGTTGTTTCTTTCAAGAACCATAATAATTACAAAAAATTATAATTTTCCATTTTAAAAATTTATATTACCATCAATGTATTGTTTTTTTCAAAAGAAGATCATAAATTAATTATTTCATGGAAAAAATAGTCTACACGAACACATGGGTGATGATTTCATTTTCCATGGAATTGGGTAAAAGAGTAATATGGATTATCATTTAAGAATAAAAAATATGTAATAAATATCATAATTTTTTATTATATTCCCTATTATACCTTACTTGTATGTTTGTGAATGAAAATGAAATGCAATGTGTCATGGATGTGTTCATCCACACAACACATGAATAATGGATTTGTTTTCCCTTAATAGAGTTGGGAAATGTGATTAATTATTTTATCAAATTTATTATAGCGTACCAATATCATAATTATATTTATTTTAGAATTTCAATATTTTATAATCGAATTTTAGGAATAATAAATTCAGTAATGAAATAGAAGTGAGAAAGGAGTTGTTAGAAATATATGATTTAATTCTATATTATATCTTTCTCAATAGAGGTTAATTATTTGAGGGATGTACTTTTGATTACAACATAACCTATTGAACTAGTATAGGAATTTTTAACAGAGGTTTTGTAATTTTTTCTTCCAATATAAGTTTGATTTGGTGTGATGGTGTGGAGAGGAGTGCCCCTTTTATAACTGAAATGTGATTGAATTTTTGTCAACACCCAAAATAGTTAAATAATGTGAAGTCTCTCTCAAGGAATGTAGTCCAAAAATTGTGAAATAATGGATAGGATAATTTATAATGTCATCCATGTCCTCAAACACACATTCTCACACTTTTTTTCAGCATGTTTGTGGTTTTTTACTCATAATGCTTTTTACATTCACAATTTCTTCATTTATTGTAGTAGTTAGATTTTACCTATGTAACTTATCTCTTATGATTAATGGTAAAATTTCCCTTATTATATAATTTGGACCAACAATTTCCAAATTTTAAACCTATTTAATTTCATTCAATTTTAGTAACAAATGAAAATTAAATGTTAAATAATAAGTATATAATGAATAAAATCATTTTTTAAAAATATTTCCTTATATCTAAAAAATTATATATATATATATATAAACAAGAATATATTTTTTTTAATATTTATTAAAGTACTCATAATGTAAATATTTTCTCTAGAAAATTGTTTCATAAAATTATAAATCATTATTATAGACTAATACTATCAACAAAATCATGGTATTTGTAAAACTTGTTGATTTTACTATTCACCAAAGAATTAGTTTTTTAAAAAAATATAAAAAACATCTTAAATTGTTGTTGATGCGTGGAATTAAAAAATTATGTGAATTTTGTAAAAATAAATTTATATCATTTATGACATTTATGATATTTATATTATAAATTAAAATATATAGAAAACTAATTCTATTAAAGAAAGAAATTTTCAAATATTATGTATTATTTTTTACTTTCTTCACAATTCCTAAAATAATGATGTCAATATGTTATTTAATATAATATTATATTATATGTTATGAAAAATTTATTCTAAATCGATGTATTTTAGTAAATTGATACATTAAATAGTCACTAAAGAATAGAAAATCCTTCTATTTATCAAATGATATTAGTTATATATCATTTAAATGAATAAATTTATAATTGGTCTATATTTTAATTTAAATTAATAATAAATATTTTGGGGCTTTTTTTTTATTTTCTTATGTATAAATCTATTGAACAACATATTTATTTAATGGAATATATTCCAAAAATCTCAATTTGTTAAACATATCAACTTATGTCATTTCATGTATGAGAACTACATGGTATGTAAAAAAATAAATATAATTATTTAAAATTTATAAATTTATAAATTTTATAATTTACTATAATATTTAATATTTGTTAGGTTTAGGGTCTCTTGAATGTGGGATAATCAGAACTACTCATTTGGAGGCATGTGATGCATGCACAAATAAACATTTCCCTGAATTTTTACATAACATTTAGATGAGATCTATATAGATATAATATATGGATATACTTGAGGTTTCTTATCTGAATCATCAACCTAATTACTCCCATTCCATGGATTGTGAGGTAATATACATTTATTGGATATAGGATTCTTTTAATAGAATAATATAATTTGATTAAATTAATCAAGGGTGGTGATATTTCACAAATATAACTATGAGTTTAATTTTCATCTCATATAATTGAATGTTGGTAAGTATTATTAAATTTTAAATATATATATATATTACCAAATTTAAATGATTAATTGAAGCCATTTTTGGTAGATCCATCAGGGATTAAGTTTTATTCAAGTAAAAGGATGTTGACATATAGTACATGGAATATTATTCCTAACATGAAACTATATACACTTGTTAGTATTTATGATGTTCATTAAGGAAACCATATTTTTTTTACATTTATAGTTTTTTGTTTATATTATTTTTGGAGGAATATGAGAAAAATCGTTATCATAATCACAAGTGTCAAATCGAGATATATTTTTGAGGTGATGCCTCGTGAAAATCCTATTTTGATGAGTCAGCTTCACTGTGAGCATCGACAAGATATATTCAAAATGGATGGGTGATTCATATTGGATCATGATTGAATCATGATATTTAAAATTTAACCAAATTTATTTCATTATTTAGGTTAAAGGGATCACATGTAATATTTTTATCTTTCACTATTACTATGTTTTATGCAAGGTTTAAAGCTCAGGAATAGACTATGAAGAGAGTGGTTTTATTGATAAAATAAAAGTGAGTGTATCTAGTAGAGTAGTGACATCAGTGGGAGAATCAATGCCAGTAGTACGACAATATAATAGATTATGTGTGGTGACAAACAAGTTGTTTTTAGAATGGAATTCTCTTTAACTTGTTAAATTAATCCCACACCCCCTTAGTGAAAATTTTATTATGTTTTGGTACATGAAAAATTTTTATATTATGTATGTTTTAATTTTTTAAGAAATGTATGTATATGGTAAATAATTTATTGTTGAGGTTTTATTTTCCCTATAATTATTTGTCATGAAGTAATAGTTCCATCATAAATACATATTCATTATAGATAAAAAATATAAAACACTAAAAACATGGATTTTTCTTATTTCACAATAGTTATTAACGATGGAATGATTTACTTTTGAGACGAATTTTTTTGATGGATAATGATTTTATAACCTGAAATTTATTCCGGAGAAGCATTTTTATTCTATCACCAATGACATGGAAGATAACTATTCATGGTGACCCATATTTATATCACCAATACTTTTCAAGAGGGAATATATATCCATTATAAATTCAATAATATATATTGATAATTCTTATGGATACTCATAATTATTTTTAATTATGAGATGATTCTCTATGACGATATAGCTGTGATGAGTTATCTTCAGAATTAACCTTATTGGATGGAAACCTATCACAACTAGGATATAAACAATCTATTTCCCTAATTTTGGTGGTTTTGAATCATTCAATATTTTAATTATTTTAATTATAATTAAATATTTATTTAGAATATATTTTATGCTTTGGTCCATCTCTAACTATAATTTTTGTTTTGATGTTTTTTTTCTTAATGATTGGGCCTTCATTGACTTCCAGCTATTGGTATTCTAGGGAAAGTTATTATTTTTCATTATATTTTAGGATTATTTAAATAATTCAATGTGAGATAGTGTATGGGTTGGTTGGGACATTATTTAGTGATTCATTAGGGTTATAGTGAGCCTATTAATGATAACCACTTATGAGACAAGAGTGGCTCTGTAGTATACCTTGTCATGCCCTATGTATTTTAGTGGTATTTTTTACTAATTTTAATATGATTGAAAAAATAGTAAAAAAATTCATCCAAATGTTTTTTTACATGGAATACATTGTATTTAGTTTTAAAAAATACTTAAATGATTTATTAGTTTTTTTATATGCAATAGATATGTTAAAGAGGACTCATGTTGATTTTATTGTGACTCAAATTGTTTTAGATTATTTTGAGAAGATTTGTATTGGTACTATTATATTTTTATTGGTTTTGTAATGGTAAAAAAATATTTGTGTAAAGAAAACTAAGAAATAATTGTATAAATTGAAGGATAATTCAATACATGAGAAAAGGAAATATAGAAATTCGTATAAGTATGTACAGGTAATAGTTCAATATAAAGCTACAAGGAAGAGTAGTTACATATAAGAAAATGGGAATTTCATTATCTAAATTATTTTAGATGACTATCTATGTAAATTTTTGTTATATGTAATGTAAAGGTAAAAATAATTTCTATATGAGGTAGTTTAATTCCCCCATAATGGTAATACCAAATGTTTCATAAGGGTATTTGATATTTTAAATTATTTTCTATAATTGATAATTATATAAAAAATATCACATAATAAATTTGATCAATTAATAATTTATTCAATATTTGATATCATTGAGACTAGTATGATTAATTCTTAGTGAACAATATAAATGTGAAGTATATATTGTTAATAAGAAGAGATATGCCCCGCAACCCGAGGTGTCATGTCACATGTGTTTGGAAATAATGATTCCAATACAATATATTGGATTTATGTTGATTTAATTTGTAGAATTGGTGAAATTATCATTCTCATATGTGAAACAATGACTCTTAGACACTATAGTAACATATCTATTGGTTTTTTATGTTTATGGTGAGTTAGAAATCCACCTATTTGAAATAGTGAGGTTCCATACTATAGGCCATGTAGTGGTTCTCTATGAATTCATAAAAACATGAATAAGTATTCCAAATTGTTTTAAATGTTGTGATATTTTTTTACATCGTGATATATATATATTTCAATATTTGGGGAGGAAACAATAGTGCTTTTTGGATGTTTTCTAAAGATTAAAAATTCTTAGATCTTGTGAATATTGAGATTATAATAAATGAATATTGTATATACTACTGAAGAATGAGTGTTTAAATTATTAAAAATAAATTCTTGAATTTGAATAGAATTATTTTCTGAAGGATAGAAATATCATATCATTATCATGGAGTTTCCAAAAATATTTTTCAAACAATATTTTTATGACAATATTTCCCCTTCCAATGATTGAGGGAGTCTCCAAACTAAAAAAGAAAAAATTATTCAGTTGATAATATTTCTATGAATATATATATAGGGTGAAGTTATCAAATAATGTTCCATGAATTAATTTAGAAATCAAAAATAACTATGTGTTATAATTATTTAAGGATAGATACTATACAGTATCTACGATAGGGACATATTATAAAGTTAGAGATATATCAAGGAGGAAAAAAAATCCCAATGTAATAGAGTATTATAGTGGATAAGGAAGATCATGATCTCTCAAAAGTTTATAAGAGTTTATAGATAGATATATCCATTCAAAGAAGCTTATGATGGTATTAAAGAGCTATACATGATTTCACTAGATACAAATGATCATGGGGGAAGATCATTTCATTTTGCTTTAGTAGAAACCATGATATGTTAGAGATATTACTATAGTTGGATCATAAATTTTTTGGTTGTATTGTAAAACCAATTTTTTTTACAAGAAAGTGTCTGTAAGAGTGCATATATAATTAAAGAGTAAGGAGGTTAGGGAATATAACTAGTCATGGAATAAGAGATGGGGCTTTTGGTGTGTAATTTGTAATTACTATTGGATCTACTATAAGGTTTTATAACACTATGTTGTTGAATATATTTATTTTGGGATTATAAATAAAATAAAACATGTGAGATATACGATCCATTTTGATTCTAAAAAAATGTCATAGTGTGTAAACCCTAGGTCAGGGTATCTAACCAACTGGACTAATGATAGTATTATTTTTCAAATCATTTAAATACTATGTGATTTTATGATTATTAATACTATTCATTAAGAGAGGTATTCAAATATTAAATAAAAGGGGATATAAGATTCCAAAATCAAAAAAAAATTATGTTAAATAGAAAGAACATTTTTAAAATGAAAGTATATCACTGATTCACTCCTCCCTATCATAGTGATCCAATGAGATATGGGAACATCAATTAGTATCACAGAAATATTTCCCAATGAATATCAAATAAATTTTTACAATATTGGGAATAAAATAAAACAAAATTAATTTCCATAATTATTAATTTTTTAGAACAAAATTGATGGAAAAATTTTCATCATAATGATGTTATGATAATGTAGATAAAATAATTTAAGTAGAATGGATTTCTAAAAAAATTAAAAGCGCCTCTTAAAAATAAATGATGTCTTAAGAATGAAAAAGAGTTATAAAACTTTGATACCAATATGGCTATTGATAATGATAATTTTTATAAGTGGAAACTATTATGATTGATGAAAACAAGATGCACATGTTGTGGTAGTTAAACATGATAATATAGTATGTGATCTTGTGGAGAAGCTGGTTTGTAAAGAAAAATTAGATGAGACACAATCAATGTGCCTTTTAGTTCAAAATGAGTTGTGAAAATTTTTATAAGACATCCATCTGTTAGACAAGGTCAAAGGAGATTCTTATATTGTTTTGAATAAACCAAGGCCCAAAGTAATTTGGTAAATATTTACCAAATTAGGTTGAAAACACATATATTATTTATAATCGTATTTAAATTAAAAATAAAATATAATGAGTTTTTGAACATTAAAAAAGAAATTCAATATTTCAATTTAAAATGAGGTATTAATGTTCCAAGGAATCCACTTTCCAAAATATTAAATAAGTATATATCTTATGCAATCCAACACTAAGAGAATTCAGATCATATTTTTGGAAGATAAATATTTTATGTTATTTCTGGTGTTGTGGAAGTTCTATACAAGATTAATTTTATTTTTGGTTTTACATTTTATTAATATGATATTATAAATAACCAAGGAGAATTTTTAGAGAAGAATGAAGAACAAATGCATATTTGATGAAAGCTATAACTAAATCACCACCAAATCTATCCAATAAAAATAGATATAGAAGATTCTAAGTAGTATGTGGATTTTGTGTAATGGATTTTCACAAATGTGGGGATTTTATAATATAATTTACTAAAAAGAAACCATTTTTTTAAAGGAAATAAATATGAAATTTAATGTGAAGGATTCATGTAATATTAATGATTTCAAAATGCTAAAAAATCATGGAATGTAATGGAAGATTTCATTACTATTGGACGTTACCATTTTGAATGTTATAAAATGTTTAGGGATCAAAAATGATTTTTCAGGTAAAAGGAATAAAGGTGATGTTAGAATAATAATACATATTCCATGGGAATTCATCCTCATGTGGTGAACTGAAAAATCTAATGAATATATGAGAGATATGTGATTATTCTAGGAATTATTTTAAGAGTTATATGACAATAATTCAATACTAATAATACTCTTTTATGATATAGATGAAGTCATCAATAAAATTTATTTCCATGATATATGAGGTGATAAAGATTACTATTTCAGAAAATTAAGATAAAAAATTCATGAGAATAATAAGATTATCCGGAATCCCATGAAATAATTGATAGAAAATAATGTAATGTTTATAAAATAATATATTATCTTATGTTAAGAGAAATTCATAATCTAATTTTTACATATAAGGAACTAATGTTTCCTTCCGTATTCCCTATTATTATTATTTATTTTTTCTAACTTGTTGGGAATTGAAGGATTATAATGAGTGATGTATGTAGTAGATGGAAAATAAATAATTTCTTATAGTGAATTACTTATACCATTGAGTGGATATGTTACATAAATCCCATGATGGATTCCAGACATGAGGAGAATCATAAATTCTATTAAATTATTGATGGTTTTTTATGTTTGTTTATTAAGTATTAATTTAACACATAAAAACATTAGTTATTATTGTATTAAATATACTTAATAAAGGTGAAATGGTTAATTAGTTGTTGAGAAAAAGTGAGTGTTAAATTTAATTCACCTTATCATATTGATTTACTAGTTAAAATGTGCATATGAATGTTTCATTATATATTTCTATTAAAAACCCTTTAATATGATATTTTGAGAATTGTATTGCATGAATGGAATTTTATGAACATTATTGATAACCCTGGTAATATCTCCCTAGTTTTTAGGACCGGTTCTAGCTTTGTAAACATATAAATTACTGAATAAATGATCTTTTTGAAGAGAATTATGTGATATCATCATTATCACGAGTGGTTATGTGATATTTCTTAGATTTGAATAGGGATAAGATAATGGTGTTTATGGATTCCTTGAAGGTTGAATAGATAGTGAAAATATCCCTTAAATTGTCTTTTTTTTTCTTTTTCAATATACGGGGGGGGGAGAAAGGTTTGTATATATTGACAAGATGTGTTTTTAGGTGTTGAATAAAATCCAAAGGGACAGATATTTGTACACTTGGGAGTTTACAATGTATTTTTTGGATTAAAATATATAGTGTAAATAGGTGAAGATAACCCTCTAAAGGGTTTTTGATATGGAATTTGTTGTATTCCCATATTAAATACACTTGGAGCATTTCTGTGGTGGTTTATAATGACTTTAGATTAGTTAAAATGGTCCTAAGATAATTTTTAGGTAACCTGAATTGATTTTGGGGAGTTTGAGTAGCTATTTAAAGGTACAAGTAGTTTTAAAAACTGTCTGTAAAGGTAGAGCACCATATGAATAATAGAAGATGAAGAATATCTATAGTAGATTTCGTGTAATTACATAACTGAGGCAAAAAAATTAATTAATTATTACAGCTACATAAGGTTAAAATTTCATTGTAAAATTAGTTGGAATTGGCAAGACATAAAATTAAATGTAAATTTTAATAACAATATAATAGTTACTAATTAACTATATAGAATAATTTCTCAAGCTATGTAATAGTAAAATTATGAAAATAAAAAAAAGTTTATGATGGTATAATTCCTTCATAAATGGAATAAAAAATTCTTCATAAAGGTCTGTGAGTTTTTAGAATTCAAATATTTTGATTAATTATATGTAAAATATTAGATGTTATATTTATGTTATTATTCATTGATTCAATGTCATAATGAGATCAAGACCATTGTTATTAATGATAAGTGGAAAACATCATATTTACTTTGATGTAATATGAGTTAACTGATCTATACCATACAATTAGGTTCTACACTATAGGAGTTGTGATATAATGTTATTAACACACAATATTATTTTTTTATGTTTTTTTCTTATAGTGCTATAATTATCATTAACAAATGAGAAATAATATCCTTTATAAGATTTACTAAAATTTATGTTAGTTTTTGGATGGTTGTAGTGATTTTTAGATCCACTTGTGGGAGAATTTATATGTTATATTTTATATGTTATGTTGTGGCTTTTTATTCATTCATATAGACATAAAAAATGTTATAACACATTATTAAATTCTATGAGATTTATAAAGATTATACAGTCACAATATATGAATATTATTTAAGTTAAATATAACTCTTATAGAATATTTCTATGGAATTAGAATCTGTATAATTTTTGGATATGTAAATTAAAATATTTTAATTTCATATAAAATAATGAAGGATAATAGATTTAAATATTATAATAATTATTTACTAGGATTCAAAATCTTTTTTGAATGAGAGGAATATCCCATGATTATTTTGGAGTTTATCAATTTATTACAAAAACCATATTTGAATCAGAATATCATGCCTATAAATGATCGAGGGAGTATTGAAACTCAAATAGAAAATATATTCATGTGAGATTATTCCATTAACTATATATATTAACCATGTGTCAAGGAAAAGTATGTGAGATTTTTTGAATAATCACAAATCACTATATGAGAGAGTTATTGATAATATGATACAACATAGTATCAAAGAGACAGAAAGATACTGGATCCATGGTGACAGCCAGGAGGAAGAATAATTCTATTGTGCTTGAATATCAAGAAGGATGACAAAGATCTTGATTTATTAAAATATAATAAGTGTTTCAAGACCAAAAGATTATTTATAAACATATATTAAAAATTTGAATAACTCTACATGATAGCACTAGATCCTATATTCTTATTGGGGGTGATCATTTTGATTAAGAGAGAAAGGAAAAAAGAGATACTAAAGATATTTAAAAAATTGTATCACTCATGTCTAGCTGTTTCTTATAACCATTTGTTGGAGATTCTTATCTTGAGTATATAGCAAGTAAATGGGGGAATATGGTTGGGGTTTATAACCATTTTTTTATAATATTTCGTGTTTGACGCGTATAACCAATATAAACTAGAGGATTAGTAATTGGTTTTTGTAACCAATTTCATTAAATGATATATGATTAGAGAGTATAACCAATCTCACACTTGTGGGACATAGTATCCGTTGTAATTATGAACAATATTATAATAGATTTACCACAGGTGTGGGTTTCCAACTGAACATAGAAACAAGTATGCATTTATGTCAAACCATATAATCATGTGTTTTTTTCTTATTGCTATTACTATAGACTATGTGGGGTTTTTGGATATTAAGTAATATATGATTGAATATATAATCATCAATTCATGTTGATGTTAAAATTGTGTAATTTTCCTAAAAAGGCTAATAATCGACCCCCTCCTCCTCTCAATTATCATTCCAAGTCTAGGAACATTGTCCCTCAATGACATGAATATATATGATTCATCAATTGATAAAAGGTGCTACATTCATTTATTGAGTAGTATTGTTGAATTTGGTTACATACAACCCACTCACATCAGACTTTTTTTTATTAAAATATAAATTAACATTTTATCACAACATTATTATTCATTTCTCTAATATTTATGTTTTAATGTCCATAGAATGTTTTTTAAATATATAGTTTATATTAGTAACCCAATATAATGGGATCTAATAAATGATATGATAATAATCTAAAAAATTTATCCTATGGTGTACATAAATGTTTTCAAACATGAAAAAAATGATGTTTGATTTTTAGATGTTGGAGGCTCATAATAAATTGAGACTTATTATCATAATGAAAACACTTGGGGTGTCTCCAAGATTGGAGACCATGAAAAAATATCAGATAATTATTATTCCAAATGTTTTTTGTGTCTTTGGATATTCCAATCTATTAATAATTTAATCGATTGTTATAATTCAGAATACTATTATTGTATATCACTAATCATGTAATTTGATGTGTGGATGAAACCTATGACAACATATTCATGTTGTGAGCTATCTATGTTTGGTGTATCATACGTGATAAGGTATTAATTAAAAAATTAATGAAATTAGATTTCCCTTTGTAATTAAGGGTAGAATATTCCGATTGAACTATTACTAAAATGTAACCATATATTAAATATGTAGCCACAATAGTTCATATATAAGATTAATTTATAATATCGAATATAATAAATCAATTATATCATGTAACTACATAATTATGCATCTTTATTAATGATATATCGATAAAAAATTCTATTATATTACATATTATTATTAATTTGAAAGTTTTTTCATTGTTACATTAAATTCTATCACTATGGGTTCCTTGAAATTTTTTTAGATTTTGATCTTACAAATTAATTGAGTTCACTTATTTCCAATTTGAATGATTCCTTAAGGGTCAAAAATTATGTGTATTTAAAATCTCAATAAAATCATGAATTTAATATGAAGATTAAGAATTATAACTAACCCATGGAGTAATAAATACTCATGTATTATTTATTGTATTAATTTAATAACGAGATAATAAAGTATGCAATATGTTTGTTAAATTTATCCTATTTTTTATTTATTTATAAGTTAATAATTATGGTTTTATTTATTCACTAATTTAGATAATGATGTAATATATAAATATTTTTTTATTTACATGTGTTTTGAAACTAAATATTTATTCTAATGTTTAGTAAATAAATTATTTACTTATTTATTGAATAAATAATATTTATTTGATTAAATATTTTATTATTCAACGTTTATTAAATTTCATATAGGATTAATGACATAATTTAATTACTCGATAGAAATGATATGTTTTATTGAATTTAATGTAAATTAATATTAATATATTTATTTTAGAAAAAACAAATTAAATAAATAAATTGGTAGGAAATATTATTATTAATATTATAAGAACTAGGGATTAAATAAAATATAAAAATTGATTAATTGAATTTATGAAAATATCAAATGGTTTACCATATGTATAAATTTTATTTTATAACATTTAATTGTTTGAGACTCATTGTTCGCAATAATGGACTCTTTAGAATTGTCATGTTCCCTATATGGATTCCTCCTCTACTGTCCATCTCAAAAATGAAGAGATAATAAGAGAACGCCTTGTTATGATCAATTATGAATAACATAAATCACTTGTCTCTACCACTATTGCACTCAGAGATTAAATAATGCTTGTAGATGATTAATATATTTTTTTTATACACCTATAGGAATCCTCCCTAGGATTATTTACCATAATGTCAATAAGAAAAGTAGGGCAATAGAAATTAGTCAATATTATTATTTCATTTAAGGTAATACCTGCTTAAAATTAAATATAAATTAACATTCAATGATTTTCTTTATGATATATTGGGGATTCATTTATCATGTCCTTCGGACTAAATATATAGAACTCAATGAAAACCCAAAATAGATCACTCACCCATCGCATTTGTTATGATGTATAGCCTTCATGTTTTTAGGGTCCATTATAATATAATTTATAATTATTTTTAATGCATTTAATCAATTTGAGGCATTGGTTTGTAGTTGGTCATTTTAATAAATTCATTTTTAATAAAATGATTGATATAACATGTTTACACGAGTTTATATGACCAAGACTAATTTAAAAATTCATGAAGAATTCTTGAACATATTATACATTGGTTCCAATTTCACTGGACACATTACATGAATACATGGAATGTAATATTAATTTACCTTTCATGTACCCATGGTAAACTCAAATAAGGTGAGATCCATGTAAATCTAATATATTTTTGTGACATAGTACACTTTATCATTACACGCAATGTATTGAATTTTAATGGAGAATGTAGTTTGAAGGGGACTACAAAGTGTGTAGTTGATGTGAACATAATATAACCCATTATGTTTTTGACCTCCTGTGAATCAGGGTAAGCCATGTGGCCAATACACAACATCTTTCAAATTTTTCTATTGACATCAAACTAATTGACATAGCTAGACACCGATTACAATGTGGATTTTTATTATTTACACACCATGTAACAATTTCCATCCCATGAATGCTACATTCCATTTGATTTTTGGTGTTTTGTGCGGGTAACAAAATTGACTAATTAAAGTCAGACACAAACCAACAGACATTTAACAAGGATTGCAAATTTTGTGATAGGATTTCTTCTGCACAAGGTACATGATGAGTGATTTTTATCATGACATGTGGGTATACACATGAATTATTAGTCACATAATTTTTTAACTACACAACATTTGAGGGTCATCATACACAATGTGTACATCACATTAGTTTTTATCACCACATTCAACATATATTTATAGTGTTTCATGTGGTCATACATGTGATGAAGACTACATGGTATTTCCCATGGAAATACATGTTGTGTATATGATTCCATGACATGTATATTCATATATCATTTAATTACACAATATAAAATAAGGAACATAAAAAATTGTTTCACGTTACAATTTATGTGATGGTACATGTTGTGGAAGTAATAAATTTTAGAAATGTATTTAATATGATATAGAATGTACTCATCATGTGGTCATCCTAGTACACTCGAGGCACTTGATTATTTGAAATTTAAAAATATAATTTATTTAATTTATTTAATTTATTTAATTTATTTAAAATAATTCATGGTGGGATTTATATGTCTCAGGGGTAGTTAGTATATAAATTAAATTAAATAAGTAATTTATTAATTCTATTAGATTTATCATAATTATAATTAATTAATATTAATATTAGCAATTCCAAATGTGTATCTATTAAATGTTTTGATTCATCATGAGTTGTCACACACTTGTGCATGATTTTGGATTTATTTTTATTATTTAATTATTATTTCATGGTTTTATATGATAACTAATAATACATTAAATATGTGGATTTTTTATATCATCTCTCAATCCATTATTATATGCATATGTATGATTCTAAGGATTATTACATATGAACAAAAACCAATGATTTCCCTTATTTTCATGTGAGTAAAATTTTATAAAGAATCAAGTTCCCAACAAGAAAATATGATTTGAGATCTCAGCCATGTTTAATACAATAAATGAGATACATTATGAAAATGGATAAATACTAAAATAATATCCATGTGTAGGAACAAGGATTTATTTTCAAAAGGGTCTATATGAGATTACCACCACTTGATAAATTAACTAGTAGATTAAATCACATGGTTATATCCCATATTTATTTCTTTATATCTATTCTTGGTTATTTATTTATTTATTTATAAAATGCATGTGATATTTATTAATTTATTTATTTAAACTTAATGATACATAGTTTTTAAAAAACTAAATTTGATATGATAGAGTAAAATAATAAAATCATAAATAAATTATTTTATTAAGAATGGTTAATTATTTATGTAAAAATCATATAATATTGACAATAATATATAGGATAAAACTATGAATATATTTAAAAAAATTTGGAAAAAAATCCATTCATCAAAATATAATTCATAAAATCCCATCCATAAATTGAGTTATAATGTTACTAATGTTCAATGTACTTGACTATCCCTTTTCATGTTAATTTAAATTACTAAGTAGTTCTAATGAAAGTCATAGTCAGATTTAATCATGTTATTATAAAGATCAATTTACACCACAATTCACAGAGAAACATGGAGGAAGGATTTTAGGAAATATGAATTTAGGATTTTTAGGATTGAGTATTCCACTGTAAAGGCTATTAAGGGAGAAAATGTGTTCTAAAAAGACATGCATGAGGAATTTTATTTTAATTGACTTATGTTACCACTAATAACTATTATGATTATTATTTTTTATGAATAAATGGATTAATATATTATGTATTCTCATATTTAGGATCTTTATTTAGTTAAATCAATAAAAGAGGGGTGGGAAATCACTAATTAACTCTCTATATTCAATATTGATGGTATTATAGTTGTACCTCATCTTGTATAGATAATTTTTTACATTAGGATTTTTTAAATTCCATTATTAAATATAAATAATAGTTTTTTTATAAAACCTCATTCTCTCTAAACATCCCATAGGTTTATCAAGTTTTATTATGAATTTAAATAAGAAAAATATTGGGAACAATCCCCAAGATCTCATAACATTGATTCATCAAAATATAAACTAGAAATGATTATAAGTATAATTTTTTTTATGTTTAAAGAGATAAATGTAATATAGTAATAGTCTAAGACATGTTCTTAAATTAATTATACATAAAAATTACATTCCAAGAGTGGAAAAATTAAAAAAGAGGAAAAATGGAATGTTTTTGAACGTTTTTATTATGAAAATAAGAGACATAAGAAAAATAATTGTTCCTTAATAAGGAATTAATAAGAATATTTAGGTAGGTATTTTATCAAGTTTAGTTTCTTCATTTATACAAATTATTTATTGGATATATCTTTTTGTCCGTACATTTATGTCCAAATATAAAAACCATGTATATTCTAAGATATTATCATAGGTTATACAGATCTTCTAAATTCAAATAGAATTATATTAATATTTCTAGATATGGAATACTACTATTTCATAATACCAACTATATTGGTTTTAATTTTATATAATCTTAATTATATTCCTATTATACCAATAATATCATTTATATGTTTTGTTTAGACATGGATGGATTTATTTTCAAATTCATAAATAAATAATGCTATATTTTGAAATACAACATATGTTATGGTATAGAACATCTTAATAAAGGTATTCATATATTATAATATCAAAATCAGGTCGTGTAAATTGATAATGATTCATGTTCACAAAAATGGTATAATAACCACTCGTTTCACCATCAACTTATTTATTAAAATGATATTTGTTTGATAAAATTATATTAAGATGGGTATTTAGATTCATTTATACTAAATCCCTTAAATATATTTCAAACTTTTTTATAAGACAAAATAATCAAGGATCCACTAAGCGGGAACACTGAAAGGTCAATATAACTTCTGTAATTATCCCATAAAAATTTTAGTGGGACCTTTCTTATAAAATATAGAGGTGTATAATATTACTTAATTACAATAATAAATATTTAATTATATATAGATAGGTCTAATTGAGGAGTAATAAGTCTAATTATATTGATAAATTTATGGAATTCAAGAATGGGGTGGGTAGTTTTCTTGGAACAAATATAACAAATTTGATTCAATAAAATTAAGAAATATTTAATCCTTGAGTTCATGTATTATCTAAATGATTTTGGTATATTATCTAACTCACTACTCCTTATACAACAGTGTTGAATGGTGTTATTGAAATGAGGAAACATAAATTCTTGAACAAGATGAGATCAATTATGAATCAAGAATTTGTTCCTTTATGAATTTGTGGATACACATTAAAATTAGTGGAATATATACTAAACCGGGTTCCAAAGAAAATGGAATGTGGAATTCAATAAGAGTTATGGTATGGGAAGAAATATTTTATAATAGATACATGTTTCATGATGAAAATACTTTGTTAAGGTTAATTCAAACTGTAATATTTCATCTCAATGTTCAATGTATATCTTAATAGGATATCCCAACTAAAAAAGTGGATGTTATCTACACTATTACATTGGAAAAAATATAATTGTTAATATACACACCTTGTTCATAAAAATAGATTACATCTCTATAGAAAATAGTGGAAGATGGATAGACTTCAATAAAACGAGGTTCAAAATACAAAACCTCTTGAACATGAAAAATTTATAGAAGACCTAGTGGAAGAATTTATTATAGAGACATAATTGTTTTATATGATTAAAAGATAAGTTAGGGAACCATAGTCAGATGGTTTTAAATTCATTAGGGAAGGTGACACGTTATTAGTATAAAATAATGAATATTTATCCTATAAGTAATAAAAAAATGATTATATATTTAAAAGTGAAAAGAAATCATGAATTTGGAAATAACATACATGTACCAAATCCATGGTTTGGATTTTATAGGTCATCGAGTTGATGTTAAGCCTATTGTATGAGAATGGTTATCCAAGAACAAGATACATAAGGATGGTAATGTTGGTACCCATAATTCATGATAAATTACTAAAGGGGTTAAAAAATGTAAATTCATAGACTATGATAAATCCTTTTCATGGGTTACAATAATACAATCTGTTATAATTATACTTTCCATAGCATATAAGCTTGGTCATGAGATTTGGAAAATAAATTTCCAGACATCCTTCTTTAATGGGTACATTTTTGAGGATGTCGACATGACGCAACCTTATTATTTCATGATTTCATTGGATAATAATAAGGTATAAATGATACATAGATCCATTTATGGTTAAAATATTGTATTAACATCTTAAAATATTTTTGGGATGAATCTATAAGAAAATTTAGATTTATAAAGAATGATTTCTAACCCTATGTTTAACAAATGTTTAGTGGGAGCAAAATATTATCTAAGTAGTGTATAATGAAGATATATTACTTGTGGGAAATTATATATCAGTATTATAGTCTATTAAGGCATGTTTTAATAATGATTCTTCATTGGATACTTATACAAATTATCTTTTATTCTTGGGATCAAGATATATTGAGATAGACCTAAGAGGATTTTGGAATAATTCTATGTATAAACATTTAAAATGTTTTTAAAAAATTTAATATAGAAAAATACAAGAATGAATTGTTTCATATGTCAAATATTATACATCTATATAAAAAATGCATCCTCGGATATAAGAAGTTAGAGAAATAATGGCAAAATTACCTTAAAAATTATATGTTGGTTTGGTATTGTACGACATGCTATATACCAGGCCTGATGTTACTTATGGATTGAAAATAATAGTATGGTATTAATAATATCTATGAGAACCATATTAATTATATAAAAAGACTAATTTAAATTACTTGATATATATATAAAAAATATGTTCATAGTTTATAGAGGTCCTATGGAGATAGTTATATGGGGATAAAAATATAATAGATTCCATACAAATTCTAATGATGTGTAATTACAGTCATGGTTTGTGTTTTCTGTAATGGTAGAGTTATAAGCTATAAGAGTTCAATGATACTTATGTTAAACAAATCTATAATAGATTTTAGCTATATTGAGGAATTTAATGTCATTTTAGAAAGACTATTGATATGAAACCTCATCCTAAAACATAGTTTTATTCCTAAAAATAAGGATCTTATATCTTTTTATTGTGATAATACTATAGTAGTTCTTCTAGCCAAAGTTCCCAAGTCACATAAATGATTTAAGAATATATTTTAGATTTGTTACCTATCAAGGGATTTATCTTAAATGGATGTGGTCATACTATGAAGAGTAGCCATAGAGGATAGTGTGGAAGACTAGGTGACAAAAACTATGACTCAGCAGAATCATGAATATAATATGAGAGATAATGAATTAAAATTTCTTATTAGTTAGATCTAGTGAAAATGAGAGTCCAATGAAGTATGTTCCCAAGAACAAACTAACTATTTTTTACATTCAGTTACTAGAGTATAAAAAAATTATCATATAATTATTTTTACTCTGATGTAATTATTAAAAAAATAATATTTATTTGATTAAATATATCATTATTGAATGTTTGATATTTTTTCTGGAGTATTAACATGTTTTTTTAATTACCCAATGTAAATTATATATTTTATTTAATATAAAAAATATATTTTAAATTATTTATCTTATAAGTGAAATTTAATAAATTCATGTATTATGGATATTATTTAAGATTTTATTGTTGTGTTTATCATTTCTATTTATATTACTATTATTTTTAAACATGTATATTAATTATGATAAAAAATTGATAATGATCCATTGTGAAGTTATTAAATGTTTATCCATGATTATTAATTAAATTGTATATCATTTTATAGATGTGATAACTTTTGGGAAAAATTAATTCCCATCTAAAATTCTCCCAATCCATTGATATATCCTCCACCCCCTGCCACCTTCATTATCATTAACTGACTAAGATAACCACTTATTCTGATCAGAAATAAATAGTGTAAAGCATGTTCCACTATCAATATAACACCCAAAAAAATAATGAAATTTATTCAAATATTCATGGAGGATGTGGGGATACAAATATAGCAATCTTTAGTTATATTTTCAAACTAAATCGAAACGCATAAAGAGAAATAATGGATATTTATTAAGAAAATTATCATTGTGAAGATCATTATTGGTTTAAAATAATTATAAATTTACTATAAAAGATATTATATTGGAAATATAAAGTATGATTTTCTAAATCTCTTCATAACTATTCGATTTAAATTTATAATAAACCAAATTTAGACTCCCTCATAATGCTTTAGTTGCACCAAAGATCATTCAAGAACTAATCAAATCCATTGGGGAAAGTGTGATTATTAGAAATGATTGGAATATAGGTACAGTATTGAATATGTATCATGGTCTATGTTTTTAAGTTGTATATGATGAACTCATAATTTTCCTTTATGAACAACATACATTCACGTGCATCTACTTGATCATCATCAGTTTATGAGTGATAGTGAGTGAGGAAATCCTAGTAGGTCATTAGACTCACCGATTACTTATGAGGATTAATGGGTTTTGGTGTATGTGGGAAATCTTGTTTTTTATTCAAGGCACATGTATCATTATATAGTTATACACATAGATTAGAAAGAGTTGTGTGTTTTTTTCAAATAATTTGGTAGGATTAAATATTGTGATTTTGGGTGATGGCCTTTTTATTTACTTTTCAGTTATTTTATTATGTATTTATAAATTAAATGGACATGCATTTTATTTAATTTCTATATGGATATTATATAATGACTATCACCTTAAAAATAAATTATTTCTTTATTTATGACATACTTTCCAAGTAATACAATATTAGGATCTATAGGTTTACATTCTTTGGATGATTATGTATAAAAATGCACCATCAAAAAAACATAATCATTGTTTACAACATTTTATTATGATCCTAACTCCAAATGGTCATTTGAAACTACATAGGATATCCTAGGGAAACTATAAAAGGATAATTAAGTGAAACAATTCCCAGTAAGGGAGTAAAAATGGTATAAAATCATTAAATGATAGACAAGAGGAATAACACAATATTGTAAAGAGGGTGTCACGACCTGACCCAAGATGGGGCTCGAGCCGCAACTACCCCAAGATCGAATCCATAGGCTAGGGGTGGAATCATGAACTAAAGGCTTGACTAAACATGGGGAGGCCTCCACAAATGTATCTGTATACACACACACAACCAACTTAATGGAAAAGTTTAGACGGAATGAAAAAGGTAAAACAACTAGAGTGATAAGAATTCATGTATATTACCACTAGGAAATACAATATTAAAAAAGTGTATACTGAAATGAAACAAGGGGAAAAATAAATTCCCAAACTAGAATCATGTCCCTATATGATTGAATTGGAAAATAGTAAATAGATGAGAGATTCCAACTCCTATATCCCAAGATTTGACCATCAGTAATGGTCCAAGTACCATGTGTCCCTAAACTCTTCTAAAGTTGTGATATACATATCCCTCATTTTAAAATACACAACATATGTGGGTGAATCCCATTTAGGGGTGGGTATATAATTTCACATTAAAAAACACCGAAAGGATGAAGGGGTGATATTTGAGATACAACTTGAGGAAGGTGGTAGATTGAACAAGGTAGGGTAAAAAGTGTACAACTCAACCTAGTAAAAGAGTGAAAGTTATTTCATCCAAATACAAGGAGATTGAAATGGAAAGAATATGAACTTCACATCAAGTCTATAATACCTACAGTCGAAGAGTAAACTCATCCAACCATGAGAATCTATACATGTAATGTACATGGCATACCACATGCGTCTTCTCACTACCTAGAAAGAGAGTAACCAAAACTCAAAGAGTAGGTATTGAATATATATATATATATATATATATATATATATATATATTCTCAGACAAAGAATCCCAAACGATAGAGTAAGGGGATCACCAGCAAACAGTTAAACCCAAGAAAACAGTTGTCACCATCTCCGAAAGAATGTCCATATATGATGCATAGTAAGTCATGCATCTTCCTAGGACACACAAGTAAAAGGGACTCAATCACCACATAATGATAATATCCCATTTGGGATGCAATGACTCGTCTGCATGGTTTTAGGTTGCATCATAAGGAAACATCTTTGTGGAAAAAGAGTCACTCTTTCTTGTGAATCCAAAGGCACATCAAACCGTGTATCACTACTGTTCTGCACAACTGAGTGGGAACAAACTCGATGTTGAGCACCAATTCCCTCACGCATCTGTGGTGTTTCGCATTGATAGTAGTCATAGTGGGCGCATACCTATGACAATTTTAGTTTCCACTCTAATAATATTGATATAGGACTCATGCCCATGTCGATGGGGGATTCAGTCTAGTGTCATGGGGACCCGCGCCCTATTACAACATTGTGCTCCACCCTAGTCTTTTAGGACTTTCACCCTATCCGATAGAGGGGTTCCACCCTAGTAGGAAGAGGACCCATGTCGATGTTATTTGGGGGGGATGAACTATGATAGATGTTGTAGAGGAAAAACGCCTATGCCGATGGACGGGATATACTCTAGTGTCATGGGGAACCATGCCCAAGTATAGCAAGGGGTTTGACCCTGGTTATTGAGGACCAATTCCCCATCTGATAGGGGGATCAACCAAAGTTGGTAAAGGATTTTCTCCCACGTCGATTAGGGGTTCCACTATAATTGTTTAGGGCTAATTCCTTATTATCATATGGGGGTTCCACTCTAGATCATCAAGGACCCATTTCCTTCCCCGGATGGGGGTTCTACTTAGAAGTAACTGTATAGGAACTACATGTGTCATCCCTTTGGATGGTACCTCTCAAAAAACTCTGATGCGTCTATGTGAAATCACTACTGTCGTTGGACATTGCTTGAATAAGCATCAAACTCATAACATCATGAATTGTATCAAAA
Source organism: Viscum album (assembly GCA_963277665.1). NCBI lineage: Eukaryota > Viridiplantae > Streptophyta > Magnoliopsida > Santalales > Viscaceae > Viscum > Viscum album. The sequence goes on from OY728140.1 coordinate 1,012,430,536, forward strand.
AATCCACTATAATGGGAACCATCATGTTCTATGTTAAACAATAATATGGATAGGCTACTTGTGGGACATAATCATATTCCAAATGAAGGAGATACGAGAGGAAGAATATTCATAATGAGGTATACAACGCATATGGGGCCCACAAAACATGTGACCCCACCTCATAATATGGCTAGGTACCCAACCACAATCAAGTACTAAACAGTATATGTGTACCCCATGGCATTCCAGTGTACTCCTAGAGTACATGGTATATCTGTCCAAAAGGATGATGAAGACATGATACTCATTATTGGTCTAAAGGTAAAAAACATAAATTCACTAACATGACTCCTCAAAATTCCCCAGATAACAAAGCAAATCACACTAATAATATCCTTGAGGAAAACAACACATGAACGAATATTCATTTTCCTAAATTAGACTCTCAGTGAAGAAGCTCCATTTTACCATTTTGTCCACAAATAGTAGCTCGTGGGGACCATGTCATGATCCTAAAATAAAAAAATACATATCTCACTATTACTATCCTCATAGAAAAATTTACGGGGTCGAATATTCATTTTCCCAATATGGAAACCCGGTGAAAAGTCACATTATAGAGCAAACACACCCAAACTGGGCTTCTTGGGCCCATTCATTGATACTAAATTAAAATCCCAATATTTGTCTCAAAAGGATCGCCCCAATGACAGGATCACAACGCCACATATTTTACATCGATTACAATCCACACACTGAAATTTTTGTAGGTCAATGTTTTAATAATAATAATATATTATTATTATTTGGGAGTCTCTTGGACTCGATCTATAAAACTAAAAAAAGGGATCCAAAAGAATTCTAGAAATGATTGTCTTGAAAACTGGGTCACGCTTCCATAAATGGAATGTTAATTTGATTTTCAGTGTAGGAGGTATATTCTAATTAATGATTTAAAAAATAATTTTTTACTATTTTTTGGTGTTTTATATACCTAATCCCTCGATTGGAGAAAGGTACCCAACATTGGTGTTTAAAATACTTCCTTGAAGATAAGGTCATGTTATGGTAACAGTATGTCTATCAGAAGATGCATAGGAGAGTTATAGTTGTTAAACCGTTTAATAATAATAATATATCTAATTTATTAAAACATTTCATAACCCCCCCCCCCTTCACATTACCACCATCCTCCTAGGCCACTACATGCTGCCTCAGCCTCCTCGTCGCACCGTCGTCCTAGACACCTGCCTATGCCACCCCACTAGCTAGAGCGGCCGCCTGACCACCTGCCTCACGATGCCTCTCCTAGAGCTGTGCCATGCCACACTGCCGACATCCTCTTCGGGAGCCCATGCACCATCTACTACCAGATTATCATCTCAGCCGCCTATTTTTCCCACAGGTCATTCAAAGAACTAACACACCTTCTTCAATACCCCTCTGATCCATTTGAAACTAAAAAATTAAAATGATTCCAAATATTTTATCCTGAAGCTGTGATCTACACAGATCTATTTCCCACTCAACTTTACATTTTTATTTGTTGTTCCAAAAAGATATGTGAGTTTTGACAAAGAATGGAAGAAAATTTCAATAAAAATGGAATCCAAATATAGATCGGTCGATGAATGTGTTATATTGGCCATGGATGTTGGCATTCAAGGAAGTAGCAATTGAAAATTGATATATTTTCCAATCAAGAATTGAAGTCTGGGATTCTGAATCCCAACGAATGAATCCTACCTGGATTTGGATCCATTCATCATTGACTAGCACATCCTCCATTGGTTGATACAATCTGTCGAAGAATCCTCATTGAATCACCAAAGCAAGAAGAGGAGGAGATCTCAACCCCTATGGAAGGTTAATGAGGAACGCTTCATTAGGAACCCATGATGAACTATTTATATTATATTAATGAACTAATTAACTACACCCTCCAATGTTTGTGGGAACTGAACATCCTGCGACCTTGAATGTTAGGTTGTTCTTAAAGAAAAATATGTATATAAATCTCAATGTTTGTCTCAGATTTCTAACCTGAGTTTCCTCTAAATAGTTATTCAAAAAAACATCCAATATAAAATAATTTAATTTTAAGTATTTTTTTTACGATCACATCCTCAATGAATTTTTCTACAGAATACCTATGTTGAAAAAATTAATGCCTTACCTGGGGTAAACGCCATGTTCCAGACACAACTGTGGCCTTAAATTTCTTATCTAGTTTTCCATTTTAAATTTTTTCCTCTTAAAGCACATGAGTATAATACAATATACATTATATATTTATGAAATAAATTTCAAATACCTCAAACCTCACAATTTCATGTGGTTTTGGTGCCTAACTATAGAAACATTCCCAAAAATATTTCAATGACTTATAAAGAAAACCTATTTTCTCAAAATTATTCCCTTATTTCAATATTTTCATTAGTGAAATGAAAAAACATAGAAAAGTGTTAGGGTCACTCATCCTACACCAAACTCTTCCCTACACTAGGATGTATAGACAATAGAGAAATTCGGCACTCTCTCATCATCACCTCTCACATTGTGATAGGAATCAACATTCATCCATAAAAAAGAATGACGTGATTCCTTTATTCAAAAAAAATTCATCAGATGAAACTCTTAAGGATATTTGGTCACATAATATTTTGTAGTCAACATCTCCCCACTAAGACTCTCTCACACACATGAGAATGTAATGATTGAACATCATCAACTAAATAAACATTTTACCATCCTACTCTACCAGGGTCAGATATAGGGAAGCTTACTGTGCTAATGATTATATAACTATGAGAGACTAGGACTTTCTACTGATGGAATCTGTCATAATGGGTCTCGTCCTATGAGTGTAAAAAATCTTGATGTTAATGACCAACAAGATTTCCAACCCGCATCGTTGTCACTAATTCAGGTCTCTTTGATTGAATACATACATGATACACTATTTTTCTAATTAAACGCCAAATCTCTCTCCCTAAAGGTAGTGACACCATGTTCTCAGGTTGAAGAAAGTTACTTCTAGATCTAGGTCATAATTCACAGAGTTCTTATCATGGGGTCACAACTTCCTTAACTAGTTTTTTATAACTTTATGTCACTGCATCAGGGTTGATTTCGAGAACACAATAGAACCAACGAACAAGAAAGGTGAGTAAAATCAACCAACCATGAGAAGCTAGAATAAAAAATCACATGGCATACCACATATTTCTTCACTTATATTATATGAAGTGTAACCCCATAATATAAACTCTGCTACCACCACTAGAGGAATCCCATGAAAAATGTTCCAAGCCAAATAACTCTACCAGAAATTACAGGACCTACATTGACACTCCATTACAAAAAATCACCCTGAACACATAAGTCATAGATAATCATCCACCACACCTTGATACTATCCTCTTTGGGTGGAAATAACTCTCCCTAATGTTTTTTTCTTGCATCAGAAAGGGGCATATCATAGGGGGAATAACCCCTTCCCCTCATTCTTTTGAAGCTATGTCAAACAACATTGGAATACGGTCACACCAATTCCTCACGTCACCCAATATTAAACCTCAATCCATGGGAAAAAAATTTACATCACATAGTGTCAAATATTTTTTACTACAGAAGGTAGAAATTACATAGAGTGTTCCTATTATCATCTATGTCATTACAGGATCATAAAAATCCAATGATTGCAGCTATTAGTGACCATGACGGGTATCTCCCGGAGCCTGACGTGGGACACCTAGTGGTGGTGGTGGAGGGATCTCAGACCTGCATCCTCCACCCATAGCTCCTCCTTCTCTACTACTTGCATTGGCTCCCTATGTACCACCGTGTACACACCTATGATATTCCTAATCATGTCGTTGTCTCCATGGTGGAGGTCCATAACCTATCTATCAACACTCCTCATCACATTGTGTTGGAAAATCATGCACCATGTGGCCTAACCCATAATTCAAATTGCATGAATCCTCCATTAGTTATCCTTGTTATTTGTGATGTCCCAGCACTCTACAACCATATGTATGATCCTACTCACAAAAGGGTTTCTAGAATAGAGATCCTACCGACTAGAGCCTATTAGCAACAACCGAGGACTCATCCCTAGGATACCCACTATGAGATCCAACATCCTAGTGCCCCTATACTAAAATTATCACTATCACCAGTGCCTGATCAGGAACCCTAGATTATGTGTGGATGCACTTAGGCATAGATCTATCTTGAATACCTCTACAAAGTCCCTGCTCGAACTACTATTCTCAGAGGTAGCCATCATGGATCATGTTGAGAGAGTACCTTGTAAGGTCTATGAACCTAGATACATACATAGCCACCATCATACAAACCTAATTTAACTCTATATTCTCGCAGATCAAGAATGACCATATGATGGATGGATAGTACACCTAATGAAACATTTATTGGAATACATCACATGAGAGTGTTAACTCATCCAGCTTCCGGGTAACCTGCCTCCACCAACTCTCAACTGCTTCAAGGAAAATATGGGATTCCAAAGCCACCATCTGATCTAGTGGAGTCAAATAAATCCTAAAGATGTGGACCACTGACTCTATCCAATCCTTTATTCCTTGGGGATCTGGCTCACTACGGATCCTCAGTTGTCTCCGACATAGGAACTCGTAGAGTGAACTCATTCTACCAATAGCCTCAACCTACTATATTGGGAAAAGCTTCTTCTCAACAGGTGGATGTTCTACCACTCCCCCTAGATGAAGGGGTCATTAGATGTAACCTGAATATTGGCCTCATCACTCATAGGTTTTTCATCATAGACGAAAGATGATATCCTGGTTGGATTTCATCTCTAAGCCATCTTGAATATTATCATGGAATGGTACTGTCAGATGAGTATATATATATATATATAACAAAAATAGAGAGCTTAATCAAGAAGTATAATCAAAGAATAAGGTGTATATGATACATATACAATTGATCGCTGGAAAAAATGTATCGGCATTTTGAGTTGAAAAGTAGGTAGTCTGGGTCCTAGTGAATGGATACATCGGTTGCTGCACAATCACTAGACTCCCTATCTTGATAGTCCTACTCAATACACTTTCACATTATTTATCTAAACCAAAATAAATCCTCCTTAAAATATATTTCCTAACAAAATCCCAACAATTGAACTTTCTATGATACCAATATTTCAAGACTCGGCACAAGCTAGGGCTCGAGCTGCAACTACCCCATGTCAGCCTCCATAGTCCAGGGGTGGAAACAAGTGGAAAAGGCACAACAAAAATCAAGGTGGCCATTTCCAATGTAACCTTACACACACACATCCAATTCAATGTAAAAGTATAGAGGGAATGAAAAAGTACAACAACTAGAGTGATAAAAATTCTTGTATATAACCAATAATGAAAAAATAGTAAAAAGTATATATTAAAAGAAAAAAGGTAAAAAATACACTCCCAAACCAAAAATGTGTCCCGACATGATAGAATAGGAAAACTTTAAACAACTGAGAGATTTTATCCCCTATATCCCAAGCTATGACCACTGTACGTAATCCAGGAATAAGGTGTGCCAAAGCACCTTTAACGTTTCAATCAACTGGTTTATCATCTATAAAAGACATGGCACATGTGGGTGAATCTCATGTAGGGGTGAGTATATACGTACCCAATGGAACACCGCAAAAAAGTTAAGGGTAGTAGTAAGATATAAAACTAGAGTAAATATTCATATTGAATAAGGTATAAAAGAAAGAGTACATCTCAACCCAATAAAAGAGTGAAAGTAAACTCATAAAAACACAAGGAGCTCTAAATGGTGAGTAAATGAACTTCTTTTAGAGTCTTCATTTCCTATTGTAGGAGATTAGACTCGTTTGACCTCCAAAATCATTTAATGGAAAGAACATGGCATACCCAATGCGTCTTCACCTCTCACAGAAGGAGTGTAACCAAAACCCATGTAGTGGGTACTCAAACAGGATATATATATATACATAGTCAAATAATACCAAATACGACTCTAAGGAGATCTCCATCTCAAAGATCATCCCAACAAAATATTATTCATCGGCTCCAAAATAGTTTCTATTTATGATTCCCAACAACCCATGCATTGTCCCAATACGCATTTCTCAAAGGGACACAATCTCCACACCTTGATAATATCTTCTTTGGGAGTTAGTAACTCACCTGCATGATATTAGGTTTCATCACAAGGATTTTGATCAGTGTTGAAATTCTCACACTTTCTCATGAGTCCTATGGTACCTCAAACCACATCTCTTCATTGTGAAACACATCCATGTGGGCACAAACTAAATGACGATGACCTTCAACCTAGTGTGTTAGGAGATTTTCACTCAGATTGTGGTCATAGAAGACCCACACCCATTCTAATGGGGGGTTCCATTATAACAATATTCATAGAGGACCCATTCCCATTTTGATGGGGGGATCCACTCTAGTGTCATGCGGACCCACACCTTGGAATAATAGGGGGTACAACCATAGTTGTTAAGGACTCGTGACCTATCTGATAAAAGGGTTCAACCACTATTGTTTGAGGATTTGTGCCCATGCAGAAGGGGGGTTCCACTATAATGGTAATCGTAGATGACCTATGCCCACACAGATGGGGGGTTCCACTCTAAGAGTATTCATAGAGGACCTACATTCATATTGATCCGGGCTCTACTCAAGTTTCTTGGTTACCTGCACCATTGCATAATAGGAAGTTCCACCATAGTTATCGTGGACCTTCTCCCTATATGATTGGGGGTTCCACCCTGGTTGGTAGAGGACCGAATCCTATGCTGATGGGGCTTCCACTATGTGTTTGAAGATACATGCAGTGGTATCAAAATGGTGTTCTATTGTTCGCCATCATGTACCTACAAAATACCTAGTTGGGTGTTCCACCTAGAATTTACTATATAAGAACAACACTAGTCACCCCCCTTTGATGGTACCACTCAAAAAACTATATTATGCATGTGTGAGTTCACTTTATTAATAAAACCTCACATAAATAAGCATCACACCCAAAATGTCCCACATCTTATATCAAATCCACTATGGAGGGACCATCAAATTCTACACAGAGAAACTCTCAGGATATAGTACTCACTGGCCAAAATATGTGTCTGAATGAAGGAGATATGTGAGGTAGAAGATTAAAAATGGGGTTTTTGACACATATAGGCCCTACAAGACATGTGACCCAACCTCTTTATCTGGCCATGTACCTCAACATGATTAGGTACCAAACTCTATACATTAACCTGTAGGCATGCTAGTGTACTTCATGATTACATGGAATCTCTATCCAAAAGGATGATAAGCACATGATGTCATTCATTGGTCTAAAGTGGAAAATGTAATTTCACTATGATACCTCCAAAAAGGCCTTGGATAACCAAAAAGATCAAAATTTTGTAATAATTGTGAGAAAGAAAACCACATAGTGTACTCCATTTCATGAATTGGACACCGAATGAATAAGTTAAATTTCAACGCATTGTAAAAAAATTGTTCCTCATGGGGACCACATATCGATCCTAATATTAAAAAAATTGGATTGTCGTATTGCAATTCTCATAGAAAGACTTATGAGATTATCTATTCATTTTTCCAAAATATTCACTTAAAGAAAAGTTTATATTTCACCTCAACATGCCCGAACTGTGCTTCATGGGGACTGCTCCTTGATCTTACATTAAAATCATGATATTGGCCTCAAATGGTATTCCTCAATGTCATCATCACAACGCCACTGAGGGCACGTCGGTTGAACGTAGCATGTAATAAAATTGGTGGGCCAAAGATTTAATAATAAAAACATTTTATTATAATTATTTGGCTGTTTCATGGACCCAATATTCAATTCTGAAAATATACTACCAACGTCAATCTTGAAATGATTGTCTCGAAAATTGATTCATGCTACCATAGGTGGCACATCAATCAGACTCTCCATGTAGGAGTTACATTTGAATTAGTGTTTTAAAATTATTATTATTATTATTATTTTAGGGAATTGTATATACTTGGTCCCTAGGAAGGAGAAAATTACCCAACATTGGTCTTAAAAAGTATTCCATGAATATATGTTCAGGTTGTCGCTGATATCACGTCAATCAGATGCCTCATGGGGAAGTTACATTGGATAAACTATTTAAAATTAATATTATTATTATGAATAATAATAATATTATTATTATATTTAAATTACTAAAATATTTCATCACCCACCCCCCTCCTCTTCATGTTGGGCACCATCTGATCGGGACGTAGCCTCCAACCTTGGCCTCATCGCGAGGTCGTCGTTTTGGTCTCCTGCCTACGCCGCCCCACTCCCCAGAGTTGCTTCCTACCTTCAACTACCTCGCCTAAAGCCACACCCTATGGCACTGATGCCTTACTCACCCAAAGCCCATGCACCGCCAAATGCTAGACTATTGTCCTGAACACCTTCTCTACTCAAACCTCTTGTACATAACTGCATCACCACCCCTTATCCACTGCTAATCCATTCCAAACTCCAAAATTAAAACGATCACATACATATGATCTTTAGTCCTTGATCTTCACAGATCTATTCCCTTCTTGAAAATCTATTTCTATTTCATAATTCCAATAGGATAATGAAAATTTCATGATTAATGGATGATTTATATGGAAAATGGGTATCCAAATATAGATAGGATGATGGCAGTCTTAATTTGACCATTGATTCTGATGTTCAGGGATGAACAAATTGACATAATATATAATTTTCTATCAATTATTAAAATCGGGGTTGTAGAATCCAAAGTAAATAATCCTACCTCTATTTGGATGTTTTCTTCATCCCCGAGAATGAACTCCAATGATCTGTGTGATCCATCGATGTTTCATCGTTGAATTTCCAAAGGGAGGAGAGGAGGGGAGGTCACAACCAATGGAAGGGATATGAGAAAAACCTAATTATGAACCCACAATGACCGATTTATATTATTTCAAGGGACTTATTAACTGCACTATCCAATGGTCACATGATCCGAACATCCCATGGCCACTCACTATAGGTTGCGCTTAGAGAAAATATTAAATTATGAACTCAATGGTGGTCTTAGATATAATATATGTGTCCCCATTCATGATTTATTCGAAACAGTTCCAAAAAAAATATTTTATTTAATCATTTTATTTAAATTTGTGACCATGGTGACTTTTTCAACAAAATAATAGAGCCAATAAAAGTTATGTCTTGACTATGATAAAATCCATGTTCTAGAATCAACTGTTACCTCGGATTTCTGATCCATGTTTTCTTTTGAGAATTATCCAACTTCCTTCACATCCATAGTTTAAAATATACATAATATTTTTATAAAATTAATCATAGGAACACTAAGCCTTAGAATAGCACGATGTCTTAGTGCCTATCTCTAAAAATATTCCTAAATTCTCTCCAATGTCTTAAATGGAAACGCAAGTGTGTCCACATAGGATAATAAAAACATGGATACATGAAATATTATAATGATGCTATCGGGTCATAAAATAAGTGTAAAATATAAACCATTATATTATAAACATAATTCAAGGTTCAATTCTAAGAACACAATTATAAAGAACAGTATATTTTGCTTCACCCAACAATCCCTTACATAATATCTCAGGAGATAAAAATCATTAAACAATGCATTTAAGTGATATATATTTTTAGGACCAACCTTCCCATAAATGAAAGTCATATATACTTGTTCCACATGGGGATTGTCCTCCATTCATATATCATAAACATGATCTATCTCGCGGGATGGAAGTGGGTTTCAATATCCTGATTCAAGGCATAACCAAAACCTAAATCATAATTATTCCAAAGAGAATAACGAATTAAATCCTTTGAGAATTAATAATTTATTATGATACATATTTATTAAACATAGAGATCTAATTTATAATATTAATGTGGAATGGAATTACCATAGTGTCCCTGTTCTAGTTCTTCCGGAACCAAAAGGATGAAAGCATTGATCACTTGTTCTTTGAAGGGGAATGGGCTCACGCATTGTGGTGTGAGTTTGTCGACATCATCTATTTATATAGTTAGCACGTACATGGCTTAATGTTTATAGAAAGCTGGTACATAAGAAACAGACCAAATTTTTTTTAATGTAATGTAAGAACATTAGTTCGCATGGTATGGTTCTAGAGAATTTGGAAGGTGCAAAACAACACCTGTATTGATGAAACCCCATGGATGGATGAATAATCACTATCAGGGCCAAGAAACTTCTAGGGGATATAATGTATATTATCCCAAATTAGGATGAAGTAATAACACTAATACTGATCTTCATGGGTATTTCTCCAACTGATTCTACTATTAATGCTAAACATGGGCATTGGGTCAGATGGAAACCATGGCTCTTCAGTCTAAAATTCCACACAAATGTTTAGTTTAGATCTGGTGTAATTATGGGAAGAGGTGTGGTGTGGCAAAAATGGGGGTCTATCACCGTTTCTTTCACAACCTATTTTTGCATTGGGTACTCTCTCCATGAAGAATCAACATTGATTCTCTTCGGTTTTCTCTTATAAAAATAAGGAAATATAATTTTGGAAAATGGACAAATGGACGGAATCAACCGGTACAACACCATATATGGTTCATTTATTATTCCTTTATTGATTTTTAAATTATTAGAAGGAGTAGGAAAAACATTCAGATTAATTTACTTCACATTTGAAGAAAGGGAAATAGATTAGCATATATACCTACATCTATGGTGGGTCACTAATAGAAAATTTATTATTTCTCTTGTACGAGATCTCTTTCAGCTTATGGGGTGAATTAACAGAGGTATATTCTCTTAGGATACATTACATTTGACCTCCCTTGTAATTATTTTTATCATCTCTTGTTTTATGTTCTTTTACTCTTTGTGTATATTATTTTTTCTAAAAATAAAATATGAATATTTTTTTGTTATAAGTATCTTTTAGAAGAAAGAATAAAAACAAACCACTTGGGTTGTACTATATGAAATAATAAAATGAATAATTTAAAAAAGAAAAAACATTATTATTTGACAAAAAAATATTTTAACGAAGAAGGTTCTTCATAAAATAGTTATGGTTTATAGAATCTACTTATGGTTTAAAAAAATTATTTAGGGTGGTTCTCTACATTAAAAATTAAATATGAAAGTTCCATCAATCAAGATTACTTAAAAGATGGTATTTGTATTGGAACTAAAAGATGTATTACTATAAAAATGAAAATAATAATTAACTAGGTATATATTTAAGGGGAATATATACAAAAATAGAGGTTTTTCATGATAATAAAAATTTTATAAAAATGAGAAAATATTGAATAATTTGAAACAAAAAAATTCTCAATATTGGGTTAAAAGTCACCTTTATGTGTTTTAAAAAACCATGTTTGTAATCTAACATCATAAAATAAGAAAATAAAACATTATTTTGGATGTAAGAGAAGTTAAATATCATAATCCAATGAGAAAACACTAAATTTGTTTTCCAATTAATAAGAAGAACATTGTTGGAAGGGGAAATTATAAGAATCCAAAGGAAACCATCATTTTAATGTATGTGAATTATTCTTAACATAGTAGAATTTTTAAAAGGGATTAGAACTAATCGGTTAGGATGTTTTGAATCCAAATTTAAATCCCTATAAAAAAATTATGACATATAATTTGAAATTAAGGAATAAATTCTATGATAAAAATAATAACTTGGGAAAGTATATTGAGTTGTGAAAGACACTAATGTTTTAGAAATACATAAATAATATACCAAAGAATGGAAGAGAGTGAATCTATGTGAATATTAAACATAAAATAGTAACTTATGATATAAAAATTCATTAGGTTATTATATATACTATAACTATGATTATTGTTTTATTAGAATCCTTCTTAAGAATATTTTTATTCTTTAAATGATTTAATGTGTAATATTTATTATCATATGTAATTTATATATTATGTCATTTCCATTCCCATGTTTGTAACAAGAGGTTATTTTATTATCTTTTATGTAACATTATATATGTCTAACACAGTAGATTGAATCATAAAATATTATCATAATATATATAATATTAATAGTGTTATCTTAATAAATTTTATATATTAAATATTTCAGTAATAAAACCATGATTATTGGTGTTGACATATGAAACTTATTTTTCATGGAGGTGATAGTTCGCACACATAGATGATTAATGTTTCAATTTCTCATTGAATTATACGTAAATAAAATATATGATAATTTGAAATTTAAGAATAATATTTATATTATAGTTATTATATTTATTGTTCCAATAAATATTTTTTATCATAAATAAATGGTATTCCATTATTATAATAATATATAAATATATAAATGAAATTTATGTAAATTTATTTTTGTATATATAAGTTATTTTAAATAGAAATATTAGGTCAAAAATTTTACAATGAGGATAATACATATTTTGGGTCACAATGGTCTTTTAGATATTTTCTTGGATGTGATGTCCTAAAAAATTCTACAGAACATGGTATTAAGGATGAAAAAAATTAGTTCCATTAAAGTTATTTTTGGATGATTTTCATGGGATATTATAATTGTGTGTTTAACAAATAATGGGTGGCTGATATCCATTTTATATGTGAAGTGATGGGCACTTTTGGGAATAACCATTATCCTTTTATAATATCACTACACTATTTCATGTAAAATGCCTAAAAAATAAAAATAATGGCGTCAATAGTGATATTAGTTGGATAAATCCAAAAAATTCCTTTACAAACATATTTCATGTATTTTATAACAGGTTTTTACATATTAAAATTTTTATTTTTCCATGATAAATATTTTTTAACTCTATAATTAATATTTTATTTAGAAACATAATGTAAATAATATTACAAAATTATGTTTTTTAAACTTAAATTTAATATCAATTTCATCTTGTTCAAAATATAAATATTATAAAATCATATTTTTAATTTAAATATGTTCTTTAGACTTATTAATATTCATTAACAATTGAATGTGGGTTAATATAATTATACATCGTTTAAAAATAATTATTTGAGTAATAATTTAAATAAAATAAAATATAATTATTAACTAATAATTATATGATATTAATAAAACAATTGTTATTTTAAAAATATTATATGAAAAACATCATATCAACTAACATTAATATCTATAATTTTGTCAATGTGAGTAAAAATGAAAATGAAATTGATAACTGAAAATGATAATTTGAAATAAAATAATAAATATTTTTTATGTTTAATTTCTATAATTCATGAAGTCTAATTTTATTATAATGACGTATAAAATAGTTGATCATGTGAAATATTACATAGGTTAGAAAATTAAACTTGTGCTTTGAAATTCCAACATAGAATTTCTAAATTCCATATGAAACATATAAATATTTTAAAATAAGAAAAATAATTTTGATATTATAAAATAAATGAAAAAATAAGCATATATGATAATGTAACACCTTTAGAGTTTATGATATAATTTTTTATAAATAAATTAAATCTCTTTAATAACTTGTAGAACACGCAACCTAGAGACCAGATAAACCATAATATATTGATCAATTGTTATCTAAATTTTAAATTTCAGGGTATGAATTGTACTAATTAAATTTTGGAAATTATTTTATTCATTTTAATATAAATAAAATAATAATCAAATAAAAATAAAATGAAATATTTTCTGAAAAACTATATTTTTCTAAAATACATTTTAGTCATACTTTGTGTCCATATTTCAAAATTACTTTTTACCAATTTTAAAAAAATTATTTTGTAATTTAAATTTAGTTTTTAAAATAATAATATCAAATTCATATTTTTTCGAATTTTTTTATTCTTCTAAATTGTGTAATTTTTCGATCAATAGAGAAAAATAATAAATTTCCATTAGTACTATTTTTTTGTTAAATTTTTTATGAAGATAACATGTATATTAAAATATTTTCAAATTAATGTAACCTAAATAATATATATATTAATCTAATTTATGTTATTATAATTATTTTCATATTTATTTTTCATATAAAAACATGGTAAACATTTGAATATTTTCTCTTTTAAAACCCACTTTCTCGTCCTGCTGTGAGAGTTATTTTAAATTAAAATTTTACACATTTATGAATTTATTGTTTCAAAATTGATACCATATTTTTAATAATAATACTTTATATATTATAAAATTTTTATCTTAATTCTAAATCAAATTTTACAGTGAAAATAGTAAAAATTGTTCATTGTGGTTAATGGTTAAATGGATTTACCAAGGCTTGAACTAAAAAGATATGATTTTAAATGTCCTAAAATCTTGTCTAAAATCTACCATCTAGAAATATTTTGACCTTATACCCTTTATTTTTTATAATTATAATTTATGGAAGGATTTTAAAATGAAAAAAACATGGGTGTACTTTATTATTTTCAAAAAATAAAAGTGTCCCACTCATCTAAATTATTATAGGCCACCTCTATGCTCTCTTCTTCACACAATAAAACCTTTCTTGGGAAAATCCCATCCAAAATAACATTAAAAATTCTATAATTTCATCGTATTATCATTATTTCTGGTAGAAAAATAACAATGAAAGGATTTTGTGGAAAACCTAAGGTGGTTACCGGAAGAAAATGTAATATTCTTCACTAAGAGAAATTTTTATTATCTCTTCCTCCAACTACCTTAATTAATTTTAAACCATGATTATATGAACACCCTAGTATATTATATATAATATATTGTTCCTATAATTTTTAAATCACCTAAAGACATTCCCACTTCAATCAAATGGGTTTCGAAATCCTCATTTGTGCGTACGAATGACAGTCACCTAGAGAATTGATGTAATTTTTTTTCCATTTCCACCTCCAATAGTTGGATATGATGATATATATAAATTATATATATATTTTATTTATAACATAATTATAATTTTCATTCATTATATCTTATATACCTTTTATAAAATCCATTCTATAGGGGATATGATAACTTAGATTGTGTGTACAATGGACTACCTCCCTGTGAAGCAATGTGAATTGTTTTTTAGAAAAACATTACATGGAAGGTAGTAAGGGTAATGATAATGAATTTATGTGATATAAATTTAATAAACATGATATTAGTTACATTTTTTTTATTCGAAAAAGATAATATATCATTTTATACCTTATCGTTTTACTCACTGAAAGGTGATAACTTCGTTCATGTATATGTAGACTACCGCCTTCAAGAAGCGATGTGACTCTCTTTTCATCACCAAAACAGGTGGATGAAATATATAAGTTTATTTAAAAAAAATATGATATATATTATATTATTATAATTATGTAAATATAAAATATAAATTTTCTTCATTCAATGATGACCATGAAAAAATGGAAATGTTACTCATGAGTATGTTAGGCCTACTGTCTCCATGGTCGAAACATAGATCATTTATCATAACCACAATTATTTATTGGTTTTAAAAGTTAAATTACTATATAAATATGAATATTATGTAATTATTATTGTTCTTGATATGTTGAAACATTGTAATATGTAAAGAATGAAATATTTCATAATGATATACGCATAAGAAAAAAAGACAATTAACACCTGAAATAATGAAAAAAATGAAATATTTCTTACAGAAGTGTGATAAGATTTTATAAAAGGATAATAAATGATATAATTAATATTAATATGGTTATTTTATAGGTTATTAAGATTTTTAAAACCTCTATATGGGTTATTAAATAATTTTCATCCAAAAGGAACCTCGAGGATTGGGATTCCATCTCAATTTATTTTCATTAATGAACATTTATAATTTATGCACAAATATATTCAACAAGGAGTATATGTTTCGAAAAAGAAATATTATATAACTAATTAAATTATTTTTATAATATTTAATTTTTCATTTTATGTTATCAATTATATGTAATATGATTCATATTATTACTAAATCAATAAGGTATCACTTAACATAATTTCTTTTAATTTGGTTAAACTTCAACTCCCCTAATTATGTCATTAAAACATCATGTGTGTAATAAACATTTATTATATAATAATATATTTTCATCTAATTTATTTGGATTTAAATTTTATAAACATAATTAATTCATTTATTAATCTCCACTTCTATGATATGATCTTTTAAGGGATTTCGGACTCAATTTTCGTTCGTTTATATTAATGTCATGTTATACACCAATCATATTTTATGAGGATTATATACAGCCCCATTGACACGTGATATCAGGAATTTACTTATTTTCTGGATATTTTAAGTTTTTCTTTATCGTAACCTTTCTTTCATCTTATAATGAAATGTTGAAAAATTGGTATGATTTTTATATCACAATCTCATCGTTTTCAGGGTTGTCTATGATTAAGTCTCCAATGATGAAATCTTATTGTTTACCACTCATGTATTCTCATAATTTTTCTTCTACTGCGGTAAATCATGATATGATAATGTTATATTGTCATTTTTACGCTCTTTGGTAATTAAAATAATTAATAAAACAGTTTTATGTAAAATAGTCTTTATTTCCCTATTATGTTGAAATCATATATTCTTAAAAAACCAAGAATTCTTGAAATGTTTTCGAAAATGTTTTTAAAACACATAAAATAAATTATTAACGATATTTTACTCATATTGTAATTTTTTTAAAAAAAATTTAATGAATCTTCATGCCATTTTCCAAACAATTCTCATTTGTCATTGAAGGAGAATTTGAATGGAATCGTTATTTTATCATGTACAACATGAATGAAACAGTCATCCTTTCTTTTATTTGATGAATCATTTATATTTGTCCAAGGATGCATTAGATGAAAATTATTTTCATAATATTTTATGTTTAAAAATATGACTTTCAGAATAAAAAATTATATTTTCATCATGAAATTTTTTAATGGATTTTTATGCTTCATTTATATGTTTCTAAGGTTTCTTTAAAGAAAAATATTTTAAGAATTTTTTTCAAAACGAAAATTTTAAATACCTTAAAATTAAATTTTTGATATTTTATTGGTATTACAATTCCCTCATGTCAACAATACTTATTTCTATATATCCTCCAATAGAGATCTTTTTTAGACAAAATCCATTTTCTTATTTTTGAGGGATTCATATTGTTTCGAAGTAATTTTCTAAAACATGTTTCTTTTCCATGGGTTAATCATGTATCAACGAGATTGCTATAGAACCAATTTATTTTTTATGGGTTAATTATGTTTCCATGTGTTTATTATGGAACCATTTTCTTTTTAATGTGTTATTCATGTTATAAATTTGTTAATTTTTATTTAATTAATTTTATGTTGAATAAGAGACATTATATACATTATTCATGTTGTGGTTCTTGTAAATTTCTAATATCACAGGTGTGCCTAGATAACACTAAGATACCTTGATATATATTATATGATGGATTCACCTAGTTAGTGCTCCAATAAATTGGGGAATGATTATGTTCTCTATTTAATTATATTGTAAGTCAACAGTATGGTTTTTCCATTTTAAGGGTTTTCTGGCAGTTCTATAAGTGTTTTATGAAGATTATGTTAGAATATACCTAAACATTTTTTATATTCCTTCCATGTGTTTAAAATGTTTCCTTCAATCAATATTGATATCACATGTATCATGAAAATTTATTATTTTGAAGATTTAATTTTTATATCATAATTCCATGTTTTATGATTGATTATTTAGTAATTTATGGGTATGAGTTATTTTGTGATTCACTCATGCATTCGGATTATGTCTTCATACTCTTTAGATATTCTTATACACATTGATGACATTAAGTATTAAATTATTAGGTTCTCCCTTAGTGATAATTTGATCTCACCCTTTTTATGAATCCTTTTCCCTAAGTTATCAAGTAATATATTGAATAAATTATGTCTAGAATGATTTTAGATAGATCATATTATTGATCTAATATGGAATATCAAAATCTGAGAATAGTGGGAAATATAGCCTCTTGAATTCATGAGTATTTCTTTTGTAATATTGTTTTCTAATCCTATAAAATTAAAAACCAAAATGGTACTTTAGAACATAAATTATCTAATTTTTCCTTTTTATGTCATATGTTTTTTATTAAAAAAATTATATCACCTCCATCGGTATCAAGTCCAGATATTAAATGATTATGTTCAATGCGCTGGATCAAGGTGTGTGGGTTTTAGGATGTTATAGTCAATATGAGGGAAAATTTAGAATAAACCATAAGATTTTGATTTATAAAAACATATATTAGAGATCATAGCCCTATGATGGATTTTGAGGATAAATGTAGATTAACATCCTAATGTTTTTATTGTAAATATTATGTTTATTTTCCTAAAAAAACATCTAATTATGGATACTAAATATGGATTTAATTATAAAATATATGTTTCTAAGGGTAATAATTATCCAAATGAAACATTAAGATTGACCCGATCATCTCCTGATGTCGTAAAATGGTACTTATCACGAATCTTGATTGACATACTTGGGTGATATGCTATGGGAATTTTATATTTCATTTACAAAATAATTATGAATTATTTGAATATATGGTGAAAATGATTATCCTAGGACAAAACCTATGGTTTCTTAGAATAAAAATAAAATGCCTCAATGGAATGGGAAAGTGATAAATATGTGTAATGTAATGGAATAAAATTATGAATTTCTATGGCAAAGTGAAGCATTAAATGGAAGGAAATAAATCTCTTCTTAGGTATCCATTTATTGTTCATTGAATTAAATTTGGAAAACCTAGGAATAATAATAATCAATGTACCCTTAAATGTTTAAACCTTAGACCTCGGTAGGAATTATTTTTGAAATAAAATTGTTTAAGTATTTATTGGGCTTTAAAAATTGAAGTATAAAAGTAATTTTTAACCAGTTGTATTTTTGTATATGAATCATGAAACATTTAAGTATTCTATTTAATTTTATATCCATATATGTCACCAGTAGAATACGATTTATGGATACTATAATAGTTAAATGAGTTTTATAATGATTATAAGTTCAAATTCATTATCATGATAATATTAGTTTTATATGATGGGTTTATATGATGATTGTGTATATTTTTGGAGCAATTTATGAAATTATATGTGTACCAATTGATTAATTTTATTTCCGGGATTACCATGATATAATTTTTGGAACATCATAAGAATTATATTAATATATTTTAGAGATTGGAAAACCCATATATTGGGTAAAACATATCAAAAAATGCAATATCATGGGTCTTGGACCAATAACCGAAGGACGATAAGGGTTTACAACATACCACTAGCATATGTGATGTCCTGGTTAACATGTCCCTATTTTTAGTTCAATGATTTAAAAAATCAATATTATTTCTAAACCGGTGGTGTTATATTTTAGTTTTAGAGACTAATTTATTATATTGGACAACTTGCGCTATATATATTGGGTTTTAAAATAGTTAGAGAAACATGGAAATACATGTCATTATTTTATAGATCCTAAAATCCCTCAACATTTTAATTTAATGGAATAAGAAAAAATTAATTAATTTTTGGATATTCACCAATTAGAGTAAGGGATGAATTATTAATTGATCGAATCATATCCAAAGGATAAAATTTTAGTTATGAAATAGAAATGTATCAAGAATATATATTTCCATATATTCTTATACAGTAAAATAATTCTTAAATTTGACATAAAGGATCATGAAGTATGAAATTTGTCTTAATAAATTCCCATCAAATTAATTATATTATCTTTTAAATCCTCAAATATTTATAGTTTTGAGGCTAATAACTATTCATTGATCATTAACTTCTTCTGATCAATGGCCCCAATCATTCTATAAATATTATCACAATTCTTCCATGTTCAAAGATTTGATTCCTACCAATGATATATAATTTTGAAACTAGGTTTGGGTTATTCCAGATGACCCTAATACAACTCATTCACTTTTATCAAGTGGTTCTTTTTTTAACCATTTTTACAATGTTGTTTTACAAAAAAATTATTTCAAAATTCACATCCTTTGATTACCAAGATAAAGAACCAATTGGGAGGAAAAAATTCATTAAAGGGTGGGGCCGAACTCCTAAAGATTTAAAAAGAATAAATTTACTCATTATAATGTGGATTACACATAGAAATGTGATTATATGATAATATTACTCCCTGATTATTTATGATATATTTTTTAAAATAAATTTAATCCCTTTGATATCTTATGGAACACGTAACCCCGAGTCAAAAGGAACTATAATTTAGTGTACCATTATAAACTAACTGCAAAATTGGAGGGTATGAATGTTATTATCAAAATTATTAAACTTATGGATATCTAATTGTTATAAATAAAATAATAATTACTTAAAATAGAAATTAATGTTTTATGAAAAGATGTATTATTTCTAAAATCCAGTCTGGTCATGCTTCACGCTAATAATTTAAATTAAATTTTATCACTTTTTATATAATATATTTAATAATAATACTTCATTTTAAAAATAATAATATAATTGTTATATTATGGTGAATATCTGGGATTTTCTAAAATTTTCTTTTTTCAATGAATAGTGAAAATACTTAATTTTAATTGAAAACTGACGTTTCATTTAAATTGTTGATATAGTTAAATTATATTATGAATTTTACTTAAAGTAAAATTATATAAATTATATATTTATTAAAAAAAATTCATTGAAATTATTTTCATGTTTACTTTTTACAAAAAACCATTATAAACTTTTTAACATTTTCTCTTTGAAAACACTCTTTCTCATTAAGTGTGTGGGACTTATTTTAAATTAAAATTTTCAATTTTTTAAATTAATTTTTTAAAAAGAAATCCATATTTGTAATAATAAAGATTTAGATTGAATAATAATATAATCATGATTTTTCACCATAATGATTAGTGAAAATAGTAAAATTTAATTATTTTAGTTAAGGTAAAATTTTAATTATCAACCATTAAAATAAAAATTTAAGGGTTAAAATGTCCAAAATATTTTATAAAATATATTATATAAACATATATAATTTTTTTATATTACCATTAATATTCCCTTATTTAATCATTTTTAAATGAAAAAAACATGGTTTGAATTCATTGATTTTAAAAATTACATGTGTACCACTCACGTCACATATAAAAAGACACCCCGTTTCATTTCTTATTCACACATTAAATTTTTTTGTATCATAAAAATCCTTCAAAATTAAATTTCCATCCAAAATTATCACATAATATAAGACTTATTTTGGGAGTAAATATATCATTGAACTTATTTATTATAAAAATAAGGAGGTTACCTCTTGATGAGGTAATATTCATCCACAAGAATTTTTTATTTTGTTTATTCTTACACCTCCCTCAATTAAAATTAAAACATTATAATATTATATGAATAGAGTATTAAATATACTTAAATTTATTTATTATAATTTCATGATCTAAAACTACCCCACATCAATAAAATGTCTTATGAAATCACTATTTATGTTTACGACAGACTACCACCTCGTGAACTGATATCATTCGTTTTCCATCACTACCTCCCATGGTTAGGTATAATGATGAATATGAAGTATATATTTAGTATTTATAATATAATTATACATATTGAGTCATTATTTCATATATATATTATTAAATTCCATTCTTTATGGGAAATGATAACATTGTCGTGTGTACGATGAACTGCCACCCCGCAAAG
Source organism: Viscum album (assembly GCA_963277665.1). Classification (NCBI taxonomy): domain Eukaryota; kingdom Viridiplantae; phylum Streptophyta; class Magnoliopsida; order Santalales; family Viscaceae; genus Viscum; species Viscum album. The sequence continues at coordinate 1,012,452,312 of OY728140.1, forward strand.
CGAGGTGATTCATTTTTCACTGACATATTACATCAATGAAAAAAATATAAATATAAATAATAATTTTTATACAAATGAAATAATTATAATATTAATGGAATATTTATCAATAAATAAATATAATATATCATTTCCTATATTTCCTTTTCACTCTCTTAATGATGAAAACATCATTCATATATGTGTGGACAACCAAATTCATGAAGTGGTGTGACTCTCCTTTCACCACCACACTACATTGATGATATAAATAATAATATTTAATGAAATTATATAATATATATGAGATTAATATCATTATTTAAATATAAAATATTACTGACCTTCTTTTCTATGATATTCATTGGAAAATGGAAACGATACTCATGCGTACATACTGCCTACCTTCTCCATGATCCTAACAGACTTCATTTTTCATAAAGATCAAACATGATTGGTATTAAAAGTAATATTGATATATAAATATAAAAATCGTTCCATTATTTTTATTGATAATATAAAACTATATAATATTTGCATGAACAATATATTTCATGATAAAACACACATGATAAAACAAGGGAATTGACATTCGAAACAATGTATATACAAATATATTGTTAATTGTAGGGTGATCATAAATTATAAAATGGTCACATATGATAATATAAATATTAGAGAAGTTTTTTAATAAGTTAATAACATTTTTAAACCCATCATAAATAAATTTAAATAGAATTAAACCAATATGAAGAGTAAGGAATGGGATTCTGTATCAATTTTCATTTATTGTGGCACATTATTATGTTAGGCACCCATTTATTTCATATGGTGTATATACTATCACATTGACCTTCTATATCATAAATACCATTATTTTTATTTTATTTTATGTTTCATTTGATGTTTTTTTGGGTATTTTGATTCAAAGTATCATTAATGTGGAAAGGGAATTCATAAATCAATTTCCATTCATTGGGTTAAACATCTACTTCACTAATTATGTCATGATAAGATTATATATGTTTCAAAATTTTATTATTTTATGTTTTATTTCTAATTTTTATGTGGATTTATATTTTATTAACTTAATAAATTCATTTACTAATCCCCACATCAAGGATTCGATCTTTGTAATGGAATTTATTCTCTATTTTCCTTCTTTGAGATTTATGTCTTGATATGTGCCAATATTATTTAACGATGAGTACATACATCCCATTTAATAAATAATAATATTAACTTATTTATTTTCATGATATTTAATGTTTAATTTAATGTTATAATTTCATGGGACATACATGTTAATGTTACCGAAGGGGTCATATTTTTTATGTTACATTATCATTGTTTATTGGGATTGTCTATGATTAAGTCTCCAATATTGAAATCTTATCATCTACCTATCAGTTTTCCTCATTAGTTTTCTTCCCCTATAGTTATTATTTATATTTTAATGTAATAATACAATTTTCAACACTTTTTTACTTAAAATAATTAACAAAACATTTTTATGGAAAGTCATATTTCTTTCTTTCTTCGGTCAAAAATCTTTTCCGCTTCTAAAAACATATTTTATAAAAATGTTTTCTATACTATTTTTAATATTATAAAAATAAATTATTAAATAAATTTGTACCCATGTTTTACTTATTACAAAAAACATAAAGTATCCTTCATGTCATTTTCCAAACAATTTCTATTTGGATTTTACAAAAACTCAGAAAGGAATCATTATTTTAAGATCTTCAACATAAATGATATTTTCTATATTAATTTTATTTGAATATTATATTATTATTTTTCAAGGTTATATTCGATGGAAAATATTTTTGAAATGTTTTATATTTTGAAAACAAATCCAAATAGAAAGGATATTTTCCTAAATAAAATTATTAAATTATTTTAAAAAACTCCTTTATATGTTTACAATGTTGTTTTTTAACAAAATAATTTTCTCAATATTGTTCAAAATCAATATTTTATTTTCTTAAAAATATATATTGGTATATTTTAATGACATTCCAATTTATTGACATCAATATCCCTTATTTTTATATATGCTAAAAAGGGGATATTTAATAATGATAACATCTTCATTATTTATTTTGATGGATTTAGTGTTTTTGAAAGAGATTACAATTTAAATTGTTTCTTTTCCAAGTGTTATTATTATTTTAGAAAGATTTTAATAAATCCCCTTACTTTTCTATGGGTTAATCATGTTTCAAAAATATTATAATATAACATGATTCTTTTACATTGTATCATCTAGTTATAAAAAGGATAAATGTTATTTCATGGCTTTTATGAAAAAACATAATCATTATGTACTTTATTTGAGGATAATGTTCTTAGAAATTGCTTATACGGTGGGAGCACCCATATATAATGGATATGTTTAATTTATTTTATTCAATGGGTTCTCTTAGATAGTGCTCTAAATAATTGGGTAATGATTATGTTCTCATGGAATTATACTATAAATTGACAATATAGTTACTCTATTTTTAAGGGTTCTATAGGTGTTCTATAAATATATTGTTAGAAGAGATCAAAAAGGATTATCTATGCTTTACAGGTGTTTATAACTTTTTTTTTGAGCTATATTGATATCACATGGATGATGATTATTGATTATTATGACTTGTTCCTTTGATAAATCCTAATTCAATATTAAATGATTGATGATTCATGTATTCATGGTTATGATTTACTTTATGATTTTTTCATGAACTCTAATTAATTAATTACACTATTATTATCATTTTATACACAGTGATGAAATTCAATTTTTAATTATTATGTTTACCCTTATTGGTCATTTGATTTCACCCTTCTTTGGTGTCCTTTTCACCAAATTATAAATAATGGAATGGAATTAATTTTCTATAGAATGATTTAATATGGATGTTATTGATATTCTAATATGGAATATAAAAATCTTGGAATATTTCATAATATACTCATTTGATTTCATGGGAATTGTTTATGTAATATTTTTTCCCATTTCTCAAGAACACTAAATGAAAACATTCCTTGATTATGTAAGTGATCAAGTTTTTCTTTTTAAAATATTATATATTAGATGATGAAAATTGGGTCACCTCTATCTGTATCAAATATAGATATGTAATGTTTTCATTGTTATCACTGCATATAAGAGTTTCAGTTCCTATACAGTATACATTATGTTAATTATTTAAATATTTTTTTATATCCAAAATGTTTCTTATAAATTTTAGTCATTATTATATTGTCAATATTTTACCAACAAAAAAACTACAATATTTTTATTATTCCCCTAAAAATGATTATTTTATGAAAATATAAATATCAATATTATGATAATATTGATATAGGAAATTATGAAATTATTTTTATTTTATAAAATTAAATTTTTTTAATACATTTTATTTATATTTAAAAATAGATATAAATTATTAATAAATTATTTTTAATTGAAAAATGAAAATTTTATGAATAATGTGTTCTTCATGACATTTTATATCAATTTTTAATTTATTTTATCTTAAAATATTAGTTTATATATAAAATATTTTATAGTGAAAATTTATTTTATTAGGAAAAAATATATAATATTCAAAAAAATAATTCTTCAAAATTAATTTATTTATATTAAATATGATTTACAGATTACCATTAACTGGCCATTTATATTCTGAAATTTACGTTTTATTTCACCATTGATATTAAAATATTTATTTCAAATTTTATAGATAAAATATATCATATTTTCATAATAATAATATTTATGCATAACATGTAAATATATATGTATATTAATAATATTTAATATTATATTTTTATTTAATCGCAAGCTATATTATTTTTAACTTACAACTTTACAATAACCATCTTCTATATACAAATATGATATATGAAAAATGAAAATAATAAATACAACTATATTTAATATTTCCATAATCTCAATGATAATATTTACAATGAAAAAATTTAAACCTTATATACATAAACATAGTAAACTTATTCCATTTAGAGTTCTGATTTCCATATTTTTAATTTTTTGATCTGAAAACATGCTTTCTACTTTCCCTATATTATTTCTATTTATAGTTTTTTTCATACAAATGGTGATTCTTAATGGTGATGGTAGTCTATGTGAGTTTCAAATTCTAATGATATTATTTTTCTATATTTATTTTTATCTTTAAAAAAATTGGTTTTAGTGGATTTATTAATATTTTAATTTTAAAAATCCCATGTATGTGATACATAATTTTATATAACATAATTATAATAATTTTTTAAAATTAAATAATGTTTCATTATCACGGATCATATTTTTTGAAGCCAAATATATAATCATGTATTAATTCTTTTATAATAATATTTAAACATTCTTTATGGTTATATAATTAATTAATAAAAATAAAAATCGATCCTAAAACATGTGGTTTTACATTCGCCCCCTAAATAAATTGCTTAAACACAAATTAAATTATCATTTAGTAATGAACTTAACTAAGGACATCAATAAAGTGACTTAATATTAAATTTTTAGAGTGATAACAATCTTACGAATATTGAAACTTCTAATTATTTGTTATAATTTGTGTTATCATTTATATTGAGGTTTCTCCAATCATTTTATCCAAGAGTATTTTGTTTTTTAGTATTGAGACACATGTTAAATAATTTTATTATAACAGGTGTTCTTAATCATCCTTTCATATACTATCATATGATGATATAAAATTAAATCTTTTTATCTTCAAATAATATTTACCTATAAGTAGAGATAATGAATCCACTTATATAATCATAATAAATCCTTGAAATATGGATAATAAGATTTTAATAAGACTCTCTCATATAATCATAAACTAGGGTACAATAATCATACAACTGAATTTTTTTTAAACAATTCAGCATCTAGAAGTTTAGGTGAAACTTTTATGTTCTTATAATACATTCAACGTAAAAAGGAGGGACTTTCACAAGATATAAAAATAATAATCATGGATCTTGAGTGGATGATTGGTATTCCTCATTGTATATCATTTTATAACTCAGTTACATAGATATTATTTCATAGGATTTCTCCTATTCCCTTTGACATGAATGTTATATATTCCTATCATTATTTAAGATTAGGTAATTTCCTTGGATAGTTCTTTAGAATTCCATTCTTATGAATTGGACCCATTAGTGGTTCTTTTGGATGAACACTTTTTACTATAATAATAATAACATTCATCTCTATATTCTTATTGCAATTTTATACTAAATAAGGCCCTCTTCCACATGTTAATAATCATCCAATCCCCTTTAGTAAATTTCCATGGTTCTTATTCAATAATTTTGTATATATAAGTGCTTTAATGTACCATTTTCATCATCTTCATTGCCTAAATTTTCATCAATCCCTATGATTTTATATATTTTTGAACTATGGTTTTAATCTATGGTTGAATTAGTAATAACATTTCATGATAGCTGGTTTAGAAAAATCGCCATATTTCTTAGTGAATATCTCATTCTAATGGGTATATCATTTACATAATCATCACATTTTCTCTCACACAAAATTCTAACATGGTTCCTTACAATTCCATCTATCACAAAAAACATTGAGGATTAACATTAGTGATGAAAATTTAATATCTTATTGGTATTATAACAAAAAAATAAAATTAAATTAATTCCACTATAAAACTATTTACTATTTTCATCATCACATTAGCCCAAAATTTCTTTAGTTCAACCTATATCAATATATTTTAATAGATATTACATTTATTTGTATTATCTTATACTTATCGACATAGTTAGTAAAATAAATACATAATCAATCCATCAAAGTGGTTCATACTGAACATATGATCAACCAAATGATATCACCCGAGTTGTCAGACGAGGTGGTCAATTTGGGAATATTCATCAGGAAGTTTAGTGGTAGTTGAGATATATTCAACCAAATATTTATAGGATTATTACTAACAGATGTTATATAACAAATTCCAAATAAATTTATAGTAGAAAAATATATATTTATTTCTTCGAAATCTATATAATCACTATATTACAAAAATTTTAGGATATTCTCACATACCTCGAAATATCAATTAGACTTCCCACTTGGGTTTTCTCTATGGTTTGATCATCGAAATAACTATAGAAAAATATACCTTTATGTGATACTATATATAGCTACCTAATAATATAACTGACTTTATTTCTTGATTTATATCATATTATCCCAGTAACACATGCCAAGGATCTATAGGTCTAGTTTCCTTAAAATATTATACATACAAATTCAATATCGTGCACATAAAAAAATAGATTTATTTAAAATTTTACAATGTTATAATGAGTAATAATGATCTAATAAAACTATATATATAATATCATGAGTAAATACAAAAGAAACATGGTTATCGTGAAAGACCAGTAAGGGAGTAAACATATGAATAATGTGTCAGATGAGATTGAATAAGTTAACGATAATAGCATAAAGGGGATGATTATAATAATGGATACATGGAATTAAGAAATGATTTTATAAGATCATAAAATTTCAAAAAAATATCAATACATTATAAGAATATTTTAATGGATACTAATAAGTCCATCTTCATAAAGTGTAATAAGTCTCTGGGATGATTAATGTGCACTCCCTAATCCCTATCATAAGCGTTCAAGAGATATAAATATTTTCCCAATAAATTTGAGGGATATAATATTTTAGGACAATTCATCACATAAATTAAGATCCAAGATATGTGTTTTATATGAATAAATAAATTCTTATATAAATCAAAATCATGATGGTACCCATGATTAGAAAGTGGGTTTCATATTTCTAATTTGAGTTATAACTGAAGGTTGTATCATAAGGATTCTGATGATATGGAAGAATTAAATAATATGAACTATAATAATATAAAAAATGGACATATTAAATTAACAGGGATATCCAATGTATACAATTAATGGTAAGGATCTAAAAGAATAAACAAAAAAAATTAATTTGGTAGTGCTTTGTAAAATAAGTAAATGATCTTTCAAAAGAAGGAAATACCTTATTGTTTTTCATAATATAATAATTTCACAAATATATGTATCTATAATATAATGGGGTTTATATTCTATTCATGTTCTAAAAACATTTCATGGTTGTGATTCTCAACATGACACAAAAAAAATAGTATTATTCACTTAAAATGAGATTATATACAAGTTGGAATATTTATAAAAAATAAAAAATGTATAAAAATAACAATGAAAGTGATATTAAAATATATATATATATATATAATGGAAATTTGTATAAACATTATGTTGTTACATGAAAATAATATTGAGTAAAATATTTAAAAAGAATGAGAATGCATAATTGATAAGCAAGAAAGGATGTATAAAAGGACCCTTAATATGTTTTTAACCATTTTTTTTAAAATCACACATAATAAAATAAAATAAAATTAATTTAAAATAAAATAAATATTGTGTTCAATTGCGATAACACATAAAAATGTTGCCAATATAAAAAAACATTGGTGGAAAGGTAAATTATAGTCATGGTCGGGAAACCATTTTTTAAATGGTTTGGAATTATTATTAATATTGGTTCATTTTTAAAAGCTATTAGAACACATAAATAATGAATATTTGAATCAAAAGTTATCTATAAATAAATAAATATTGAATAAAATATAAAATTAATCATTTAACACAAATATAAATATAGTAACTCAAGAATGTAGATTAGATTACTGATGACTCTTGTGTTTTAAAGAGGACATGAATCGAAAAAAAAGAAAGGAAGAGAATTAAGGGAATATAAGAATCAAATTAAAAAAATAATTTATGATATTATAAGTTAATCGGAAGAATATACACTATAAAAATGATGATATGTGCACAACCTCAAAGTATGCATCAATGCAGTGTGATAGAGACGGTAACCTATTAGATGAAGAAATATTATAACAAAAACCCATTGATAGACAGATAATATAAAGTTAATGTTAAAATTCCATGAATAATGATAGTTAATTATATTATATATACAATTTGAATTGTAAAGACCATTTAAATGAAATTGTGTGAATGAAATAAAATATGTCTCAATGAAAGAAAAATTGAGAAGAAACCCTTAAATTTTTCTAGATTTATTCTTCGAACAAACCTATCATCCAGAATTATCAAATTAAATATATTATACAAATTATTTTAAGACTTATTTTTATTTATTTAATTTTATATGGACTTTTTATTATCATTTTAAACTTATTTTTAATATATTTTTTATTCCTATGTCTATTATTGAGGTTGTTCGTTATATTCTTTTGTAACTCTTATATTTTCACCATATTAGAAAGAATCAAAAAATATATTCATAGTATCCTGATTCTATATAGTTTTATTTAATTAAGATTAATTTAAAATATATATTTTTAAATTCATCCATGATGGGTGGGAATGAAAAATGAAACATTTTTATCATCTAGGGGATAATTCACACGCACACATGATTTCTGATTCCATTTCTCAATCAATGAGAGGGGGGAAAGGTAAATGATAATTTAAAATTTCATAATCATATTTGTATTATGTATATAATATTTTTCATCCATTACATACTTTTTAACATAAATGAATAGTGGTGATGATGAATAGAAGACAACACCTTATAGTAGTGGTTGTCTATACCACACACTAAGGATGCTTTTCTTTTTCATTGTGGATGGAGAGGAATAAATCATTTTTATTGAATTAATATAATAAAATATAATTGAATTAATTATAATAATTTAATATTATTTTTATTAACATAAGATATATAGAAGATATACACTAATGAGGTAGGGTTATGATGAAGGAAATACTTATGTTGAAGATATAGTATTCTCTTATATATTTCCTTCAAAGTTAAGAACATAAGCTTACATTTAGAGACCATGGGATTATGGATGAAAAAATTAATTCTAGGATATATTTTTATGGTGAATTTTATTTGGAAATTATAATGCTTAGTGTAACCATTGATATGTGGAAATGATCCCCTTTATAAGTGAATGAAATTGAACTTTTGGGAATACCCTTTAACCATCCATGATATCACTACACTATTCCATGGTTAATGCCTCCCAAAATTATAAATAATTCATTTTGGGGTGATATTGCTTATATCAAGACACATATAAGGCTTTATACAAACGTTTTAATCATGATTCAAGTAAATTAAAATTTGTTTTTACATTTTTACATTTGGATTTTTACCATAGTACCTAATTTTTAACACGGTAATATATGTTTTATTTTAAAAAAATTTGTAACCCATATTATATAGATTTTATTTTATAAAAACTAAATTTAATCTCTATATCATATAATTTTATTTATAAATATGATAAAATAAATATTTAAATTAAATATATAATAAATAAACAATTGTTTTGGATGAAAATTTACTTTTAACTGTTATGTTTTATTTAATATTATTAAGTATTTATTACAAATTTAATTATTGTTACTATAATTACGTATTGGTTAAAATAAAATAATATTTTCATAATTTAAATTATACCAATTTTATTGATAAAATAAAAATTACAGGAAATTAATAAAAAGATATTTAAAAAATAATTTAATAACATCATAGTAATTAACAATAATCTCAGTAATATTATCTTTATGACCAAAAATAAAATTTAAAATGTGATATCATATTGATTTTTTAAACTCAAATAAAAAATAAATTTGGTTATATTTAATTACAAAAAGTGCTAATGTCTAATTTTTATAAAAAACATGTAAAATATAGTTTTTAATGTGATATATTACTTGAGTGTCAGAAATGATAAACAAGTGTTTTATAAATACAACATAATATATTAAAAGTATTTATAATACTTAATAAACATATATTTACAAATATATTGACTTTCTAAAAATTTTAATTCATTCTTGTGTTATAAAAGGGATAGGTTTTAGGAAACTCGATATTTTTACTACTGACCTATATAAATAAATTATTTCATTAAAAAATCAAACAATTTATCTTAAAATTATATTCATATAATAAATTAAATTATTAATTTTATTTAATAAAATTAAAATTCATATATTCACATATTTTTCATTTAAAAGATAATAAATTATAGTTAAAACATCATTTAATGGAAAGTTATGTTTTAATGTATTATGTGTTATTACTGTTATTTCATATAGATTTACAATTTCAATTAAGATAGTATATTAGTTCATATATAATTATATTTTAAGTTGTAAATTTAGTTTATTAGGATATAATATATAATACTTTATAGAATATTTCATTGAAAATAAATATAACTTTTATACTAAATACGCTTTAACAAAAATAATTATTTAATTATATTCCAAAATTTCTTTTTACTACTCAATTGATATTTAAATATTAATTTTAATTTTATATATACCACATATCATATTTTAATTATAATATTAATATTTATAAAAAAAATTAAATATATATTTATATTTATAATATTTTAATATTATATTTTCATTTCATTATGAGATATATTGTTTTTAATTTACATCTTAATAATACTCAAATTCATTATAACTATAAGTTATATGACCAATGAATATAATTACAATGAACGTAATTACAATAGACTGATTTTTTTCCTATATATATTGAAATTCTAAAATTATTCCCTTCACACAATTCTTTCCATAGTTTTATTTTTTTATCAAATAATATGATTTATCCTTTTGGGGTATTATTTATCACTATTGGGTTTCTATACTAATGGTGATTCTTAAAGATGTAGGTTGTCCATGATAGTTTATAATTAAAAAGTTATTAGTCATTCAATTTATTGACCCCTTTTAATTTTTATAATTTTAAGGGAAGTAATCATACATGATTTCTAAAATTCCATTATTTGTGATACATGGTTTCATATACCTTTATTGTAATGTTCAATTATAATTGAATAAATTTTTCTAAACTTGGTTTATATCATGTGTATGCAAGTATCTAATCAAGTATTATTTATTTTTAGATGATATAGATATAGTATTTGTAATTATAAACTGATAAATAATAATAAAGGGTCATAATTCCTAGGGTGTTACATTTTATATATTATATTCAACTATTATTGATTTTTTCTAAATTGATTCATCATTTTGACTAATTTGTTTCATATTCTAGACAATGGGATCCTATTTTTGATTTTTAATTTTTTATCAATAGGTTTTGGGTATATCTATTATGTGGAATAAAAATAATAATTTAATTCTAGATTTATAAATAATTGATGTGAGTTTTATGTTAAGGATGAGTATCCCCAAGATTGTTTTAGTACCCATACACTAATCGCCAACATCTAGTGTATATGGAATCATGCCTAAGGAGATGTGGTGACCTGTCTTAATTACTATTAAGGTATATTGGGTTGGGGTGTTTTAAATTTGTATACCACTTCTATTTATTTTTTATAGATTTTATTAAAGTTAGGGATAGGATTTCAAGTCTTGGGAGGTAAACAGTGAGCATACCTTGCCATCATGGTCTCCATTGAAACATGTATCACAAGAGTATTTCATATGTCAAATGTATGTGTAGCTTAGTTTATGCATTCAAATATGCGATGAATTCCTAATGAGGTATAAGTCCCATCCATGATCTACTTTTTTCTAATTAACCATGATAATGGGAATCTTAGAGCATGATACATGAACCTACAGGTAGGTTTCATTGACATACTACCTCGACAAGACCCATTATAAATAGAAGGAAACTAATAATACAATACATATATTCCCAAATAAATTATATGATGATTGTAAATTGATATGAACTAAAGGGGTTAATTTTAGTTTGTGAATTATTTTCATTGTTTCATCTATCTCCAGGAGAAAATAGATTTTGGGTGTTTTATTTTTTTATAAAAAAAAGTTTTTTGAAAGTAAAACCATTATGATGGAACAAGTAATTCATAGAAATTTTTTCAATTTAATTTTAGATGAAATTAATTATAAAGATATTGATTCAAAAATATATGGTGAATTTGGTATAAAAACTATTTTTGAAAATGAGATTTTATGTTGTCTCACATTACATGTAAAAGAATTTTACAATGCCCATTTCATATAAATGATTTGTGAGGAAATTGATTTTAAAATTTATAATCTTGATAAAAATACACTTTTATACTTAGGGGATTTTTTGAATGCTCATATAACATTATTTTATGTAAAATAATATGAACAGTTTTAAAATAATTAATTGGTGATTCATACTTAGGTTTGCAAGGTTATTAAAATTTAAGCCTAATGTGATCCTGATTCATGGAAATACGTGTTTTTTATTGTCTATCACAACTAAGTATAGATATTTTATATTGTTAGTCTAAATAAATAGTTGTTTAGCGTTAAAATTTAGTAGTGATATATGATAATTGTTAGTTACATAGTTTGGACAATGTGAGATTCTTTTTCAGTATGTAATTCCCATGGTGCGGTGAATGTTTATACAGAATACCACATTGTTATTATGTAATTTTTGTTTGGATTTGAATAAATGTTGTATTTTTTACAATTAAGATATTTTGATTTTATAGTAAATTTTCAATAACGTCACTTCATTTTGGTAATGGATATGAATGGTGTGATCAAAGGATCAGTTTTTTGTTATAAGAGAATAAATGGGTATTCTATATTGGAATATATATATATATTTATATTGGTTTGAGATCATAGAGTAATGTAATTCCTCTAATATTTTGTTAGAATTCCCTCCTCAAAATTAAATTGTGTTATATAACTTGTTTTGCATGAAACACCAAATCAAAATTGGCAATAAAACATTATAATAATTCTATAGAAGCACTGAAATGGATGGGTATAAATTAAATTAACCACATTATGATATATATACGAAAAAATATAATGGTCGCATTGAATACTAGTACAGTAATGAAATTAATTTAGTATTGCTAAGAAATCTATATGATCATTTTATTCTCTAAAATTCATTTATTTGTCCATAATTATATATTTTTATGTAATAAATTTCTTTCAGGGTACTAAAGGCATTAATGTTTTATAATGATAAATTATTTGATATAAATTAACATAAATTTGATTTATAATTTAACGAAAATAATATTAATTATATTTAATATTTAAAATAACATTAAATAAATTTTATTATTCTTCAAAAAAATATTAGATTAGAATGAATTTTTCAGTTTCTTATTAGATGATTTCATTTTTGTGATTTGTGAAAATATCATATTTATAACTAATATGAATTTTATGACATTATATTGATATAATCGAAAACTAAAAATTATGATCCCTTTTTCATGAACCATGATTTTATTCATAAGTAAAATAATACATTTAACAAAATTAATTATAATTTATAAATAATCATTTAAATTGGACAATTCTTAGAATTTATACAATTAATTAAATTATTTTTTAAAACATGATAGCTTTTTTGGAAGATTTATTTTAATTTTAAATATATTATTAACATACCAACTACTGTTAATAAAAAATAGTAGAAAAAATATCTTTATTGATAATATCTTAATGAAATGTAACTAAAATGTTCACAAAATTGAATTACCCCACTATAAATTATTATAGATAAAAAATTCCAACACCTTTATGAATATGGTAATGATAAATCTGTTGTGAATGAATGATAGAGTACATTTAAATTTTAAAAAATCACAAAACAATAATTTTTATAAAAAATATGATGAAGAAAATAAAAAATAACTAATTAATAAATATATAACAAATTTTTTTATTATTTTTTATTAAAGTAGAAATATATGAATACTATTCTGAAATATGTTATAAATATGGATATATTTATTATAAATGAGATAAAAGTCTATTTAAGGAATTTATGAGTAAGATGTAAGGGGTTTTTGTGATTGATAATCTTTTCTAATGTCAACATTACTCTTCATTTATTATAGTTTTACATTATAGTTATATTATATTATTTGGTGATATTTTAAGGCCTTTACTTTTTATTTCCTAGTAAATTACATTTATCGACATCTTTCTTTATAAAATTATATAATGTTAAAAATATATGTCATTCACCCCATAGGATCTCTTTCTCTTCTATATCTGTATTGACTCTTCTTGCCAATATTCATCTTTATTATTTTTACAAAGTATATATGTTTTATTTTTAGTATTATTTGAATTTCCTTTCACCAATTATCAAATGGAATGTTTTTTACTCTTTTATGAAGAGGGTTTTTATAAAATAATTTTTTAAGTTATTTATAAGTTTTTTCATTTCCTAATTATATATTTTATCTTCCACCCCACATATAATGTAGAAAACAATTTTTTATTTTTCTAAAATAATTTTTTATTTGGATATATTATAAACTGATATTTTAAAAAATATTTTATGTCACTTCTTGAGAATTATTCATTGATGGTGATTTCAAATTTAATCTCTTCAAAAAAATAATAAGAGTGTTTTTTGACTCTCTCTTTCAAGGTTTTTATTCCATTTTAAACATTAAAAGATCATTTCCTATGGATTTTTTAAATCATCCTAAAAATTCATCTATGAGAGGTAAATTATTTGGATTAAATGTTTTCTCTAAATAGATCTAATTACAAGAGTTATTTTATGAAATACCACTTAGTAATTATATGAATCCCATTGTGTTTCTATGGATATATTATGATGTGATGAATTAAACCCATTTTCTTTCCATGTGCTATTTATGATATGAAGGGTAATTGATATCATGTGACACAAATATGTAAGTATTATTAATATGTGGGGTCTTATAAAACCCTATATTTCATTTTTTAGAATTTTATATCTCATTAGATATTTATAAAAGTGTGAAAAAAATGTTTTCCCATCCAGAGTGGGTTTGAGTAGTGACTCAAATAGATAATGTTTCATGTACATATGTTTTTTCCAAATTTAATTATTATTATATGTTTCAAGTGAATGTTACATTTTAGTGCTATATTTTTATAATAATGGTATATAGATAATTGTTATTATCTCATTATTTCATACACTTTTTTCATTTTATATTCATGTTCATTTGAGATAATATTTCATTATATCCTGGATTATGGACAAAATATTATTCCCTTTCTTGTTTTTTTAATATATATACCATACTCATGTTTTATCATATTCTTATAGTATTACCCTTGATGAAATGCTGTTAAGTTTTCTCCTACCATGATTTCTAACTCACCCCGTCTTTATGTTTCCATTCCATATATTTTAATGATGATTATAACATATGAGAGTACATAAATGGAGTCTGTTGAGACATTATTGTGGAGAAATATTCACAATTGTTGTGAAATAAGTTACGTATATAACTAATACTAAAATTCAATAAACCTCTAGTTCATGATATTATATATTTATCATGATTTTTAATGATTTTTTTTGGAAATAAATGAAAATAAAGGTGTTTTCAGTTTAGGTCATATGACATAGAATTAAATTCTATGTGTGAAATATGTGATTTTTGAATCAGATCTAAAAGTGGGATTCTAGGGTGACTTAGTAGGTATCAAATCTTACATTAATTTTTTTTGGATTAGTTTATATATTTCTGGGGATTCGGATTTGGTAACCTTAGTTAAAATAATAATGATAAGGCTATGTATGGGATAACATCACGGAATTTAGGTGACTATTAGAGTGCGCATATTTCTTTAAAATTTTATCACTATCAAGATTTTGGAATGTAGATGTGGTTGTGGAATAGATTCCCCTAGGGTAAATCACCCTATATGTTTTGGTTGAGTGTCAAATCAATCGTTACAAAGTTCATAAAGAGGATGCCCAAGTCAATACACTAGGATAGACATTCTAAGAGTATATTCCTTGGTTGATGATATGCACTTTATGAACCATTATGAATGATTGTATAACATATTTATGTTACAGTTATTGGACTGAATATGAAATCAATAATGAATAACCAATACTAAAAAATATAAATGTGTAAGTTAGGATATATATCATTTATGATTTATCCTTCTTTTTTAATAGTATCTATTATTTAGATTAATTGTGATTATCATTAACATTTCTTTGTTTAAGAAATGAAGGATCAAGGATAAATTGGGTTTAAAATTTGTGTGATGGGGATTGTGATGAATTTCATATTAAGAGAAAACATAGTATAAAATAAAGTGTATATAATGTTTTTATTATTCTCATTACACTATACTTGGATATTAATAATAGTGAATACCAATTAGTTCTCCTAAATGATCCAAGGAATAACTTATTATCGATTCATTCATGTAATAGTGTCCACGTAATATCATGAAATATTATGAAATATATTCTATAAAATTAATTTAAAATTTTTAATATATTGAGTTACATCTAATACATAGTATTAATTGCCTGACATGCACCATCAATTTTATAATTCATTGAATGTATCGTCAAGTTCCTTAGATGACATATATTACTCACAAGACCGAGTCTTACTACACAACAATAAACTATTAAAATTATTATGATAGTCATCCCCTAGCCTTGGGAATTGAATGAATTAATGATATTAACTAAAGTATGAAATCATAATTTATATATGTTTATCAAAATAAATCATTCATTTCCAATTAATTATACATTAAAAAAATACTAAATCAATATAATGAATTTGTTTTTATGGAAAAATATTTTATTGAACATAATGGAATTTTATCACAAAAAAAATTAAATTAATCACTCTTAGTGAAATATATTGATGAAATTTATGTCATTTATTTAATAATTTTAATAAATTCATCCTATATTTTTGATAGACTAAAGACAAGAATAAATCCAATTTATTCGTTAAACTGTATATTTTTTTAAAAAAAATTTGTTTTATACCTATTTAATGGCTCACCAATTTTAAAAATAAATAAATTATGATTTATAATTTTTATTGGAAAAAATAAACTTCATTTCTTAAATCATGTTTGCCGAATTTACCTAGGGTGAATTGTTGGTTTCTTTAGATTGGATTCATATTTTGATAAATTGTAAATAATATTAAATTTTAATTGAAAACTAATTTTTCATATAATTTATTTATATAGTTAAAAGGTATTTATATGGATTTTATAGTATAATTAGTCATATTTTACATCTATTAATTCAATCTAGGTCATTTGGAAATTTTTAATATTTAATATAAATATAAAAATATAGAAAACATTTGAATGTATTCCCTCTAAAGACACACTTTGATGTCTTGTCTGTGGGATTAATTTTAAATCAATTCATTCATATTGTGTTTCTCAGATTTGGGAAAATTAATTCCATATTTTTAAACGTACTAATTTATAATTTTCATTAAGTTAAAATTTTTTGAACAATAAATATTACTGGAATTAATTATAATTATTTACTATGATTAAGGTAAAAAAAGATGCATTAATGATTAAACATTGAATATGGGATGTCAAAATAACTCTAATATTGGCTAAATTTTTTATGGCCATATATTGACAATGAACCCTTTAATTATCTATAATGGGCCACTTTTAACCCTTTTGGGACATTTAAAATGTTGCGAGCTATGAAATATTTTCTGCAATACCCAATGTCTCTTTTCTCCCCCTTATAAAAAGCCTCTTACCCTTCTCCTATCATAAAACAGGAAAATAATTTTTGGATCATATACAACCCAACAATGTAGATTTCTATAATCCATACCCTCATCCTAGAGTATTCACTTTGGGAATAATGAAAATTGAGGAGGCCCTTTGGTTCAATCCAAAAGGTGTAACCAGAAGAAGAGGTAGCATTCTTCAATAAGCACTTTTGTTTTGTTTATTTATACATAACATTAAATATAATTATTCCATGATTATATAATAACCTCATAATCATAAATATAATGAGATATTTTTATGTTAACAGTTTTAACTAAACATACACACAAATCCATCAAATGGGATATCAATCATCATTCGTGTTTACGGTGGTCTACGACCTCATGAACTAATGTCATTCATTCTTCTCTTATAATTTCTCATAATCGGTAATAATGATTTAATTACTATTTTAATATGATATATAAAATATTTATTATATATTAATATTTCTATTAATTTTATATGACACATACCTGCATGATTTCCAATCTGTGGGAATACAATAACATTGTTAGTGGATATGTGGACTATCACCTCCAGAAAGTGATGTGATACATTCACACATTACATGAAATGTATTAGGGATGGTTTTCATTAATAATTTGTTTCATAAATGGAAAATATATTATATTCATAAAATAAGTATCTCTATATGAATATAAAATACATTTCTCTTTAACACCTTATCACACACTAAAAATTTGAAAACGTCTTTTGTGGACGTGTGGACTATATTCACCTCAATGCGATGTAAATCCTTTTACATAAAAATAATTTAATATATATAAGTAAATTAAATTAAATAATAATGTATTTATTATAAAATTTTTATTCTTTGAAAATAAATTTTACTTACCTAATTTCCATAATGATCATTGAAAATTTGGAATGTTCCTCATGTGTATGTACTGCCTACCAGATCAATAAATGTAAAATTGGTTAATTATTCATAACTATTATTAATTATTAGATATAAAAGTATAATTTCTGTATAAATATTTTCATTATTTCATGATTATTATTCTATAAATGTATTAAAAATTATCACTTTGACTATAGTTAACCAACCAAAGTCATTTTTGATGCATAAACTAAATACTATCAAAACACAGAACATAAACATAATTTATTATGAAACTGTATACCACATTTTAATAAGTGATATAGAATTAATTTTAATATTGGAAAATTTTCTAAACCAATTAAATTATAAACATAAGTGAATTTTATAGGAATATAAAGAGACATGTTACATGTCAGACTCAATGTAAGGGACTTCATCTCAATGTCATTTCTCTAAGGAATACATTTATGTTATAAACCACTATTATTTAACATGGTGTATATAAATCCAAATAGAGATGTTATATCATGAATTTTATGTCACGACCTGTCCTCGGGGCCTGTGTCGTGACTACCCCAAGCCCATCTTCCATAGGCTAGGGGCTGGCGACTAGAACCAAAGGCGTAAATCCCAATAAAAGGGATGGCATTGCCTTTATATAAGTAAAGAAACAAAATAGAGTATGCAAGCTGAATTAAACACTAACTAAAATGAGTACAAAAGAAAGTGTTGAATTGTAAATGGGCCAGAATACAAACCCAACTGAAAGTACAGTACAACTGAAAAGAAAATTCAACAGTAGTAAAGTAAATCAGCAACCACCAAGTCGTCCTCCGGATATCCCACCTAAAGGGTGGGTATAGATGGTCTCCTCATCTCCTTGGGTCTTTTCATCCACTCCGTGTACGTACCGCCTGATAGTACACCTCCTGGTACCATCCTGCTCTACAAGCCTTAACCACGATCAGCTATGTCTGTTGTTTGTAACCAACACAACGTATTGTGGGCATAGCCCATGCAGGGGTTAGTATATGATACTAAGAAGGGACACCGAGACCCCTGAAGGTCTCCCAGAATCCATAAAGTATAAACCAGAAATTAAAGATAGAAACATGAAGTATAAACCAACTCTACTTAGGTACATGCCCATACATATACATAAGTCATCAATTCCAGTTCGGCTCCAACTCATGAGCCCAAGTACAACCTAGTCCACATAGGAAAGCACAACCCAGTCCATAAAGGAAAACACAACCCAGTCCACACCAGAAAGCAAGTCAATCATATCGATGAAATTGATTGGAAGTCAAGACACAGCTCAAACAGGTATACTACTCATGAAGAGGGGTGGAGATGATAGATGTGGCCTCTAAATCATCTCCCCTGCCGAACCCACATATGATCCAAGTATAGAAGTCGTCGCTGGCGAACCCACGTAGGATCCTAGTACAGTAA
Source organism: Viscum album (assembly GCA_963277665.1). NCBI lineage: Eukaryota > Viridiplantae > Streptophyta > Magnoliopsida > Santalales > Viscaceae > Viscum > Viscum album. The sequence goes on from OY728140.1 coordinate 1,012,472,269, forward strand.
CCTTCACTGTCGAACACATGTAGGATCCAAGTATAGTCATCCTCGCTGATGAACCCTCATAGGATCCATGTACAATCTTCCTCGCTTACAAACCCACTTAGTATCCAAGTACAGTCATCATCGTCGTCAAACCCACGGAGGATCCCAGCATGGTAGTCGTCACAGCCACAGCTAGCTCTAGGGTTTCCGCACACTGCATACTCAATTCTGAGAGGGTCTGCTCCTCGAGTCAAAAGGGGTGGATACATCAACCGTCATGAAGACTACAGTTAATGTATCTTGTTGTTATGTCCCACATCATAGGGTAAAACCCAGAAAAATGTTCCCTATTCACAGAGAATAAGACAACCATGCCATTTTCCAAAAGTACACGGTGTGTAGGTAAGCGATACACATCGTGTCATCAGACACCGGGTACTACCCATGTGATACGTCCCATGTCGCAGGGCTGGTCGTGTAGATAAGAAAATAGATAGCGTGTACTATGGTTACACACCGTGTCCAATCCTCTAGGGTCGGTTCCATGTGTGTTGGCCATGTCTGGCAGTGTTGTGGAGTACATGCCTATGTACTACACCCCGTGTCTGTTTATTTCAGAAATACAAACCATGCCTCTTGGTCGTATGGTTCTACCCGTGTCCGTGAATCACCCAGATTACACACTGAGCCTCGAAAATCTGCTTCTACCTTTCAAAGAAGATAATACATGTCGTGCCTCGTGGCCCTATATTTTTGTCTTTGTTTGTGTATTTCCCTTGAATACATGCCATTTCCATTGAAGTCTCCTCTTCCAAACTGTGTGGATAGTACACGCCTTCTGACCGGTGTCACACGCTGTGTGTCACTTCTTCTGATTTCCGTTACTTCTTCCACTGAATGATTTTACTACACGGAGTGTGCTTTGGAAGCACACGCCATGTATTCTATAATTTTCTAGAAATGATGCCTCTGGCCAGCACGCCTCCAGGGGCATCCGTCCTCTGTTCTGATGATCCATTTTCTACATAACTCCCATTCCTAGGTCGTCTCGATGTTCTGAGGCCGTTTTTGATGTCTTCCGGCCTCTGATCAGCTCCAAAAACATGCTTTGATTCACCGCTCAAGAACGATTAGAGAACACTATACAACAAGAACGGTGGAGGAATCAGACCATGTTAGTTTGTTCTGGTTCTGTCCACATTAGTTTGATAGCAAAAGGATTAGAGAGAACAAATAACATGAAAGGGAAAACAATGTTTCTCATTCATAAACACACCCCTACCTAGAAAAAAGTTCGCGGTTCTCAAGCACTGCGGATGAAGGCGTCGTTCCCGTCATTTTCAGTGTGCACCCAAGGAAGTTGATGCATCTTGTATCGGGGTAGGAGTTGGAAATACTTATGGGATTGGAATATTATACTTGATTAGGACTATTTACATGCTATGAAGAAGAAGATGGAACCTTCAACCAATATTCTAGAATAATTGTGTCAGGACTGAGTCTGCCTTGTGTGGAAGAACTTTCTTGTTCTTGTTGAGCTCATTGAAGGGCTCTACCACGAGTTTCTGCCGCATACACAGTTCTAGCAGGGGTAAAATTATAATAGTGGACTCTGAAAGATCCATGTTTTCCCATATATCCTGAGCCTCTAGAACATCCTCTGATTCTTCTTTTTGCTATAGGGAACTCATGTTCATCAAAATTGAAACTGCGAATGGCATATGGATATGTTAATTGAATCATATTAACCGAACCGAAAATAAACTCTTCATCTGATGACGACTCTATCTGATTATCCTATTTCGGATGTGTCATTTGGTGGGGCAGTTCCCGTTTCTTTGAAATAGATGACATGAAATCTTCCAGAGTCAAAGACAACCTGGACTTTAACACATACTCATCTTCTTCTGATTCTTCTTCTTTCTTTGAATTCTTCCATTTCTTTGAGGATTTTCCCTCTGATGAAGAGGGTTCTTCAACGACATTTATGGAAGAAGACACAATTGTTTTATTCAATTGTGTTCGCAAAATATCATGAGTTCAGTTGATCGTTTTTCTGAATATACAATAATCATATTTTTTTGCATTTTTTTTCTTGACTTCCTACCACTCACCCTCTTCCTCCAGATTCGTAGCAGTTACACATGATACCTGAGATGAATAACCTTTCAGTTTGACTTGTCCCATGTTGGCCATTTTCAGCAGCAAGTCCTTGAAAACAAAACACTCCTGAATGGGATTCCCCAACATCTGATGAAATGGGCAATAGTTGGTATGGTCTTCATCTCCTTCATTATTCGGACTCTTGGGCTTTGGGAATTGAACCAAATTATTTTCTAGATCCAAAATGAAGTAACCAAGAACATGTTCATCTTAGAAAGAGTATACTTTACTCTTCAAATCCTCAAATTGTTTCCATCTTTGATCTCTTCGATCGTCTTGACGAAACGAAAGATTGGAGACAAGATACAAAAAAAATTGGGCATTCATAATGAGGGCCAATGATTTGGGTGTTCTGTACTTCTTTACTCTTTTCGATTACTTGTTCATGTCTTTAATAAAAAGGGTCTTGGCCCTCAAAAAAATCTTAAATATGTTGACCAATTGAATTAAGGTCTCGAAACCATCATATGTATTTCAAAGGGATCAACGGTGTGCGTAGCTCATCACGCAAATTTGCCATACAAATTGGAAACAATTCCTCTTGAGGGAGTGCTAAGCTCAGGGAATATGTTAATACCTTCCTACGAGCAATGAAATCTGAAACCCTTTCATTATCCCTTTTCTTACAATTTGTAAGAACAAAAATTGTTGTTTTTTGGAAATGTTGAGCTGAATTAAAGAAGGAATCGTTGGCGGAGATCCTCACATCCGGTAATTGACCAAGATTGCAAGCTTGTGTACCAAACAAAGGAAGGCCCATGTAATGATTGTAAAAAACACCTAATCATAACTACTTCTTGTTGATTAGGGGTTCCCATTATAGGATCTCAATGAGAAACAAAATGTGTTAATTGTTTCTCTTGGTCTCTCGAACTATTACAGATTGGGAAACTGGTACTTGAAAAATTCGATAGGGGAGGAATTGCATCAACCCATTCAGGGTAAGCTCTCTTTTCTAGTTGAATTTGATCACGTTTTCCCTCTATAGATTCCAACCGAGCTGTTAATGACTCAATAGTAGTTATTAACTTTTGAGAAACATCTGGTTGGGCTTGGATTTGAATAGGTGCAATGACTAGAGCATAGACAGATGTGGTGGATGGTACTGCAACTAATGGTAGCACCATAATTGTTGTTGTAATTGACCTATAGGATTATAACTGTGAGGGTGTACTGGTAGAAGAGGATATTATTGATCCATCTCTATAGCCAAAACAAAATCTCTTGGCTGACTAACTCCAGCACACTTATGAGGAAGGCTACCCGGAAGTATTTCTGCATTCAACCTCCTCAAATCCTTCATTTCTTCCTCTTGTTATGAAAATCATTACTCTAATGAGAGCAATTTATCTTCTCCAGACTAAGGGTATGTAACCTAATTCTTTATGTTCCCCTTATTAGATCCCTTTCGAAGAGGGGGAAGTGGGTTACTTGAAGGATTACCTAAATTCTGGGTAAGCCTTTGATTTCATGTTCACACACCTTCTTCATATGTGTCTATGCATACATCCTATTGAGCAGGAGCTTCCTCATATGATCCCTCTGAGTGAACCTCATCTGGGGGATTAGAAAAAATGACATTGATGACATTGATTTATTCATAATGCATTTCATTTATTCTATCAGCATTTATATGATATTTTCTTCTTCTGTGTCCTTGTTGAGACACTTCCTTCATCCTCTTGAGCAGGAGCTTCCTCATATGATCCCTCTGAGTGAACCTCATCTGGGGGATTAGCAACAACGAAAATGATGACATTGATTGATTCATAATGCATTGCATTTATTCTATGAACATTCATATGATATTTTCTTCTTCTGTGTCCTAGTTGAGACACTTCCTTTTGATGTTTTGATTCCTCGGAAACTTCTTGACGAACCATAATTTTGAGGGAATATCCTGATAATTTTTCTCTTAGTTCCTCTTGAGTCTTCATCCCTAATCGAGAGAAGACTAACTTTCTCTGAGGGAGATATTGAGGATTTCAAAAAGTCCCCAGTCCTGTCGACTGGGGATGTTCCTACTGTCTTTGCTCAACTTCTCGAATCCTTTTTGTTGATTCTGAGGGTTGTGTTAAAAGAGTCCCCAGTCTGGAAAGATGGGGTGGTTCTTGACATGCTATATTTGATACATTCTTGAATGCTCTCTTAATCTTGTGGACTTTAGTCCAAAAATTAGCTGGATTCATAAACCTACATCCACTTTTATTACCCAGTTCAAAAGACTGTTGGATGATTTTTGACACTTCATTCACTTGATGATGTTCTTTCTCCAAATGAGAGGCATGTTCAATATTATCATTTTCTTGATGAAAGATTAATTCAACAACTTGTTCTTTGTATTCCTGTTTTTGAGAAGAACTAGTTGAGGCATGTACTTGAGAGAGCCTTTGATTACAAACAAATCCAATTGTTTGTGGCCAACCATGGGCAATAACATTTCATGAGACCATTTTCGGTGGGCTTTACTGACTGGAGAGTAAAGTGAAATGTACTACTCCATGAACACCCCATCAACTGATATAAATACTACATGGGGCATTGGCAATTTACTGGCGCAATCATCATAGTGCACTAAGGCATGAACGCTGAAGGGTTCTCTGCTGATTTTCAGCCTTCAGATATAGAGAAACTGGGAGAGAGGCCAAATCAATTTGGCGTTGTAATCCTTCTGTTATCTTAACATGGTTTTCATATTCATAATAGGATAATATTTTACTTTTCAATTGAAAAAGAGTTTTCCATATGTTAATATGAATATCATAAATTCCATCTTATGTCAACATCTCTGAAATTTCATACTGAGAGTCAGAAAAAGGCAAAAACATAATTGGAACTTCACCTTTTTCCAGTTGTTTTCTCATATTCAGTACTTCCTCTTTATCATTCAATGAAGATTCTTCTACTTGATTAGACCAGATCTGGTGCTTCTTTTCTACTTCATCAGATTCAATAAGATTGGAAGAGAATTCACTGATTAGACTAGAAGTTGAATGACCCAGTGGTGGTTCAGAGAATGACAGTCACCCCGGGATATCTTCTGATTGAGAAAGTGTTTCACCTGATAATGGTAAAGCATCAGACATGACTGGATTCACATTTTCAAGTGCCTCAAGATAAGAGGGATTTCTCAATACTACATTGTCCGTTAGAAAATTTTCTAGGAAATGTGAATTATAACTACAAAGAGGACTTTCGTAGCCAAATTCATCATCATGGGGAGGACCACCATGGTGGGTTACAGAAAAAGATGAAACATTTTGCTCCTTGGTCTTCTGACCACACAAAGGGTTCTTGTGGCTCTCATCTGAAGATGAAACTTCCAGATCAACCAAATTGTCATGAATCAAGCCTTCATGAGAAATTTTCTAATGTAGACCTTCGGAATTAATGTTCCCACTATTGTGAACTGAGAGAGTAGAATCTTGAGTTGCAATAGATAATTGTCTAAGTGCATTAAGAACCCCAACATCGAGTAAGGCCTTGTTACAGATTGGCCCTTGATTTATTGATTGTGTTGGGTGGGTCTTCTTATTAGATGCCTTCTTACTCACTTTGAGAACCACTTGTTGAAGAAAGTGGTCATTATGGGAAGGTGTATGTGCCTTCTCAGGAGAAATGATCAGGTTAAGCTGATTACCTCCACTCAAATCAGGTGTATGTGCCTAACTTGGATGTCCGTATGATATGGTGGAGAATTCCCCACAACCCTCTTGTACTGGAAGAGATGTGTGTGTCTGTTCCGGAGTGAACTGTTGATGTGTCACTCCACTTGTAGGGATAGATTTATGTGCCTTTCCCTGAGATGCTGCTGAAGCTGTTATAATATCCTAGCTGGCATCCAGAATATGAGCAGGGTTTTTCTTCTACTCTTTCACCATTGATAGAATATGCTTGGTGACTTCAGCTACCGGAATGGGGATATATGTCCATTCTATTCCTAGAGTAGGTGTATGTGCCTGCTTTTGTCCTCCTTTTCCTGTCAGTGAATTTTGAATGTTCTCAAGTGTGGGGGTAGAGAGTTGAGTCTGCCTCCTGTTTTTCGCTGGAGCTTTCAGACAGACTTCTCCTAATGCTACCAAATGAGACTGTTGGTAGGCATGATCAATACTAGTAGGTGTATGTGCCTGCTGATTGCACTCCGTCGAACGTGGATGACGAGATTCCTTTAATACTGAAAAACGAGGCTGCTGGCAGGATTGATGAGTGTAAGCGGGTGTATGTGCCTGTTACCCAGTGGTCAACACATTGGGTTGGCAGGCATCATTGTATGTAGTCAGACGAGCCTACTGACTAGCTGATGATTTATAAACAAGTGTATGCTCTTGTCTGTAGTACTCCACCAGAATTACCCAGCAGGATTGGTGTGCTGCTGCCAGATGAGTCTTCTAGCAGCAGAATTAAAACGGATAGGTGTGTTTGCCCGCTCATTTCTTGCCACCAAGTTTGGTTGGTGGACTTCTCCGGAAATAGCAGAGATGAGAACCTGCACACTATTAATAGGTCGTCACCTCTGGTGGTTCATCTCGCCTGCTCGGGTTTGAGGAACCGGAGCCGAATACTTGGAGATGACACCCTCATCATATTGAGGGCACACTACCGCACGAGTCTGGCTGCGATTGTTGGTGGGATCCATCGTGAAGGACTCCTATCTCTTTGAGTTAAGGCACTTATGGACATGCTCATTCACCTCCCCAGAATACGGGAGGTAATGGTGATTGCATTCTAGGGATAACAACCTGAAACTGTTTGAGATGGTAGTTATCACTACCTGCTTCTTGATCATTGGTCATCGTTGACCGGATGACTAGGGTAACTTGTTCACTTAGAGGGCTTGTCGAGCAACCTCTAATGTTGGATTGGTACTGTGTTGAAGGTACTCCTTAACCAGTGCATTTTATACCCATCGTTGAAGACGCTGAGTAGGTGATGTCATCCTCAGAGCGGATAACGATCCAGCAGGAGTAGCAGTACATGTATTCACAGTAGAGATTTTCACAGCAGAAGTATTCACAGCATTGAACTTTGGAAAATCCATTCTTGTAATGTAGAAGATCTTGGAATAGAGTTCCTGTTAGATATAACAAAAATAATCAAGATAAATTTGGCTACTACATCTTTTTGGATGAGTACATATTTTATTGACTTTCTTGTTGGCCCTCTCATTGTGTTTAAATAGGGGACAAAAAAATAGGTAAAACATCATTTTAACATGGTTAAGCATTCACATCGGGTTTACCATTTTTTCTTTCCTCTAGAATTGGGGTTGATCTCATTGATTTAAGATTCAGACATTCCAAGCGGTTTCTAACGGGTTTGTTCATAGAACCGGAAAGATCCAATGATTCTATATCCAATTGGACCTACTTTCTAAAGGTATGTGCTCGTTAGTTATGATCAAATAAGGCATAAGAATTTTCATTGGTCGAGAGGATGGGAGGTCGGACTCATCACACCTTTTTTAGGGGAATTTTTGTTTACTCCGGGACTCTCTTTATATATTTATGTTAAGTTTGTGAATCCTTATTAAATTACCAAGTATAATTTGAGCTTTCATTTAGATCTGACAATCAATGATTTGATATGTAATAATTTTAGAGACTCTTTTATATGTATTAGATGTTATTCAACAATAGAGAATAATCTGTATTTGTTTAGAGATTCTTAGTCAATGGTATCCTTCAATACATAAAAGTCTCTTGGTCATTATGATTACCATACTGGTTTTAAGTACACTCAGTGGGACACTTGAGGTTTATTTTCATTCGGAAGGATATGGATTATTTCAGAGTTGGGATTGTACCCGTAGATAGGATACCTACCTATCCTTTTGTTTTGGAAAAGGAATCAGAACCCATGTAGTTTGAGTAATGAAGTAAGTGGTTTTATGCATGATTGATGGCACAAATAAAGATGTCATAATTACTTTCACACTCTACGATCACGTGAGTTATACTCGATGTGAGAAACAAGAGGAATTGGTAAAACCAGAAAATTGTGCCATGAATGATGCAATTATAATAAATGAGTGGGGCTTATGTATGCATGACTACCCAGATAGATGAATATTAGGATTTACTTTAGGGAAAAAACCTAGGAACAAGGTTCATAAAGGTATATGTGCTTTATAAAGATTTGAATACTCAAACTTGGAGCTTATTCCTATGGAGGATTCCCGAATTAGGAGGGGACTTATGATTGGGTTTTACTTCTAAGAAGGAATCCCAATTTCAAAAGTAAATTAAGACTGGTTAAGGGAAATTATGACTGGGGCATACTCCTAAAAAGGATACCCAGGTTAAGAGGTTTTGAAAACTGGGGGCTTACTCTTGAAAAGGAAGCCCAGGTTAAGGGAATTATGACTGGGGCTTACTCCTAAAGAGGATGCCCATATTTGAGATTGGGGATTACTCTAGAAAAGGAATCCCATGTTAAGAGGACCTTGAGACTGGGTCTTACTCATGAAAAGGAGGCCCAGGTTAAGGATATTTGGATTTTGGGAACCTGGGGCTTACTCCTAAGGAGGATGGCCAAAAGTATGGGAACTAGATGATTGGGTATTATTCCTGATAAGGAGGCCCAGGTTAAGGATTCTCTCATCTTTAAAGAATGTAGTTGAATGAATGAAATATCTGTCATTAGTGACATAAATATATGTGAATCACTAAGTTTTAAGATATTTTCAACAAAATGCCTTTCAGATAAGGAATCCAACAAGGAAATCATGCCATAAATATATTTGGAGAGAGTTATGAAGGCTTAATCTTGAAGAGGATGAGTGGATATGAATAAAAGAGGTGAAATAGGCAGGAGGGGAACCCAAAAAGAAGGTGGCGCACAAGTCCTGCGTGGGCGCACAAGTCCTGGTCGCGCAAATATACTTGCGCGACATAGGGGTACTTGCACGACAGTCAGCCCTTAGGGAAATACTTGGGCGAGACTTGGCTCAAGCCCTTATTACTATCCCTAGAGGCTTCCAGAAGAGGGGCACGCAAGTTCTGTTGAAGGGGTAAGGCGGCACGCAAGTGTGGCCATTTTCCCTTAAGGGCTGGCCACTTAGGAGCGCACATGTTGATGAGTTTCAACACTTAGGCCTTCCTCCCCCTCTTTGGATCTTCCATTCTAGGTAAGAAATTACCCTAGAAGTGTTCGGAAGCATTGACTAGAGACTGGGGTGCCAGGAGCTCGAATTTATGTTTCTGTAAAATTTCATCCCACCAATGGGGGGCCCAAAGGGGGTATTTATAGGCTGGAGAAGACCCTTGGATAAATTCAAAGAGGGCATGCAAGTCACCTGCATGACCATTGTGCGGCGCGCAAGTATACTTCCGCGACCTTGGTGGAACTTGCACGACCCAAGGGCATTTGAACCATTGTTCATTCCTCTGTCAATTTTTGATGTTTCTTCAAAGGATAAATCACTTTGGGTTCAAGGTATTTCCCCTTTTCAGTTCGTTAGATTCTGTAACGGAAAGGAGCGTCAACAATCATATATTTTATTTAAAAAAAAATTATTATTTATTATTTAACTTAAATAAAATATTTTTAACATTCATTTCATTTTTAGGGAATTTTTAAATATCAAATAAGGCTAAATTTTTTAATAAAACACTGATTGAAGTTATTATAATAAATACGATTCTTAGTTTTGATATAAATAATAAATAATAAATATTTTGTTAAAGACACCCCTTCCCCTTGGCTAAATAATCACCCATCCAACCCTCTATCCATAAATCAAAAACATATTACTATAACAATTAACTACCAAAATACCTTTATAACCTCTCTTCATCGCATTCTTAAGCCTCAGTAATAACCGAAATACACTCCTTACAAGGATTTAGTCAGTATCCAATAGAGGCAGCTCAAAAAAGTAAAGTGTAAAAAAACCCATGCTTTTAATTTAAATTATTCTCTTAAACATTCTATAACATAATTAATATTAAAAATTATAATAAATATATTATCCATATTTTAATATATTTTAACAAAATATATTTATTCATTAATCTTCCACTTATTTTTAAACCCTCTAAAAAATTATCGAACATATATGGTAGATTTATATTCCCAAAGTGAGAAGAGATGTTTTATATTCACCTATTCATATCATGGATTCATTAAAAATGATTTTAAAGTGTATATATATAATAATAATCATCTCAATAAGATATTTTTAAGATTCTATAATGGTAAATGGGATATATATTATCAATAATAAAGATAAATTTTCACAGTCATTTTAAGAGTTTAAAACAGGATTTCTACAGAAGATTCTATCAATTTTAACATTCAACTATTCTGCTAAACAATCTCACTTATAAAATTTCATAAAAAACATACAATGAAACCCCTAGAATATATGAAATCTTAGTGTAGTGGAGACTGACCATTACTATCAAAATGAATAATGTTTGGTATCATGAACAAAAAAACCTCAAAAAGATCAACAACATAAATATTTATTTGTAAAATGAATAGAATATAACAATAAATGGAAAATATAGATGAAATAAATATTAATATCATTTTGACGAAATTATATAAAATATGTAACCTGACTATTTTATTGGATAATGTACTGTCTAAAGGTAGTCATAACTTTATGCAAGAGGTTTATCGAACTCATTTTTTATAATTACGCTCTCTATCGCCCTCAACTCTATGATGTACTATAATGAACCACTTATTCACATTGGATTGAGAACACATCTAATCATTACTAGGCCTTAAGTGACATCCCTATGAAGCCAAAGGCTACCAATAAATTCTAAAGGGATTCAAATTCAATGGGGGGATGATTTACCCTTTTAGAAACAAACCACTAACCAAAAAACTGTAACCAAACAACAAATATATGATGCATGAAAAAAACAATACAACTCAACCTTAATCATTATAACAAAACCACACCAAAGTATGCTACAATGGCAGCCAAACCAAAAAATAGGTAAAAGTGAAAGAAAAAATAAAGGCTCCAAGATGACCATATGGATCCGTACTCTATACATCCATTCTCAAATATTACCAAACATCCCGATTATTGTGAGGTGGTGCTAAATACATTTGATAATTTACCTTTGACCATGTATCGAATGATATCATCTACAAGAGAACCAAAGTTCCAAAAGGGTGATTATAAAACTTATGAGGTTTTCCGCAATGGCTTACCTACTGGAACCACTAGGATAGAAAGGTAAGAAAATTTTATATAAAATAGTTTGGATAAATAATTTTACAAAACTGTTTATAACTAAATATAAACAACTTCCAAAACTATTTTTAACCTTGAGTAAACAGGTTCTCTTTTCACCAAATTTTCCAACAAGTCAAACTTCTATAAAATAATCAAAATAATTCATTTAAAACCATATCTCAATATCATTTTAGCATACATATTCTATGGTTCACAATACACACAACCTTGCATTCTTCGTTTGAAGGTTTTATACTCATGACCAGTATATTGTCTAATTACCTTACTTCCCAATAAAACGCACCCCCCAATTTGGGTTCATGCACATTTTACCCCAATGGTACATGTCTTTATTCATGGGAAAGTTCAACATGATCTCACACCACCCATATGTTCAAAAACTATTCAAATAAACCAATTAAAAAATTTAAATAAAACTGTTCTTTTTTTGAAAACCATTAAAAGGACAATTTTGAACACCCTTTCCATTTCAATAAAACCATTCCTATTATTGAAAACCCATTCAATAAATCTTACTAATAGAAATTTAGAATATATCCACGGTTTCAAACCATGGCTACAAGCCCAAAAACCATGCATGTAGGTTATAGCCACGGATCAATGGATTGTGGCTGGTATTGGCATGGCTATAGGGAAAGACCTATATCCAAGGTTCAAACCTCATCTGTAGGCCTTTATCCACGTTTTGAAACCATGGATATAGTCCTTTAGCCATGTTTTGAAACCATATCAGAACATTATGCCACACAGTTCTTATTTCTAGGGTTTAAAATTGTGGCTATAGGTTTTCCTATTTCATAAAACAACTCCCCCCAACCCCCTTGACACCCCCCATTCATTCCCAGGACAACCACCTAACACCCCCATCCACCCCTGTACTTCCCCTTTCACCCCCTTGAACAACCCCCTACACCCACATGCCCCCTAGTCAACCCACTTACACCCCCTTCAACACCCCCACCCACATTCCCCCTGGACATCCCCATTGCACCCCCTTGAAAACCCCCCTTGACATCCCCCTTACACCCCTTGAACACCCCCCCCCCATTCCTCCTAGGACAACCCCTTTTCATCCCCTTAAACTCTCCCCTACACCCCGATGATTCCCCTCCTAGAAATCCCCCTTGCACCCCAGGGACCACCCCCTTTCACCACCCCCCCCCCCACACACCCCCATGCCCCCATGGACAGCCCCCTTTCACCCACCTTAAACAGACCCTGCACAGCCCCCTTACACCCCCCTGGACATCCCCCTTAAACACCCCCCCCCCCCCGAACACCCACATGTCCCCCATTCCCCTAACCCCCCCCCCCCCCCCACACACCCTCCTGGACACTCCCACCTAAACATCCCCTCTCTCCTAGAACCCCCCCCCCCCCCCCCCCGATGACCCATGCCCCCATGGACCCCCCCTGGATAGCCCCCTTACCCCTCTAAACACCCCTAGCAACACACCCCCTATATTAGCCCAACCCACTGGACATCCCACAATAACCCCCTTGGATTCCCTCTTATACCCCCTGGAGAGCCCCCTTACACCCCCTTTAAAACCCACTCCCCCCCCCCCCTACAGTAGCCCACATCCCCTGGACAGCCCCCATGCAACCCCCCTGGTAGTAGCCCCCCTGCAGTAGCACACCCTCTGCAACCCCCCCCCCCCCTCCCACCTAGACACCCCACCCTCCCACCTGGACATCACCCCCCCCCCTCACCCTTCTGGATATGCCCCTTGAACACCCCCTAAATGTTGCAACCCTATCCTATATCTATGTGGAAATTGGAGAAAAAAACTACCAATTTTTTATAGGTTTACTAATAATGGTTTGAAAATTGGATTCCTTATGGGGGATTATGGATTGGATATCAAATTCATCTCACTTTATACCTATCTTTGAATCCAATATGGTGGAAGACATACCAACCCATTTGGAACAATTTTGTGGATCCAAGGGTTGATATCTAGTTTCATGCCATCCAATTACACTTTATAAAGGAGGCATTACCGTAACATAATTCACTACATGATGCATTACCTCTCTTGTGATAATTTAACAATGTTTGGTTCCATTTAACACACTAAATTCGTTAACTTAATATTGGACCCCCTTGACAGCCCCCTTGATCACCCTCGTGCACACCAATGCCCACTTTCACCCCCCCTGGACAGCCCCTTGCAACCCCCCCGGAGGCGATAGACCCCACCCACCCCTTGGAAAACCCCCTTGAACAACCCCCCCCCCCCCCCCCGCCCACCCCTAGATAGAACCCACCCACAACCCTAGATAGACCCCCTGGATAGACCCACCCCCCCTTGGGCCCTCAGGATTAACCTCCCTCCCACCCTCTTGTAAAACACCCATCCCCCCTCCCCCGGACAGACCCCTCCCTAGAGATGGTTTTTTCCTGATGATTAACTACTCAATGAAACTGTGTCAAGAAGAAGGGTATTTCATTAGGAGATAATCTTTGAGAATCACTCAAAATGATATGAAAATTGTGGTTATGTTGTATAACATTGATGATCATATGAATTATAATGTCATATGAAAATGTTGTGCATAAGTCTTTCCTAAAAGTATTCAAATAAATGAAATATTAATTTGTTTGACTATGAGATCAAAGTTAACCATGTTTTTTTCCATTTAACTCATTCAATTCATTAAAACATGTAAATTAAATTTATAATATCAAAGTGGGGTCACTCAGTGGTGACTTTTTCATTACACCACATGCCTACATGGGAAATTCCATCTTAAAATTCTAATGACATTAAAGTGTGTTTCCGTTCAAACAACCATTTTACTAAAAATATGGAAACCCCCTATAGATATATGAAAATGTTCAAGTATGATGTGTTCTTGATGACTAATAATGACGTCATGTATAAGGAAAACATCAATTCAATAATGTCAAACAAGGTATAGCATTGTGAGTGTTTAAATACCACAAACCTTGGTTGGAGAGGTTTTATTACAAAACAATGACTTGTTTATCAAAAAAAACAATTAACTTAACAAACAATTATTCAATAATTTCTGTTTAATATAAGAAGAATTAAAAGGGAATATGAATGGGAGAAAACATCCATCTCAAAGTAAGGAAATCACATAACATGAAACTGAACTGATAGAAAAAGTGCCACAGACCATAGTTGGCATGCTCCATGATAGAAATTACTATATCCGCATCAGAAGCTTTCAGATCCATCACAACCTTGGCCATGCTAACTCTATGTTGTGTCATAACCAACTCAGTGCCCTTAGATTGTAATCTTCATGAATAAAATTGCATTAAAAAATTGAAAATGAATATAAATTTTAAATGTCATTATGATATCAAATAATACTCCCCCCACTGCACACCCCCTTCCCATTCCCCTGCACACCCCTTACCCCCTGCCATAAGCACACCACAATTCCCCTGCACACCCTCCTACACACCCACACCACCTTCCCCCTGTACACCCCATGCACACCCACACCACCTTCCCCCTTCACACCTTACCACTCCCCCTTAGCCCCTCCCATTCCTGGGACACCCCCTTCCCCCTGCACACCCCAACACACCCACACACCCTACCCCCTGCACCGGACCTGCACACCCACACCCCCACTCCACTCCTTCCCCCGCCAATTCCCTGGGCACCTCCATGCCCCATACCACTAGTACACCACCCAGCCCCCTGCACACCCACACCCCCTTCCCCCTACACACCCCCTACACGCCCACACCCCCATGCCCCCCTTCACACCCCAACCTCCACTCCCCATATTCCTCTTCCCTTTCCCCGGATACCTCACTCCCCTCAACATAGCCTCACTCCATTATCATGATTCAAGTGGAAGGTTGGAACATAAAACATTCAAAATATTTATTTCTATATATGTTTATAGTTTCACATATTTTTTCATGAATTTATAATTTATCCTTCTATGATAATTTATTCTTATTCTGTGAAACATGTTTCTTTTTTACTGCAAGTTTGTTCTCTCTTTCAATTTTTCTCCCCAATAAATTGGTCTCCTATAAAATTAATATGTTTACATTTTGTAAAAAATATCAATGATCATGTGACCAAAACTCCAATAAGATGTTATCCTACAAAGCCCTTTTACCATATTAATGAAGTCTCATAAAAAATTTCTACTAGACACACTTACTATTTTTTAGTTGTCCCGTCACACTTTTGTGCTCAGTTTATATAACTATTCATAAAAGATATACTTACCTACACACTTAATCCATTAGTGGGTTTCATTGAATTTTTTGATACCCATAATTTTAAAAAATTATGTTTTTTCTTGCATAAGAAGTTGAGACATCATTCATAAAGTCCAATCCTTAAAGGCAGTGAGTAAAAATATCCATGAATTAGGGGTGGATTATCATCCACATGATCTCATGATCCATTTTTCATCATAACTAGAAAAAATCACATGTATAGATGGTTTGTAACTATGGTAAAAGGAGAAAAATCCATAGAAATAGGTTATATCCACAGTTTCCCTAACTGTGGCTACTAAATCTGTTGCAGTATATGTTTTCAACTTCTGTATTTTAATTTGTTGAATTTTTTAATTTAAATAAATGGTTTGATCTATAGATTTAGTACATGTATGACCATGGATTATTCTTTGAAATTAGTGTATAATACCATAGATAATCTAATAGAAATTATAGGATAAATCCATGATCATAACAATGGTAATTTTTAACTACACCCCTAGTTAAACAATGGATCTTGGTCCCTAGTAACACTTTCAAAACAATTGAGAATAGACCCTAAAGCCGTTGTTAACAACCATGTAAATTCATTTCTACACAGCTATAATTAATCGTCAAATTGTTTCCTAATAGATTCCCTTTAAAGAAGTACTCAGATTTTCTAGCTATGAGCAAAAAACACAAAAACCATTCAAAATAGACCCTAAAGCCGCTGTTAACAACCATGTAAATTGATTTCTACACAACTATAATTAATCACCAAATGATTTCCTAATAGATTCCCTTTATAGTAGTACTCAGATTTTCTAGCTATGAGTAAAAAACACAACCTTCTAATTAAAATTTAACTCAATCATAATAAAATATATTTCATAATAAATCAAAGTATATCCAATATAAAAATTATAAAATTTGAAAATCAATATCATTATAATTAAAAGAACTATTTAATATAATTAAATATATAAAACAAGAAAAAAAAATTACATATGGAATGTACATCAATATCAGTATCACTAGAAAAATCATGACCCTCTTTATCTTTTATAGAAACATAAACATCATTATCACCTCCTCTCAGACCACCACCACTACCACCACCATCATGATCATTTAAATATTCATTGGTTTATACACTTAAATTAGTGTAAGGAGTGAATAATCCTGATAAACATAATGCATACAAATGATAACACATTTAATTAATGAAAACATTCCATTTTTATATGGTGATTCATATAATATAATTATGTTACCAAAAAAACTCTGATAAACATAATGCATACAAATGAGAACATTTAAAATTTTCTTAGTGGATTCATCATGAACCTATGGCAAAAAAATCTTGATAGAAATTGGAAGGATTATTATATCATAAGTTTAATAATAGAATAAATTAGTGGGATTTAATTATAATTATATGGTTATGAGTATCACATCCAACCATTTATAATCTTCTATATAAAATAAGTTGTTAATATTTGACTTGTAGTTTATAATGAAAAGTAATTATATTGTCCTATAAATTAAGAGATTAAATTTAATAAAAATACCATTTATTCACTATGTTTTATTTAGTACTATATCAATTGGTATGTTTTTTTGGGTAAAGATATAAAAAGATAATAGAGAATTAGATCCCATGAAATATTGGTTAAAGATGAGAATGTTGAAGATTAATGTCATTACACCACATTCTATGAGGGAATGGTGTCAATGTAATTATTTCATCATGGATAGCTTTAATAAATAAGAAATAATTGGAGTATCTAACATAATGAGATAAATAAAATAGTGTATCCATGTGCAACAATATTTTTCACACGTAAATATATAAATAATTCTAGAAAAAATGGCCCTATTTGGTGACAGATGGCCTTTGGAATACAGGGAGGGCCGTGTGAGGTCGCAGTGACTAATCCTTTGATTTAGTCATTACATAGTAGATTTTTTCTTGGGGAAGATTTTAAAAAGTCACACATATGCCACCATTCTATGAATCCCCATAATAATGGTCTGATTTCAGCATGACTTGGTGAAATATGACATAAACCATACCCTAAAAACCCAAATATTAAATTATATGACTGAGAAAGAATAATGGAGGTAGAATAGAAATATTTACCTCTATCTTGCCTGATGAAACAATCTCAGATCTACACACTCTCAAAAGGGAATGACAAAATGAGAGGAGAAGGGAGATCCCATCCCTTAGTTCAACCCATTTAAATGAGAAAAACCCCATAAGGCATTTTTAAAGATGGAATACAGAAACACTATTTAGTTATTCTTATAAATAACACACATCCCTACTGGTTAACCAATACACCTCCATTGTGTACCTGATGGCCCTTATAAAAGGTTCACTACACTTTCCATCCCACCGAGTACCTGGTATCCCTCTATTGGGTATCTTATAAATGTTGTAGTTTTTTACAAACCCATTAAGAGGCACCTAGTGCCTACCAATCAAATACCCAATGATTATTGTAGTTTTTGGAAGTTAGCCACCACCCTAATATTTGTCACCCAAACATCTAAATAACCATTATCCTCAAGTGAAATCACATCCTTGAGGTTTACTAACTCTTGAAATTCCAATTCATATCCCAAATCTAAAAAATCTCCCAACTTCAGGAAAAAAAATTAAATTTTCATTTGAAATTAACGACCCTATAATTGTATGGGTCATTAATAAATCCCAACAATAAGAATTTAAACCAATAAGAAGCATCCAAGATGATTCCATGATTCCCATTTTAACCATCAAAATCTAATACCATCATTTTTTAACAATTCCAGCTATCCACAACTCCACTATGAAGATTCCCAATCTATACTAGTTGGCTCTCCATCGAAAACTACTTGACCCTCACTCCATGCATATCTATTATAATTAGAATAATAAATGGAATTCAAAGACCTTATTACCATACTCAAACATGTGAAACTATTCCAGTCTCATTCTACACACACTGATATCAATATAATGTATACATAATTGTTCATAATAAGGAGGAGGAGGATCACCTTGAGGGGGTTGGCAGCATCATAGGCATGCCAGAGGAGGTGGGGAGGCCACCTAGGAGTAGCATCAGTAGGGGAAATTGAGGTGTCTTGTGGTATATGGTAGCATCTCATGGTGGGGTTTCCTTGTTCGGTGGAAGCGAGGGGAACCATTAGTGGAGGAGGATTGGGTAGAGGAGATTTCACAATGGGTCGGAGAAGGAGGGCTACACATAGAGTGTATCAGGAAGGAGGACACAACTCTTAGAGATGTTGAGAGTTCAGAGGGTCACGATAAAGAATAAAAGCCCAAAATTATTTCAAGGGTTCTGAGGGTAACGATGGAGATGAGGAGCCCGATGCATTTTGAAAAAAAAAAGACAGGAGAGTTGAGAAGAGGACCCGACACATTTTGGAAAAAAATACAGGGCAGATTTTTATCCATGGCCATGTAACTGAATCATGGTTATAAAAAACCTATAGCCACAGACCCATAAAACCATGGATATAGGTCTATGGATATAACTGAAATTTCTAATAGTGTTAATTTTTCATAATTCCAACAAATTCCCATTTCAAAACATCATTTTAAAATCAAGAATCAGACACTTTATTCACAAGAACCAATTTTCTATATTTTCACA
The DNA here is from genome assembly GCA_963277665.1 of Viscum album. Taxonomy (NCBI): domain Eukaryota; kingdom Viridiplantae; phylum Streptophyta; class Magnoliopsida; order Santalales; family Viscaceae; genus Viscum; species Viscum album. Next base: position 1,012,491,506 of record OY728140.1, read on the forward strand.
AGCAATGCCAAAAAGGGTTTCCATTAATAGAAAGAAAAAAATGATAATCAAATCTACCGAAAGTAATCAATTTTTAACCATTCCATTTATTTCTACTAATATGATTCAAAATTAAAACCAACTACCTCAAATGCTTTGATGAAAACCAAAAATTGATGAAGAACGCACATGAAACCAAGTTGATTGTCCACAAAACCACCTTATATCTCTTACCCTTACAATAAAAACACCAAATATCAACATATTTGGAATAAAAAGATCATATATCTACCCATAACAAGAATAGATCTGAGAATCCAAGAAGATAAAATATGTAGATCTATGTAGATCTAAGGAAACATGATATTTTTGGTGAAGAACGATGATATACATCGAGAATCTGGCATCAAATCGCCAAGGAAAGCCATAAAAGTACCACCAAATCTATGGGAGAACCTTATTAGGCCATAGGAAAAGAAAAATCTGAAGTTAGAGATAGTGTGGGGATAAACAAGTTGATTAAATGCAAGTTCAACCAATATCCAATTTTTAGAGACATGGTTTTTAACCTGTGCATAGTTTAGATGCACAACAAGACAAATCGTGCATTAGCTACTACATAAAAAATATCATCTATTATCCTCCTTGCACAGTATCCATAACCATTTTCCAATCGTGCAAAAGCTGTTGCCTCAATCCTACTTTTGTGCATGGTTTCTTCTAAGTTTCTCACACTATTTAGACAAAATGTGTGCATCCCATGTCTGTTCCCTTTATCCCCAAAACTACTTCAATGATCCCAAAACTCTCCCAACATTCCCCCATAAAATTTATATACAATAAAATCATAAATAAAAGGTTACATAACCAAAACTATGGGTACTAAATTCTCCCCACCATTGTTCTTCCAATCCCCATAAAGTAGAAAACTCTTCTTCCATGAAAGAGTTATGACAATTTCTCATTCATTTCCTAAATTTGTTGCCAATAATCTTCTTGAATATGGCCATGTATCCCTAAAACCTACAATAGATAGATTCTTTCCCCATGGAAGACTTTATCTTCCTTATCTCCAATCCACACTGTGATATATACAAATGAAGCATCTAGATCTTGGTTAATATGATCCCATCTAATCACATGGTCAGAATCCAACTGAAACATTTTCTACTGAGATATTTTGAACACATTATGTGCTGAAATGAACTGTGGTGTCAACGCCAAAAAATATGACACCTCTACAGCCCGTTCTAGTATCTCTAAATATCTAATGTATCAAGGATATGACTTTCTATGAATCCCAAAAAGACAATGTCTAAGCCTTGGAGAAATTTTCAAGAATACATGTTCACTCACCATGACTGACAACAGTCTTCGATAATGATCTACATATGATTTCTAATGACTCTGACCCATCTCTATTTGATTCCTAATCAAATAAATCTTTTCTTGTTGTTTCATATGCACGGCTTGGTCCAATCAGTTATGTCTCTCCTATTTTCACCTATAAAAGTAGAGAACAACATGGATGCCCATACAATACTTCAAAATGAACCATATATATTGAGGCTTGATTGAGTTTATTATAAGAGAACTCCACAAAGGGTATATTCTCTTCCCATGATCCATAAAAATCAATTATTCATGCATGAAACATGTCTTCCAACGTTTGTATCATCCTTTTAGATGGCCCATCCGTCTAAGGATGATACGTTGAACACATATTCAACTGAGTGCCAAGAGTTTTCTATAAGGATTTCCATAAATGAGATTTGAACATCGGATCTCTATCTATGGATAACGAATCTGGTATTCCATGTATCTTTATCACCTGATGGATATATATATTTTGGATAGATCCTCCATCATATGAGTTTCACGAATAGGATTCCAAAGTGCCGAGTTGGTGTGCTGATCCAAAATCACCCATATGGAATCATGTTTATAGAACATTCTTTGAGGACATGTATCCAAATCCATGGCTATCTACTCTTATTTCCACAATAGTATAGGTAAATAATAAAAAATTACTACTAGTGGTTCATGTTCTTCCTTTACATGTTGACAATTTAAGAACCTTGAAACGAACCCAACAACTTTCCCTTTTATACCAATCCACCAAAACTATGCTTTCAATGCCTTATACATATTTCATGTTACTGGATGAACATCCCTCTTGAATAGTTGTAATAATGAATATTTTTCTCCTGAAATTCCATAGGTGAAACCATCATATCCATAAAAAACAAAAATAAATAACTCCCATCATGTTTCCAACTATCATTGGTCTCCCAAACATTGAGTTTTAAACTCACATATGAGAATTCTTCATCTGATGTTTGTGCCTCTTTGACTATATTTACCAAATCAGAAAACATAAAGATAGAGAAAAAATAGAAACAACACATTGGTATTCACATTCATCTTGCATATCATCTATGACAGAAATTAACTACCACTCATCTAAAGATTATTTCACCAACTTCTCATATGAAATTTTGCTTAATGCATTGGCCATCGAATTATATTTTCCCACTATATACATCAATTCAAAGTCAAACACATAAAGATATTCATTCATCATCTTTTCCACAAATTCAAATATCATTGTGAGAAAATGTTTTTCAATCTCTTATGATATGTAAATAAAGTAAATATATCACCAAAGAGATAATGATACCAGGTCTTCAAGGAATGGACAACCGTAGCTAACTCCGAGTCTTGTATTTGGAAATTCTTTGGATGTAATCTCAATTGCCTTGAACCATAAGAAACTGCAAGGTCTCCTTAATTGAGAACACATCCCAACATGGATCTTGAAGTGTCATAGTACACCACAAACCCCTATACTGATTCTAAAAAAAATCATGATAGGTGTTGATGTAAGGTGAACATTCAACTCTTGAAAAGTATTCCGGAATTCCTCAGTCCATCAAAATGTAATGTTCTTCTTTTTTGATTTTTCCATAGATGAATATAGTCATGAGAAAACATCATATCTTAATGATATTTTTAGTGGTTCCAAGATACAATAGCTTATATCTTATTAAGATCCACTAAAACAACTTTTTCAGAAATTATGTTTCCAGGAATGTGTACCTCTTGAATGCAAAAATTACTCTTTAAGAGTTTGGAATAGAAACAGTGGTCTCTCAGGGTTTCTAACAATATTGTTAATTATTCACCAGTCTCATCCTTTTTCCTTGAATACACAAATATATCATCCCAAAATACCATAATAGATAAATCCATATATCTATGAAATATATGATTCATCAATTCTATAGATATCATTGGTGCATTCATAAGACCATTAGGAATGAATAATATTCATATAGGCTATATCATCTTCTAAATGTTTCCTTTTGAATATCCTTCTTCTAAACTCATAATTGGTGATATCCTGATCGCATGTAAAATTTAGAGAACCACTAAGCTCCCCTTAATTGATCAAATAGATCACCAATGTGTGAATATATATATCGATTATTTATCATAAAATGTTTAATCATATGATAATCCACACAGAGGCTTAGAGTTACATCTTATTTCATCATGAACAAGACTAGTGTTTCCCACAAGAAATAGGATCAGTTGAATGAAACCTTTTCTTTACATATCTTCCAATTACACATTCAATTATATTAATTCGGTTGGGTCCATCCTATAAGATTAAAGGGAAGTAGGACTTGTCTCTGGAAGGAGATCAATTATAAAATCCACTTCCCTTATAGATGGTAACCCTGACAAGTTCTTGGTAAAGAAATCTATAAATTTAAACATGAACTTTGGAAAACTGATTTTCTTTATCTCTTCCATCAGTGTCAAAGTCAATGATTCCAACAAAGAAGATATGGTTCCCGAAACTGGTGACAAAAAACCTGTTGCACAAGTATTTACAACCCTTTATCCTCTGAAGATATGCTTAATACTATCCTAAGTTGTGAAACTAACCACTATTCTATAATAGTTAATGTGATATTTGAACATTTTCAACCAATTCATACATAGTATTACATCAAAGACATCCATCTCCAACACTGAGAAGTCCTACTCCATCTCATCTCTATCAACAGATATAGAATATGCACTACACACAAATGATTGAAGTTATATTTTACTGAGAGGAGATTGAAGCTTTAAACTGGAGGGCATCATATCATGTCTGATATATAACAATTAAACTACAGAAGAAGTAGTGAAGAAATTTGATACACTAGAATAAAACAACACTTTCATAAGGTAAGAATTCAATAGAATCGTACCACTCACCTTATATAGTCTAGCCTAATCCTCTAAAATCATTTGTTCAACTCCATAATATAACTTCATTGTTGACCTCTACTCCTTATTGAATTGCTGAGATTTCCCTTTATATGGGGTCATGGTATTCCTAGAATCATCGTGGCTATCCCTAATCTTCTAACAAATCTGATTATGCTGGCCTTGTTGGGTCGAAGCATAAGATTATTGTTACAACTTAGAGGTTTCTTAAGAACCGGACCTCTTAGCAATGGGACAATAACGCTGAAGATGGACCATATACTAGAATTTTTCATGTGTTATTGGTTATGTAGTTCCATCTCGCTTTATGTGGTCAAGAGAACCACGTTGGAAACATCCCTCCCTACTTTTGGGTCCTCGAGCACGGTTCACTTATCCAGCCATTGGATTTTTTGCCCCATTCCTAACTTATAAATAGGTGTCCCTCTTCCACATTCTTCCAACATTCAAGGTCCCACTGTTTCCTATGGATATTAACAACCATCCTTCTCACAATGCTCCTGAGATATCACGTTCATCCACTATAACTCTATTCACTATCTCAGTATAATCTGTAAAACATGGCACTATAATCATTGATCGAATATCCTACCATAGCCTTGATTCAAATATGTGTAACATAAAGGATGAACTAACTACAACCAAATGTAAAAATCACACAAAATTACTAAATTTAGTAGCATTCTCTATTCAAGAGAGATTATCTTACTTCAAACTAAATAAATCTACCATTTTCTGGATCATGAATGTGTGAAGATGAAATTCTTCGTTAGACAATTCTTCAAAATCCTCGCACCTCGGACCTGGATACTATTTTGCATGAAGCACTATTTAACACCACTGGCATGAAATATCCTTGATCATATATATGGTTATCTTAACCATGAACTCCACTAGTGTGCAAATGAAATCTAGCATATCATTCATCCTATCCAGCCTCACCTCCACCTTTTATGTTCAAAATGACCTAAAAATATGTGTGGATTCTACTTCATGATCTAAATATAATGATCCACATTTCTTGGCTCATCCATCTAGTTTCTTTTGTCCACATCTTGAAATTTCTGGAAAACACTCTGAACCCACTCTTGGTTCATCGGTGGTTCATGTGAAACCGCATTCTCACTGGGTTCTTCAAGTTTGTTTCTACAACGTCTACCGTGTGGCATTTTAAAAATAGAAAACAAACTCTATATTTTTCACTCTCTAGAAATGTATGGCTAAGAATTTCAAATAATATCACATCAACTATCAAAACATTTATTTACAAAATCATGTTTTCCAATTAAACCGATTTTGAAAAATTCCATTATAGATTTTGAAAATCAAACCATTTCAAAAATATTTTATTCATGTTGTTTTGAAAGTCGTTCATTTGAAACAAAAAATCATTATTTTCCAAAATCCCACACAATGATGAAATCATAAATTATTTCTCAAAATGAAATATTCAATCCATGTGGGAATTCATTTCTCTATAATAAATGTTATTCTCATATCATTGGAAGAACCCATGATAATGAGATTTACAAAATTATATAACTATATTAAAAATTCTTATGTACGCAACTCCTTGGTAACTTGAAGTTTAGCATAAGAAGGTTAGCTACATCTTTTGATGTTCCAATTTTCAAGCCAAGAAAATCCAACCCTTTTCTAAAGCAATACACAAGAATGAAATTCAACCCCAAGACCAAGAAAACTGAGGACTACATATTCCAAAAGGAAATGAACAAGCCAATGATAGTTATCTCAAAACAACATTTGGATCGAAAAAATTGATACAATAAACATGACCCACTTATTATCATTGGCTAGTGAACACAATGAATAATTTAGGTCTTAAGATACAACCACAATATTACAAAGGCTAGAAATAAATGCCGATGGGTTTCAAATTAAAGTGGGGGAGATTTACCCTTTATGAAATAAAACACTAACCAAACAACCATAATAAAAAAACCCCTATATGATTCATGATAAAAACAAGACAATTCAACCCTCGTATTTATAAAAAAATTACACCAAAGTAATGTACATAGGTAGCCAAACCAAAAACAAGGTAAATTTTGGAAGAATTACTATATAACCCAATATGGATATAGGAATCCATGCTTCATAGCTTCGTACTCCAACATCACCCAACAACCAATGTATCATGCGGTGGTGTTAAATACGTGTGATACTTTACTATTTCCCAAGTCTCAGAAGATAGAGTTTGCAATAACACTAAAGTTCCAAATCAGGGTGAGTATAAAACTCATTAGGATTTCCCTAATGACTTCCCTACTCTTGCTACTAGGATATAAGGTCAGCAACATTTCAATATAAATAATATAAAACAATTTCCCAAAACTGTTTATAAATAAATATAAACAAGTTCCAAAACCGGATGTAACCAACAGTAAACAAGTTCTATTTTCAACAAATTTTCTTCAAATTCATGCATATAGAAAATAAATAAAACATGGTTTTAAAAACCATTTCTCAATATCATTTTTCTCATACCCATTACATGGTTCACAACACACACACCCATGCTTGCTTCGTTTGACATCTCCATACTCATGAGTGTTCTCGCATCCAATTACCTTATTTCCCAATGAAACACGACCCCAATCCAATGCCACACACCTTGTAACAAAATGGAACACTTCCCATATTTGTGGTCACATCGAGCATGAACTCACACAACCCATATATTCCAAAACCATTAAAATAAACAAATTCAAACCATTTTAGTAAAACCATTTTTTTACTAAAAGCCATTGAAAAATTCCAAACACCCATTCTGTTTCAATAAAACCATCCCCTTTATTAAAAACCCTTTCATCAAATTCATTTTTCATAATTCTAGAAAAATCACATATCAAAACATCATTTTAAAATCAATATTCGAACACTTTATTCATAAGTACCAATTTTTTAGATTTCCACAACCATCATGAAAAGGGGTTTCATTAAATCATAAAGTAGATAGTTAATTATCAAATCAACAAAAATAAATATATTTTAAACAATTATATTCAGCATACTATGTGGAATAGAGAATGAAGCCACCGACATCAACTGTTTTGACGAAAAACAAAAATGGACAGAGAACGCTAATGAGACCAGGTTGATTCTCAATGAAACGAGCTTATTTCTATTCCCCTAATGGTAAAGACCCCAAATCTAAACATAATTAGCATAAAAAATTTTATATATACCGACAATAAGAATAGATATATGAATATGAGAAGAGGGGAGATGTATATCTATGTATATCTAAGGAAGCATGATTTAAACAGTGAAGAATGATAAAATTTGTTAAGAATATAGATTTGAAACATCAAGGGAACCATTGGATTTCTGCCAGATTAGTGGGGGAACTTTTTTTGTCCTTAAGGGATAAAAACTCCCAATATAGAGCCATTTTTTGGGCAAACGAGTGGATTAAAGGAAAGGATATCCTAAATCCACATTTTAAGGAGGTGTTTTTTAGGCTTTGTATGGTTTAGTCACACGGTTAGACAACCCAAGCACTAACTTTGAGTTAGTTACTACCTCAAGAATAGCATTTCATAGCCTCATTTCATGGTCTTCCAAACCATTAACCAACCATGATAATGATACTACCTCAAACTTGCTACTGTGCATAGTTTATCCTCGGATTTCTGCACAGTTTAAACAAAATGTGTGCATCATGTGTGTCATCCCTTTGGTCCCAAAAAAATCTTTGAAAGACCTCTAAACTGTCACGACCGGCCCTCGGGGTCCGTGCCGTGACTACCCCAAGCCCGCATTCCATAGGCCAGGGGATGACGACTAGCACCAAGGCGTAAATCCCGGTAAAAAGGGAAGGCGTTGCCTTTGTAAAGTAAACAAACACCACAGATTAAGCAAGTGGAAAGTAAACACTAAGCAAAAGCAGAGTACAACTGAAAGTGAGGAAAAGTAAATGGGCCAGTATACAAACCCAAACTGAAAGTAATGTACAACTCAAAAGGGAAAACAACAACTGAAAAGTAAAAGCCGCTACACCGAGCTGTCCACTGGAAATCCCACCTGAAGGGTGGGTACAGATAGCTCCACTGCTCCACGGGTCCCGCCGCCCGCTCCAAGCACGTCCCGCCCAGTGGTCCACCTTCAGGTACCGTCCTGCTCTGCAAGCCTCAGCTAAGGTCAACGTTGTCCGTCGTCTTCAACCAACACAACGTAGTGCGGGCAAAGCCCGTGCAGGGGTGAGTATAAGCTACTCAGTAGGGACCCCGAGACCCCTGAAGGTCTCTCAAATCCACAAAGGATAAACCACGAATAAAAGAAAAATCACGAAGTAACAACCGACACTGCTTAGGTATATGCCCATACATATACCTAAGTCATCAATTTCAAATATGATCCAACCTCCGATCCCAAGTACAACTCAGTCCACACAGGAAAGTAAACATATTCCACATAGGAAAGCAAAACGTAATCCACACAGGATAGCAAAACACAATCCACACAAGAAAGCAACAGGATTCAGCTCACACAGGTATACTTCTTCGAAAGACGATAAAGACGTTCTCTGATCCATCTAAGTCGTCGGACCCACGAAGGATCGATAGGTTACTAACCCCCGCAAAAGACCCACACAGGATCGGGCCCACGTAGGACCTGTAGGCGCTGGTTCACACAGGACCACTGAGCGCAAAGACCCACACAGGATCAGACCCACACAGGGTCGGGCCCACACAGGACCTGTAGCACTGATCCACATAGGATCGCTGAGTGCTGTAGACGTCGTCGTCGAATCCACACAGGATCACTGTACTGTCGTCGTCGCAGTCACAGTAGCAGTAGTAGCAGTTGTAGCAGTCACAGTCGCAGCCAGCACTAGGGTTCCCGCACACAGCAAGCTCGTACAGAAGGATCCACTCCACGAGTCGAGAGGCTGATACATCAACTGTCACAAAGTCCAGAGTTGATGTATCCAAAAGTTCCGTATCGTCAACAGGAACTCAACGCAACTGACGGCGCGTCGATCGGACGCCCGGTCTGAGAGTTATTGGCATTTTCGTCCCTGGGGCCCGGTTGGTTTTTAAGGCAAAACCAACCCGACCGTACTCCACCTGCGTCCAAACCACGGGCGGAGTATGCCAAAAGATCCATCTCACTAAGAGGAAGACAACAAAGCTGACGGCACGTCAATCGGACGTCCGTAGCTCAAGATATGAGCGTTTCCGCTCCGAAGGCCCGGTTGGTTTCGTGAACGAACCAACCTGGCCGAACTCAAAGTATTACGAAACATTGAGTGCGATATAACGAAACGACCGTCTCGATCCAAGGATCGTGTTGCCGCAGACGGTTCGTCAATCGGAGGTCCGTGGCTCAAGTTATGGCTAAAAGAACGAATCCGTCTCGAAAACGGGGGGTCCGGGTCCGGTCCGACCCGGCCCGACCCCCCCCCCCCCCCCCGGGTCAGCCCGAACCGGGTCGACCCGAACCAGTTTGACCCAACCCGGGTCCGACCCGGCGCGGACCGGCGCGGTGGCGCGGCCCGGCCGGCGGCGGCGCGGCCTGGCGCCGCTAGGGGCACGCGCGGGGGGCTAAGCCCCCGCTTCCAGCTAGGCGGTGCGGCTTAAGTGCCGCGCCCTTTGGAGATCCGGCCCCCCTCATGGGGGCCTGCATGAAGAAACCGGGGGGCCGCCTTCCCCCCTCAAAGGAACCGCCCCCCTCATAAATGGGGGGGGTTTAGAGAGTTGACCGGGGGAATTTATTCCCCCGGTCTTTGACCTTCCGGCCGGCCACCTGGTCGGCCGGTTTTTCTCCAACGGGACCGGCAAGCCGGTCCCCTTCCGGTTTCCGACGCCGGCGGCCCGGCGTGCCACCGGTCTTCCCGTCTCGCCGCGGCACGGAACCGGCAGCGGTGTTCGTCGTCCGGCACGGTGCGACGGCACCGCGCCCCTCCGCCGCGCCTTCGATTCCCTTAGACGCGGCGCGACGGCGTCGCATTCTTGATGATCCTTCCACGGCGCAGTGCGACGGCGCCGCGCAATATAAGTGCGAATATCCGCGTGGTGCGACGGCACCACGCCATCTTGTTTCAACCGCAGGATAAATTATCAAGAACAAAGGAGGGGGTCCGGCCGTGTTCATGCGGTCCGTCCCCCCTCACGTTAAACAATAACACATATTTAAATATTCAATATCCTCACGTTAGTCATGCTAGAACCACGAACAAGAATAAATAAATAAACGAATAACAACAACCCCAACCTTGGGTTCAATTTCGAAGATTGTCAACGACCCGCGGAAGACAACGTTGCGGAGATCGGGCGTCACGGTAATCGTTCGTCAAATCCGATGACGAAGAGGTACGTCCGAAGAGGTACGTCGTTGGCGAATCTTCGTATGCCGACGAAGGAAGTCCTAGGAGGAAGCGGCATTCCCTTTCGTTGACACGGAAGACGAAGAAGAGAGGAGCGGCGTTCTTCGTCGGAGCTTGAGCGTTCTTCGTCAAAGCTAGAGCGTTCTTCGTCAAAGATTGAAGAAGAAAGAAAAGCTCTCAAACCTCTCAAGATGGATAAACAAATCTAACCAAATAAAATAAGCTAAGAGCTTATTTTATTAAGTCAACCAAACCTTTTTGAATTTCAAAGGTTTGAAAATGTTTAAACAACTCAATCTCATTAATAAGCTAAGTTGTCAAAACAATTAAAGAGGGGTTAAAGGGAGTTTTGAGTGAAGTTGAAAAGTTGGGTTTCATGTGGTCCCCACCACACTTAATCCTCCCAAGGGAGGTTAAGTGGATGTGGGTCCCACCTTTAACTCCCTTTGGGAGAAGTTAACTATCATAAAAAATAAAATAAATAGTGTTCCACATTTTTATTAAACTTTTTATAATTCTCCCAAAAATTAACTTTCGTCCTGCAATAAACGCAACTTCCGAAAAGGTCTCCTTAAGTGAATATCGGCGCTGCGAGTTCATTGGTGCCCTCGGATTTCAATTCCGAGCACCGGATCAAAAGTTAGGAATTCCCGCTCGTTCGTTCACTGAACGTACACGAGCAAAACTTCGGAAATTGATTCCGGGCACACCGGACCTCGGAATCAGGTGCCGTCAGAAACCGCGCTCTTGTAAAATTCCAAATAAAATTAAGAAAAAAATTCCCTTGAATTTTACGGGTCTTTACATTACTCCCACCTCAGGGCTTTACGTCCCCGTAAAGATACATCAAAAACTAGGGAAACAAATGAGGGTACTGAGCACGCATCTGAGCCTCCCGCTCCCATGTGCTCTCCTGGAGATTCCCGTTCTACCATCTGATGCGCACAAGAGAAATCGATCGCCCATGCAGGACCCGCTCCTGTCGATCCTCTATCTCCACCGGGACCTCCGTAAAAGTCGCCCCATCGTCAACGTCAAGCTCCCCATGGTCAAAGATGTGTGTCGGGTCGTGCACGTATCTACTCAGCTGAGATACGTGGAAGACGTCGTGCACCCGGTGCAACTGAGGTGGTAGAGCCAGGCGATAAGCCACCTCGCCAATCCTGCTGAGGACCTGGAAAGGTCCGATGAAGCGCGGAGATAACTTGCCTCCTCGGCCAAATCTCCGAATACCACGTCGAGGTGAGACCCGCAAGAAGATGTGGTCGCCATCCTCGAACTCTAGTGGCCTCTGCCTCCTATCAGCGTATGACTTCTGCCGGCTCTGTGCTGTCCTCATCCGCTCCTGGATGACCTGGACCTTCTCTGTCGTGGCCTGGACTATCTCCGGTCCCTCAAGTGCTGACTCCCCAGGGTCTGTCCAGCACAAAGGAGATCTACAGTGTCGGTCGTACAACGCCTCATAAGGTGCCATCCCGATGGTGGAGTGGTAGCTGTTGTTGTACGCAAACTCCACCAAGGGTAGGTGGTCCTCCCAGCTACGACCAAAGTCGAGGACACATGCGCGGACATGTCCTCGAGAGTCTGAATGGTCCTCTCCGTCTGACCATCCGTCTGAGGGTGAAAGGCTGTGCTCAGACGTAGCTACGTCCTGAACGCCTCCTGTAACCCCTTCCAAAGCCGGGAAGTAAAGCGAGCATCTCGATCGGAGACGATAGATGATGGAACACCGTGGAGCCGCACAATCTCCTGAACGTAGAGACGTCCCAAGCTCTCCACTAAGCCCTGCTCTCTAATGGGTTAGAAGTGTGCCGACTTGGTGAGTCGGTCAACAATCACCCATATAGAGTCGTGACCTCTGGAAGTGCGTGGAAGTCCAGTCACGAAGTCCATAGATATGTCGTCCCACTTCCACTCCGGAACCTCCAAGGGCTATACCAAGCCCGCTGGTACATGATGCTCTGCCTTCACCTGTTGGCAGGTGAGGCATCGAGAAACAAACTCTGCTACTACCTTCTTCAAGCCCGGCCACCAGTGCTGTCGTCTGAGGTCCTGGTACATCTTCGCCACTCCAGGATGTACCGCCAAAGGAGAAGTGTGAAACTCTCTCAGCACTTCCTCTCGCAAAGCGACTGGTACCATGGTACGTTCTCTGAAAAGGATGTCGTGCTCTGCTCCAAGGGAGAAACCATCAGGTGTCTGTCCCGAGGATATCTGTGCACGCCGTGTCTCACAGTCAGCATCCTCACGCTGTGCCTCTCTGAACTGCTGTAGTAGAGGAGGGGTGACTGTGGGAGACTGGAGGAAGGATGCTCCATCTCTATCCATGAAGGATATCTGTAAAGAGACTAGCTACAATGATTTATCCTTTGCCGAAAAGTGAAATCCGGTCTCATCCTCTGGAAGAACCACGTTCCTTGCCTAAAACAGTCAATCCCGTCATGATTAGTTAATTCATGGCATGGATGACATCGTAAGGCCTCGACGCTGCTACCAAGAGATCCAACCGTTACTCTCACCTCCAAGGGTTGAGTCACACTATCGGCATCAGTGTGTGGTCACTGAGTTTCCTCCAGTACGAATCTCGCAAGTGAGGTTCAAGTAAACAGTTTTTTTTAACCGGAACCACTTAGTAATAACAAACAAAAGACAAGAAAAAAAAGTCACCAAGGAAAGTGTCTCTTATTACTTCAACTTAAAGAAAAAGGTCACAAAGCAACACAAACTACGAAGCTAGAGGCATTATGGGAAAATGCCTCTATGCCTGGAGCTAGTCCCGCACTAGTCCACCCGCTTCCGGAGCTCCATGATCGTAAGCTTCATCTGCCTGAAGCTGTGCTCTCCCCTGAGCTCGGGGTGGACCTCCTGGTGGTGGTGGTGGTAGAGCCTCAAAGCATCACCCACCACCTGCTTCTCGACCAGCTCCTTTGCCTCATCCGCCTCCTCCCTGCGGACCGCCACGGTCGAACCTCTGCCTCTGCCTAGGTGGTTCCTCAACCGTCTGCTGCTCCTCTGCATGGCGGGTCAGGCAGTCACGATCCATGTGGCCTTGCCCGCCGCATGCATAGCACTGTCTTCCACTCGAAAGACTGGCTCCGCGCTGTGTCCCCTGCACTGCTGAGCCAGTGCCCTGAGGTCATCTGCCTGAAGGTCTGGTCTGTCTGGACCCCTGAGTCATCCGTCGACTGCCAGCTGTAGATGACTCTGCCACGTGCCGCCCTGCGGTGGGTCGCTGCGCTGGTGTAGACTCAGCAAGGAAGCTCTCGATCAGAAGGGCCCGCTCCGGTACTCCTGTCTGAGTCGGTATGCTGAGGGAGATCAGTGATGCCCTGATCTCGTGTCTCAAACCCTACTCGAAGGTCCGGGCCTGGAAGAATGGGTCCCGTACCATGTCGGTCGAGTAGCACAAGAGATCAGTAAATCTCGCCGAGTACTGAGCGACTGTCATGCTGCCCTGCCACAGCTGTAGAAGCTCCTTGATACGCACCGCACGAAGGGTGGCTGGGACGAACTCTGAGCGGAAGAGGCTCTCAGTGTCCGTCCATAGAAGAGATGCCTCATCGTGCACCTGGAGCATCAAGCTCCACCATCGTCCTGCAGCTGCGTGTAGTAGGCTCGCATCGAGGATCACCATGAGGTCTGCTGGTGTCCTCACTAGACTAAACACACGTACCACTTCCTCCAGCTAGTCCTCTGCTGCCTGGGGATCTGTCTCCCCGAAAAACCTGGGTGGTCGCTAGCGCTGAAACTCATGCAGTGCGCTGAGGCGGCGTGCATCGCCAGCAGCTGGTGCTAGATGTATCGGGGGCTCGGCGGGTAGAGCTACCGCCGGGGCCACTGCTGACAAAGGGCCCTGCACCGAGGCCTCGTCGCTCGGTGAGCTGTCGTCACACTGGACTCTCGGAACCCTAGCTGGCTGCCGTCGTGGGGCCATCCTGAAAAGGAAACAGGTGCGCCACGGTCATAACAGTATACCTGGTGAGCTGATATAAGTAATCACAAAGAAAACTTTGAAACACACATGCAATCAATGTTTTCGTGCATTAAGCCGGGAATCAGAAGTCAGGGTCCTAGTGTACGGATACGTCGGCCGCCGCACCAACACTGGACTCCCTGGACTGATAACCACACTCAATACGCTAAGCATTATTTCTTCACATAGAAAAGATCAGAGTTCGCGGTAGAACCGAACTCCTCTGATAACAATTTTTCACGACCCGCCCTCGGGGTCTGTGTCGTGACTACCCCAAGCCCGCCTTCCATAGGCCAGGGGCTGGCGACTAGCACCAAGGCATAAATCCCGGTAAAAAGGGAAGGCATTGCCTTTGTAAAGTAAACAAACACCACAGAGTAAGCAAGCGGAAAGTAAACACTAAGCAAAAGCAGAGTACAACTGAAAGTGCGGAAAAGTAAATGGGCCAGTATACAAACCCAAACTGAAAGTAAAGTACAACTCGAAAGGGAAAACAGCAACTGAAAAGTAAAAGCCGCTACCCCGAGCTGTCCACTGGAAATCCCACCTGAAGGGTGGGTACAGATAGCTCCACTGCTCCACGGGTCCCGCCGTCCGCTCCGAGCACGTCCCGCCCAGTGGTCCACCTTCAGGTACCGTCCTGCTCTGCAAGCCTCAGCTAAGGTCAACGATGTCTGTCATCTGCAACCAACACAATGTAGTGCGGGCAAAGCCCGTGCAGGGGTGAGTATAAGCTACTCAGTAGGGACCCCGAGACCCCTGAAGGTCTCTCAAATCCACAAAGGATAAACCACGAAGAAAAGAACAATCACGAAGTAAATACCGACACTTCTTAGGTATATGCCCATACATATACCTAAGTCATCAATTTCAAATACGCTCCAACCACCAAGCCCAAGTACAACTCAGTCCACACAGGAAAGTAAACATATTCCACACAGGAAAGCAAAACGTAATCCACACATTTTAGCACAACACAATCCACACAGGAAAGCAACAGGATTCATCTCACACAGGTATACTTCTTCGAAAGATGATAAAGATGATCTCTGATCCATCTAAGTCGTCAGACCCACGAAGGATCGATAGGTAACTAACCCCCGCAAAAGACCCACACAGGATCGGGCCCACGTAGGACCTGTAGGCGCTGGTTCACACAGGACTGCTGAGCGCAAAGACCCACACAGGATCGGACCCACATAGGATCGGACCCACACAGGACCTGTAGCACTGATCCACGTAGGATCGCTGAGTGCTGTAGTCGTCGTCGTCGAATCCACACAGGATCTCTGTACTGTCGTCGTCGCAGTCACAATAGCAGTAGTAGCAGTAGTAGCAGTCACAGTCGCAGCCAGCACTAGGGTTCCCGCACACAGCAAGCTCATACAGGAGGATCCGCTCCACGAGTCGAGAGGCTGATACATCAACTTTCACAAAGTCCAAAGTTGATGTATCCAAAAGTTTCATATCGTCAACAGGAACTCAACGCAACTGACGACGCGTCGATCGGACGCCCAGTCTGAGAGTTATTGGCATTTTCGTCCCCAGGGCCCGGTTGGTTTTTAAGGCAAAACCAACCCGACCATACTCTACCTGCATCCAAACCTCGGGAGGAGTATTCCAAAAGATCCATCTCACTAAGAGGATCACTACAAAGCTGACGGCACGTCAATCGGTCATCCGTAGCTCAAGATATGAGCGTTTCTGCTCCGAAGGCCCGGTTGGTTTCGTGAACGAAACAACCCGGCCGAATCAATGTATTCCGAAACTTTGAGTGCGATATACCGAAACAACCGTCTCAATCCAAGGATCGTGTTTCCGCAGACGGTTCGTCAATCGGAGGTCTGTGGCTCAAGTTATGGCCAAAAGACCGAATCCGTCTCGAAAATGGGGGGTCCGAGTCCGGGCCGACCCGGGTCCGACCCGGCCCGGCCGGCGGCGGACCGGCGCGGCGGCACGGCCCGGCCGGCGGCGGCATGGCCTGGCGCTGCTAGAGTCACGGGCGGGGGGCTGAGCCCCCGCTTCTAGCTAGGCGGCGCGACTTAAGTGCCGTGCCCTTTGGAGATCCGTCCCCCCTCATGGGGGCCTGCTTGAAGAAACCGGGGGGCCTCCAGCCCCCCTCAAAGGAACCGCCCCCCCTCATAAATGGGGGGGGAGTTTAGAGAGTTGACCGGGGGAATTTATTCCCCCGGTCTTTGACCTTCCGTCCGGCCACCTGGCCGGCCGGTTTTTCTCCAACGGGACTGGCAAGCCGGTCCCCTTCCGGTTTCCGACGCCGGCGGCCCGGCGTGCCGCCGGTCTTCCCATCTCGCCGCGGCCCGGAACCGGCCGCGGTGTTCGTCGTCCGGTGCGGTGCGACGGCACCGCGCCCCTCCTCCGCGCCTTCGATTCCCTTTGATGCGGCACGACGGCGTCGCGTTCTTGATGATCCTTCCACAGCGCGGCGCGACGGCACCGCGCAATATAAGTGTGAATATCCGCGTGGTGCGACGGCGCCACGCCATCTTGTTTCAACCGCAGGATAAATTATCAAGAACAAAGGAGGGGGTTCGGCCATGTTTATGCGGTCCGTCCCCCCTCACGTTAAACAATAACACATATTTAAATATTCAATATCCTCACGTTAGTCATGCTAGAACCATGAACAAGAATAAATAAATAAACGAATAACAACAACCCCTACCTTGGGTTCAAGTTCGAAGATTGTCAAAGACCCGCGGAAGACAACGTCACAGAGATCGGGCATCGCGGTAATCGTTCGTCAAATCCGATAACGAAGAGGTACATCCGAAGAGGTACGTCGTTGGCGAATCTTCGTATGCCGACGAAGGAAGTCCGAGGAGGAAGCAGCGTTCCCTTTCGTTGACACGGAAGACGAAGAAGAGAGGAGCGGCGTTCTTCGTCAGAGCTTGAGCGTTCTTCACCAAAGCTTGAGCGTTCTTCTTCAAAGTTTGAAGAAGAAAGAAAATCTCTCAATCCTCTCAAGATGGATAAACAAATCTAACCAAATAAAATAAGCTAAGAGCTTATTTTATTAAGTCAACCAAACCTTTTTAAATTTCAAAGGTTTGAAAATGTTTAAACAACTCAATCTCATTAATAAGCTAAGTTGTCAAAACAATTAAAGAGGGGTTAAAGGGAGTTTTGAGAGAAGTTGAAAAGTTGGGTTTCGTGTGGGCCCCACCACACTTAATCCTCCCAAGGGAGGTTAAGTGGATGTGGGTCCCACCTTTAACTCCCTTTGGGAGAAGTTAACTAACATAAAAAATAAAATAAAAAGTGTTCCACATTTTTATTAAAGTTTTTATAATTCTCCGAAAAATTAACTTTCATCCCGCAATAAACGCAACTTCCGAAAAGGTCTCCTTAAGCGAATATCGGCGCTACGAGTTCATCGGTGCCCTCAGATTTCAATTCCGAGAACCGGATCAAAAGTTAGGAATTCCCGCTCGTTCGTTCACTGAACGTACCCGAGCCAAACATCGGAAATTGATTCCAGGCACACCGGGCCTCAAAATCAGGTGCCGTCAGAAACCGCGCTCTAGTAAAATTCCAAAGAAAATTAAGAAAAAATTTCCCTTGAATTTTACGGGTCTTTACATAAACACTCTTATTCTTCCCAAAAAAATCTTATATACAATAAAATCCTAAAGAAATGGTTACATACTAGAAACTGAGAGTACAACAAGTACCAACCATATAGTACATACAAAATATGTTATTTTAAATAATTATTCACTATATATCATAATAAATCCCACCCTAAAAATGATAGGTTTAGTTTCATCAATTATTTTCTTCATAAACATATTCTTTTATAATAAATCAAAAACATATCCCAAAAAATACCCCACCATTAATATCCATATCGATATATTATATATAATACTCCTCTTCATTGCCAAGTGAATGGAAACATATTAAATGGGTGAGTGTAGATTATTAGTAATGGTAAATGCATGTAATATTAATAAAGCCAGCAGATGTGAACAAAAAGATGATCATGAGTGAGCATAAGGTAAACATGTTTTATTAGAATAGAATAAGATTATATGATCATAACATAAGTAAATCATATCCAGTAATACATAGGTCATAAAACAAATATCATGAGATAAGGATTTCTGTAATAACATAATAATGAAAAATGGGAATTTGGAAAAAATTAATGCTAATCAATATGCATAAAACACAACAAATATATGTGGAATCAATAAACATGAACTATTTTAATAAAACATAGAAATGTGGTATAGAAATAAGTATATAAAATCATAAAATATGTAATGGTTATTCAATATGATGTTCATATCATAGTGGATTATGATTACCATTGATTTCTCAAAAAAAAATAGACTAGGTTAACCGCTCGAGTCTCATAACATAATTTCATAGGAGATTTATATCTTTTTTTAATTAAATGGAGGGAAATAAAACACCCAAAAATTACATAATAACAAATAAAAAATCTGTGTAGCACTTGAACATGATAACATTCATAAATAATCCTTACTATAACTAACCACTATGAAATAAGCAAATTTCGATAAAATTTATATATGGAATAAATAAATCATTTATAGAATGAATGTGGATGAATTCATCAGAAAATATCCTCTGTGCATTTTGATAAGTATGAAATGATATTAACATAGATTAAATACACATTTACAGGAACATTAAAAAATTATTTTTGAAAAAGAAGGAAATATTCATTAAATGTTTTATAAATATTATTTTAAAATGATATAATTTATAGATCAATATTTTTAGAAAATTAATTAGGTTATAAATAAAATACACATTATTGAACTTTGAAAATATGGAAAGGAATCATTGTAATTCAATGTGATGAAGGAGTGGGAGAATGTAAAAGTTTGGAAAATTGTAAAGAATAGAGATAAAATATTTCATTAATGGATTTATAAAAGGAATTCATAGTCATTAGAATATAACCATAAGAAGTCATAAAAGATAAGAAAATGGAATATAAAATTCTGAAGATTCCAGTAGTCGGTTTCACTATTTAGAATGGAATTGATAGATCAATTATCATTTTTTATAATTTATATTCTTATAAAAAAATAACATCTATGACCATTTATTATTTCATCCACTTTTATATAATGTCTTAACATCTCCTAAAATCAACATGATAGAAATTAGTATAGGGACACACATTTTTAAAATATTCAGCCTCAATGTGAGATCTTACTCATTATTATGAAATGTTATATGCCTCATACTATATATTATATACTATGTACACAAGTAGTCATAATAAGAATATTCTTAACTCCATTATAAATCCTCCGTAAGTATAAATTCACACTATTATTTCTATAATCCCACTAAAATCACTAATTCTAACGGGATGTTACAAAATATGTTTGAAAACAATGAGAAATATCACATCTTGTTCATGGTTGCTTTTATATTATATGATCAAGATCATCCTTCTCAAGATTTCTAATGTAATAGATTATAATGTGATATATTATTTGATGACATAAAAGTTTAACATTCATGTTCAAATAAATTATTCTTTCTCACAACATAATATCTTTAATGATTTGGTTAAATCCTTAATTATTTGAATGCATAGGATTTGTATGATTTTTGTTCACCTCATAAACACTATTCTTTAGTCTCAATAAATTTATCTTTAATAAAGTAGTTTATCATTTTAAAATAGAATCAAGTCATGTCTTCCCAAATCAAAAACACCCTTTTATTCCATATTTTTATACTTTTATATTACCATAGAAAATGAAAATAAAATTTCCACATTTGTTTCTAGAAATTCCTTCGATATTATTTTATAGAAAAATTCCTCATTCAATAGACCCATACGGTACTCTTATTTCATCTGTAGTAAATAATTTCAAATATTAAAATTCTAAAATTCTATTATTATAGATACATGGTTCTATAATTTAATAAATTTTAAATTCTCTATAAATCCAATAGTATTGACTACAGGAATAGATATTTAAGAATTTAAGTAAATTATAGAATAATATGAACTGAGTCTTAAAATTCTTCCAAAAATATAAATTTTTAAAATTATGTATAATTATATAATATAAAAACATTTTATATATCAAAAATAATATTTATCATTTCATACATAAGATGATAAAATTTTCCATATTCCATTTTTCTACAACACTATTTCAAATAAAATTGGAATCTCATGAATAAAATTTGTAATATTTTATCATTATTAAATTCATGAATTTAAATTAGAACATATGTATTATTTTTTAATAAAACATGACATTTGAAGAAAACGTGTTATGTTCCCTCAAAATGTTGTGAAGTCTCAGAGAAATATATTTAATAAAATACTAAATATATTATATACCATGGTCCTTTATGAAAATTTTTCTTCAAACTATTAGAAATATATTCTATATTCTCAAAACATCATACATATAATCTGAAATAAAAAAATTTGAACACTTCTATAGATAATTTCATACGTATTTATCATCCTCTAATGAAATATGATATATAGAAACTATTTAGAGAAAAATATAATACTTATAAAATTATTCTAGAAGAATATATTGCATATAAATTTAAATATCACTTATATAAAAAAAATCTTTTATAATAGAAAATTCATACTTTTCTACTTATTATCACAAGAATATCATACATTTTCAATACATAAATAGATAGCATGAAACCAAATATTATTGAAATCCATAACTTATAAAAATATTCTTAGGGATTCTAAAGTCAAATGAAAATAATTATAATATACAACAAATGAAATCATAATTTATTCTAATTATTAGTTAACTTGTTTTACATGAAATAAAACCCATAATATTTCTAATTGGTTCTTCGAAAACAGTAATAAAAACATGGAAGTAAATGAAAATTTTTCCCAACTAAAAATAATTGATAATACTAGATCCACATACAAGAATAATTATAGATGAATTATTAATAAATTGTGGTGTTAATGGTAATGATTCAAATAAATCCAAAAAATGAAAATTTGATCAAGATATAGATAGAATTGTAGAGAAAAAATATAATTTATCCCAATTTAAATTTAGAAATAGAAAATATCAATTTCAAAGATTAATTTGAAAATAAATTATTTTATAACCTTATTGATAACTATTACAATGTATAATACTAAACTATAACCATTTATTATAAATATATTATTTAGTTATTATTTTTTTCATCATTGAACGTGAGAAATTTTGAATGTTTTATAAAAAAATCAATAGAAATTAAATCATAATTATTGGATAAAAACACCACCATTACCATATTATTCACAGTAGTGAAATAATATTTATATCATTATTTATATATTTAAATATGTAATTAATGAAATATAAAATCATTTTTAAAAAAATGGAAGTCATGATTGGTATGTTTTAGTAAATGTAACAATAACAATGATTTTATTTATAATGATCATTCATTTTTTTCACACTATATAGAACCATATTCAAATAATAAATTACAATATAATATCATATTGGAATCAATGATGATATTATTAAATCATTCATATAGGTTTATGAATTAAACTAAACAGTAACATGTTATACTAATGAATGAGTAAGAAAACAGAGTTACAATTTAGTAATATCATTTTTATAGATGTACAATGATATTAATATAACATTAATATAGTGGTGAATGGAATTTATAGATATTTTATATTTTAAATTTATTGGTAAATATAGTAAATAAATAGATATTTACTTTGAAAAAATATGCTCCATCTCGAAATTGGTTCCTTCATAATGATTGATTTAATTTCCCTTAATTAGACTAGAAGATAACAAATGTGTAAGAAAAATTTAGAAGAGGTAATATGGGAAAGTATTCAAAATATAACTGAATGTATAATGGTTTTTTCTTGGTATTAGAGGGGTCCTTTTATTGGTAACTTGCAATGGAATTTCCACAAATCACCACTATGTAATGTGTCTGGTATTTTTTTATATAGAAAGTAGATCCAAACTTGAAAAATAATGCATATGGTCCATTCATCAACTCGTGAACATAATTTAATTATAATTTTATTAATATTTTATTCAATTATCCTTTAATTTGATTACTTTTATCTCATTTGACCCTTACCAAGTTACATACTTTTTACCTAAATAATTTATTTATTTTAATGAAACATGTAATTAACCCTATTAGATACATTAAATTCCTAGACCAATTTAATCAAATTCAAATTCTGAATATAATAATTTAACTTTTATATAAAAATGTAATATATATAGAAAAAACTTCTTTAATTAAATAAATAACATTTAAAATTCAAATGTTATTATTCATAATTCATATCAACTACTAATAAATACAGAATTGATAACCTAATTTATTATACTCATAAAAGATAAAGTTTTTTAAAATCATTTTTAAATAATGATATGTGTAGTTTTAAAAAATAAAAAATTATAAAATAATTAAAAATAATTTTGGGAAAATATTCTTTTTAAAATAAAATAGTTTTATTCTTAACATTTCCCAATTAACAAATAATATATGGATATTAATTAATTTTCTACATTTAAAAATACTGTATTTTATTGAATTTAAAACTCAAATTAAGTAAAATTTATTCTTTAAATAATATACATACAAAATATAATAAAAAAAGGTTTTTAAATAAAAAAAATTTCCATTTATTATTAATTTTTCAATACTCAATATTTTTTAATTACTTATTTGATATTATCTATTAATTTAACAACCATTAAATGATTTTTTTTCTATTGAAAATTATTATTTAAAAGTATTAATTTTAATAAAAATTCATTAAAATAATAAATATTTTCAAAAATTGAATATTTTATTTTTTTATTAATTAAAAATTATTGATTCTATATTAACTACATATCAAATGTCATATTTTTAAACAATATTCCCTTTAAAAAATATTTAATATACCTATTGGATACATGTATACCCAACAACCATATATCTAATCACCATATATCTAATAGTCATATAACATCCATATTTATCATTTTCACCAATTTATATACTTCTCTGAAATTCATTTGGACTCTTTGTTTAGATCATTCTTACAATTTCTGTAATATTTCATATTTTCCCTTTATTATATGATTTTAAATGGCATTTTGATATTTATGTAAACCCATATTGATGAAGATTTCACATTCATGGTATTTTTATTTACTTGTGGTTTTTTTCCTATTATAATTTTAAAAATAATGTTTGTTATTTTTTATAATATTTTAATGTTAAAAATTAATTATATTATATTAATGTTGGAAATTTTTTAATATTTGATATTTTTTTCATTTTAAATATAATATTCAATATGTTAAATTAATAAAATTTTATGTCTTTACATTCTACCCCATTAAAATAAATTTTACCATGAAATATGAATAATCAGCTGGAAATAGGTGTGGATAAATTATTCTCCAAACATTTTAGAGTTCCCATTTGGCTTCCTCAAACTTAAGATTTCCCGATAAAACATTAACAAAGGGAGTTTTTTTATCATTGTAATTCTTCACTATGATTCTATAACTATAGTGGTTTTTTTCTAAAATGAGAGATTATATTACAGTTATACAACATATATGTTAAATACATGTGATGGATAAGGTATGAACATCCTAACAATTATATATAGAATGTATCATGAACTTCATACTATTTTAGAGTAAGGGAAAGGTAATAGTATACCATCCCCACATGATTGGGGATTAAAAAGTGATTAATGATTTTAAGGATGAAATTTACCTTCTTCCAGACTCTCACAACCATCTTCCATGGTGATATTTGAAAAAAATACTTTTTTGTAACACCAATTTCCAAATATCACCATCTATTATTAGAAAATAACTTTTATTTAATTTGATATAATTTAATATTACAATAAAGTTTTTGAATATTTTCCAATGTTTTTTGTAAATATATTGTCCAAATAGCATCCACTCACATAGATCATCCCAAAAGTAATATTTCATCACCTCTTCTCATATTGAGCCTCATATGAAGCATTTTTAATTCTATAATGGATGTTTTTTATTTGATATCCCAACTGGAGAAATATATCTATCCAAGAATCTAGTAAAATATATTCAATATGATATAAACACATCTTACACAGTTCAAATGTTTCTTTCATATTGACTATCACACTAAAAATGAGAAGTTGTGATAAATATAACCTCTTTATCTATGTCATGTTTAATAATTCTCTAAAAAATGAAGTAAACATTGCATTTTTATTAAAGAAAACTGAAATTTGTTCTATATATAGTATTTGAACTTAAATTATTTATATTTTCACAATTTTATTATGTGATAAATATTATCAAATAGAACTGAAAATTTTTTCCATAAAAATGTGATCGAACATGAAAAAAATGAAATTATAACCTGTTGAACTATTGGTAATTTGATTAAACCCATAATGATTTTATCTCATTTCCATAAAGGTTTTGGTAATAGTTTCATCATCCCCTTATACATTTGATATTCAGTCTCAACTTATCAGAAACTAAAAAAATGATATATATACTCTTAAATATCACTATTCATGTTTTTTTAACCAAAAATGCTCTTTGATATCACTATACATATTTGTGATCCTATGATGGATATATAATGATAATATATGTGAAATATCCAATATCCCCTTATTTAATTATTTCACTGAACAGAAATATATTCATTTAAAGAATCTTATACTTCCATCATCGTAAAGGTTCAACTATAAAATATTCTATACATTCTTTTATAGCTACATATCATCCTTTTGAAAATCCTTGGTCATCATATAGATGGATTTCTGGGTAGTCATAGGGGAAATTTTGGATTTCTCCCATTCCATATCCTTTAAAATCTATGAGTATTGGTTTTATTACAATCCTAATTATGTATATGGAATCAAGATTCTTTTTACTCATAGAAACATCCACCTTGTTCACATTATAGGGGTGGTAATGTATTGAGAAGTCGTTGAAAGGACCGATCCTTAAACGTTACAAATTCTAGTATTGTTTTAACTATATTTTACATTCAAGGATATTTTTAGCTTAGTGTTTTAGATAATCACGAAATAATATTACAATGTAATCCCATACATTACAAGTGGACACCTATAAACAGTATCCATGTTTCACAAAAGAAAAAAATTCAAAAATAAAACATGGATTCTTTCTATAACATCACAATTCTTTTATTTTCCTCATCTTTGTCCATAAACAACCTTTTACCCTGTGAAAATTATTTTAAAACATGGCATTAGCACAAAAATCCTAGCAAGGGACATGAAAAGGAATAAAACCATTAGTCATGTGAAATACATGAGAACCCATTTAATGTTTTTTGAGTGAATTAAAAAAAGGAATTCCACATGAATAACACACAAATGTATTACTCAAAGAAAAACATTAATACAAATATCATGAAATTAAACCTCTTTTATGATACTTAGAGAATCATATACATAAAACACTTTAAAACCCTCTTCAATTGGAATAAACATATGACCAACTTCCAATATTATTATTAACCAATTAATTGGATAACTATAATAGGGATCACCCTTCATGTAATCAATATCAGGCTCACCCATTATCTATAATGGGTCTCATCTGATGGTATAAGCTATACCGGGATCACCTGAGATTTAATATGGGGATCAAAGTATCGTATAAGTTGTATCATGATCCCCCATGACCTATAATGGGGAACAAACCATAGTATAAACTATATTGGATACATCCATTTCATATATTCATCAACTACCACTTCATGAATAAAACACTATCATCATGATGAATTTTTGAAAAACTCTTTTAATCCCATATAAAAAAATCATATAAAAATAAAATTTTATTTTAACGGCCCATTTTTAATTCCAAAATACCCAAAAATTAAATGAATTATTTTCATTTAATAAATCATTCCATATTTCAAAAGAAGCTAAACATGGAGGTGGGAATGTCATAGTTGTTATGTCCATTAAGAATAAAACATAACTTTATTTCATTTTTTCTAAATGTTACCTATAAAATATGTAAATTTTACTTTTGAAAACATTTTAATGATATTAAAAAAATACAATTTATTTTATAATATTTGTATATACATAAAAAAATATTTAAAATAATATCAAAAAAACTCACATGGTGAAAAATATGTGATAATTAAATATTTAAACATTGAAGGTTTCCCATAACACATTGAGAATTTTAACATTAATCCCCTTAAAATATTAACATTTAAAAATATTATTAGCTAATATGATTATAAATATATTACTAGAATGATAGGTAAAAGTGATGTATATAAACATAATATAGGTGATGGGTGTATAACATCAAACTTTTCCTCAATAATAGAATATTGAGTCAAAATTCCTTACCTTGAGTCTAAATAATCATGTATGATCTTTATATTCTTGAATAATAAACATATTTTAGTAATTTAATTGGTTGATAACCTTATTTTTATGTTTATTACACCTTTTATATCACTTATTACCATGTTATAACAATTACTCAATTATTTATGTTCACATTGGATGTTCTGATGAAATTTGGCACATGTTTACAAAATGAATTTGGTATGTTGGATACCGTTAATGTGGAGATTTTATATATGGTTATGAAAAATGAGCAATGTTACAATCATAGTGATGGAAGGTCATATATACACAATAGTAACACTTTCATTTATCAATGATCATTATAGAAATAAGGTAAGTATTATTTATCTTTCCAAAAATAAAATAATATCACTATTATTATATTAATAATTTATATATACTTATATATATCATTTATGTTACGTGAAAACAAAAAAAGAATCGCATCGCTTCATGGTGGTGATATTTCACACGTACACACGAACGACGTTATCATTTTAATGTGAATAGAAATGTAAGAATGTAAATGATATATTATTATTTTATAATTATAAAATTTTAATAAATATCATATATAATATTTATTTACATCATCATAACCAGCCTTGAGATACAATGATGGAAATTGAATAATATCGGTTCGTGAGACTGTAGTTCGTCATACACGCGAATGATAATTATTTTCCCATTTGATACAAGTGAAGATTGATTTAGGTAATTATATTAACAAAATAAAATTTCAATATATTTAGTATAATTTTATTATTATTTCATCATTGTTGATGACTATTTGAAGGAATTATAAGAATAAATAAAATAGAAATACTTGATTATAAATAAAAACTCTTCCTTTCACAATCTCTTTTTATTAACACCTTAAGTCCTTTAAAGAGGGAGTAATGAATAAAATAATATCTCTAGTGTAACGCCCCGACCCTAGTTACCCAAAGTCAGTGCCTTATTTTAACACATTGGCATGATTACAAGGAATCAAGTCCCAAAAGACCAATCAGTTTAGTAGTCTTGTAAAATAGATTACATATATGAACGATACATTACACTTTCTAGAATAAAAAAAATAATCCTTTTAGAATGACATTTTTTCCCTTAGATTAACCCTGAATCTCAAACATAAAACACTTATTGGGATCCTAGGAAAATAAAAAATAAGATAGGGGTGATCTCAGATTCTCAGTAAGAGTAAATAATTTAGCGAAAGATGAATAATTAAAAACACATGCCTTTAAAAATAATAAACATGAACACTTTATAGCAGAAATATGAGCTGAGTAAATAATTCCAAAATAAAACATAGTCATGGGTATTCTACTAGTCTAATAACCACATAAACCATCAATAATATTTTCATAATGAGGGAATGTATAATTCTATACATTCTGAAACATTTTGTCAAGGCCTCGGCCAAGACGCCTAAAAATGATTAAGGCCTCACCCAAAACCATATATCAAATTGGGAGATTCCTCAGCCAATTCCACGTTTAGTTGTCTCATGACACCTATCGATGCATCGAGGAGCTATAGCGGGCTCCAGCCGTCACTTACTATGTCCAATACATTCCTCATATAAAAAGGTTGAAACATAACATAAACATTCGTATTAGAACTAGCATGTGAAATGTAAATAATTTAACCATAAACCATGAATGGTATAAAAATAGAGCTTCAACAGTCAAACATATAAAAACTCAATAAATACAATATGGAAGATTGTAGTATAATAAATCATCCTCAATTAAAAATAATATCCAGTAAAGGATACTGACATAGTTGACTAGTAAAACTTTTTGAGAGAAATAACTTTTTTGTAAAATCATTTAAAAGTCATGAATTTTTAAAGGAAGTAATTTAAAAGAGATTTTTGAATCAAAGTGTCACATACCACCTTTATTCTTTTGAAAAGAATTATCATTTCAAAACTTTCATGTCCATATAAATAAATCCTTATAATAATTTTGAAAGAATGGAAATTAATTAAAAAGATTTAGAAAGATAAATCTTTAAAACATTTAAAATTATGATCTTGATGAGGATTACCTTTCAAAAATCCTTAAAATATTCATTTTGAAATCATTTTTATGAAAAATGGACATGGATGATAAAAATGTCCCAGTAAATACTTACACATAAACAATCTCGGATAATAATGAGATTGAGGAATTAACCCTTACCATTTTGGTAACATACAAAACATACACACCATGAAAGAAGTATCATACAATGAATAGGTAAATACACATAAATTAAATTGTATTACACAAAGAATAAAATTATGGTCAGTACATACACCACACAAAAGGTAATAGTGGCAATATAGCATGAATCTCAAGGGAATAAAGAGTCAGATGAAAACCCCTTACCCTGCACTTTCCTTTAGTCGAGGGTACATTTAACCTCATCTGTGAAGATAGTAGTATAGTATTAAATTATAACAGAACCATATTAAAATTTATCATATCATACATCATTCATTTATGACTTTATACTACCCATTTAATAATAATTTCCATGTTAAATTAACATTTCGGGTAATAATCGCTTTCTTTATCGTACGTGTTTTAACTTGTTACTCTTGATTGTGTCACTTAGATCAAGATTTAAATACTTCTAGAATATAAAACATGATTTATATATCATATATATTTAGAATATAAATATGTATAATAGACTTATATATGAAATGAAAAACATCGTTTATGGATACGGTATTCCGTACGTATGCATAAACGTTGTTTCCGTTTTCATATCGTATTGAACGGAAGAAAGTGAATAAGATATATGTAAGAAAAAATATATATAAATATTTATATCTCCAGCATAATTATTATTTCATATACTACAAAATTATTATTAATATATTTTTTATAATCATTGATGAATGGTGATCGTGGAAATGAATCTCATCGCGTCGTGGAGACAGTAATCCATACGTACGCACGAGCGACAATATCATTTCCTTAAAGGTGTGGAATTGGATGGTATATTAATTTTTCATAGAAATTAGCAGGTTATTTTCATTATTTATATACATATTACTCATCATTATATCCATCCAAATAACATAGTGTCAAATAACAAATTACACCACTGCCTGGAGACGGTAAGTCGTATGTACGCATGCATGGTGACATTATCATTCATAAGATGGGTAGAATAATGAATCTTGCTGTGCCATTTTTATAATAAAATCACAGTATATATAAGATACTGGATTTATTATTTTCTAAGGATACAACAAATAAAGAGTAAGTGGAAGAATAAGAGAACTTGAAAGAGGTTGGTGAAATCTTTATCTCTTCTTCGGGATGTTCCTTTTGAATTTATAAAAAGGGATCCTTAAGATTGCTTTATGACCAAAGTAATACCACTAGGATGAAAGTAGTATAGTTGGGAGGATATTTGGGTAGGGGTTGGCCGAGCCAAATGGCTTTAGAAGTGTGATTTTGAGAGAAGGTGAATTTCCCTTTTATAAGAGGGGTGAGGGTCACTTTAGGAAAATATTAAATTATTAATTTATTATACAATCATATTCGGTTTATAATGGTTCAAAATGTTTTTTTTCGAGAATTAGGTGGTTATGGGTCTAAATAATTTCAATAAACAGGTTTTAGATAAGTTTAGGTTACCATTTTAACCTTATCTTTTATATTTAACTCTTAGTTAAATAGTTTAACTTTTACTATGTCTTCTGGTATTCATACTCAATATGGTTAATAAACTCAAAATAAACATCCAAGAGAACATCAAGTGGATCATTAACTAATTATATAATATTATTTATTCCCTTTGTCTAGACCTTACATTTTTAAGAATATTATATCAACCAATAATATAGTATTTATTTTAAATAATAATTTATGTCAATTTTGACACTATTTGGTATTTTGTTTTTGTGAATGTCATCACAACTTGATTACTTCGAAAAGATACATTGAATCATCCCTAACATGTCATATTCACCTAGAAAATTAGTTCATTTCATAAAAACTTCGAAATTATATTTATTTTAACATTTATAATATAATTTATTTGGTTCCTTCATTAATAAGGTAATTCCTGTATCATCATTGTGTCATAAATAAATTTAATTATTTAATGTCTATAAATTATAAAAAAAATAAAAAAATTTAGGAAATTATTTTATCATTCCAAAAAATATTTATAGTCAAAAATATTACTTATATAATACCATATATAAATTAATTACTAAAAGATTTTTGTTTCTGTCAATTTTGTCATTACATTAAATTAATTAATCTAAAGTGTCATTATCATCCACAAGTTTCTCCATGGGGTCCCAAAATCGACTCAAAGGTACCCATGGTCGGTAATTACTCATATAATAAGGTTAGTACATGTGTAAAGATAGTTTTAAACTATTACAATAATCTTTTTACCTTAAATTACAATATTTACCTTCAATCACAGTAAATAAAAGTCAAAATTTACTATTTACCAAAAATTATTTTCATCTTATTGAACAACATTTTACGTACTAAGGTTAACTATGTCTCTCATATTTTTGAAATTTCACTCACAGAAGTGTTAAAATTATGTTTTATGTGAATTTGCAAATTCTCCTAGGAGGTGGGTAAAAGACGGTGAAACGTTCAATAAATTTTTTATATATCTAAAATTCATATAAACGGTCTCCAATTAATTATTTTTAATTTATATAAGTTTTATTTATCTATTTTACCTAAAATAAATTTAAATAAAATAAATATTTATTTAAATAAAAATCCGGTTTTAAACAATAACCTAATGTTTTTCACTATTCATCAAAAATTGAATGTTTTCAGAAATATAAAAAAATCCACCCTAGGATAATTTTGATATTCCGAATCCAAAAATGATGTCTATTTTACCAGATTCAAAACATTGAAGTTGAATTTAATAAATTAAAATTAATTCCTTTTGTCAAAACAAATACTGTGTTTTTAAAAAACAATAACTATAAAAAGATTGACACTTGTTTATATATAATATCAATGTGAAAATAATTCCAATGACCTCCATTAGATTAAAGGGTAAAAATATAATCTAATTATACTTCAAAAACATTAAAATGTATAATTCAACACCTTAAATTATTTTTAATAAAAAAGTTGCTTTCAGTTAAAATATAGTATTTTTCACTATTCACCCAAATATGAAAGTTATCAAAAAAACACCAAAAATTTATTGAAACTAAATTGTTATGCCCTAATTCTTAAAAAAAATTATTTTGTAAAAAATTAATATATAAAATTTTCAAATATTGGATTTAAAAAGAGTTCTCCATTAAAAGGCGGTAAAATTTCATATTTTGAAAAATAATTCTTTTATCGGAAAGAAAATGAATTTGTTCTAACATTATATATATGAAACTTATAATATGGATTATAAAATTATAAGAATTATATAATGTTCAAAATTCAGTTAATACTATTCATAACAGCTTTTGAACGGCTAGTTTGGTAAGTCGTCATGCGCTTCAACTTAGTGTTGCGTGTAGTGCAAGTTATTGCATTACTTTGAAGAAATAGCATACAATGAAATATTGGGGAGTTACATCTAGAATGTGGGGAGGGAAATTATTAATCCATTTTTTCAAATAATGGATGATCCAAATTGGTTTTTAGATGTGAATAATATAGAATAATGGGTTCCCTTTTATATATAAGGCCCCAGCCTTAAACCTTACTTAATCTTGAGTTATTACAAGATTACACATTGAGGATCTTTTCGGGTTTAGAGTTTTAGAGAATTAGAACATAAAACATTCATTACAATCCATATATAAACAAAGTGGTTACATAAGAATAGTATTCATTTTTTCCATCAATGGAAACATATTTAAAATAAAACATGGATTTTTTCTTGACACTTCCTTGACACTATCATCATATCATGTACCTTTCCCTTGACATGTGAAAAACATTTCAAAAAAACATGGGATGAGCATAAAAATCCCAGTAAGGGATATAAAAATATATGTAAAGGAATCATGGGTACATATATACATAAGAATGAAATCATACTTTACCCATAAAATATAAGCACTTTATAATACCTCATCAAATCATGAATAAATCATAGAAATCATAAGACATAAAGTTAACTTTAGGCATTCATCTCATTCTTACGTAGGGAGTAACCCTCTTGGTTACGTTTGGAATACACATCATAGTATATTCCCTAAATCTCTTCGGAGAAACCTTAATATTTCACTCCTTCGTGTTACCCAATGCATTGGAGAGCTATTTTGGGCTCACCTGCCCTTAGTTTATCACGAAACCACCCATCTTCATAATAATTCCCAAGAACCTCAACATAATCGTATCACATAAAACATGCATAAAGGAAACATAACATTTCCACCTTTCAATCACAAGATATCAATACCACACATTGAGAAAAAAATATTATGAAAACCGTTTATAATACCAAAATAAAAGAAAAGTAAAACATGGTATTTATTTTTCTTTTAAAAAGAAGGTATGGCTTGTAGAGGAAACCGAAACTCAAATAATGGTCATGGCGGCAGAGAAGTCATTGTCTCCGCATACGTATGAAAAAAACTTTCCCTTTTTTCGTTTATTAAATGCTTCGTATAAAAAATATTCCTTTTTAATAAATGTAAAAGTAAAAGGGGTTTATACACCGTATAAATAAGGTTGTGTATAAAAAGAATATGCCTCAATGAAATGAGATTGAGACGAAGTCCCATACCTCGGGTCCGACATGACTCGATCGTTTTTAATGTCCTGAATAATAAACTTGAGTTAATATCTACTTTCTTAAGAACCTTTTTTAAGTTCATTATTCCTTTTATATCACTTATTTCCATTTCATGAACACTATGTAATTATTTAAGTTAATAACGGTCGTTTTAACGATCATTGGTACTTGAGTCAAAAATAAACCCTTTATAATTACAAGTTGTTCATGTATCCATTATATCCAGAATTATAATTGTAACACCCCAAGCTTCCACGGTACGTTTCACTTCGAATAATGCGATAGCGTGTGTTGTACGCAACCTCGAGTTCTAACACACACCACAACTAATTAAACTAGCCGTTGTGAATAGTAATACCTACTTTTTGAAATCATATATATTTTATATTTCAAAATGGACTTCATTTTTGGATTCGGAATATTGAAATTAGCCTAGGCTGAAATTTTGGTACTTTTCGGATAACTTTTATATTTTGATGAATAGTGAAAATTACTAAATTTTAATTAAAAACAACTTTTTTAATCAAAATAATTAATGGTGACATATAGTGAATTTGAGTGGTTTTAAAGTATATTTAGAATATATTTTTACCATTTAATATAATGTTGGTCATTGGACATAATTTTACAATTAAACCAAACATAAACAAGTGTCAATCTTTTGATAGTTATTACCTCTTAAATACACGCTTTTTGTTTTGACAGCGGGAATTAATTTTAAATTAATTTCTGCCACTTCTGTGTTTTGAATTTAGAAAAATGGATTCCATATTTGGAATCAGGATGTCCAAATTGTGTAAATAGGTAACTTTTATTTTTAGACATTTTGAATAATTACTGTGGTAAATATTTTATTTACCATGGTTAAGGGTAAATCCGGTAAATAAGGGTTAAAAAATAATATTATAATAATACAAAATTACCCTAAAACGTGTCCTAACATTATTGGTGGACACATACCCGACCATGAGCATCCTTGGGTCAATTTGGGGACCCCTTGGAGCCACTTGTATGTGGTAGGGACACTTTATATTAATAAAGTTAAAATAAAAATAAAAATGGCATAAGCTTACATCTTTTAGAAGAACAATTTTTACATAGGGTTATACATGTTGGATTTTCGATTATAAATATTCATTAGAAAGCTAAAACGATTTCCTACATAATGATATTTTATTTATAATTTTTAGACATCAAATAATTTAAATTATTAATGACACAATAATGATGCAATGTTTACCTCATTAATAAATCATTTAAATAAATAAGATTATAATGATTAAACTATTATCTAAAATCTGTCCAATTCTTATTGGTTGATGTTATTTAGAATATTAGTCATCTTATCTTTGACCTCAAAGATTTTTGGACCATTATAAACCTAATATAACTATATTATAAAGTAATACTTTCACTCTTTCCTAAAGAGACCCTCTTCTCCCTTATAAAAGGAGACCACTTCTACTCATTCCTCACACCTCTCAAGCCACTTGGATCGTCCAAACTCTGCCCAAATAAGCTCCCCACATCCCTCTCCTCCTCCTTGAAGCTTCCCCTTAGGCAGAAAGCATTTCAAGAAGTCCTTTGGTTCCAACCAAAGTGAGTTACCTAAATTAAAGGTAACGATTTCTCTTAAATTATTTTCATTTATTTTGCTTCTCCAACCCCCAAACTCTTTTTATTTCCTTTCTTTTGTAACAACACCAGTATCCACAATATACTAGGATGTTGTTATAAGAAGGATTCAAACTACACATACACACAACTCCATCTAATGGATGATGAACAAAATGTTTCTGTGGATGGAAAACTAACGCCTCACGAAACGATGATTGTTCAAATACATCTTACCGCCTCTCATGGTGGCCATTATGATGGCACTATAATTAAATATGATATTAATGATATATATTTTATATATAAACTTCTTTAATTCCATTTTATTTCATATCCTTATTCGTTTCATGTTGTATATACATACGATAATTTCATTTGAGGAAGTGCGGACTACCGCCCCCTTAAAATGATATGACTCGTTCATACCACACATGGAACGTATAAAGGATGGTGTTAATGAACTTAAGTAACATATATAAAATATTATATTATACTGGAATAATAATATACCTATGTATCATTTGGATTCAATTCTTTTAAAATGAAAAATTAAATGGAAGTAGCGTTCGTGCGTACGTGCGGACTACCGTCTCCACGAACGCGATGAGATTCATTGTCCATCATATCCATTCAAGTATAATTATAATTTGATGATTTAAAAATAGTATCTAAGGACTTTATATCATTCTGGATATGAATAATATACATCTCATTAATAACGAATATGGCTCACATAACAAAGAATATAAAGTAAAATGAACCCGTTAACACCCGAAATGACGATAATTCTAAGGTATTATTAACAAATCAATGTTAAAAGATCATATATGATATCATATTAAAGTAAATTATTCTTGTATTATTAAATAACAATTATTTCACCATTATACAGGAGGTAAACCTACCATCGACCAAGGAAAAATTACAATGTAAGGGATTCTCTTATCTCACTTTCAATTCCGTGAGATTTACATTGTTCGCCACTAAATTATTGAAAGTGGTGTATTGTGTACTGCCATTTGATATATATTATCATGATTGTCTTTATATTCATGTTATTCTGTAAATCATTTGGTGGTTATTAACTTTTGGCCATACAACTCAGTTGATTAACATGGTAAGGGATTTTCTTATCTCACTTTCAATTCCGTGAGATTTCCATTGTTCACCACTTAATTATTGCATGTGGTGTACTGCCCATGATTGCATCCATTGTGTATTATACTTTAATTTATGGGTATTTACATCATCAGGGTATGATACTTCTTTCATGGGTGTATGTTTCGTAAGTTACCTAATCGATAAGGGAATTTGAATTTCAATTTCCACTCATTTGGCTTTACGCATATTTCATTGATTATATTACCCCAAGATTATGTGTGGAATAACTATTCATTTGATTATGTCATAATTTCCACTCCCCTTCCTGTGGAAATAAGTTTGATACACATAATCACTCCATTGATAATTCTCATGTCATTGATATGAATTTGATAAGAGTAATTTTAAATCATTCTCCATTTGTTGAGTTAAACATCCAATTCGTTGGTATTGTTTTTACAAGAATATGTGTGAATATCCTTTGATTGATTTACACTGAATATCCAATCATATTTAGTGTATTTATATTTGTCACACATAATTATGTCTTTTATTTATCCTTAACCTAAGGATACAACCTTTATGAGAGATTTCATCTCAATTTACATTCCATTGAGACTTCTTTGTTGATATACACCAAATCACTTTTATGTGGTGTATATAATGTACTTTGACATAGTATATCATGAATCCCTTTATTCTCATGATATTAAAAAGTTTTTATTACCACAATTATTTATATTCAAGTGTCTCTTTTGGTTGGAACCTCTAACCAAAATACCATTTTAAAATGTTTTAAAGACTTATTCTTCTATATCTTGCTCATTAATGTCCATGTTTTAAAAATGGTTTTAAGGATTTATTTATATGGACATTAAAGTTTAGAAATTAAAAATCCTTTTAAAAGGTTTCAAAGTGGTATGGGACACTTTGATTCAAAAATCTATTTTTAAATGGCTTCTTGACAAATAGTGTGACTTTTAAATGTTTTCAAGAAAAGGGGGATATTTCTCTCAAATAGTTTTGATGATTATTTTCATCTATGTCAACATCCTTCATTATTCATGATTGAGGTTAATGTGATACAATAAAATCTTCCATATTGTATCAAATGAGTTATATTTGACTGTGGATGTTCTATTTTTATACCATTCATGGTTTGTGGTTAAAGTATTGACATTTCGTATGCTAGTTTTAATACGAATGTTTATTTTATGCTTAAACCTATTCATATGAGGAATGCATTGGACTTAATAAGTGACGGGTGGAGCCCGCTATAGCTCCTCGATGCATCGGTAGGTCTCATGAGACAAACTAGTGTCTTGGCACAAGGCCTTGGCAAAATCTTATTTGTAGTCTTGGCACGAGGCCTTGGCTATGTGGTTATGATAGTCTGGCATTATGCATTCCATCATTATGAAAGTTGTTATTGATATTGCATGTGATCATTCGACTAGTAGAATATCCATGTGAGTAAGTAAATGGCATTATTTCATTTTACCTTTGCCATTTTATGCTGAAGTTCAAGTTTCAAAGGCTATTGTTTTAGTTATAAATTGCCTTAAGTGTTTATGCTTATTTATGAAAGCTTCTGCTATAATGTTATCCTTACTGAGCATCCGAGCTCACCCCTTTCAATGTTTTTTTTTCCAGGATTATGAAGAAGTAATTTATGAATGACCTGCAGGGATAGTATGAGGGGATATGAAGACAAGATGTTTTTTTTATGATGTAATGTAAAAATTTATGGATGTATCTAGTTATTCCAAGGCTACTAAACTAATCGGTCTTTCGAGACTTGATCTTTCTCATGATCATGCCAATGTTATGTAATAATGCACCGACTCTGGGTAACTAGGGTCGGGGTGTTACAGTTGGTATCAGAGGAAGTTTATTACAAACCTTGGTAGCTAGATTTAGATAAACTCTGATTAGAGCACGTAGACCTAAGATGAACTTTGAGGATCAGTATAAAATAACTTCCTAGAATTTTGGTATTGTAGAGATTTTGTGAGTTTTCCGAGCAATACATCCCTGTCTGGATACGAGCAGGTAGAGGAGGCTCTGGCACAGATGTACCTAGGGGTAAAACCCGAAAACACCGCTTTGAGCTAGACTCGAACGGGAACTGGTGCACGACAACGGGCCTTGCTGCACTCTTGGTTACGACACTCCCGGGGGATATGCTTAGGATAATTTACATTTTCTTTACAAACCGATTTAAGTAATATATACATAAGATGAGAGTAAATGACCTTGGTTAATCCTAATATGTTTCAAATTGAGAATATGGTGACATTTTAATCTCTAAATGATTTTACGACTACTATTACTCACACAATGCTTTCTGGTTTTAGTCAATGGCTGGATTCCAAGGAAGTCATAGTGACTTTGAGAATGATGTACAAGGTGGGAACGGTAGTGGAAATGAGCAACAAAATGGAATGTTGATAGGCGTAAAAGATATCGTCTTTATGCCAAATCAGTTTTCCAAAAATATGATCAACAACATATATATTAACCAACTCCCAGACTCAACAAGGAAGAGAAAGGTGATAAATGATAAGATCTCCAGCAATGGAGACCATGGAGAAAAGAAACCTCAATTTTCATCATGCAGGAATTGTGGAAAGAGACACCCAGGAAAGTGTCTCAATGGGACAACGAAATGATTTACGTGCGGGAAGGAAGGACATAAAGTGAAGAATTGCCGAAGAAAAATGAAGAGTACTATGGAAAAAGATAAAAATGGTCCCAAGAGTCCATTTACAGTCATTTGCCGTAAATGTAGGGGACCTGGCCATTACCCGAGTGAATGTCCTATTTTATAGGATATTTTCTTGCTCAAAGAAGAAGCTATGTGGAAATAAATGGTTGGAGAAAAATTTAAAAAGTATTAGCACTCCTTGTTGATGGGTTTACTTTGGAATAATTTTCTCTTGTATTTGTAACCCCTCAGTTTTCCATGTGAGAATGATATTTGAGGAATAATTGTCTCTTCTCTTGTGGATATAGGTATAAATAACCATTTGGTTTTATATGATCATTGGGTTTTGAGAAAATGATAAGTTATTATAATTTGGGATGAAAATGCAAAGTATGATATAACATTTGCGGTTAAATTATGAAAAATTTATCTCATTTTGGTAATAATATAGAATATAGTTTTTTAAAAAGGACAACACGTAGACCGTGTGACAACCCGTCGCGTCGGACAAAGCTGTGGGAATCGAACCCACAACCAAAGTGCGATTGGGATTTATCGCCTACCACTGGACTACGTGAAGTCCCTGGTTAATATGACTATTTTTTTTTGTTAAATGATTTTATTGATCAATAATAAGATGATTTGGGTTCTTATGTCTTATCAAATTAATACCCTTGGTATAGGAAAATGATTTGGTGATTAAGTGATAAATGTTATTTTGGAAGATGTTCGTTTTGTTAGGAACACTATATGCCCAAGGAAAATAGAATACAATGAGGTTTCATTTGTAGAGTAATGGTGGATTTTTATCTACATTTTTATTGTTTATTTATAGTGATTTGGGTGATTTATGGAAATGATTAACCTATAACAGAGAATATGTGATGGTGTTAATTACTTTTAAGTATGTGACTTTAAGAGTATTTGATGTCATTTGGAGATACAATGTAACATGGGAGACTACATAATCAAATTATTCTATGTTTTGGGTTTCAATATTAGTTTGGATTATATTAAAGGATTTTAAGGACAATTGGTTATTGAATGGTATCTATTTAACTTTGGGGTATTGTTGGTTTAATTTTAGAAATTAAGATTAGTGCAATGAATATCCTTTTGGGGGATCATTAGATCATTCACTAACCATTTTGGTTTTGATTAATCTTCAAAGACAATGTAAATATATGGTTTATCCTGCATGGATCATGTGATTCTATAGAAGTTTATTCTAGCTCTTCCAGTGTGACCAAGTCTTCTTGAATACTCATCGTTTAAAAAAAAAATTGAGTTAGTGGTGGAAATTTATTAAAGAATGAAAATCTACTTAAAATGTAAGTATATATCATAATGTTCTTAGTCAATATCATAAATGAATTCCTCTTCCTTATGTAATGTAACTTAAAAAAAATGTTGTCCGTTTACTTTCCTACTAGGAGACTAATGGTCGTTTGTCCCAACACAAGTTTGTGGTTTTCTCATTGTTAACTTTCTCCTGATCATGATTTCTATCCCTCTCCATCAGAACTTGACACTTAGTTTATCATCCATATCCATGTTTTCTTACATGGAATCCTAGTATGGGTTATCTTGGATGACCCTTATACCTCTCTTTCTTTCTTTTAAAGTGATAGTTTTATTGACTCTTTTTCCGATGTGGGACTTTCCATTATATTCCCAGCCAAAATTTTAAAAATTGCGAGAACGCAATTTATTGAAGGAGGGGAGAATTTAACACCCCAGGCTTCCACGGTACGTTTCCCTTCGAATAATGCGATAGCGTGTGTTGTACGCAACCTCGAGTTCTAACACACACCACAACTAATTAAACTAGCCGTTGTGAATAGTAATACCTACTTTTTGAAATCATATATATTTTATATTTCAAAATGGACTTCATTTTTGGATTCTGAATATTGAAATTATCCTAGGCTGAAATTTTGGTACTTTTCGGATAACTTTTATATTTTGATGAATAGTGAAAATTACTAAATTTTAATTAAAAACAACTTTTTTAATCAAAATAATTAATGGTGACAAATTGTGAATTTGAGTGGTTTTAAATTATATTTAGAATATATTTTTACCATATAATATAATGTTGGTCATTGGACATAATTTTACAATTAAACCGAACATAAACAAGTGTCAATCTTTTGATAGTTATTACCTCTTAAAAACACGCTTTTTGTTTTGACAGCGGGAATTAATTTTAAAATAATTTCTGCCACTTCTGTGTTTTGAATTTAGAAAAATGGATTCCATATTTGGAATCAGGATGTCCAAATTGTGTAAATAGGTAACTTTTATTTTTAGACATTTTGAATAATTACTGTGGTAAATATTTTATTTACCATGGTTAAGGGTAAATCCGGTAAATAAGGGTTAAAAAATAATATTATAATAATACAAAATTACCCTAAAACGTGTCCTAACCTTATTGGTGGACACATACCCGACCATGACCATCCTTGGGTCAATTTGGGGACCCCTTGGAGCCACTTGTATGTGGTAGGGACACTTTATATTAATAAAGTTAAAATAAAAATAAAAATGGCATAAGCTTACATCTTTTAGAAGAACAATTTTTACATAGGGTTATACATGTTGGAATTTCGATTATAAATATTCATTAGAAAGATAAAAATATTTCCTACATAGTGATAGTTTATTTATAATTTTTAGACATCAAATAATTTAAATTATTAATGACACAATAATGATGCAATGTTTACCTCATTAATAAATCATTTAAATAAATAAGATTATAATGAATAAAATATTATCTAAAACCTGTCCAATTCTTATTGGTTGATGTTATTTAGAATATGAGTCATCTTATCTTCGACCTCAATTATATTTGGACCATTATAAACCGAATATAACTATATTATAAAGTAATACTTTCACTCTTTCCTAAAGAGCCCCTCTTCTCCCTTATAAAAGGAGACCACTTCTACTCATTCCTCACACCTCTCAAGCCACTTGGCTCGTCAAAACTCTGCCCAACTAAGCTCCCCACATCCCTCGCCTCCTCCTTGAAGCTTCCCTATAGACAGAAAGCATTTCAAGAAGTCCTTTGGTTCCAACCAAAGTGAGTTACCTAAATTAAAGGTAACGATTTCTCTTAAATTATTTTCATTTATTTTGCTTCTCCAACCCCCAAACTCTTATTATTTCCTTTCTTTTGTAACAACACCAGTATCCACAATATACTAGGATGTTTTTATAATAAGGATTCAAACTACACATACACACAACTCCATCTAATGGATGATGAACATAATGTTTCTGTGGATGGAAAACTAACGCCTCACGAAACGATGATTGTTCAAATACATCTTACCGCCTCTCATGGTGGCCATTATGATGGAACTGTAATTAAATATGATATTAATGATATATATTTTATATATAAGCTTCTGTAATTCCATTTTATTTCATATCCTTATTCGTTTCATGTTGTATATACGTACGATAATTTCATTTGAGGAAGTGCGGACTACCGCCCCCTTAAAATGATATGACTCGTTCATACCACACATGGAACGTATAAAGGATGGTGTTAATGAACTTAAGTAACATATATAAAATATTATATTATACTGGAATAATAATATACCTATGTATCATTTGGATTCAATTCTTTTAAAATGAAAAATTAAATGGAAGTAGCGTTCGTGCGTACGTGCGGACTACCGTCTCCACGAACGCGATGAGATTCATTGTCCATCATATCCATTCAAGTATAATTATAATTTGATGATTTAAAAATAGTATCTAAGGACTTTATATCATTCTGGATATGAATAATATAAATCCCATTAATAACGAATATGGCTCACATAACAAAGAATATAAAGTAAAATGAATCCGTTAACACCCGAAATGACGATAATTATAAGGTATTATTAACAAATAAATGTTAAAAGATAATATATGATATCATATTAAAGTAAATGATTCTTGTATTATTCAATAACAATTATTTCACCATTATACAGGAGGTAAACCTACCATCTACCAAGGAAAAATTACAAAGTAAGAGATTCTCTTATCTCACTTTCAATTCCGTGAGATTTCCATTGTTCGCCACTAAATTATTGAAAGTGGTGTATTGTGTACTGCCATTTGATATATATTATCATGATTGTATTTATATTCATGTTATTCTGTAAATCATTTGGTGGTTATTAACTTTTGGCCATACAACTCAGTTGATTAACAAGGTAAGGGATTTTCTTATCTCACTTTCAATTCCGTGAGATTTCCATTGTTCGCCACTTAATTATTGCATGTGGTGTACTGCCCATGATTGCATCCATTGTGTATTATACTTTAATTTATGGGTATTTACATCATCAGGGTATGATACTTCTTTCATGGGTGTATGTTTCGTAAGTTACCTAATCGATAAGGGAATTTCAATTTCAATTTCCACTCATTTGGCTTTACGCATATTTCATTGATTATATTACCCCAAGATTATGTGTGGAATTACTATTCATTTGATTATGTCATAATTTCCACTCCCCTTCCTGTGGATATAAGTTTGATACACATAATCACTCCATTGATAATTCTCATGTCATTGATATGAATTTGATAAGAGTAATTTTAACTCATTCTCCATTTGTTGAGTTAAACATCCAATTCGTTGGTATTGTTTTTACAAGAATATGTGTGAATATCCTTTGATTGATTTACACTGAATATCCAATCATATTTAGTGTATTTATATTTGTCACACATAATTATGTCGTTGATTTATCCTTAACCTAAGGATACAACCTTTATGAGAGATTTCATCTCAATTTACATTCCATTGAGACTTCTTTGTTGATATACACCAAATCACTTTTATGTGGTGTATATAATTTACTTTGACATAGTATATCATGAATCCCTTTATTCTCATGATATTACAAAGTTTTGATTACCACAATTATTTGTATTCAAGTGTCTCTTTTGGTTGGAACCTCTAACCAAAATACCATTTTAAAATGTTTTAAAGACTTATTCTTCTATATCTTGCTCATTAATGTCCATGTTTTAAAAATGGTTTTAAGGATTTATTTATATGGACATAAAAGTTTAGAAATTAAAAATCCTTTTAAAAGGTTTCAAAGTGGTATGGGACACTTTGATTCAAAAATCCATTTTTAAATGGCTTCTTGACAAATAGTGTGACTTTTAAATGTTTTCAAGAAAAGGGGGATATTTCTCTCAAATAGTTTTGATG
Organism: Viscum album; assembly: GCA_963277665.1. NCBI lineage: Eukaryota > Viridiplantae > Streptophyta > Magnoliopsida > Santalales > Viscaceae > Viscum > Viscum album. Next base: position 1,012,535,908 of record OY728140.1, read on the forward strand.
ATTATTTTCATCTATGTCAACATCCTTCATTATTCATGATTGAGGTTAATGTGATACAATACAATCTTCCATATTGTATCAAATGAGTTATATTTGACTGTGGATGTTCTATTTTTATACCATTCATGGTTTGTGGTTAAAGTATTGACATTTCGTATGCTAGTTTTAATACGAATGTTTATTTTATGCTTAAACCTATTCATATGAGGAATACATTGGACTTAATAAGTGACGGGTGGAGCCCGCTATAGCTCCTCGATGCATCGGTAGGTCTCATGAGACAAACTAGTTTCTTGGCACAAGGCCTTGGAAAAATCTTATTTGTAGTCTTGGCACGAGGCCTTGGCTATGTGGTTATGATAGTCAGGCATTATGCATTCCATCATTATGAAAGTGGTTATTGATATTGCATGTGATCATTCAACTAGTAGAATATCCATGTGAGTAAGTAAATGGCATTATTTCATTTTACCTTTGCCATTTTATGCTGAAGTTCAAGTTTCAAAGGCTTTTGTTTTAGTTATAAATTGCCTTAAGTGTTTATACTTATTTATGAAAGCTTCTGCTATAATGTTATCCTTACTGAGCATCCGAGCTCACCCCTTTCAATGTTTTATTTTTTTTTCCAGGATTATGAAGAAGTAATTTATGAATGACCTGCAGGGATAGTATGAGGGGATATGAAGACAAGATGTTTTTTTTATGATGTAATGTAAGAATTTATGGATGTATCTAGTTATTCCAATGCTACTAAACTGATCGGTCTTTCGAGACTTGATATTTCTCATGATCATGCCAATGTTATGTAATAATGCACCGACTCTGGGTAACTAGGGTCGGGGTGTTACAATAATCATGATGTATATATCATATATATCCAGTATATACATGCATTTATAATATTACATAATCATTTAGAGGTAAGAAATGAAATGCACCGTTCATGGAGAAGGTAAGCCGTACGTACGCATGAACGTTACTTTCATTTCTATTTCATATTTTATAGAATGGAATCATAATTATATAAAGGTATATTATAATTACAGTATAATATCATATATAATATCATATTTTCATCCTTTATACGTCCCACATATGGTATTTAACGAATCAAATCACTTTGAGGGGGCGGTAGTCTGCACTTCCTTAAATGAAGATATCGCGTTTACCCATAATGGAAACCATAAAGGTATCCCCAAAATAAAAAATATAGAATATTAAGGAAAAAATAAACATATTATATATCATATATAAATATAGTGACATCTTAATGGCCACCTTTGAAGGTGTTAAAATAATGTTGAACAATCACCGTTTCCGGAGGCAGAAATTCGCCATCCATGGAAACAGTATGTTCTTTAACCATTAGATGTAGGTGTGTGTAAGTGTACCTCGAATACTTCTTATAACAACATCCTAGTATATTTAAGATAGTGGATTTGTTACAAAAGAAATGAATAAAAAGAGTTTATGGGGTTGGAGAAGAAAAATAAAACAAAAGGACTCAAGTGAATACATTACTGTAAAATCGGGTATCTCCCTTTGGTTTGAGCTCAAAGGCTTCATTGGGAAGACTTCTGCCCAAAGTGAGGCTTCAAGGAGTAATAGAGGGATGTGGAGAGACAAAATGGTCAAGGGTTGGCCGAGCCAAAGGCTTTGTATGTGTGGGTAAGGAGGTAGAGGTGGGGGCCTTTTATAAGAGGAGAGGAGGGGCACTCTTGGAGAGTAAAGAAATGTTACTTTATTTTCAAATGGGTTTGGGATTTTAAAGGTACCACATTGATATAATTCGAGGATAAGGTGATAAGAGTTCGAAATCCACCCATCCAATAGGTTTTGGACATGTGTAGGTCATAGATTTTACATTATCATTTCATTTTATTTAAATCCTTTATTAATGAGGTAATCACTGCATCATCATGATGTCAAAAATAATTTAATTTATTTAAATTCTAAAAATTATGAAAAAAATATTATGATGTAGGAAAGCTTTTTATCTTTCCAATGAATATTTATAGTCCAAAATATCATTTACATAGACAAAATTAAAAATATTTTACTTAGGTGATACATTCTTTGTTACATTTAACATTCTTTAAAAAATAAAAAGATAAAAAGTCACATTCTCACAAAAGTGATTTCATGAAACCCCCCAAGTTTGGCCCAAAGCATCCCATGGTCTCCCATGAGACAACCAGTAGCCTTAGGACACATTTTGGTGTCATTTTTTATTATTATGATATTATTTTATTATCCTTAACTACCCGATTACTCATTAATCAAGATAATTAAAGATAATTACCGTCATTACTATTCTTAATGTCCAAAAACAAAATAGTCTTAATTACATAATTTAGACCTTCTGATTCCAAATATTTAATCCATTTTACCAAATTCAAAACACATAAATTGAAATAACTGATTTAAAAATAATTCCCGTTGTCAAAACAAATAGCGGGTTTTTTGGAAACAATATCTATGAAAAGTTTTACATTAGTTTATGACCAATTTCAAAGTGAAATTAATCCTAATGGCCACCATTGCATTAAATGGTAAAAATATATTCAGAATAAACTTGAATACCAATTAAAATTATAATATAACCATATAATTAAATTAAATGAAAAAGCAGTTTTGATGTAAAATGCAGTATTTTTCACTATTCATTAAAAAATGAACATTGTTAGAAAAATACCAAAAATTTATCCAATGTAAATTTCAATTTCCCAATCATAATGAATATGTTTATTTTGACAAATATAGATTAGAAAATTGTCAAAATTTTGATTTAAAAAGGGTTTGCCATCAAAATGCAGTAAAACAATATTTTAAGAATATTAGTGTATTCCATGCTTAAGATTGGATTTATTTTCATTTTAAGCCTCTAAAACACTATCTAATTTATTAATATACATAGATAAAAATATATATTATTTATTACTTACTTGGGATGTTACATCCTTCCCCCCTTTAGAAAATTGCGTCCCCACAATTTATTTACTTATCAAATAAATGGGGGTACTTATCCCTCATTGCATTTTCAGATTCCCATGATGCCTCTTCCATCAAGTGGGTTTTTCACAAAACCTTTACCTGATTAATCACCTTATTCTGTAACACTTGCTCCCTGTTGTCAAGAATCTGGACCGGTTGTTCCTCATAAGATAGGTTCTCTTCCAGCTGAACTACCTCTGGACTCAAAACATGAGATGGATCTGGCATATACTTTCTCAACATCGAAACATTAAAATCATTGTGTACCTGAGATAAACTCGGAGGTAAAGCCACCTGGTATGCAACTGATCACACTCTCTCCAGAATTTCATATGGTCCAATGAACCTTGGACTCAGCTTTCCTTTCTTACAAAATCGCATCACACTATTCCATGGTGAGACTCTGAGAAAAACATGATCACCTACCTCAAAAGTTAGATCCTTCCTCCTGTTGTCTGCATAACTCTTCTGCCTACTTTGAGCTGTTCTCATGTGTTTCTGAATCAGCTAAACTTTTTCTTCCAACTCTTCTACGAATTCTCGTCCCATCAACTTCCTTTCACCCACTTCATCCCCGAAATCTGGAGTTCGACACCGCTTCCCATATAATACCTGAAATGGTTCCATCTGTATACTAGAATGAAAACTGTTATTATATGAAAATTCAACCAAAGAAATATGTTTGTCCCAACATCCCGGATAATCCATCGAACAAGCTTGTAGCATATCCTACAAGGTCTGAATTGTTCGTTCTGACTGCCCATCTGATTGAGGATGAAATGTTGTACTAAAATTTAATTCAGTACCCAACGACTTCTGAAGGCCTTTCCAAAAGATAGAAGTGAACCTGGGATCACGATCAGATACAATGGAGAGAAGAACTCCATGTAACCTGACTATCTCTTTAAGATACAAACGGGAAATTTGATCTAGGGAATAAGTATCTCGTATAGCAAGGAAATGAGCTGATTTCGTCAAGCGATCAACAATAACCCAGATTTCATTATTACCTCGAGATGTCTTCGGTAATCCCACAACAATGTCCATGGATATATTCTCCCATTTCCACTCTGGCACTGGTAAAGGCTGAAGCATCCCTTTCGGTAACTGCCACTCTGATTTAACCTGTTGACATGTCAAAAACTTCACAGTAAAATCAGCAATATCTCTTTTCATTCCATCCCACCAATAATACTCCCGCAGATCTCTGTACATCTTAGTACTGCCAGGATGAACTAAAAACGGAGAACTATGAGCTTCACATAACAACTCTCTCTTAAACTGTGAATCACAAGGCACACACAATCTCTTCCCAAATCTCAAAATGCAATCATTATCAATGTTGAATTCAGGAAACAGACCTTTCGGAACCAGCTCTACCTTTTTCTTCAACTCACTGTCTTGCTTTTGTGCGTGCTTGATTCTCTCTGATAGAGATGATCTCATTGATACCTGAAACAAAACAGAAGAACTTCCTGCACCTACAACTTCTATTCCAAAGTTCATCAAATCCTTAACCAAAGGATCACGTTCCAAACACAACATTTCTAATGAAGCATTACTTTTTCAACTAAAAGCATCAGCCACTTTATTTGCTTTTCCTAGATGGTAATGAATTGTACAATCATAATCCTTGATTAATTCTAGCCATCTCATTTGTCTCATGTTCAATTATTTCTGAGTGAATATATACTTTAAACTTTTGTGATCAGTATATATTTCACACTTTACTCCATACAAATGATGCCTCCAAATTTTTAAAGCGAAAACAACAGCATCTAATTCCAAATCATGTGTAGGGTAATTTACCTCATGAGTTTTCAACTGACGTGAAGCATAAGAAATTACCTGATCATTCTGCTTTAGGACGCAACCAAGTCCTTTCAATGAAGCATCACTGTATATAACAAACTCACCATTCCTGGAAGGTAGTGCCAAAACTGGAGCATTCACCAATCTTCTTTCCAATTCCTGAAAACAATCATCACATTCTTTTTTCCAGATAAACTTAACACCCTTCCGAGTTAGCTTAGTCATTGGACTAGATAACCATGATAAATTTCTAACAAACCATCGGTAATAGCCTGTCAAACCAAGGAAACTTCGAATCTCTGTTACATTTGTGGGTCTTATCCAGTCTTCCACAACTTTTGTTTTTGTAGGATCAACAGTTATCCCATCTTTAGAAAGAATGTGACCAACGAAAGAAATTTGTTGCAACCAAAACTCATACTTTCTGAACTTTCCATACAGTTTCTTTTCTTTTAAGGTTTGCAAGATAACCCTTAAATGTCTTTCCTGCTCCTCTTTAATTTTATAAAAAACCAAAATATCATCAATGAAAACCACCACAAACTTATCCAAGAACACATGGAAAATTATATTCATTAATTCCATGAATACATTAGGTGCATTGGTTAGCACAAAAGGCATTACTGCAAATTCATAATGGCCATATCTTGTATGAAACACAGACTTCAGAACATCTTCTTCCTTTACCTTCAGCTGATGGTACACTGATCTCAGGTCAATATTTGAAAAATACTGAGCTCCTTGGAGCTGATCAAGAAAATCATCGATATGAGGAAAAGGATATTTGTTCTTAACAGTGATATTATTCCAGGCCCTATAATCAATACAAAGTCTCATTCAACCATCTTTCTTTTTAACAAATAAAACAGGAGCACCCCATGGTGATGTGCTAGGTCGAATGAAACATTTCTTTAATAAATCTTGCAATTTCTCCTTCAACTCTAAAAGTTCAATTTGAGCCATTAGATAAGGGGGTTTTAAAATTGTATTAGCATCAGGAACTAAGTCAACAGTAAACTCAACTTCCCGATATGGTATTATTCTAGGAAACTCATCAGGAAAAACATCAGGATACTCATTTACCACTGGCACATCATCAATCTGAATAGTTCCTTTCTTTTCAACGATGTGTGCAAGGTAAAATTCATTTCCATCTTTTACAAGTTTCTTGGCCTCTTGACAAGTTATCAACAGTAAGGGTTCATTCGTGTACACAAACTGAAAGTCTTTCTGAAAAGAAAATTCTTTAGCTCTACAGTCAGTATTAGCATTGTAAATAGAGTGCCAATCCATACCCAGGATAACATCAAACTCTACTAGAGGTATAACAATAAGGTTTTCAAGTATGTTCTTTCCACAGATAAGGATAGGAATATTCTTATAAATTCTTTTTGCCTCAACATTTCCCCCATGTTTTTTTACCAAAAGTTCAGGAGTCATTTCTTGAGATGGTATTCCAATTTTACTAGAAAAGGTTTCAGAGATGAAAGAATGTGTAGACCTCGAATCGAACAACACACTTGAATAATCTGAAAAAACAAACAAAGTACCTGATACAATTTCATTTGATGGCCCGACATCTACTGAAGTAGTTGCAAAGGATTTCACCACCCCTTTCTGCTTGTAGTCTAACTGTTTCCCATCACTCAATCTCTTTGTCGGACACTCGTTTGCATAGTGACCCATCTCCTTGCACTTAAAACATTTCACTAACTGTAAATCAAATTTGGTCTTACCTTCACCTTGATCTTTTTTAGTGCAATCATGATCCTTATGTCCCATCTTACCACATCGGTAGCACTTTCCAGAATTCAGAAGACATTCGCCAACATGCCTTTTGCCACATTTATCACAAACTGGAAGCTTAGTTTTCTTTTCATCAGACTTTTTTGAAGAATTCTTAACTTTCTCCTGCCACCTTGGTCTCTTATTCTGCTAGTTTTTATAGAACACTTGATCATCGGAAAACTCCATTTCCACCTTCTCATCACATCGAACAAGCTTTTCATAACTTTTAAACTCACGAGAAGCTAATTCCCTTTGATATTTTTTCTTTAATCCTGATTAAAAACAAATGATTTTACTATCAAGGTCTCAGATAAAATTTGGAGCATACCTTGCCAATCGAGTGAACCTTTCTTCATAGGCAGGCACTGAGTCTTCCTCTTGCCTCAATTCCAAGAATTTCTTTTCCATCCTAAGTCAAACAGCCTTAGGAAAATACGTCTCAAGAAACATACCTTTGAATTCATCCCAATCAAGAGCATCAATCTCATCGGCGACCCTGATATTTTTAGCCATAGACCACCATTAATCTGCCTCACCCTCCAAACGGTAAATAGCAAGACTAACCTTTTGATTGTCTGAACACCCCATGACATTGAAAATCTTCTCCAGTGCTTTAATCCACCCTTCAGCTAGTACAGGGTCAGATGATCCTCTGAATAATGGGGGATGTTGCCTCATGAAATGTTCCACCACTGACATGTTCCTCTGCAGTTGATCTGGCTGATCTCGTGCATGGATACCACCGCTATTTATCTCTTGAGAAAACTGCGCCATTACTGCAACAAACTATTCAGTTCCAATTCCGACCATCTCAAGATGCTGATTCGGAAGGTTATTTCCCTCTTCATGCCTTCCTAGCACTACTTACCTATTTCCTCTACGGAAAACCATTCTAAACAAACATGTCTTAGATAAAGCAACATGGTAATCTTCAAATACTATATAACTTCAATTTGACCATTAAAAAATATATTTTTGGATAATCATTTAATAGAATTCTAACTCCTAAAGTTATCTAAACCGACCTCTGATACCAACTATAAGGCCGCAGCCTTAAACCTTACTGAATCTTGAGTTATTACAGGATTACACATTGAGGATCTTTTCGGGTTTAGAGTTTTAGAGAATTAGAACATAAAACTTGCATTACATTCCACATATAAACAAAGTAGTTACATAAAGATAGTATTAATTTTTCCCATCAATGGAAACATATTTAAAATAAAACATGGATTCTTTCTTGACACTTCCTTGACACTATCATCATATCATGTACCATTCCCTTGACCCGTAAAAAACATTTCAAAAAAACATAAGATGAGCATAAAAATCTCAATAAAGGATATAAAAATATATGGAAAGGAAACATGGGTACATATATACATAAGAATGAAATCATACTTTACCCATAAAACATAAGCACTTTAATATACCACAACAAATCATGAATAAATCATAGAAATCATAAGACTTAAAGGTAACTTGAGGCATTCATCTTATTCTTACGTAGGGAGTAACCCTCTTGGTTACGTTTGGAATACCCATCACAGTATATTCCCTAAATCTCTTCGGAGAAACCTTAACGCTTCACTCCTTTGCGTTACCCAATGAATTAGAGAGCTATATCGGGCTCACCCTCCCTTAGTTTATCACGGAACCACCCATCTTCATAATAATTCCCAAAAACCTCAACATAATCGTATCACATAAAACATGCATAAAGGAAACATAACATTTCAACCATTCAATCACAAGATATCAATACCACACATTGATATAAAAATATTACGAAAACCATTTTCAATACCAAAATAAAAGAAAAGTAAAACATGGTATTTATTTTTCTTTTAAAAATAATGTATGGCATGTAGTGGAAGCCGAAACTCAAGTAATGGTCACGACGGCGGAGAAGTCGTTGTCGCCGCATACGTACGACAAAAAAATTCTCTTTTTTCATTTAGTAAACGCTTCGTATAAAAAAGATTCATTTTGAATAAACATAAAATTCAAAGGGGTTTATACACCGTATAAAGAAGGTTGTGTATAAAACAAAATATGCCTCAATGAAAGGAGATTGAGACGAAGTCCCATACCTCGGGTCCGACTTGACTCGATCATTCTTTAATGTCCTGAATAATAAACTTGAGTTACTCTCTACTTGCTTAAGAACCTTTTTTAAGTTCATTATTCCTTTTATATCACTTATTTCCATGTCATGAACACTATGTAATCATTTAAGTTAATAACGGTCATTTTAACGATCATTGGTACTTGAGTCAAAAATAAACCCTTTATAATTACAAGTTGTTCATGTATCCATTATATCCAGATCTATAATCATGATGTATATATCATATATATCCAGTATATACATTCATTTATAATATTACATAATCATTTAGAGGTAAGAAATGAAATTCACCGTTCATGGAGATGGTAAGCCGTACGTACGCATGAATGCTACTTTCATTTCTATTTCATATTTTATAGATTGAAATCATAATTATATAAAGGTATATTATAATTCCAGTATAATATCATATATAATATCATAGTTACATCCTTTATATGTCCCACATATGGTATTTAACGAATAAAATCACTTTGAGGGGGTGGTAGTCCTCATTTCCTTAAATGATGATATCACGTTTACCCATAATGGAAACCATAAAGGTATGCCCAAAATGGGAAATACAGAAGCTTAAGGAAAACATAAGAATATTTTATATCATATATAAATATAGTGAAATCTTAATGTCCACCTTTGAAGGTGTTAATAGAATGTGGAACAATCATCGGTTCGGGAGGACGAAATTCACTATCAATGGAAACAGTGTGTTCTTTAACCATTAGATGTAGGTGTGTGTAAGTGTAGCTCGAATAAATATTATAAAAACATCCTAGTATATTTAAGATACTGGATTTGTTACAAAAGAAATTAATAAAAAGATTTTAGGGGGTTGGAGAAGCAAAATAAAACAAAAGGACTCAAGTGAATACATTACCTTAAAATTGGGTAACTCCCTTTGGTTTGAGCTCAAAGGCTTCCTTGGGAAGACTTCTGCCCAAAGTTAGGCTTCAAGGAGTAAGAGAGGGAGGTGGAGAGACAAAATGGTCATGGTTTGGCAGATCCAAAGGCTTTGGAAGTGTGGGTAAAGAGGTAGAGGTGGGGGCCTTTTATAAGAGGAGAGGAGGGGAACTCTTGGAAAGTAAAGAAATGTTACTTTATTTTCAAATGGGTTTCGGATTTTAAAGGTCCCACATTGATATAATTCGAGGATAAGGTGATAAGGGTTCTAAATCCACCCATACAATAGGTTTTGGACATGTTTAGGTCATAGATTTTACATTATCATTTCATTTTATTTAAATCCTTTATTAATGAGGTAATCGCTGCATCATCATGATGTCTTAAATAATTTAATTTATTTAAAGTCTAAAAATTATGAAAAAAATACTATGATGTAGGAAATTGTTTTTTCTTTCCAATGACTATTTATAGTTCAAAAGACCATTTATGTTGACAAAATTAAAAATATTTTACCTAGGTGATACATTCTTTGTTACATTTAACATTCTTTAAAAATAAAAAGATAAAAAGTCACTTTCTCACAAAAGAGATTTCATGGGGCCCCCCAAGTTTGGCACAAGGCATCCCATGGTCGGACATGAGACAAAAAGTAGCCTTAGGACACATTTTGGTGTCATTTTTTATTATTATGATATTATTTTATTATCATTAACTACCTGATTACTCATTAATCAAGATAATTAAAGATAATTACCGTCATTACTATTAATAATGTCAAAAAACAAAAGAGTCTTAATTACATAATTTGGAACTTTTGATTCCAAATATGTAATCCATTTTACCAAATTCCAAACACATAAATTGCAATAATTGATTTAAAAATAATTCCCGTTGTCAAAACAAATAGCGGGTTATTTTGAAACAATATCTATGAAAAGTTTGGCATTATTTTATGACCAATTTCAAAGTGAAATTAGTACTAATGACCACCATTGGATTAAATGGAAAAAATATATTCATATTACACTTTAAGACCAATTAAAAATATAATCTATCCATATAATTAAATTAAATGAAAAAGCAGTTTTGATGTAAAATGTAGTATTTTTCACTATTCATTAAAAAATGAACATTGTCAGAAAAATACCAAAAATTTATCCAATGTAAATTTCAATGTCCCAATCATAATGAATATGTTTATTTTGAAAAATATAGATTATATAATTGTCAAAAGTTTGATTTAAAAAGGGTTTTCCATGAAAAGGCAGTAAAACAATCTTTTAAGAATATTAGTGTATTCCATGCTTAAGATTGGATTTATTTTCATTTTAAGTCTCTAAAACACTATCTAATTCATTAATAGACATAGATAAAAATATCTATTATTCATTACTTACTTGGGATGTTACATTATATGAGAGGGGAGAGGCACTCTTGGAGTTCTTCATAATATTATATTAATATATATTAATTTTCTAATCTAAATAGATCAAAGATGATATATTTATAACATATGATATTTTTTTTCAAATAATATTCATCCAATGAAAATTATATATGTTTTGAATTTTTTTAATTCTTATATTTTTGTTAAAACCTTATTAATTCTTAGTGTGATATCATGTAATTTAAACATTGAGGGTTAATATGATTACTATAAAACTCAAAACAACAAAATATGTGTCATTGTTTCCATTTTTAACATAACCCATTAATTTTGAAAAAATTTATGTTTCTTATAAATTTTTATCATTTAATAAAATATTTTTTATTTATAATATCATTAATGTCAATTTTGACATTATTCATTATTTAATTTTTTGAAAATATCATAAAAACATTATATCTTCCAAAATCTATCTTAACTCAACCCTAACATATAAAATTAATCCATAAAATTATTTTATAACAAAATTTATATAATATTATATTTATTTTAAAATTATTAATATCATTTATTTGATCTTCCATTAATTAAACAATTTACAGCATCATCATTATATAACCATTTAATAGAATTATTTATTTCTTAAAAATTATGAATATTTTTTTGATGCAGATAAACATTTTAATTTTAAAAATACTATTTATTGTTTAATATTTAATCAATATTAATATATATATTGAAAATTTTATATTTATTAAAACATGAGAATTTCATTTTTTTCTTTTCTTTAAAACAAAATATTGAACATGGAATAATGCTATAAATTTGGACCCAAGTGGTCATGAAATAATCCCATTTATTCCATTGGTCGAAAAAATATAATCCAATAATATTAGTAAAAGTTTTCATGTAATTTTATAATATTTTACAATATTAATTTTATCATAAATTACCTGATTTTCCCAAAATTGTGGAAATATAAATATTACTGAAGTTATTATTCATAAAGTAAAAAATAAAAAGAAACCTTTATATATTATTTGGACCATCTAATTAAAAATATGGAATCAATATTTCAAAATTATAAACAAAAAATTTCAAAAAATAATTAAACATTAATCTTATTAACCGAAAGAGAAAGCGTGTTTTTAAAGTAAAAGCATTCAAAATATTGAAATGCTTTTATATCCAAATTCAATGTGAAATTTATTAAAATAACATAATTTGGGTTAAATTATAAGAAAATAATTTAATAATAATTCAAACCCACTCAAATAAAAATTTTAACACTATAAATAAATTTTATGAAATTGTAGTTTTCAATTAAAATGCATTATATTTTTCATTATTCATCAATAAATATAACTTATCATAAAAATATTAAAATATTATCCAATTTAAATTTTGATAATAATATTTAAAATAATTTTTTTATTTTATCAATTTTAACTAATGAATTTGTTAAAAAAGATATTTAAATTATGTGTGCCATCAAAAGTAAAAAACAATGCCTTTTTTAAAAAATAACTATTTTATTAATAAAGTTGGATTTTCTCTTATATCGGTTCATGAAAACATATAAGTTGAATGTTAAATTATATATTAAATATATTAAATATATTTTTCATTAATATAATTAAACATGATTTATTTTTTTATTTATTGGTATAAAATACACTTGTGCACATTTTAATAGTTTCTTAGAAAAACATTTCCTTTTATTTTAAAAAGGATTCTACATTGGTTTATAATTTACAGGGAAAAGAACTATAAATAAATTTCTAAACCATATTTTCATAATTAAGTTAATATTTTTCATTCATTCCATACTAATAGTAATATTAAATGTAAAATTTAAATAATGATATTTCTTTGTTCATTTAAGCTTGATGTGACATATCATGCACATAATAGAACATAGTGTCTCCATTTAAAAACATTGTATGTTATATCCCCCACTTAATATATTTTGTCCTCAAATTTTAACTTTTGATAAAATACTATGGGTTTGACTTTTAAAAATACCATTCTTGAAATCCCATATTTCAAAAAGGATTAATGAAACTTCTAATTAAAAATAAACAAAGGGAAATACAAAGGTTGCCTAAAATGACACATACAAGGGATCCATGTAAGAAAATACAGAAATTGAAGAGAAAACAAACTATAAATTTCTAATGGATAGTGATATAAAATATGGTAATTATAATGTTAGCAATCAAAAAACCATAAATATGTGATAGTTAATAACGAAATTGATTTCTTAGTAAGAAATGTAAACATATAATGTTTTTGTATCAAGATTATTTTCAAAGAGTTGAGTAATTATTTAACTACCTAGACTAATAAAAAAAGTAAATATAATAAATTATCAATTTGAGTTTTATTCATTAAGGAAATTCCACCACAAACACATCATTATCTTCGAACGATGATTATTTAAGATGGTTTTTTCACTCCTAATGTACTAGAATCAACTTCTAGGGAATCACTTAATCAAAACAATATTAATTATCTATTTATCCTATATTTAGACATTAAACAAAACCAAAATGGTTGGTAAAACATATGATAATTCCCCCAAAATAAAAATATTTAATGGATGAAAATCAACTTCGATCTCTAAAATTTAACACTAATACCTAGATGACATCATAGATCTTTTAATAAATAACTATCCTTAAATTTTATAAAAATATTATATATTAATTTGAAAACCCAAATATCAGAAAGAATTGATCACATAATCTTCCAATATATGTTTTAAGAATTATGACATAATAAAATCAATTATTCTTGAAGTCTCACACAAAAACATAATTTCCCTAAATAACATAATTTCCAAGTATTCTATTCATTTCCATAAATAACAAGAATCTCTATTAATACGCAATTAAAATATATAATCTTCCAAAATAAAATTAATCATTTATTCCTCAAATAAAATCCCATTGTTTTCTAATTACCTCAATCATTCATCAAAACTCAACAAATGTCTCTAAAAATGTTTCACAATTTTTACACTTTTAAAGGGAATCGAGTATGTCTAATTTTTTATATATTTTATTAAGAAAATACTATAAGAAATCCTTAGTTGTTCCATGATTCCAATAATATTTATAAAAATATTTTATGTCATAAATTCCAAAACACATAATTCATTTAACTTCTTTCTTAACCATGAACCACACATCATCATCTTATTCCTTAATAAATTACCCCTATAATCAAATATAAGAATTATATCCTTATGATTCATTAATATTAATAGAAAAATGTTTACTATTTCAAATATAATAAAATAACACATACATTAAATATATAAATCATGATGTCTTTGATATCCCCTTTTGTCTCATGACATGATGCAAAAAATCAAGAAATAAAATGATCATGCACTTTGTGGAATTTTACTTTTTGATAGATTTTTTAAAGTTTAGATTTTGAAATCTAATGAAAAATATTCCATGAACCATAAAATATTAGGGGAAGAGAATAAGTTTTGGATAAGTCAAAAAGTTTCTAAAAGGTGATTAAAATACTTTAAATGCTTTTAGATTCATTTGAACAAGATTTCTCAATAATAGTGTTAGTAAAATCATCCTGAATGGATAATAAGGTTTTGAAGGATTTATTTCTATCTATCATGATGAATTATACTCAGTCTAAAAAAATAACATCATTAAAAAATGAAATGAATTAAAACATGTTAAAATGAAAATGGTAATTGAATGATAATATCCATAGAAAATCTATAATACATTAACCTTAAAATATTTTATACCTATAATGATTACTATTCTAAATCCAATCTCTAGAAATTACTTTATTCTTCATAAACTTTTATAACATAATGCCTCAAAAAGGGGATTCTAAGACAATGACTTACGATCAAACAATAAATTATAAACCCATGATGATATCCTCAAATCATAAGAATGTATCATGTTGTCCAATGTTATCTAAAAAAATCCATTGATACCAACTATATGGTAATGGCCTTAAAAATTACATATTATAGTGTTATTTTAACTTGAATTCACAATAGAGGATCTTTCCAATTAAGATTTTTCCAGAATTGTGAAGTACTCTTATAGAGTAATTCTATACATTATAAGTGGATACATATACATATTATCCATTTTTAACCAAAAAACATTCTAAAATAAAATATAGTTTCTTTCTATAACATCCCAATTCCCATATTGACCTCATCCTTATCCATAACCATCCTTTAACCCTATGAAAAACCATTTTAAAACTTGGTATGATCACAAAGAACTCATTAAAGGGAAATAAAAAATAGAAGAATCCCATTATTATAGTGATGTCCATGAAACCCCATTAAATATTCATTTAGACAATGAAAAAAATCACATGAATAACACACATACATTTTTCTGAAATAAATTCATTTATGAAAATAGAAATCCATTAAAACTCTTTTAGGTGACTTAGAGCATCATATACATAAAAACTTTTCAATAACCATTCAATTATTACTCAATTAATTGAATATCTATAAGGGGTATAAACCTTCATATAATATATATTGAGGTCACTCATAAACTATAATGAGGCTCATCCCTTTTTAAAATATATACGAGGCTCACTTTTGAATTATAATGGGGATCAACACTTCATATAAGTTTTATCGGACTCACCAGTGAGATATAAGGGGGATCAGCCCTACGTATATACTATATGGAGCTAACCCATTTCATATAGCTCTGAACTTCCATTTTATGAATAAAACACATTCATCATAAAACCCCTTTAGAAAACACTATTAATCTCATATGGAGAACTCATCTGTATAAAAATACCATTTTAAAAAAACAAATAATTTTCAATTTCAATATACCCTAAAAGGAAATAAATAACATCCATTAAATAAAAAATTTGATCATTAAAATGAAGCTAGTCACAGTTGTGGGAAAGTCATTATTTTCATTTATGATAATAATGGAACATTCTAATTTTTATCGAATCATTTTTTATTAAACATGTAAAAAGAATCATTTTCAAAAAAAATTAATGAAATAAAAATTATTCATAAAATTTTCTTCATAATCCTTTTATATCCTTATTAATAAATATATAAAAAATTATCACAAATATAGATATGGAGAAAAAGATTTGATAATTAAATATTTAAACATTCAGGTTGTCCCATACAACTTTAAAGATTTAAATCTTAATCCCCGTAAAAGAATAGTATTAGAAAAAATAGTAAATAACATCATAATAGATATATAAGTAACAAGATAGGTAAAACGTTCTTTATATATACCTAAAAAATAGTTAAGTGTATAACTTCAAAATATGCCTTAACTAATGAAGATTGAGATGAAGTCCTATACCTTGAGTCATACTCATATTATATAATATTTATAGTCAAAAATAATCACCATAGTTTTATCATTTACGTGGTTTATAACCTTCTATGGTTGTTTATTATTTCATCTATACAACTTTTTACCATGTTATTACAATTACAAAATTGTATAAGTTCACATCCGATGTTTTGATGAAATTCGATACATGAGTCCAAAATGACTTCAGGAAGTCAGATATGGTCAAAGTGTTAATTATTCCATATTCTCTAGAATAATACTGATTACATAATAATATCCTTTACACAAAAATTATAATTTTAATTCAAACCATTAATGTATGGTTATGAAAAATTTACAATGTTATAATCATGGAGATGGTAGGTCGTACATACGCATGTGAAAACATTTAATTTTTCATTGATCATTATTGAAAAAAGGTAAGTATTATTCACCTTTCCGGAATTATCATGATATCATTAATATTATGTTAATAATTTGTGTATAATTTTATATATCATTCGTGTGATTTTTTTATGAAAAACGAATCACATCACTTTTCGGAGGTGATAGTTCACACGCACGCACGAACGACGTTATCATTTTTATGTGAATGGAAAGGTAAGAATATAATTGATATATTATTATATAATAATTATAAATATTTCAAAAATATTATATACTAAGTTTAATTCCATCATTATAACCAGTCTTTAGAGACAGTTATGGAAAATGAGTTATATTTATTTGTGAGGTGGTAGTTCTCCAAACACATGAACAATAATTGTTTTCCAATTTTATGAGAGTTGAAATGGATTTGGGTTATGATATTAACATAATAACATATAAGTATATTGAGTATATTTTAGTAATTATTTCAACTTTTATGTAAAATATTTTAAGTAATTGGAGGTTGAAATAAAAGTAAAATACATGATTAAAAATGTTGTATATTCATCGAATGATTTCTGTTGATTAACACCTCTAAGGTGAGTGTTCTTCCTAAAATAAGAGATATATAATGTGGGAAGGTATTACAATAATTTATTTATTCTGATCTTGAATGAATCAAATTGGATTTTAGGTTTAAATAATAGAGGAGAATGGGATAACTTTTATAGGAGAGGGGAGGGGAACTCTTGGAATTCTTCAAAATATTAAATTAATATAAATTAATTTTATAATACTAATGGATACAAATTTATTTATTTCTAATATATGAATATTTTTGGATGAATCCTCTTAATCTAATTAAAATTAGATATGTTATTACTATATTTTAATCCTTGTCTTTTTGTTTTCAAATATTTTATTTCATACCATGATATCATTTAATTTAAATTTATAGGGTTGATATAATTATTATAAAATGGAGAAATACCAAAAAACTATTATTGATGAGATTTTTATAATTAATAAAATAATTTAGAATAAAGTTATATTTTTTATAAATTTTATATCATTTAATAAAATATATTTTATTTTAAAATATTATTAATTTCAATTTTGACACTATTCAACAAATGAATTTTTAAAAATAACATAACAACTTCATATTTTTAAAACAATTCCTTAACTCAAACATTAAAATTCAAATCCATCCATAATATTCATGGATAACATAAAATATATCAAATTATTTTTAATTTAATTTTTTTAATATCATTTATTTGATCCTTCCATTAATTTAATAATTACCACATCATCATTGTGTTAGTATTTCAATTAAATATTTCATTACTAAAAAATATTAATAATTTTTTATGTTAGATTAAAAATTCCATATTTCCAAAAAATATTTTTAGTCCAATATATCTTCTAAATTAGTATATAATAACAATTTGATAATTATTCAAACATGAGTTTGACATCTATGTCATTTCATTAAAATAAAATATTATAGATGAATAAAGTCATCCATGTAGAACCATGTGGTCATAAAATCATCCCAAGGATGATTGTTTTTAATATTTCTCACCGAAAAATATTAGGATAAGAGTTAGGGTAATTTTATAATATTTTATAATATTATTTTTACACTTAACTATGTGATTTACCCTTAACCTATCATGACCCGTCCCTCGGGACCCATGTCGTGACTACCCCAAGCCCACCTTCCATAGGCCAGGGGCTGGCGACTACCACTGAAAGACGTAATCTCTAAAACTGGGAATTCATTGCCATTATAACCTGTAAACACACACATCCAAGCACATAGCAAGATATTAACACAAGTAAACTGAATGATAAACAGAGTGATTACAGTAAGTAAAAGGAGCAAGAATACAAGCCCAACTAGAAATTACAAGTAAAATGGAGAAAAATAGAAGATAGTTGTTGGGTTATCCTCCGAGGTTCCTTCCTGAAGGGTTGGTATAGATCACCTCCTTTGCACTCTACATCCATCTGTACCCTCTATGTACCGAATCATCATAAGTTCCTCCTCCAGACACCATCGAGCCTTGGTACTCTCAGTCTTGATCAACGATGTACATCATCTGCACCAAACACAACAAGGAGAAGGCATTGCCCGTGCAGGGGTGAGTATAATGATACTCAGTAGGGACCCTAAGACCCTCAATGTCTCACAAAATCCACAAATGATAAATTACAAAGCATGAAATCAACTGACATCCCTACATAGGTATATGCTCATACATATACCAAAGTTATCATGTATGCCCATCTCAATCATGAGGAAAACACTGGGTCCATCCCAAAAGCCCAAGCTCAACTGTTCTACAAAATAAAGAATACCACAAAGGTATTACCACTAAGGAAAGTACCACACAGGTATGAACTCAGCTCACACTAGGTATAACATAAGTACAATAGTATAGATTATTAGATGTAACTACTGAATCACCTTACTATATAATGAAGCTAACCCACACAGGATTTCTAGGACCTGGCCCACAAAGGATCACTAAGTGTTGACCCATATAGGATCTCAAGGATATGAACCACAGAGTATCTCTAGGAGTTCACCTACACAGGATCTCTAGGTACTAACCCACACAGGATCTCAAGGTGCTGACCCACACTGGATCACAAGGAGTTTACCCACACAGGATCGCTAAGAGAAGACCCACATAGGATCGCTAGCTGATGACCCACATAGGATCGTAAGTTACTGACCCACACAGGATCGCTAGAAGCTGACCCACATAGGATCTCTAGGTGCTAACCCACACACGATCGCAAGGAGCTAACAAATATAGGATCGCTTGGAGATGACCCACACAGGATCGCTATTCATTATTCTCTTCACAGCTATCTACTGGGTTCCCGCACTAAGTAGGATCGTCTCTTGGAGTATCTTTTTCAAAATCCACTAGTCGATACTCCCACTGCCCTGTAGTCTCATGAAGAAGTATCTCAAAGGATAGACACATTATAGGTGTCTCAATGCAACAAACGGCGCATCAATCGGATGCCCAGTCTATGAGTTATTAGCCTCTTAGTCACGGGGGCCCGGTTGGATTTGTGCTCGATCCAATCAGACCATACCCCACCCTTATCCAAAACTCTAGTAGGGTATACCAAAGGGACTTTCTCACTCCAAGGTTTCTAGTGCCATAGACGGTTCATCAAACGGACGTCTGGTGCCAAAGTTATATCCAAATTAGTGTAAAATGGGTCGAAGTGGGTCTAGGTCCAGTCAGACCCAGTTCGACCAACCCGGCCCGGCCCACAATGCATCCCAGCCTATTCTGGGTGGTCCGAGAGGCCGCAAGGGTCGTGACAGGCCACAGGCGGGGCACGGGGTGGCTCTTCCGTGGAAGGTTTCGCGAGGGCGGCTCGCCCATGGGGGGTTCCACGAGGCCGCGGGCAGTGGCTCATCCATAGGGTGGTGGCTCGGCCGCCGAGCGGGGGCTCGACCAGGGGTGGGGGCTCGGTCGCGGGCAGTTCGACTACGGATGGTGGTATTACCGCGAGTTGTCATCATGGCCATAGGGGATTGTCCATGGAGCGGTGTCCTAGCCGAGCGGTGGTGGCTCGGCCACGGGGGTTCGACCGTGGATGATGGCCTGGCCACGGTGCGGCGGCTCGGCCGTAGGTCTGTTTGGCCGTAGAGCGGCGTAGAGGCTATGTGCGGTGGTGTCGCGGGGTACGGAGACCGCAGTGCGGCGGTGGTCTCAAATCGGTGACATTGCGCCGCTGCCTTCATCGCGACCTATAGAGGTGTCGGCCGCAATTCTCATGCCTCATCAGTGCTAAAAACCATCTCCAGTTGTCATCTTCCTCCATTGAAAATAACACCACATATCATCACAAGAATCTACAAAGAGGACGGGCCATGTTTTTTAGCCCGTACTCTCTGCATTAGAGTGGTAGTATACGGCACAATGTAATCTTGAATCAAGAACGAGTGTGGAAGATATTAAAAAACATCAATCCACACAACCCCCATCAATCTCTATTCCAAATCCCACAAAAGAATCAGAATGGGAGTACATGGGATGTGATAATCATATTGAAATAAACCCCAATCTCGTTCTCTTGATGATATAGATTAGGTCACGAGGAAGAGTATGAATCATTGGGAAAATATAGATGTCAGTTTCATCGGCATTTTCCTCGATTTTCAGTTCATGCATTGTCCTCTTGCTTGATTCCTAAGAACGTTATTTTATGGTGTTCTTCGTTTGGAGAAGAAGTTCTTCATTGGTGTTCTTTTTTGGAGAAGAAGTTCTTCATTGGCGTTCTTCTTTCGGAGAAGAAGTTATTTGTTTGTGTTCTTCATTCGGAGAAAAAGATCTTCATTGGAAGAAAGTAATCTTCCAAGAGCTCTCTCCTTCACCAACCTAATGGAAAAGTGGTTCCAATATACTTTAACATAAGAAGAAATTATGTTGGAACACACACAAAAGTTGGAAAAATTAATGTAGAGGAAGTTCAAGAGGCTCCTCCTCATTAAAGAGTCAGTGGAGAGGTTTCTTCCCCATTAAGAGGTTTTGGGTGGTCCTCGCCTCAAGGAATTAAAATTGGGGGTTTATGCTCGGGTGATCCCCACCACCATAACCTGCACATGGGAGGTTTCAAGAATAAATCGTAAAATATTAAATGATTTTATTTTTATTTTCCCACGAAAAGCCCAAAAACAATGTTTCACCCTCGACCTACTATGGTCAAGGTGAAAGTCTCCTTAAGTGAATATCAACTCTGCGAGTTCAACAACACCCTCAGGTTTTAATTCCAAGTACCTGTTCTAATTTTAGAAAAACCCGCTCACACATTTATAGCACGTACCCATAAAAAATTTCAGAAATTCATTATGGGCACTCCGGGCCTCGGAATCACGCACCATCAATTTTTGGGAACTCGAAAAATTTCCAATTAATTAAAAAAATTCATGGAAATTCTGGGTCTCTACATTCTCCCTACCTCAGGGATTTTCATCCTCGTAAGCTACAACTCAAAACTAGTAAAACAAGTGGGGGTAATGAGCATGAATTTGAGCCTCCCGATCCTAGGTGCTCTCCTAGAGATTCTCATGCTACCAACGAACGTGTACCAGAGGTATAAACTGCTCAAGAAGGACCCACTCTTGTCGATCCTCAATCTCTTCTGGAACCTCTGTAAAAGATACCCTTTTATCAACGTCCATCTCACTGTGGTCGATTATGTGAGAAGAGTCGTGCACGTATCTTTTTAGCTGGGATACTTGGAAGACGTCATGCGCTCGGTGAAAATGAGGTGGAAGCGCTAAGTGGTGAGGCACCTCTCCCACTCTACTGAGGACCTAGAAGGGTCTGATGAACCTCATTGATAACTTTTCACCTCATCTAAATCTTCATAATCCTTATCGTGGTGAGACCCGTAAAAAGATGTGGTCTCCATCCTCTAACTCCAGAGGTCTACATCTCGTATTGGCATATGACTTATACCTACTCTGTGCAGTCTTCATCTACTCTTGGATGATATGAACCTTCTCTGTGGTAGCCTGTAACATTTTTTGTCCCGCTAGTGGTGACTCCCCTTGGTTATCCTAGAATATAGGTGATCTAAAAGGTCTCCCATACAATGCCTCAAAAGGTGAAATCCCAATGGTGGAGTGATAGAAGTTGTTGAATGCAAAATTCACCAAAGGCAAGTGATCCTCCCAGCAACAACTAAAGTTTAGGACATAAGCATGTAGCATGTCCTCTAGAGTCTGAATAGTCTGCTCAGCCTAACCATCCGTTTGATGATAGAAGGCGGTGCTCAAACGAAGCTTCATCCCAAAGCCTCCTACAACCCCTCCCATAGCCAGGAAGTAAAATGTGAAACATGATAAGATACAATCATCAAGGGTACTCCATGTTGCCACACAATCTCCTGCACATATAGGCATCCCAAGCTCTCTACTAAACTCTTCTCTCTGATCATTAAGAAGTGGGCTGACTTGGTGAGTCGGTCGATGATCATCCAAATCGAGTCATTTCCCATGGATGTATGTGGACATCCTGTCACGAAGGGTATAAACATCCCATCCCACTTCCACTCTGGGACATATAAAGGATAAATCTATCATACTAGTACATAATTATTTGCCTTCACTTGCTAATAAGTGAGGCATCGAGAGACAAACTCTGCTTATGATTTCTTCATTCTTGGCCACCATTGTTGTCTTCGGAGATCCTAGTATATCTTCGCCACTCCTTGATGTACCGATTGAGATGATGTGTGGAATTCCATCAACACATCCTCCCAAAGTGACAATGGAACCATGGAACATTCTCTAAAGAGGATGACATGCTCCCTACCTTCAGAAAATCAATCAGGTGCTTGTCCTGTGCATATCTGAACATTTCGTGTCTCACAGACAGTGTCCCCACGTTGCGCCTCCCTAACTCGCTGAAGAAGTGGGGAAGTGACTGTAAGAGACTGAAGAAAAGCTACTCCATCTCTACCAACAAAGGAAATCTTCAAAGTGTCCAGCTGCTCTGTTGCCTCAGTTAGAAGCTGTATACCAGACCTCTTACTGAGTGTATCTGCTACAACATTCCCCTTCCCAAGTCTATAGACTATCTCAAAGTTGTAGTCCTGGAGGAACTCAAGAAAATGTTGTTTTCCTAGGTTCAATTCCTTCTAAGAGAATATATACCTGAGACTCTTGTGAAACGAATAGACTTTAAAATTCTTGCCCATCAAGTAATGAAACCACATCTTCAAGGCGAAGACTACTACTGCTAACTCTAGGTCATGTGTAGCGTAGTTTTTCTCATGATGTCTTAGCTGTCAAGACACATATGTGATCACTGCTCTCTCCTACATTAGGACACATCCGTGTCTAGTCCCTGATGTGTCGTAGTAGACTATGTACCCTACGACCTCTTCTAGAAGCCTCGTGATGGGGGCACTAGTCAGCATCTTCCTCAGCTCCTGAAAACTCTACTGGAATCTCTCCAACCACACTAAGGTTTTCCCCTTCTTTGTAAACACTGATAGTGGTGCTGAAACTCTAAAGAAATATGGCACAAATATTGGGTAGCATCCGTCCAAACCCATGAAACTTCATTCCTCTGTCACACTCCTAGGTGGATCCCAAGAATCCATCACCTCAATATTCGTTGGATCCACTACAACTCTATCCTCCAATATGACGTGTCCCAGAAAGTGAACCTCTCAGATCCAAAACTGGTACTTCGAGAGATTACCATAAACATGGTTCTTTTGGAGTGTGTCCAGTGCTACCTGCAAATGATAGGCATCCTACTCCTCAGTAGTCTAGTAGATCATAATGTTTTCGACGAATACTACTACAAAGTGATCAAGGTATGGCTGAAAGATATTCTTCATGAGTCCCATTAACACTACTAGAGTGTTGGTCACACTGATTGACATAACCCAGAACTCGTAGTGGTCGTACTGACATCTAAAAGTTGTCTTCTTCACATCCTCATCTCATACTATGAGGTGGTGAATGCCTGATCTAAGATATATCTTCAAGAAACAATGTTCGCCCTTCAGCTGATCAGTGAGGTCGTCAATCCTCGATAGTGAGTACTTGTTCTTCACAGTCACCTAGTTCAGGCCCTGGTAGTTGACACAAAGTCTCAAGATATTATCCGCCTTCTTGGAAAATACAATTAGGTCCTCCCAAGAGGAAACATAGGGCTTGATGAATCTCTTCCCCTGCAAGTCCTCTAGTTGCACCTGCAACTCACGAAGCACTACGTGAGCCATCTGATATGATGGTGTAGATATCAGTGTCATCATGTGGTACAATTCATTCCAAATTCCACCTCTCTACGAGGAGGTAGATCCAGAACATCATCAAAGAAGACATCTGTGTACTGGTGCACCACTATAGGATAGCTCGGATGCTCCACCTCAACTACTCTGAGGGTAAGGCATGCCAACTGATGTGTAATCGGCTGCACCATCATCTGGGTAAGTCCATCCTGCACTGAAAAGGCACCCTTCTCGTTGTTTAAGGTAAACATGGTCCCATCCGCGTGGACACACCGCACTTTTCTCCTAATACAGTCAATATGAACATGGACTATAGATAACCAGTTCATACCCATGATGATGTCGTAAGGCCTCAATGATGCTACTAGGTGACCCCAGCCAGAGCTCTCGCCTCTTAGAGTAAGCTCGCACTATCGACACCAGTGCGTAATCGTTGAATCCTCTCCAGTAGGAGTCCTTAGCTGTATAGATAGACCCAAAAACTCCATTGAAATAACCGAGCTCCGAACAAGGGTAGCTGAAATAAAAGAATGATTGGCACCTGTTTTTTATAAGTACTGCAGCTAAGGTGGAGTAGACATAGATCGTACCTTGTATCATATCTGAAACGTCGTGATCGTAGGCCACTGCTGCCTAGAGCTGAGCTATGCCCTATCCACCTGCTCCCTATAGTCTGGGTGGACCACTTGGTGGTGGTGGCAGTAGCATCCTGAATTTTCGCCCACCGCCAACTGCATGACCAGCTCCTCTGCCACTTCCTCCTGCTCCCAACGGACCTCCTCGGTCGAATCTCGGTCTCTTCTTGGGTTTCCCTTCGACCGTCTACTGGTCATATGTACGGTGGATCGGACATTCATGATCCATGTGACCCTACTCGCTGCATGTGTAACCCTGCCCGCTCCTGGCATGAACAACTCGGCCACGGGTTCCTCGTAAAACCGACCCTGAATCACGTTGTCATCCACCTGTAGGTCTGGTCTTCAGGGACCTTTGAGATATCTATCTACTTCCAACTTCAGAATACTCTGCAACATGACAAATGGTGGTGGGTCTTGCTGCTGGTGACTACTCAGCAAGAAAACTCTCCACTAAGAGGGCTCACTCTCACACCCCTATCTGTGTCGGGATGCTGAGTGAGATCATAAAATCCCTGATCTCCTTCCTGAGCCCCTGCTCGAAGGCCTGGGTCCTGAAGAATGGGTCCTACTCCATATCAGTGGAGTAATGTGAGAGGTCATTGAACCTCATTGAATACTGGGATATAGTCTTGTTGCCCTGTTGTAGATGAAGAAGCTCTTTTATGATCATTGCACAAAGAGTCACTGGAACAAACTCTACCCGAAACAGGCTCTCGAAGATTTCCCAAAGAAGTGTCACCTCATCGTGAACCTAGAGCATCATGCTCCATAATCTGCCTACTACTACCTGTTGATGGCTAGTGACATGGATTACCATGAGATCATCTGATGTCCCTACCTGTCCAAAGACTCTAACTACAGCCTTCAATAAATCCTCAGCTGTCTGTGGATCTGTCTCTCCCCTGAACCTGGGTGGCCTCGGGCATTGGAACTTGTGCAACCCGCTCAAGTGGCATGCACCGTCTGCTGTTGGGGCTAGTGGAATCAGTGGTCCAACAGGTAATGTTACCCCTGGTGCCTCCTCTATAAGATGGCCCTACACCGAGTCCTCATCACTCGGTGGGATATCAGTGCGTGCTACTCTCAGAATCCAAGCTGGATGGCTACGTGGAGGCATCCTAAAAACAAATAGGTGTGCCACGATCAATAATTTATTCCTTTTGAACTGACTCAGAGATGCCAAAAATAAAACTCTTAAAAACACACACGCAATCAGGGTTTTTGTGCAATAAGTCAGAAATCAGAAGTTAGGGTCCTATTGTATGGATACGTCGGCCGCCGCACCAACACTGGATTCCCTAAACTGATAACCACACTCACTACACTTAACAATATTTTCATTAAAATGAAGATCATAGTCCTATGTTCTATGGTAGAACCAACTCCTTTAAAACAAATTTTTCATGACCCATCCCCTGGGACCCATGCCCTGACTACGCCAAGCCCACCATCAATAGGCCAGGGGCGGGCAACTAGCACCAAAAGGCGTAATCCCTAAAACTGGGAAGGCATTGCCTTTATAAGCTCTAAACACACACAAAAAAGAATCCAATAAGATATGAACACAAGTAAACTGAATAGTAAACAGGGTGAGTACTGTATGTAAAAGGGGTTAGAATACAAGCCCAATAATAAAGAACAAGAAACTGAAAGTACAAGTAAACGGGAACAAAAATGAAGATAACGATTGGGTCATCCTCCGAGGTTTTTACCTAAAGGGTATGTATAGATCACCTCGTCAACACTCCATGTCTATCTGTGTCCTCCGTGTACTATCTCATCGTAAGGTCCTCCTCTGGGAACCGTCCAGTACTGGTACTCTCTTTCTCGATCAAAGTTGTCTGTCATCTGCACTAAACACAATAAGGTACAGGAATATCCCGTGCAGGGGTGAGTATAATGATACTTAGTAGGGATCTCGAGACCCTCAAGGTCTCGCATAATATACCAAGGATAAATTACGAAGCATTAAATCAACTGACATCCCAATATCTGTATATGCCCATACATATACCTATGTTATTAAGCATGCCCATCTCAATCATGAGAAAAACACTGGTTCCAACCCAAAAGCCAAAGATCAACTGTTTCACAAAAGAAGGAATACCACAAAGGTATTACCACAAAGGAAAGTACCACATAGGTACGAACTCAGCTCACACTAGGTAAAACATAATTACAGTAGAAGATATGATTAGATGTCACTACTGAATTATCATACTCTGTAATGAATATGACCACACATGATCACTAAGAACTGACCCACACAGGATGACTAGGTGCTGACCCACACAGGATTGCAAGGAGATGACCCACACATGATCGCTATGAGTTGACCCACATTGGATCACTTGGTGCTGACCCACACAGGATCACAAGGTGGTGATACACACAGGATCACAAGGAACTGACTCACATAAGATCTCTAAGTGCCGGTACACACAGGATCACAAGGAGCTGACTCACACAGGATCTCTAAGTGCTGAACCACACAGGATCGTTCGGTGCTGACCCACACAGGATCGCAAGGTTCCGACCCACACAGGATTGCTAGGAGTTGACCCACACAGGATTTCTAGGTTCTGACCTATAAAAGATAGAAAAATGCTAATCCCCACAAGATCTTTAGGAGCTGACCAACACAGGATCTCTATTCATTCTTCTAATCAGATCCTGCTACTGGGTTCCCGCACTAAGATTTCTCATCTCCAAGAGAATCCGCTACACAAGACACCGATTGATACTTCAACTACCACGTAGTCTCACGAATAAGTATCTCAATGTACCACTGCGTCATATGAGTCTCAATGCAACAGACAGAGTGTCAATCGGATGCCCAGTCTATGAGTTATTGGCCTTTTAGTTTCGGGGGGCCGGTTGGATTCGTGATCAATCCAACCATACCATAATCCATCATTATCCAAAACATTGGTGGAGTATACCAAAGAGTTCATCTCACTGCATGGTTTCCAGAGCCGCTGATGGTTTGTCAATCAGTCGTCTGATGCCAAAGTTATGGCCAAAAGAGCATTAAATGGGTCGAAGTGGGTCCGGGTCCGGTCCGACCCGGCCTGACCCAGCTTGGGTTGGCCTAGTCTGACCCACTGTGTATGGACCGACCCACAATGAGGCCCAACACTCTGGGCATCCAGGCCTGCTGGGTCCGGCTTGCCCACGTTCTACGGTCCGGCAGGCCGCGAGGGCCGCCGGGGGGTGGCTTGACAGCAGAGGGTTTCGCGAGGGCGGCTTGGCCACAGGGGGGGCCTTGAGGCCATTAGGTGGCTTGGCCATAGGCAGTTTGGCTTCGGATGGTGGCTCGACCGTGAGGGTTCGGTCGTGGAGTAGTGGCCCGACCGCGGGGGTTCGGCCGTGGGTGGCGGCTCGGCCGCGGGGTGGTTCGGCTGCAGAGTGGCACGGAGGCCACGAGCGGTGGAGTCGCAAGGTGCCAAGGCCGTGGTGCATAGGTGGTCGCGAGGCGACACCGTTGTGCCATCGCCTTCACCATGGCTGGAGGAGGTGTTAATTGCCGTTCTCGTGCCTCATTGGTGAAAAAAACCCACTTAGGTTGCCGCCTTCCTCCGCCGAAAAGAACAACAAATATGATCACAAGAATTTTAGAAGATGACAGGCCATTTTTTTGGCCTGCACTCTCCACATTAGAGTGGTGGAAAGCAGCTCAATTTAATAATGAATCAAGAAAGAGTATGAAAGATATTTAAAAACATCAATGCACACAACCCCCATCAATTCTATTCCTAATCCTGAAATAGAATTATAAGGGGAGTACATTGGAAGTGATAATCATATAGAAATAAACCCCTGCGTCATTCTCTTGATGGCGTCGATAAGATCACGAGGAAGAAGACGAATCATTGGGAAAAGAAGGACGTCATTGTTGTCGGACTTTTCCTAGATTTTCGGTTCATGCATCATCCTTTTGGTTGATTCTGAAAAACATTCTTCGATGACATTATTTTTTCAGAGAAGATATTCTTGGTTGGCGTTCTTTGTTCAGAGAAGATGTTCTTCATTGGAATTCATCATTTGGAGAAGAATTTCTTTATTGTCATTCTTCATTCGATGTAGAATTTCATGGTTAGAAGAAAGTAATCTTCCAAGAGCTCTCTCCTTTGACAACCCAAAGGAAAAGCAGTGCTAATATAATTTAACATATGATGAAATTAAGTTGGCACACATACAAAAGTTGGAAAAATTAATGTAGAGGAAGTTCAAGAGGCTACTCCTAATTAAAGAGAGAGTTGAGAGGTTTCTCCCCCATTAAGAGGGGTCGGGTGGTCCCCACCCGTAGGAATTCAAATCGTGGGTTTATGCTCGGGTTGTCCCAACAACCATAACACATACATGGGAGGTTTCCAGAATAAAAAATAAAATTTTAAATATTTTTATTTTTATTTTCCCACAAAACCCCAAAAACTATCTTTCACCCTCACTCTACTGTGGTCCAGGTGAAGGTCTCCTTAAGCGAATACCAGCACTGTGAGTTTAACGGTGCCATCATATTTTAATTCTGGTCACTGATTCAAAAGATAGAAAAACCTGCTCATATGTTTACTGAACTTACCCACAAAAAAGTTCAGAAATTTATTCTGGGCACTTCGGGCTTTAAAATCACATGCCGTAAATTTTCACGGACTCGAAAACATCCCATTTAATTAAAAACAATTTACATTGAAATTCCGGGTCTCTACATTATGGTAATAAAAAAATTACTAATGTTATTATTCATAAATTCAAAAAAAACAACCAATTTACATAATTTGGACCCAATTATTAAAAATATGGAGTCCATTTTTCAAAATTCTAAACTGAAAAATTGCATATATTAATTAAAAATTAATATCATCGATGGAAAGAGAAAATGGGTTATCAAACTGAAAACCTTCAAAAGGCTGAAATTTTTTTAAATCCAAATTCAATGTGATATTGATTAAAATTACCTAAATTATGTTCAAGTATATAAAATTAATATAATTATACATTAAAACCATTCAAATATATTATTTTAGACTATAAATTTATTTTTTTAAATAGAAATTTCTAATTAAAATGCAGTATTTTTTAACTATTCATCAAAAAATGAAGCTTATCATAAAAATATCAAAAATTCAACTAATGTAATTTTTTTTAATGTTATTGGAAAAAATAATTTTGCCTTTTCAAATACAAATTATTAAAGGCTTAAAAATTATATTTAAAACAACTATTCAATCAAAAGGTGGAAAAACTCCCATTTTTTTAAAATACTTCTTTTATATGTAAAATTTCATTTGTTCTTATATAAGTTCTATAAAACATATAAGGTGAATGTTATATATTATATTGAATATATTAAATATTTATTTAACTAATATAATCTGATTAGTATTGTTTTATTATTTATTGGTATAAAATACACTTTTTTATATTTAAATAGATTCTTAGGAAAAACAATTCCTTTTATTTTAGAAATTATTCAACATTTATTTATAATAAATTGGTAAAGTAATTATATATACATGTGTAAAAAATATTTTTATAATTCATTTGATTCCATTCATTCCTACCATTCTAACAGCTATTTAAATGTTTTCATTTAAAAAATTATCTTTAGTTGTTTGTCGAAGCTCGATGTGCCATGCCATGTACGTTATTGAACATAGTGTTTCCTTCAAAATAAATTCAGGATGTTATTTTCATAGTACTTGATCAACTCTAATAATCTCCTTTATCATATATTCAATTCCTTCTATTGGAATATATTTTTTCACCTATTTTTATCATTAAATATAATACACTTTTCTCAATATACATAATGCCTCTATATATTGGATAAAAATATTATCCAAGTTATCTCTAAATCAGGGGATATGTACTTTTTCTAATGTTTTTTTGACTATAATGATGCCAAATATATAACCATGTTATTTTTTATAAGTAAACATTCCAATAACTTTTTTTAAGTATCATTATATATCCCAAACACTTCTCTATTAAAGGGTAGTACGAGTATAGGTGTAGTGAAAATGGTTATCATAATCTCCCTAAAACTATCTTAACATTGTTATCTCTTGGGGAGATTGATTCAGATTAAATTTAAATTCATTAATAGATTTAAAAGAATTGAGAAATCTCCCACAGAACATCAATATTAACAAACTATTCCCATAAAACATTGGATCTTTATTACATTGATTGGTCTAAAACACTCTTGAATCGACTATATCATCGATGGATCCATAGATACACACTGGCTTGTGACTACAGGGCACAATAATGACAGTTTCTATGGTCATAATTTCAAATTTATAATTTTTTTTAGTTTCTATTTTCATAATGTTTTTAAAAAATGCCAAATAATATTCACGTTCAACCTTTCTTGGTGATTATATGATAATATCATTAAAAAATACTACCACAAATTTATTAAGGTAATTATTAAAGGACATTTTATCAAATACCTGAATAAAGTGGAATAATTTTCATAACTAAAATGTAAACATATTAATTCTTGTTGTTCATATCTTTCATGGAATGATTTCTTATGTATATTCCCCCATTGTCACCATTAATCGATAATATCTGGATCAAAGAACAAACTTTAAGAAGTATTGATCCATATGAAGTTGATCAAACAAACCATAACTATTGGGCCTTGGATACATGTTCAAAATAATACTCATATTAATATTATTATTATAAATATAAATTTTTATTAATTAATCCTTCATCTTGAAAAATAATTCAGGTACATCCTATAATGATGTTCTTAGTTGTATAAAACCCTTTTGGAAATTCTCTTAATGCTTCTTATTTATTCCCCTTAGCCAAATTGGGTCTATTATATATAAAATATTTGATATTATCATTTATTAAGGAATGACATCATTTAAAAAATCAAAACCTTTTCTCTAGGAGGTCCAGTTAACACTTTGTGATATACATCGATATATTCTTACATAATTATTATTTCATAAATAATATATTTCTTTTAAATCAATTCATCTAATATTTCTTTATTATTAGGTGTCAATATACAAATGAAGGGATTTTCTTCCTATAATAGCTCACATTAATCCTTGTATCAATAATTTTACATGGGATTTTTTGAGTGTGATTTACCTATCCTCGTAATTGATATGGGATCTATATAGAGAGAAGTCATTCCATTCCAAAAAACAAAAAAAATTGCAAAAAAGGGAGAATAAATATATCTTCAAAAAATACATTATAAAAAACCTCAATTTGAGAAGAGTTTTACACTTTAGATTAAATCATTTCTCCACCTGTTATTTTTTTAGATTATTCAATAAGCAGACATTAAGGTGGGGAATTCCTGATTTTCAAATAATTTATAGATATGAAAAAGTGTGTATATCCTATGTTAAGTAATAGGTTATCAATTTTATTGTTGATGATGACAGAAACGTAAAATAATATTTTTATGTAATCATAATTTGTAGTAGTGGTTTTATAAAATTTACATTTATCCCTTATCTTTAGAGATTGTTTATTTTTATTGACCTTTTAAGCCCTTGAGATAGTTCCCTTATCATTGTGGTGCCCCAATTCTATGAATATAAAAAATTAAAAATTTTGGGATTTATTCTATGGGACTTTCATATAATTCATTGTGTAGTTCAATCACAACATATATATTATGATTCTGTTTTCTTGGTGTATTTATTTTTTCACACATGAAGTATTTTTGAGTTTCTTTAGAAAAATTCTCCATGTACTTCTTCCTATTTTTTCAATATGTATAAAGATAAATAATTTTTAATCATCTCTATTTCCTAGTAAATCAATTTTATGTTTTCTTCTATCGAAAATATCATGTACAAGATTATATAATTTATATTTTAACCTTAATGATCATCGAACAATTTTCTTATATCTACCAAAGTCATTTATATTAAGCACTTTTCAATTTCATGGTTTTAAACCACTAGAGAAACTATCAATTTTTATTTCATATTCAATAATAAAATTAGAGGTGTACCATGTGAGTCTTGTGAATTTTTATTCATATGTATCAATAGATTTTGAATCTATTTGTCAATGCTCTGTCAATTCCATCTCCATTTTAATATAAATTTTTATAAGAAATTATAAAATGGAAAATATATTCTTAAACACTTCACATTCTATGTAGTCAATTTCTTACATTGGCCTTTTCATCTAAAAACGATTCCAACAATTATCAACCTCAATATATAAATGATAAATATTTAAAATAACATTTTCAGGCTCTGAACTCTATATAAATGAAAATTTATTTTTTGTTTTTTTGACACATTACTTAGAAATTATTGAATTAGAATCCCCATTAAAGGATATCAGACATTGTCACATGAATGACTCAATGGTGATTCGTTGCTTACATAGCATGTTTGGTAGTTAAAAATGGTTCATGTTATTTTTCCTAACCTCAAAGAGATAAGTAATCATAAATATAATATTTTATAAACTAAATCATATTCTACGAGATTTTATATTGGATAGAACATCTCACTATCCAACATAAAAAAATTCATAGTTCCTCCTAGTTTTGGCCATTAAATAAAAAAGGATAATGTGATTTTTAAATAATAATATATATATTAATAAATAATATGATAATTAAATTAAATCCTAATACATATTAAATATGACAAAATCATTTCAATTGATGACATATTATGTTTAACTTATGACACATTTAGTTCATTGAAAAAAAATTATTTGTTCAACATAATTTGCTTTAGGATTTATCTTATTATACCTTAAAACATCATCACCAAAAATAATTAATCCTCACATTGAAACCAATTAAATGAAAAACCCATATAATTCATATATAATAGATCATTTTATAGATATATATATTGTATTTCATTATAAATGTCACCTCATAAACTATAGGTTTAGTTTTTTTGTAAATTTTCTACATAAACTTATTAATTTATAATAAATATTCAACATTTACAAGATAATTATATATTCATGTTATCATCCTTGAAATATTTTACATAATATTCTTCTTTATTACATGAGGAATGTAAACATAAGAAAATTTTGATATCACATATTAGATAAGTGTAAACACATGAAATATCAGTCAATTCAACATATGTTATCATAAAGAAGACCGTAAGTGATAATTTGATGACATATGGGTATGATAACCTAATAAAAGTATATAATCATAATATAAGGAAATTATACCAAATATTTAATAACCTACACTATTACTTGTTGTAAATCCTATAAGGAATTTGAATGTTTGGTTTGGTGATAGGTTTGTATCGAGAATTTGGAATTAGATTGAGAATTTAATAATTTAGACATCATGAACTGAAGTTTTAGATTTGGTTTAAGTAATAGTGGATTCTTCAAGTGTTTTTAAAGATGTTATAGTTGTGGACTAGGTTTGGGCCTCTTAAAATTGCAAAAACAGTCCATTTATGGTGTGATAGGACATTCACACCAGGACTTTCCTTTCATGGGCTGGATTTTAGGCCGTGAATGAGGTTAAATATATAGGGTATTACTTTTTAGGATAACTCATGTAATGACCTAAGTTTCACATTATGAAAGTGTTATGGAACAGAGATAGTCCCCTCCTCCATGTGGTGTCCATGTTATGACCCAAAAGGTGACATCGTGAACTTCTATTGGGAACCATTTTTTACGATTCTTTTAGGTATTTTTGTGGGTTCCATTTTTGATGTCCTGTTTTGGTTTCATTGTTCATGGTCAAAAAATGTAAGATTCAGGTCACTCTCTGTATTTCCTTTTATCCTTACTTAGTGTGATTCTATCTCAGTATTTTGGAAATTTTTCATCATGTGGAATCAAGGAATGATCCCTCTATATATTCCTCATGTTCCTATTTTCAATTATGTATTGATCTTGTTTTGGATGGTATGGGATTTTAAGGGGATATTTTATTAGATATTGGTTAAATTATATATCATTATAGACATTGGTGTTTGGATTGTAGAATATTTCCATTGAAAGGACATCAAGTGGTCTTCAGCCACTTGATTTGAGGTATATTGTCAAATGGAATTTTTCTATGATATTTATGAATTAGGGAGAAATTATTTCCTAAATAAGTGATACAACTTGTTGGGGTTTCCCTAGGTTCAAGTGTGTGTTAGTAGTGCATTGCACCCCAGTTCTCATGAATTTTTTTCCACAGTGCCTCTTTGTTTGTTTAGCATCAATTATGGAAAATTGGGTTTTGTGTTTTATTATTTTTTAATTAATTTGATATTGTGTATTAATGAGAAAAGATCTCATATAATTAAATGAGTTCAGTACAACATTTATAATGACTTATAAATTTAAAATGTGGTTGGTGTACTAGACAATTCAAAATCTCTTAGTTAATTGTTGATTTTATGTATTTGTTCCTTCACTAGCATTATATACATGTATATCACCTAATGGTGTGATTAATCTATTTATTAGGATTTCAAAATTGATTGATAGTGGTATCTTAAATGAATGAGTGCATGTTTCTCTATTTATATTTTTTTTCCAGTTTTATGTTTAAAATTAAAAGTAAAATGATTTTCCTTTTTAAAATTTGGTGTTAAAAGGGTTTTGGTTACTAGTGGAGTTCAAAAAGAAAATAGTTTGATTTACAAATGGGTTTTGAAATGATAATTCAAAACAAAAATTGTTTTATAATGAATATTTTGATATGAGTTTATCTACAGTGATGGAATGGGTAATACATTATGTGGTTCATTTTAAAATAGTTTTAAAAGTGGATTTATATATGCTTTTAATGTATCTTTGAAGGGATTAATTGAGCTGGTTTGGTTCTATATGACCTTTTGTGATTGAAGCCCTATTTTCCATATCATGTGTTATTTTTTTTCTTCTCATTTCATATTCAATGTAGATTGTTATAATGTAAAATGATGAAAAATATATGTGTTGGATGATTATGTTCATTAGTTGGTATCAATGTGTTGATTTAATTGGGATTCACATGATCGAACCATTCGAGGGTTGAGATGGATATTGAGATATGTTGAGATGTGGAACTATGTCCGAATTTTAAATTTCCCTATTAGTGAGGTATTGAACTTTTGAGGGGGAAAAATCTATGTGACACGTGTATTATTTCATTCATGTCTTAACTGTATACTTATATCAAGCAATGGATATTGATTGGGAAGACAATCTCAACCCTTTTATCTCATTTAGTGAGATGGAATTAGTGGAACTAACATGAGAGAGTGTCCTTAATACGTGTAAAGTTTATTCCCTTTATTAGTGAAATGGTTATCCTGAGTGTGATGTAAATTTTATAAGGGAGTTGGTTGGACATGATGGAAACATATTGGTTTAGTCATGAGTGATACTAAGGGACCCAATATGGGATATTAGATAGTGGGACCACCATCAGTAGAATGGGGTCTGAGTTATGGTGTATTAAAAATTATGGATGGTTTTCCTTACATTTATTGTGAAGGTAGATTCTAGTTAGTGATATATCATCCCTTGAGTAAAAATGGATGGTTAGATTTTTAGTATAAAATTGCACTTATATTTTTCCCTATAAAGGGTATTTTGGTGTGGGTTAGGATATAGTATGTAGTGACTTGTTTGCAGCATTTTTCAAAGTTGATATGGTCAGATTTCATTGTTTCATAGTAATCAAACAATAAATAAATATGTATTTATGAATATGAATTGTGTGTAATGTTTCTAGGTTGGTGAATTTAACAATGAAAACTACACTAGTTTATATATATTCAGTGCACATCATCTTCGTCACATCAATAATCGGTTTTTTTAGGAATTGAGGATTTCTACTAGGTTGTTAGAATCACCCATTTCCATGTACATAGAATTTTTTTCAATTTACATTGGTATATCTTTAGGTTTTATCTCTTAACAAAGGTATTGATTTGAGCTATACATGTGATTCAGTTAGCTGGTAATAGAGGTTGAGGATCTGAAATGTTGATTATGTGTGTTGGGATAGTGTCTAATATTTTTTTAGTCATTATTAATGATATATCGTCTAGTATTTCATATATTCCTATATTTCTCCATGTTATCAAATTTTTCTATTTTATGTGTTTTTCATCATATATAGTATTTTAGAACATTCTATTCTGCACTATGGAGGCTATTTGGGTCCATGTTTTACGTTTATATGTTTTCGGGATATTTGTTGTATAATCATTTCATGATGAATTTTGGGTAGATTTCAATATAAAACCTGATATTCTATTACAAGTAATACTCTCCCCATGACTATCGTAGGCCTTCTCGACTAGTCGTTATCCTCTAGCATATGGGGAGTTGTGCGTGAGGTCATGTAGTGACCCCTAAATGGGTGTAGTTTGGGTGATTCAATTTGCAGTGTTAAAAAGAATAGGAAATAATGTTTTAGCATGGGAATGTACTATTTTTTTATAGGGTATGGTTATAAAAACCTGAGAGGTAGATGAAGTGCATGTCTAGGTAGCAATATCAGTTAAAACCCATGTTTCCAAGAGATTTCCAATATAATAACTTGTAACTCTATGATTATTTAAGTATTGGATTCTATTGAGAATATAGATTTTGGATTTATGAGCCTCGGGGTGAGTTATGGTGATCTATTGGGATCTCGGGATTTATTCATATATCAAGATAAGGGCATGCTTAGGGAAAAATACATATGAAAATGAGAGGTCTTTTTGACAAAATGGATCATTAAAATACATTATTAATTAAATTAATATAAAATATAATCAATATTTTATTTATTAAATTATAATGGGTTATATGATAAATATTGATTCAATGGTCTTGGCTGATTTATTTTGATTGGGATATGTTTTTTCCACCATATAGTATTTTTTGTGGTTTTCTAAACTTTTTAGGAAATCCTCAATTTGGAAAAGATTATTAGGTGTTGGAAGGTTTTTTCCTAAAAAAATTTGAATTTGGGATTTTCCTAAAATTTCTCTTTGATCTAATTGATTTCAAATGTTTTATGATTTTTATATATTGAGAAATAACAAGGAAAATGGGTTTCCAAACTGGATTTCAAAATTGTTTTTGAAATATGATTGCATATGGGTTTAGAAAACTAGATTTATTTATAGTGAATTGAAAATATAGGATTTGGGTTTATGTGATTTTTTTAGATGAAAAATATTATATGGCTTTGGGTTTTTCGAAAACTCATATGGGTTTAATGTGTGTAAAATGATTTCAATGGATATTTGAAATAAGTGAGAAGTGCCTATGTAAACTAGCCTATATAGTTTTTGTGTGTCTGTTGAGAGTGATTTAGTTTCATTAATGTTCTTACCATATTATTTGACATTTTTTCTATGAGTCCATAATTTGTGGTTGGTAGGTTTGTATGGATTAGTTTTTCATTGAGGTAAATAAAATTTACGATTGTGTCCATTTTGTTACATTT
Organism: Viscum album; assembly: GCA_963277665.1. Taxonomy (NCBI): domain Eukaryota; kingdom Viridiplantae; phylum Streptophyta; class Magnoliopsida; order Santalales; family Viscaceae; genus Viscum; species Viscum album. Next base: position 1,012,574,498 of record OY728140.1, read on the forward strand.
ATTTTCTATGGTAAATTGGATGGGACATGAGTAATATCTGGTCTAATTGGTGGGTATGAAATGTCTGGTTCAAGATATTTTCTTATGGTCAGATCATGGATGAATGATTTTTTTGGGATTGAGTAGCTGATTGTGATATTCTTGGGTCCATTGATTAAACACCTCGTATGTTTTTAATAGTTATATGAGTTTAATTGTTTAGTGTGCATTTAATATTCTCAAAAATTGGTACACTTGATATTTAATTTCAGAAGGTGGGTCTTATGGTGTATTGTTCATTAGTGTATCAACAAGCAAGGATTTAAAGGAGGGTTTAACAAATATCTCATTATTTGGTGATAATCATGAGAAAGTTTCACGAGAGTAGGTCTCAGAATATGAGAGTGGTTAAAGTTAGTACAATGATAATATGGATTCCTTTATGTTGGGGATAATGTTTTCAATCATAGATAAAAGAGAAATTAATATTAGAAGAGTGATAACGTTAGATGAGTTGGTGGATTTCCATGCTAAAGTCAGGATTCCAGAGTGAATGTTGACTGATTGATCTCGTCTCATGAATAATTCCTAGTTGATAACTTGGCATTGGTTTTAGATGGATTCCATGTATTGAAAATATACCTTGGATAGTGGTATCATGATCATAAAATGAGTTTGATTGATGATGATTTTGTTCTCATTTTTAGAGCATAGCGGTTAAACGTTGTGGTTAAGCATCCAAATAGAAAATTTTATTGAGAGTTAATTTTGTAAATTCATGTGTCCATTTTAACATTTATGTAATGAATTTTGATGTTAAATGGTCATTATCATATTAGGTTGTGAAGTAGTATAACATTGGTAGTTGAAACCAATGTAATTTTTGGAGAATTCATCTATTAGAGGGCCAATATGATTATTTGGGTGGAGTTGGATATGTTGAGGTGAGAAATATTTCAGGATTATCTTTTATGTGGAGGGTGTTGTAGTTTTAGGACCAAAGCACAGTGTTTTATGTAAGAGTCAACATACTTGAGTTTAGTGGTTAGATTTTCATTAAAGAATCTATTTTTCTACTCAGATTTGAGATGCAGTAGATTAGTTGTGAATTTACAAATGTGGTTGGACCATTTTGAGATTAATAGACTAGTACAGCTTCATAAGGATTGAGAAAAATTACATTTTAGAGGCTGTAATGAACCACATCAATACAGGTTGTGAATTTCTAAAGGTATTTAAATTTTTAATTTTATGAGGGGTTCATATCATTAAGTAGAACTCATATTCGGATTCTATGAATTTTTATGTCCGTAAAAGATGTTATTTGATATTTTTTCTAGTATGGATGTTTCATGATGTGTTTTATATGATGTTGTATAAGTGAATAAAGATTAAGGAAACTAAAAATTGCAGTAGAATTCCATTAAGGGAATGATAGGGAATTCATGTTCAGATTTTCCATTTTTGTGGTGCCTTCCAGGACATAAATGAGGTAGCATAGATTTGATATTATTAACTAGGAGAATTTAAATTTTGATCTATGTTTTATTTAATTAATTTTTTTATTCATATGGTGGAACTATTAAACTGGGGTTGTTTATACCTTCATCTTCGGATTCATGTCTTGAATTAGTGTTTATAACCCAATTTTGATGGGCACTTTTAGTATTTTTCACATCGGCCCATTTAAGAAACACCATTATGTTTCTTTATTATTTGTCAACAAAATGATCATGGAGAGAACTATTTAATATTCTTTTCCCCATCCTTATTATGTGTTGATCCCATTGGATTAGGGTTGTTGAGTTATACATATTTGAGTTAAGATCCTTATATATTACTATTTGGTTCATCTTTTTCATTCTCCAGTTATCTTGGTATGGTTTGTTAGGGATTTTTAGGGATTATTTCATTGGAACATGGATAAATCATCTTTCATGATGATTACTTCATGTGCATATTGTTGGAATCACCTGTTTTGATAATCCCAAATCATGTTTTGACAATCCCAGATCATGTTTTAATCATATATTCATACTCTATTAATTATGTTTCATTAATTTTTTTTGTTTCTATAAGAGTAATATTCATACTCTCAATATCACTACTTGATTGGTTAAGCTTACAGTGTAGAATTTATCTAATTACAATGTCACTGTTAAAAGTTTACTATTACAACTACACTATGACAAGGTCATCATTACAAGGTCATCGTTACAAGGTCACTGATACAAGACTATTGTTGTAGGTTACCTTTGAAGGTTACTGATGAATGGTTATAGTTGGAGGATACTGATGTGTACCTTTTGATTAAATCCTACCAATGTGAAGGCTATCGTTACTAGTCTACCTTACTCTTATATTATATACTTTGTCAAATTATTATGATTATTTTAACGGTCATATTTTTCAAACTGTAATGCTTCTGATTTAATTAATGCTTATTGTAGACATATCAAAAGACCGTATCTTAATAGAATGGGGAATGAGAAAGATTGTACGTGATGTACTTACTTATATTGTCGGACCTCAAATATGAATGAAGAAGACCGAGGAAGAATGATATATATATATATAAGCACAGAGAAAAACACAAGGTGTAGCATGTCCAAAAGTTTAATGCCTGAGACAGAAATTACTGACAAACAGGGAAGAACAATTCGAGCACCTTCACCGTGTATCCCAAAATACTTCCAGAAGATCATTTTCGGGATTACAACTTGAGGGTGCCTTCTGTGTCTCATAAAAATTCAATCAACTCAAGAAGTTGAATAATCAATTCCTAAAAGCTAGTACCAAGAGTTTTGCACTCAGTTTTGGAGACAACTTCAAGAGAATGACTCAAACATCAAATTCCTCACATCAAGGTGTCAAAATCTAAACTACAAACACATAGAGCCTTCTTAAATCTATCTCATCCGAATTTCTCTACTGTGTATATTTTATTATTACATTTCTGAGAAGTGTGTTTCTATCTCACACATTGTCTCATGTGATTAAACTGGGGGATACTGAATATCCTCACATCAAACATCATCTACATTTTTCCCCTCGTATACATGTGGAAGAGACTGTGTGTGGTCTATACTGTTTGTATTCCCACGTAGAACAGTCGAAGAGGGTGTGAACCTCGGACAGTTTGTGAAAACCGTTATAAAGCCAGATGTAGGTTGTGTATCAAGTTTATTTCTAATATAAACTCCTTGGTGGTAGGTGATCACCAAGTGGAGAGGATTAAGTCTCGGCTTGAGACTGAACCACTTGATTAACTTAACAGTGCACTACATTTTTTGTTACTCTGTTTTATGTACATTCTTTTACTTACATTAGCTCAAACATAAAACTATTTTTCATTCACTTTGATAGTTAGTATTGGTTATTGTGTATATTTTTATAATTTATTAAACTTGTTTCAAAAGCTGAAGAAGTGTTTCTCACTAATTCAAATGAGAACTAATCACCCTTTGAGAAACCTGTTGACCAATTAGACAGTTATATCTCTACTTTCTAAATTAAATAGGCCATTTTAAAAAAATTTGGGGATTTTATAATAATTTTTTTGACATAAATATTATGTAGAAACTCAATTTACCCCCCCCCCCCTTGAGATTACACTCCGACCAACATTTGGTATTAGAGGACCTTTTTATCCAGTGTTCAAATTATTTTCAACTACGATTTTCGTTGTATCTTAAAGATCATTAAATTTATGTCATATCTAAATTATCTATTTTTTAAATTATATGTAACTATTGAAAATAGATTTGAGGGTGATTCTACTAAAAGGCCCCATTTTATTAATTTAAATAACTATTCTCAGTGGAAATTAAAAATAAAAATGTTTCTAGAGAGAATGGGACCTGAAATATGAGACACAATTGAAGAACAACATGTATTGCCTACTACTGCTATGGACACATTGTCACAGTTGACTAAAGATACATATAATAATAACTGTAAAGCAATGAATGCCTTTTACTGTTCTCTAGGTGATGAAGAATTCAATAGAATATCTACTAGTAAAATTGCATATGAAATTATTAATACTTTAGCTATTTCCCATGAGGGAACAACCAAAGTTAAATAAATTAGTGTAAATACATACATATTAAATATGATAATTTTAAAAGGAAGCCTGATGAACTTATTTATGAAATGTATCTTAGGTTCAATGAAATAGTGAATACTATGAGTCTACATGGAAAACCAATGAATAGAAAGGACCAAATTATGAGATTGCTTTGATGCCTACCTGATAGATGGAGAGAATATTTTGTTTTTATCCGAGAATATTGTGACATAGGAAAACTAGCAGTGAAGGAACTAATTGGAAAGCTTATGATGTATGAAGAAGAAATTAATGTGAATCAAGTAGTAGATGACGAACCAAGGAATAAATCTGTAGCATTCAAGACTTCTACCTCAGAGGACAAAGATAAATAAAAATTTCAAGCTCCTATAGATACTTCTATAAGTGAAGACTCAGATTCTGACAGTGACGATGAGATGTATCATCTTACAAGGAGATTCAATAAATTTTACCATAAGAAAATGTTATTTAGACAAGAAAACTATAAAAAAGGTATAAAAATAATGGACTGTGGAAAAAGGACAGAAAATGGAATAACAATACAAATTATATAGTATGTTATGAGTATAAATGAAAAGGTCATCTGAAGGCTGATTTCCCTAAGTGTAAATTTAAGAAGAAGTGTGAATACAAGGAAGAAGGATATAAAAGGGCTATGAGAGCCACCATGAGTGCCTCACAAGATAGCTTAAGTGGATCTGACACTCTTGATAGTGACAAGAATAAACATGCAAATCTATGTTTCATGATTGAAGCATTGAAGGTAACACCTAATTCCCCAGTACCTACTGATTATTATTATGGGAATCAAGGTGAATCAAATAATAATGAAAAGATGACCAAGTATGAAATATTAAAATACTGTGGAATTCTTGAGGATAATACTAATGAACTCAAGGATAAATTTAAATTATTGAAAAGGAAACATTCTCTAAATGCCAATTATAAGTCTGATCTAGATATTGAGAAAGAAAAATGTGCTTGGCTATTAAATGAAAATACTAAAATCATATTATCAAATGAGTAATTAAAGAGAGATCTTGAGAAATTTACTATAGGGAGAGATACCTAGACTCAGTTACTAGGAAAATAGATTTCTCTAAAATATACAACCGTTTTGGGGTATTAACAAGGATAGATAAAGATAATTAAAACAAAATTTGTTTCAAAATCTTGACAGTTCATTGCTAGTTCATGTTCTGGACCATTTCTTGAAAACCAATTTTCTAACAGACCAAACAAAGTGTTTATGTCTAAAAATATATTTTCTGATTATAGGAAATCTATGAGACATGTTTGGGTTCCCGATGTTTTACTTGTTAACCTCTCAGGACCCAAGAAAATCTGGGTACCAAAGTTACACTGCACTTAATCTGTTTTGCTGGAAAATTGTCTGAAGAGTTCCTATAAAACTTTGTGGTACTTGGATAGTGGATGTTTGAGAAACATGAATAGAGTCTAATAATTCTTCAAAATCCTAATTAAATTTTATGGAGTATATGTCACATTCATAGATAATGCTAAAGTAAAGATTATCGGCTTAGGCCATATTGGTAACCCTAATGCTATATTAATATGAAAAGTACTTTTTGTTGATGGGTTAAAATACAATCTGCTATATATCTCTCAGTTGTGTGATGATGGATTCAATGTTAAATTGGAAAATTATTCCTGAAATGTTTTTAATTCTAAAAATTATTTAATATTTTATGCTCTTAAAGATGAGAATGTATATTCTATTAGTTTAGATTCGTTGGCTAAGAAAAATGTTTCTTGTTTAAATGTGTTTCATAAGGAATCCTGGTTGTGGCACAAAAGACTAGGAAACAGCAAAGTACACTAAAATAGGAAGAAAAAACTATGAAAGGATTAGTTATATACTTACCTAAATTGTATTTCCCTCTTATCAATGTGTGTAATCCTTGTCAAAAGGGAAAACAATACAAAGACTCCTTCAAACCAAAGAAATAATTTTCTACTTCTCAACTGCTTGAGTTGGTTCAGATGGATTTGTTTGGACCATCAAGACATTCAAGTATAAATGGGAAGAACTATTTTTATGTACATGTAGATTATTTATTTAGGTGCACTTGGGTATATTTGCGGGCTCACAAAAGTGAAGCTTCTTCTTATTTTATCAAATACTCCATGTCGGTAGAAAATTATAGTGGACTAAGAATTAAGACATTGAGAAGTGATCATAGCCGTGACTTTGAGAATCATGAATTTAAATCATTTTGCTCACAAAATGGTTATACTAACAATTTCTCTGCACCTATAACTCCTCAACAAAATAAAGTTGTTGAAAGAAGAAATAGCACCATTCAAGAGATTGCTAGGACAATGCTCAATGAATATGATCTACCTAAAATTTTTTTGGGCTGAAGCTATTAACACAGCTTGTTACATTATCAATAGAGTCTAAATTAGACATGTTCTTAAGAAGACCCCATACAAAAATTGGAATAATAGGAAGCCTACGGTTAATTACTTTTGAGTTTTTGGTTGTAAAATTTTTATCCTTAAAACTCGAGACAATATTTACAAATTTTCTTCAGAACGTGATAATGGATTTTTCCTAGGTTACTCAATCTCTAGTAAGGCCTATAGAGTATTTAATAAGAGAACCAAATGTGAAAAATAATCAGTTCATGTCAAATTTTATGATACTGATCAACATGATCCCAAAAAATCTCTTGAACATCTTGAGGAAGATATTTCAATTATGGACCTTAATGACAAAGACATTGAACCCTTAGTGAAAACAACCAGTTCCGAAAACATTCCAAAATCTATGCATGATGAATTTGAACCTATAAATATTGATGAGGAGTCTGGTTTATCTATTTTTATAGGTATATGAACTCTCAAAAACCATCCATTAGATTTTGTATTATGTGATCTAAATAATGTGACACAAACTAGAGCTTCTCTGAAAAACCATTTTGAACATCATGTTTTTATTTCACATCTTGAACGTAAAAATATAAATGATGAAATCAGTGATGAATTTTGGGTGATAGCTATGAAAGAAGAATTGAATTAGTTTTAAAGAAACAATGTTTGATAATTAGTGGAAAGACATAAATACACCTTGACCATAGTCACTAAATGGGTGTTTAGAGATAATATTGATGAATCTGGAACCATAGTTAGAAATAATGTTTGATTAGTTGCACAAGGATATAGTCAAGAATAAGGGATCGACTATGAGGAAACCTTTACTCCGGTTTCTAGACTAGTAGCCATTAGGATACTACTTTCTTATGCAGCTCATATAAATTTCAAACATTATCAAATGGATGTCAAAAGTGCATTTTTAAATGGGTACATAGTTGAAGATGTGTTTGTTGAAAGCCCCCCTGGTTTTACAAATCCGCATTTTCAAAATCAAGTCTTTAAACTGTAAAAAGCCTTATATGATCAGAAAAAAGCTCCAATGGCTTGGTATGACAGACTTAGTTCTTTCCTTATTTCAAAAAGTTTTACTAAAGGAATAGTGGATCCTAATTTTTAATTAATAGGATTTCCAATGATTTTTTAATCGTACAAATTTTTTTAGATGATATAATTTTTTGAATCCTCTAAAAATCTATTTTTTTTTTGATCTTTTAAAAATGATGCAAGATGAATTTGAAATGAGTTTAATGTGGGAACATAAATTTTTTCTTGGACTTAAAATTTTCCCAAATAAAAATGATATTATTCTAAATAAAAGAAAATATTCTAAGTATGTTTTGAAATTTATTGGTTTGGATTGTAATAATGGAAGTGATAAACCTGTGAGTACCACTTTCAAGTTGGATGTTGATGAAACATGTAAATCAGTGGATCAAACCAACTACTGAGGGATTATTAGGAGTCTACTCTATCTTAATGCTAGCAAACCTGACATTATGTTCAGTGCATGCATGTGTGCTCATTTTCAAGCCAATATCAATGAATCTCATTTAACTATTGAAAAAATGATTTTTAAATATCTAATTTTTACTATAAATCTAAGACTGCTTTATCCATGAGGACTACCATTTGATTTAATAAGTTATTTGGATGCTAACGTTGCAGGTTTTAAGTTAGATAGAAAAAGCTCCTATAGAACATGTAATGTGTTAGGAAAGTCACTAGTATCATGGTGTTGTCACAAACAAATTTTTTTTGCATTATCTACTACCGAAGATGAATTTATAGTTGATGGTAGTTTTTGTGCTCAAATTCTATAGAAGAAACACAATTTACTAGACTATGGATGTCAATTCAAATATGAATCTATAAACCGTGAAAACAGAAGTGCTATCAACATCTCTAAAAATCTAGTATCTCATGTTAGGACAAAGCATATCGATGTAAGACATAACTTCTTGAGAGATCGTTATCAAAGAGGAGATATCACTCTTTAATTAATTGGTACTGAACACCAATTGGTGGATATATTCACAAATACTTTGAATTATGAGAGGTTAAATTACATCAAATATGACTTAGAAATGTTAAATTGTTGAGTACAGGACCCCAACGTTAGACCATACCGATAGGATTTCAATGTTAGACCTTACCGATATGACCTCACTGTTAGACCATACCGATAGGACCTCACAGTTAGACCTTACAGATAGGACCTCACCTTTAGACCTTACCAATAGGACCTCACCTTGAGACCATAACGATATGACCACCCCATTAGACCTTACCGATAGGACCCCACCATTAGACCTTACTGCTAGGACCTTGTCGTTATACCTTATCGATAGGACCTCAGCGTTTGACCTTACTGATAGGACCTCACAATTAGACCTTACTGATAGGACCTCACCGTTAGACCTTACCAATAGGACCTCACCATTAGACCTTACTGATAGAACATAACTGTTAGACCTTACTGATAAGACCTCAACATTAGACCTTACCGATAGGACCTCACCGTTAGACCTTACCGTTAGAAACATCACTATTAGAGACTTTATCGTTAGAGGCCTTCCCTTTATAAACCTCACTGTTAGAGACCTTACCCTTAGAGACGTTACAAATTGAAACATCACCATTAGAGACCTTACTTTTAGAGACCTTACCGTTAGAAACCTCCCTGATAGACCTTACTGATACCTCCATACCGATAGATGGCTTTAGTCTAGGACTTTGCATTTTTGTTCTCAGCCAGAATCTGAAACATTTTCTGTATGTTAAATATTTTTCTTATCTATTTCTATTTAGATCTCTAAATGATAAAAATAAAACACAGATCACATTTTGACACACATCAAACCATCTCCCGAACCTTTTGCTCCCCAATATCAGAACCTAAGCCTCTACTAAAACCTTGAACCAGTCCAGATTGATGGCAAGAGTCAAAATGAATTCGTTTGGTGATGAATTAGATGCACCTGATCATAAGATACCTAGAGCCGAGTCGAGTAGTGGAAGATAGATAGTGGAAAAGGTGCTTAACCCACATTTATAGAAGAGGGAACTAGTGGTTTAGAAGGATTTAAGTTCAGAATGACTGTTGTCGAGCTGGTCTTTAGTACTAAAGGCACATGAAGCTCAGGGCTGGGTTGAGTGTTTTGAAAACAATAATGGACCATATTAACCAAATTTAGTGCAATAATTTTTTAAGTATCACAATTTTGATCATTCTAATAATGATCACTGGATGACATCTAGTGTGAATTGAGTAAATGTGAGGTTCTCCTCTACTGAGTGGGCTCACAGTCTGAGGGTTACACATGAAGAAATTTATGATTATTACTCAAGATTGGTGACTCCCACAAGTGAGTTCTTCTTCTATGAAGAAGTATTAGCTAAATTGACAGGGAATGTAATTCCTTGGAAAGTCATAGCTGCTGAAATGGTAGGAGAAGATAAGATTCTTTTCATGTTTATCAAGCATGTGTTAAGTCCCCAAAGAGGGGACTTTGCATCTTTAAATTATCATGATGTTTTTCTCTTATATCTGTAAAAGCATGAACAGAATATCAACTTCTGTAGGCTGATGATGATTCAAATAGAAGATATGACCAAGCCCAGTTCTAAATCCAATACCCTATTTTGTGCCGTGTTGATATACCACATATTCAAAGTGAAAGGAGTTTCTAAAGCTATTGAAGAAACTGTTGTGGTACAAGATAACCATTGCATCAACAAAGTGATCTGCAAGTTGATGAAGATCAACTGGAATCCATTGCTAAGGAGATGGGTGATTGATGAGGCTAAGGTATATGAAGAGTTTAATCCTGTGAATCATTCCACTACACCTAAGAATAAGAGAGACCTAGGTCTAAATCCTGATGAGGTTGAGATGACCTATTTAGATGAAGAATAAGAGGATGTTGTTGTCCAAGAAAGAGAGGATTCTCTTATAGATGACTGTAGTGATCCTGGCATTCCCTAAAGTTATCATTATAATTTTATATCGTTTGGTGAGGCAAGCCTACCAAAGAGATTCCTTATAAGGGAGACTGTTCTAAGGGACAGTGATGAGGAAACAAGTGAAGAATAAGAGGCTGAAAATGTATTAAGAGACATTATAGATACCTCAGATGAGGATGAGGACACTGATTCACGTCAAGATAACTTTTTGATAGCTACTGTTGAAGGTGAGGAGGAATTCTTAAGTATTAGTCCTCTAATAAGACATATAGAAATATTATAAATTTGAGAATAAGAAGTTTCTAATTCAATTGAAGCTAGACTTATTTCAGAAGTCATTGAAGATTCTGTGGAGGGAGTGGTAGTGGACCCTCTTGTTAAGTAATTTGACCAAGGAGGTCTGGTGGATATGGATGTGGTTATTTAGGAGAATTCTCAATTGAGGGGGAGGAACCTGTTTCTACAGGGTCAGTAGTTGATCCTCATGAGATAGATAACTGGACAAAAGCTCATGGATTTGTGGGTTTAGGACTATATTATGGAGATTCTGAAGATGACCAACCTATCAAACATCTTCAAATTCCTATTATCTCAGAAACTACCATTTGTAGCCAGTGGTTCTGTTACCTCGAGCCTATGTAAAGATGGATGAATTGGATTATATGAAATTAGAACTGAAGAGGCATATTGATTATCAAACCACTGAGATAGTGAGAACAATATCTCACACTCAAGAACTCATGAAATATGTAGTAGAAAGGATAGTCTCTACCTCTCACTCAACTGTGTTACATGAGGTCAAGGAATGTTAGAATCAATTAAGAACTTTGGAAGAGTCTATGGAATCAGTGAAATTGCCTATTTATATCTTAGATGCTTATACGGATTCAAGGTCACAGGTGGACAAAGACCTTGAATATGCTAAAAGTGTGGCCTAGCAAATGGTCACAGTGTTTGAGGATTTTAAGAAATCTATGGAAACACATGTGAATTTCCAATATGATTATTTAAAAAGGCTGATCAGTGGACTAAACAAGTCATTTTAGGAGATTTTGGATTTCTCTATGACACATCTAGGTGCATCTATATCCACTTTAGCCTCTCCTCCAGTTGACATTGATTCTTTTAGTACCATTGATAGAGAAGAGGTTGAAACTTTATCTAGTTCTTGTACCTCAGACTCTTAGGTCATTTCAATTACCAGGTAAATTCATAAAATTGTTTGAAATTTTGTAAGGGAAGCTTCTCAAGATTGGAAGGCCATCAAGGAACAAGTTGACTTCTATTACAAAAGGGTATACACTAAGCATTAGATGGATGTGAACTTCATATTGTTGTTGGAGAACTTGAGGATTCCACCTATCACTCAGTCATTTAAGGATAAAGTGATCAATATTTGAGAGATGGCTCCTACTTTGGAGAAATTTATGGAGAATAAAAATGATTTCAATTCTACTATGGAAAGAGGAGGTATTATCATTATGGATTTCAAGAATCTTTTGTTACCCTTTCTCCATGTAAACTGCACTTGCATCAGTGTTCCTCTAGCCTTGCCCTCTACCTCAAGTGCCTTTAGATCTTCTAGTTATGCACCTATAATTACTCTTGCCCAGTCCCTCAAAAGCTTGACCCCCCACCATTCCAAAATGATCTCTTCAATACAGGTCTACTGCTCCTTCTGTTGTAGCTCCTCCTACACTACTAAATTCAATCCCCAGCATATCCCTCCACATTCAGAACATCAATCCCCAGCTTCCAAGGGCAAGGCTTTAATGGACATCGTTGATGTGGATTGAGTGTGGACAATCTTATATTATAGGGATTGGTGTATTTATTTTTGTATATTGTACTTTTGTTTTATTAATACAGACACTCTATTTTTTATTATTTTTTTCTATCTATACTTTTTTTAAATCACAATGGGGGAGAAAATATTTCACCATGAACTCTCTCAGTTACCCCAAGGGGGAGAAGTGTTTATATGAGTTTATATATATATTATATATGTTCTAGACTAAATGTAGAGTTCACCAAAATGTAGTGTTCACCATAAAATTTTTGTCTTCTCACATCATTGATGAAATTAGCAGATGTGTTTAACCTTGATTCAAAACTCATAAACATAATGATTCAATGAAAAAATTATTGATTATCAAAAAGGGGGAGATTGTTGGACTCTCCTATTTTGATAATCCCAAATCATATTTTTATAATCCCAAATCATGTTTTAATTGTGTTTTAATTCTATGTTAATTGTGTTTCATTAATTTTTATTGTTTCTATAAGAGTAAAATTCATATACTATCAATATCACCGCTTGATTGGTTAAGCTTAAAGTGAAGAATTTATATAATTACAAGGTCACCATTTAAAGGTCACCATTACCTGGTCACCGATACAAGACTACTACTGTAGGATACCTATGAAGGTTACTGATTAAAGTATACAGTTTGAGGTTATTGATGTGCACTTAATGATTAAAGCCTACCGATGTGAAGGCAAGTATTACCAGTCTACCATACTCTTCTACACCATACTTTGTCAAATTCTTATGATTGTTTTAACAGTCATATTATGCTATATTTAATGATTCTTAATTAATAAATTCTTATTGTAGACATATCAGGAGATCATATCCTGATAGTACGAGGTAACAGATAGATTGCATGTGATGTACTTAATTCTATTGTCGGACATCAAATATGAAAGAAGAAGACTAAGGAAGAAAGATATATATATATATATATATATATAAGCACCGAGAAAAACACATGGTGTAGCATTTCCAGAAGTTTAATTCATGAGAAATAAATTATAGAAGAATAAGGAAGAACAATTCTAGCACCTTCAATGCGTACCCAAAGTACTTCAAGAAGAAATTTTTTTGGAAAACAACTTGAGGCTGCCTTTTGTGTCTAATAAACATTCAATCAACTCAAGAAACAGAATAATCAATTCCTGAAATCTAGAACATGGAGTTTCGACACTCTATTTTGGAGACAACTTCCATAGAAAGACTCAATCTTCAAATTCCTCACATCTAGGAGTCAAAAGCTGAACTGAAAACTCATAGAGCCGGCTAAACTCTATCTCATCCTAATTCTTCTATTTTGTTTCTTTCATTTTTACATTTATGAGAAGTGTGTGTCTATAACACAAATTTTCTCATGTGCAAAAACTAGAGGATACTGAATATCCTCATGTCAAACATCTTTTAAATTTTTTCCCAAGTATAGTTATAGAAGAGACCGTGTGTGGCCTGTACTATTTCTTTCCCATGAAGAACTATGGAATAGGATGTGAACTCTGGACAGTTTGTGAAAACAGTTGTAAAGATTGATATTTGTTGTGTATCAAGTTTATTGATAATGAAAAATTCATGGTTGTAGGTGATCACCGAGTAGAGAGGATTAATTCTCAGCTTCAGGTTGAACCACTTTTTTTACTTCACTGTGAACTACATTTTTTGTTACTCTGTTTTATCTACATTCCGCTGCTTACATTAGCTAAAACATAAAACTATTTTTATTTCACTTTGATAGCTAGTTTTGGTTAGTGTGTATGTTTTTTTAATTCAGTAAACTTGTATCAAAAGTTTAAGAAGTGTTTCTCACAAATTCAAAATAGGACTAATCACCCATTGAGAAACATGTCAGCCAATTAGACAGATATATCTGCTCTTCCTGAATTAACTGGTCCATTTTTCAAAATCTGGGTGATCTATACAATAATTTTTTAAATAGAAATTTTACGTATGAACTTAATCCCCCATCCCCTCTTGAGATTCCACTCCAACCAACACAGTTTATAGAGGATTCCCCAAGAGAAGGAACTCAAATAATTCTCCTAGTGTTCGATTTGAGGTATATTTTTTTACATAATTCTCTATGGTTATAAATAATTTTGGTGAAATTTACAATTTAATTGGTGGTGTAATTTGGGAAATAAGGTGGCATGGGTTAAGTGTGTGTTGGAAGTGGTCTACACCCCATCACTCATGATTTCAGGACCGTGAAGTCACCTAGTGAGTTTCTTATCAATTATACCAAATTTTTCTTTGGTTTTAATTGTTATGTTAATAAATTTAATGTAATTTATTGATGAGATTAAAACTAACTAACTATGAGGAGGTATTTACAATATTTTATATTACTTACAAACATTTATTAACATGGTAGGACTTGATTTTTCTAAATATCATGGTAGATTAGTTATTTTATGTTTATGTATCATCAATAGTATTATCTTCCTATAAATTTCATGAATTTGATATTCTTCCATATAATTAGATAGGATAATGTCATCTTGATAGTCATCGAGGACCACATAGCTTGATAAATGATTTGATGGTTGTGACTTACACAATTAAGTGTTTGTGGACCAATTTGGGGATTCATAGTATCATGTGTTGAATTTTAAAAGTAAAATGGTTTTCATTATTAAAATATAATTTTACAATGTGATTTCTTTCCATGTAGTATTTAAATAAATAATCAACGATTTTATAAATAAATTTTGAAATGGTTTTAAAAAACATATATTGGTTTTCTAAATAATGTATTGAAAGAAATTGGCCAAGGTCCCAGAATGTGTATGATATCACGTAATGAATTTTGTAATGAATTTAAAAATAGGATATCCAATTAGTTTTAATGGAACATAGAAGGGTTTGATTCAGATGTATTTGGTCAATTTGACCTTGTTTGGGTGATTTATTCATTCAAAATATTTTGTTCTGGTTCTGTAGTGTATTTTTTAAAGTCTATGGACTATGTTGATCCAGGATTATATGTGATATATTTCTTGGGTGATCAAATTTTTTATTTAGTATCAATGTTTTTGGACGATACAAATAGATATTGTGGAAGATTTAATGGGTAATATGGATATTTACATGAGTTGATAAAAGTGGTTGGGTACTGAGTCCCTAGAACCCTTCTAGTGAGCTACTTAACTAGTGAGATCGATATGTTCCCTATGTGTTATTTCCTAATTATGTTAATTGTATAAATAAGTCATCTGAAGGTTCATAGTGGAAGATATAGTCTCAATGACTTTCCTCACCAAGGGTTATATAGCATTAATGGGACTATTATGAGAAGAAGTCCTTATTATAGGTGAAGTTTTGTCACTCTATGAGTGAGATAGTTCCCTTGAGCATGATTTTCGATCTATAAAAAATATAGTTGGACCTAATGGTATGATTTTGGATCATTCATTAGTGATATACCTAGACTCAGGATGTGAGATCAAATTGTGTGACCACTTTGAGTTAAATAGGGAATGGGTTGTGTTGTGTGGTTGATTATAGATGGTTTGACATAGCTTTAGTGGGATGGTAGTGGTCAGTTGGGGATGCATAATCCCTTTAGTGGGATTGGATAGCTATACAAGTGCTATTAGATCATTCATATATGAAACCCAACATATATTCTTTAGGTATGGGTTAAGACAATGGTATATAGTAACTTATTTCCAATATTGTCCAAAGAAGTTATAGTCAGGTGTTTTAGAGTTTTAGTTACAACACGATAACCTAAAATGTATCAATTTATGTGCATTGGGAGTTATGATTCTAGGTGGGTGTGGCTCACTTTAATGAACTTATCAAATTAAATATATTTAATTCAGGTCATCTAGAGAGAAGTATCATTTAATATTGTTGAGGTATTTGGCATTCTTACAAGGTTCTTGGACAGACTAATAAAAGTGTACATGGAATGGGTTTTGATTTATGTGTATAGACTATTATTTGGTTTCTTAGGACACATGATTACATGGATCTCTACATGTTGTTCATTTATAAATTTACAGAGGATAAGTATTTTCAAGTAGATTAAGGAATCCAAGAATCACTTACATAAATATTATAAAATTCCAAATGAATATTCAATACATCTCATGATAATACATTCCGAAGAATGATAATGTTTTATTTTATTTTTATAATATATACATAATCAACTTATTTCATGAAATATCTTCAACATCTCCCAAAACATTCTTCCCACATGATACACTTATTTAAAATTTACACCATAAATCATTACTTCATAACATGGGGATATGTAAATATAATAAATTGTGAGCTCATATAATCAGTAAGGTTAAATATAAGAGTTATAAATATATGATAATAAGTGAGAAAAATATAATATTAAGGGTATGATAACATGATACTAATATATAAGATCATACCCAACATGTTAGGGACTATAAAACCTATATCATGGAATAATATTTTTTCATAATAAAATGTATGAGTCATTAGAATGTGGAATCATCAATAATCTATCAAAAACTAAAAAATTATATCATTAGAAAAATAAAAATGTTTTGTTATCTCACAAAATAATATAAAATAACTTTTGTAATAAAATGTTACTACCAAGATTATCATAGTGGAAAGAGTCCCATAGTGGATTGCTTTCACTCCCCATTTCCAATAACATAGTAATCATATATTGATGAAACTCACCATCAAATTCATCACATAGTTGGATTGTGATAAATGCTCAGATGACTTATTTGACATAGTCCAACTACCCATGTACCCTCTTGGGATTGGGAAATCACTCATGTACCATCTTGGGATTGGGACAAACTAGCATGTACCACTGGTTTTGGGAAACCCATTGATGAAACCTTTTGATTTAATGAGATATAAAAAACTTCCCAATAAATTGGAGGGCTATAACAGACCCACATGTCACATAATAAACCATTAATATATATTCCAAAACTTTATAAAATAATTAACTATTCCTTCGTAGTTTAATTGACATATAAGAAAGAAACAAGTTTTCAAATACATCTGTAATACATAATCCTTATAATGTATCTAGAAAAAGGAAGTGGATTGTATGATATAATAATATACATACAGAATAACTACCATCCATAAAGGATTTTGACGTAGATGAAAATTACTTTTATAATGTAATTATAAATATTTTGTTAATGAAAGATAAAACATCCTTTTTATTCGGTAAAATTTTTAAACTAAAAAATTATTAGTAAAATAGGAATAATAATTTCTTTATAAACACATTTAGACTATAAATGGATGATTCACAAAGAATAAAAGACATAATTATGGGAAAATTCACACATTCTATAAATGTCTAAAAATATTCGTTTTAAATGTTTTATAAGAAGTAAAAAATGAACCATTCAAAGAACATTAATAATATTAATTTATAATAATTGGTAAATAAAGTCACGATTAGTTTAAATTTAAATATAGAAATATTATATATGTAAATAATAAAATTTTTGTATCATTTTAAAAAAATATGTACATGTATGAAAAATATTTCTCACCAGAAATGACAAAAAACTTCATCATTTCATAAAAACATAATTTAGATATTTTTTAGTACCATATTGGTAAAATCGAAAGAATTATTATAAACCCTATAAATAACAATAGTATAATGAAATTTATGAGTTTTAAGAGGTATAAATTATATAATATCCCTCAAAGGAAATTGAAACAAAAACAATCCCAATTAAAAAGTGGGATTATAACATAAACCCTTACCTTAAGTAACGAATTAAATCTTGCACATTAAAAAAACTTATATAATATCTTTATAATTATTATAAATTTATAACATAACCATATTAGTTATTTTACAACTATATATAATTCCATTATAATTTCCATTTACACATTTATTAATATGTACTCATAATTATCGATATTTAGGTTTTAATTGTTCTGTTTTTTATATATTTTTCTATTTTTTGATTCTAGTACTTAAACATTGGTCGTAGTATTATCATAGAAATAATATTAATCATTTCATCAATATCATATTTACTAATTATATACACTTTTAATCCTCTATTTATATGTTAGTGATGGAAAATTAAATAAATCACATCATTGAGATAATATTATGTATATATACGTGAGTTAAGTTTTTGTTTTTCAATAGATATAAAGAAAAATATTTGAACAATGATATAGATTTTAATACTTATAAAAATATCATATATATAATATATATTTTTGCAATCCACTTATGTAATCATAAATGAGATAAGGTAATGAAAAATCAAAAATATTGCCTAATGGGGTCGTTTTCCTGCATGTATGCATGAGTGAAGTTTACATTTTACATTAAATGGAAACGATATAGAATATATCTCTACCATTAACATAAATACATTTCAATAAATTAAATATAAAAATGTAATTATATTAATGTTTTTATAGAATATTTGGATGAGATATAAGAATAATGAAACTTGAAAATCTTCATTAAGAACATGTACCTCTCCTTAGATAATCAACTTTTCAAAACACATTAAGGATTATTTAATGGAATTTTTTAATATAATAACATATATAATGTAGGGTATTTATTTGGAATTTTATTTATGGAATATATTGGTTGATCTATATTTCTTATGTTTTGTGGATTGGTTATAACAGGAGTTGCATTTTTATAAGTGTGTTGAGTGGAATCCTTTTATATATTAAGAATTTCAAAATATAATAAATTTATTACTCATGGAAAGTTAATGAATTTTAGAAAAAAATTATAAATAGTATAATTTATGTTATAATTTAACTCAAACAATTAGATTTAGTTTTCATGAAATTTTGATCTTTATCTCTTAGCTTAACACCCTCGTTAACCATTTTAACCCTTATCGTGGTGAAAATATTTTTTCCTTGGAAACTATTCACTATGTATAAAATGTAAGTTGAAATTATTACCCAATATTTTTTATGATGAATTGAAATATGAAATAAATTTTACATGATTAAATTCATGGAGGTGGAAATAATTAATTCTAATATCTGAGTACAAAACATGAAAAATCCCTTTTGAGAAAAATCATTTTTTAAGCATAGAAGTTATTCTTCATTCATACAAAGTAAAAACCACTAAATAAATAATAATTGTTGTATTTGTTATTTTATAATCATATTTATTATTAAAACAATTCATAAATATTAATTAATATAATTTATTAAGAAAAAATATATTTTAAAAATAAAAATTCTCTTTTTGGAAAAATATTTCACTTTACAATCAAATAAATTTTTCATCAATTTTAACAATTTGATAATAAATAAAATACTGATTATTAATTTTTATTCAAATATAATAAATAATATTTATATAATTTTTAAACATAAAATACTAGAAATTGTCTTTTAAATATATATATATATATATATATATATATAATAAGAAATTAAATAATGCATATATGTTTGACCAAGAATAAATAAAATAATTCTTATTTTAATTTATTAATTGATTTTACCAAATATATTTATGATATTTTTCTTGTAATATATTCAATTTATTGTTGTAATAAATCATTATTCAATTATTTTTGGTGTTACATGCATCGTAATAAATCGATGTCATTAAACTTATTAAAGAGAATTTAATTTTAAAATCATGAGGTGTTTCATTCTACTCTCTTGTAATAATTTCTCATAAACATTTTTGTTTATATAATGAATAATAGGATACTTATGGCTGATTAAATCCTCATATTTTCATGCAGTTTCCTCAAATTTATGGTTTCTCTACAAAACATTGATTGTGTGAGTGTTCTTGTTATGTAGTTCTTTTTCACTTTGATCTCGAATCTCCAATGATTGATCTTTTATAGAACGATCATGATTTAATGATAAAACATATTTGTCTTGTATATATAGAGGATATTGCATTTAATTAGTATAAATATATGGACGGAACACATCATGAACTTGGTAGAGGTTTGGTGGAAGTTCCAAATGAAAATTTATCACCCTAATGTTATAGACAATTTTATAGGGATCAGTATATTTGAGGCTCAACTTCCCATTCACTCCAAAATCTCATAAACTACTTACATGGAGATATTCAAAACTACATATTTACCCCAATAATTGGACACTATATTTGTCCCTAAATTTTCATGATAACTTTTCTATCGACATTGTGGTTTTTTTCGATTTGGTGTTGAATGGATCTAGCCTTCTCTATCATTTCTTCAACTCATTCCAGACATAATATATTTTCATTTCCAACATCATCCCAACATTTTGATGTTATAAACTCATTTCCATATAATTATTCATAAATATACATATGAAATCTTGACTAAATTACATTATTGTGAACAAATTCAACCAAATGACGGTATTATTCTCAACCACATTTAAAATACATAGAGAAATATCAAAAAATATCCTCAAGGGTTATGAACAGTCATCTCAAATTCAAAATATTTCTAGTGATGATATAAAATACTAAATTTTAATATTATATTCAATATTTGTTAATGAATTAACCAAAACATAAAGGTAAAACTCATATATTAATTAGATATAACATAGAGTGGTACTTCATGACGTTATACCACTTCCTTGATATATATACATATATGTTGTTCAAGTGAAAAATATTATCTGATAATAATTAAATGTAATAACTTTATAAGTTTTTTGACTATAATCCAAATGGTGTTATGGCCATTTTATTTCTTTGGGAGTTTTAAAAATAATTCAATGTTCATTTTTTTCCCATTCCAAAATTTCTATAAGAAATTTTTTCATAATCCCATTAGAATTCTAATGTTTATCCTTAACTTTCATAAATAACCCATATTAAGATACACACTCTACAATATCCCTTTTAGTATTTTCCCATCAGAAATTCTATTTGTTATATCAATAAATATTTGAACATACTAGATAGAACGAGAATAAAAATCTATGGGCTTCATCTAATTTAATATTCATTAATTCTATTATTGAATGGATATATATTTAATTTCTGAATATTATCATTTCGGCATAGCCATAATTGAAGTCTAGAATATTTCGTACAATTTTTAAAATTTTCAATACTTTTTTATGCCACTTCAATATTCTCATAGATGTATGGTTGAATTGTAACTTGAAGAAGATAAGAATTATCCTATACCGTAAGGATATTTAGGTCAATCCTCTACAAATATATAACAAATGGATCTTTTTCAAGCCACATAATCGAGTAAATGGCATGGTAATTCTGAAATGGAGCATCATCTAGCTTGTTTTTCTTCCGTGTGTTGTAATGTATTGAACATACATAATATTTAAGAAACACTAACCATCATATTTGGTGCATACTCATCTTTTCTTATGTGAATGTATACTTCATGATTTTATGATAAGTATATATATATATATATATCACACCTTCCACCATAAATTTAATGCTTACATATTATTAATGAACAAACTACCCTTTCTAGTTCTAAATAAAAATCTAGGTATTTTTTCTTACGAACCATAAATTATTGTGAGTAATACACTACTACCATGTCATTATCCAAGATTACAGAAATTACACTCTTCTTTAACGAATAACTCTATATTATAAACCCTTCTCTTCTATAGGGTTTAGTAAGTACAAGTGTAATATCCAAAATACATTGAGATAAAAACTACCTATCTCTTCAAAAAATACATTAAAATTGTCACACTATGAAATTTTGATATTTTTCTTGAATAAGTTCAGTATTTCTTATATTTTTCATTACATGAAATGCTAATTTTACCTTGCATTACACAAAATAGTGGGTTTATCATTCCTTACCTAAAACAAAATGTATAAACAAAAAATGACATGCTATTAAAATATTATTTTTTAATATGATAGTAATCACCTAACCATTGGAATTGAGGGTATGAATGGGAATTACTAAATTAAAAAAACATATGTTTTACAAAATCATATAAAATTATTAATTGGATACTATGTAATTATAAATAAATATAAATTCTATTTTAAAATAAAGGAAATCATTTTTTGAAAAACTATTTTAATGAAAAAAAATCATTTCTTCTAAATAAATATAACCAAACAATTTTAATTAATGTATTTAATGAAATTTATATTTTACATAATAAATCAAATATTTCACATTCAACTTATGTGTTTTCTAGATAATATTAAATAATAAATCCAATTTTACACAAAAAACCTATATTTCCCTAAAAATCAATTTTTTCACTATTACAATTACTTTAAAATTAAAATTTTGTTTTTTTAATTTAATTTAAAAAATAAAGTAAATTTTTCAAATAATATTTTCAAAAATATCTTATGGTGAACTATTAATAATTTTCTGAAATATTAATTTTTTTAAATAAATAGTGAAAATACACAATTTTTATTAAAATATTTTATTCATTTAATTTATCTATAAAGATAAATTTTATTTGAAATTGATTTTAAATTAAAAATATTTCATATATTTATCTATTTATCTAGTTTAGTTCTTTTAAATCATTTTAATATTTAATTATAATATTAAAATCTTGTAATATTTCGAAAACTCTCTCTTTGAAACAAAACATTCATATCTTGTTTGTGGGATTAATTTTAAATCAAAATTTTCCACATATATGAAACTAAATTTGAAAAATGGATTCAATATTTATTATCAAAATAAAATTTATTATATAATGTCAAATTAATTTTATGAAATAATGAATAGTGAAAATATTAAAAATTTATTACTATAGTTAAGGTAAAAATGGATTTATCATGGGTTAAAATAAAAAGATAAGGATTAATAATGAACCAAAACATGTATAAATCCTATTTTATGGAAATATTTTAATATTATCATTCCTAATATATAATATAGGGTCATTATTAATCTTTTTTCACATGAAAAAAATTTATTTTTTATTCTTTCGGGAAATTCCCATGTAGTTTAAAAGTGGGCTCCTTTAATCCTCTGATAAAAGGCCACCAATATCCATCACAAATTCACACTTATAAATCCCTATATTTCGATAATACCCTTCAAAAATCCCTCCCCAATATCCTTATCCATTTTATTGATCTTATTTTTTTCCCAGAAGACTATCACTAGGGTCATTAAGAAGTGATCCAAAATATGTGCTTTTAAGCAATGGTAATTGCCTTTTCTGAGATAATTCTTTTTATTTCCTCTTTTGCCATTTTCAATTATGTATTAAAACATAAAATATAACAAAACGAGTATATAATATGTAATTAATTTTTTTTATGTCGGTGTAATAACCAAAAACCACTTCCACTTCCATAAAATGGGTTACGAAATCATCATTTTCATGTACAAGAGACTATATCTTCATGAACTGTTATAATTTTTTATCCATTAAAACCAATAATTACTATTTAAAATTTTGGATTAAATTTTAAAATATTAAATTTATTATATTATTATACTTATTATATTATTATATCACACATACCTTTAAACTTTCTATTTTTTGGGAATACAATATTGGTGTTTGGGTGTACAGCAGACAATGACCTCATGATGGGGATTCTTTCACACTTTACATAGCAGAAAAAAATGTTTTCTGTGAAAAAAATTATATATATTAAATTATAATGATTATTTAATGTTATATATTATTTACATTTTTTCCTTTCAATCCATCTAGGAAATGGAATCAGTGTTCATGTGTATATATGGAACATTATCTCTATGAACGATGTATTTCATTTTCAACCCCTAAATTCTATTGGTTTCTATAAATACATATATACCGTATATATATTATATTTATATCATGGAAATAATTATATATATTATGGAACAGTTATAAAGGAAATATGAATGAAATTAACAAATTGAAATATAAATGAAAACAATGTAGTTATTGCTTAAAACATGACTTTAACATGAAATTATTAATAAATAGGTAATATAAGGTCATAATAAAGTTATATATTGTATGATATATATGATTACTATTATTTAAAATATTTATAATAAAATTATAATTATTATAAATTAAGTTATAATTTTTATGAAATAATTTCAGTCTTATGGTAACATATTTCATGTCTCATTTTTATTTTTGGGAGACATTTGAAAAATTGGATCAAATTTCTTTTTTCATGTGTGTATACATCACCTTTTACATGTTATATAATGAGTATTAATATTTTAATGATATTTAATGTTTTATCTAAAGTTATTGATTGTTTTCTCATACTATTAAATTGATTATTAAAGCGGTAAATGATTTTCGTCACACTTTTAATTTCATTGAGAGACAATATATATTCACCGTGTTTTTCTTATTTGGTGTATATAATTTTCTGGAATTAATTTTATGATGATTCTAATGAAATATATGTGCATTAAAAACAATTTTAATATGTCTATTTCATGGGTATTATATTTATAATGTTACCAATGTGCTAATGGTTTAATGTTAAAATATCATCAGTTATCAATATTGTTTATGATTAAGTATCTATTTTTAAAATATTTTACATTGCCTCTAAAAAATTCACATTATTTTAATACTCATATGGTTATTACTGATAATTAAAATTAATTGTAACAATTTTCAAAAACATTTGTATTTAAATTTATTGATAGAATTTTTTAAGGAGTTCATACTTTATTTTTCTATTTTTTTTGAAAACCCATTTTCTTCAAAACCCATGTTTTCTAAAAAGGTTTTTTGGATTTTTTATAATATATTATTATTTATAAAAAAAATTCTAACAATTTATAAATTTATTAAATTTTTTTTAGAAAATATTCTTTTTTTATTTCGAAAACATTCCAGTTTCGATTTTATCAAAATAGTTAAATGAATCTTTCTTTTTAAGATGCATGACATGAAAAATATTTCCTACAGTTATGACCACAAAAATATTTCAAGATTTTATAATAGGTTTCAAAATATATTTTCAAATAAAATGTTACCCACAATATTTTGGAGATTTTAATATTTTAAATAAATTATTTCAAAATGAAAATGATTTTGAAAATGTATTAGGTTTTAGAAAGTGTTTTTCAAAGTGGAAAGTTTGTTTTATTCAAGAATATATTTTATCATTTTTAAATATTCATTTATTTTTTTTCATGTTTATTTTAACTTAAAATTATTTAAAAATATTTTAGGAAATTATATTTTTAAAAAAATCATATAAAATATTATTTCCTCAATAAATGTTGCAAGTGATATTTCAAGGTCATTATCAATATAATATTATATAAAATGGGTAGATTATGATTTTATATGGATATGAACCAAGGATACCATTATTTCTCTTTATATTAATGTTTTATCATGAAAATTTTGTTACTAAATCCATTTATATTCCATGAGTTATACCGTGAATGATTTATTATCAAACCTACACTTTTTTCGTAGGTTATGTTATGATAAAATGATGGAATGATTAATAAGACTATATATTTCCCATATGTCATTATATTATAAAATATTTATAAAACCCATATAATTTTATGGTTTCTGATATGATAGATTTTTTATTCTCCTCTAACACACATAAATATGACTGTCATTATATGACAGGTGGAACCTATATCTCCCTCCAATGATTTAGTTAAATATAGATAAATCTTGAGTAAACTTATTAAACATGAAAATGATTACATATTCAAAATGATATGTGTAAACCAAATTACATGTTCACAATGTTTTGGGTGAACATTATTACATGGTCATAATGTTATGTGTGAACCTAATTTTATGTTCACAATGTTATGTGTAATCCAACATTCATGTAGAAAATATTATATGTGAACCAAATTACATGTTCAAAATATCATGTATAAACTAGATATACTTTTTTATAATGTTATTCCTAAACCTGATTTCATGTTCGCAATGTATGCATGAACAGGATTACATGTTCACAGTTTCATGCATGGAGCTAATTATATGTTCACAATGTTATGTATGAAATTTTCTTTCATATAAAAGATTTTATGCATGGACCATATTTCATGTCCATAAGTTTATGAGAATCCTTGATTTCATGTCCTTAATGAGTGAAATAGAATCTATTTATAAATGTTTAAAATGATATAAGATTATGTGTATTCAACAAATCTGTGTCTTATACCAATGTTATGTTCTCATGGATCATGATATTTTATTCCATTATGATTCATGTCTTATAATCTCCAATGATTTATGAAATGACTCATGTTTATAATCAATGATATGTAGTGTATGGTTATCAAATATTTTACTCATGTTCACATGCCCATATTCTCATGTTATATAGATAAATCCCTTTTTTAATCTTACTGAGAATCTGAGTTCAACCTTTATTATATTTCATCTCCCCAGATTATAAATAAAGTTTTTAACTGCGGTCTGTCTATAAAGAGTATTGAATGAGAAGATCATCATTAATGATATAGAATATCATTTAACAGATTAGAATATTTTTTATCTAGACTCCAAGGGCACTAAATTATTATGGTCGTCAATTTTTTTTATTGAATTTAATATTCATCTAAAAAGAATTAATGTCTATGAATGAGAATCCTAGGTATCTATATATGGTATCATAAAAAATATTTATCTAACCTTTTGAAACTTGGATGAGAAAACAATAGTGATATCCCTTGTAATATTTCAAAGGTTATATCAAGGGATATTCCAAATGGGAAATTTTAATGAGGAGTCAAAATAAAGGAAAATATCCTAAACTTTTGGTAGGGGATAGAGAATGTGGTTTCCCAGAAATTATATCCTTTTTTAGATACTACAAGTGAATTTGGCTCTATAATTATGTTCCATGTGGTAATAACACCGAAAAGGGTTTATTGATCTAGACTAGATCGTCACCTGAAGCATAAAGATGATCCTTTATGTAAACCTGGTTTGAATCTTCAGGGGGATATGATTTGGAAATTTTCAAAAAAATTATGAATAATCATGAATTATTAAAATAGATGATGGTCATGAATGACCGTGGTTTGGACTATGGTGTCATAGATTTAGAATACTCATTTATGATTTACAGCATGTAAACATTATTTTTCATGATATTTTGGTTTTCTACTATGATTATTATTTCTCATACTATGATTTTTGGTTTTAGTTAGTGGTTGAATGAGTAGGAACTAGGTTAAAATTAAATGTGATAGAAGATTTACTTATAGGAATCAAAATTGGATAACGACTACAGTGAAATATGCTGTAAATATCCCAAATTAGTTATCAAGGAAAATTATAAAAAATGTACATTATAACCCACTCTTGGAATAAACAAAGAATTAAAGGATAGGGTTCTTTATGAGTATAGGTATTGGATACCAAGGAGGAAGTAAAATTCAATATCATATATTCCCAGAATATAGGATTAAGCACTCAAGATAATGTCCCAAATGGATAAGAATATGTTATGAGTGTGTAAAATTAGGACACAAAGAAATTAATTTACTAGGGAAAATATAAAATTCAGTTCATGTAATGGATGATAATAATGGTCTCCCAAAGGTATCATTGACTATTGAATGATTTAAATGTGGAATGTATGGGCATTATGAAAATTGATTCTATAAGGGGAAAACTTATGAAGGGAATCAACAAGGTTTTATAAGTTATGGTTTTTGTATTGATGGTGAAGATAATATGAATTACATATGAAATTAAGTAGGTATTAATAGTATAAGATGATTAATAATAGTTAATAGATTACGGGTGAGGAGGAATTATTAAAATGTATATTTAGGGGATTTAAATAATTATTTAATATGAATCCTGAAATATATTAGAATTTTTATTCATGTTTTTTTATTAATGGATTTGAATGAATGTGTTAAATGGTATTGGTGAACTAAAAAGTTTATTTAAATTCAAGGTTATATTTAATGAAAAAAATGGTTACAGTAACATAACCCAAAATTCGTTCTTAATGTTGAGGAAATGGTGTTTAGTTTTGATAAGGTGTTATTTATAAGGATAATGTAAATTGATTTGTGTTAATTATCTTGGAACTGATTAATAATTTTTTTAGTGGTTTATGATCACATTAATGGGGTTTACTAAATTTTTTATTTAAGTAATATGCCCAATAATTTTTGTTTTATTTAATTAATAAGGAATGATGTATTTTTTCAATACGTTTTTATATAAATTTATGTTATTACCAAGTTTCATGAAAGAACATTATAATGGTATTCAGTGATTAGTATGGGAAATTTAATAGCTACGTTATATTTTTTAGTGGATTAATGATAATTTGATATTGGTAATTATATACCTTATTTCTAAATTTTTGGATTTTAATCCTTTGGATGTTTTATAAGGTTAACCACTTAGGGAATGGTTTAAGTTGAAATTTTGATAGTGTTTTAGAGATCAATGTTTTGTAACACCATATATAGATCTAAACATATTTCATAACATGTGATAATGTTTTTGAACTAGAGATAGAATGAATGACCTATCATTATATTATGGATCTTCTGATCTGTTAGTGTTTCTGTCTCACAAAAATAATCATCATTTCATATAGTAATATATGAAGTTTAAATTGATTGAAACACAACTAAAGGTAAAAATCTTTCTTATAATACAAAGGAAAGCTAAGTCATAGGTATATAGGTCCTTTGGATATTATTGATGATATAAGAATGATAAAATATAAATTGGAACATCCAATGACCCTCTCTCATGTTTGTGATTTGTTCTATATATCTCTCTTGAGGAAGTATATATCTGATTTATAACATGTACTAAATTCAGAGGTCGTACCACTATAGAATATTATTCTGTATATGGAACAACCAACATAAATTTTAGATCTAATATATAAGGTTATACAAAGTGGTACCACATAGTTGTTTCTTGTTTTGTGGTGAAACCACCATATTGGGGAATCTGTGTAGGAATCTGAGGATGTAATTAAGAAGCATTATACTTAGTTATTGGTACCAAAGTGACAAATTTCTAGGGTTAATTTTTTTAAGGTGTTATAATATAACACACTGAGATTCAGTGAAATATTTTTCTAAATAAATTCAACCATTTTTTGGATTTTTCGTTACAGAAAATACTAATTTTATCTTTCATTACACACAAAAGTGTGTGTATCTTTCATTACAAACAATATTATATATAAAAAACATGATAGGATACTAAAATATTATTATTTAATATTATATTAATAACATAGTTTTTATAATGATTGTTATGATTGGGATTAACTAAATTATAATAATATATTGTTCCCATGTGTAAATAAAATTTATTATATGGTGACCGATTATTTTAAAATACAAATAACTATATAAAAATAAAGGAACTAATTTTTGAGAAAACTATTTTTATGAAAAAAAAACATGTTTCACCATAATAAATTTAAAACCCAAATTTATCTCAATTACGTTAATGAAATATATATAGTAAATATGTAATAATGTGTCAAAAATTGACCTCATATGTTTTCTATACAAGAGATATGTATTAATCTAATTTTCTACTTAAAACTATATTTTCTTAAAGGTTTCTTTGCCACATTTTGTGGGAACTTACATAAAAATAACATTTTGAACTTATATAAAATTTATTTGAAAAAATAAATTTAATTTTTAAAATCATTTTATCTATGTTTTCACGTGGTTAATTTTTGATATTTTTTGAAAAGATTAATTTTTGATGAATAGTGAAAAATAATAATTTTTTGCTGAAAAATTACTTTTCATTTAAATTATTTAAAAAGATATATTATATTTTAAAAAAAATTATATTAAATTTAGATCAATTATATATCTATAATTCCAATTTAGGTTATTGGAATCATTATCATATTGAAATTTATTTAAAACCCATGTAAACTTCTGGACATTTTCTCTTTTAAAATATTTTTTCTCATCATGTATGTGGGGTTAATCTTAAATTAAAAAATTTCCAATTATGTAAATGTAATTTGGAAAAATAGATTCCATAATATTAAAAAAAAAATTATATTATCTAATATGTTCAAAATAATTTTTGACCAAAATTAATACTGAAAACATTAAAAACTAATTAACATGGTTAAAGTAAAAAATAGATTTACTAAGGCTTAAAAGAAACATATAACAGTTAAAAATTACCCAAAACATGCCCAAATCCTTTTTTGTAGTAATATTTCTATATTAAAATTCCAAATTAATAATCTAGGTTATTTTGGAAAATTTTCATGTGAATGACTTTATGATTGTTGATTATTTTGGGAAATTTTCATGTTGTTTCCAAGTGGTTTCCATTACAGCAGTTATAAAAGGCCACCACCACCCTTTAATTATTCACAAATATAATGATATCTAGTTTGGAAAAAACCTATAAAAACACCATAACAATATACTTACCCAGGTTCTAGGTCATTTCATCCTCCAAAATACCAACGCTCGTTTCTGTAATAGAAGATCTAAACGAGGTGATTCTATTCAAAGGTAATTTTATTCACTAAGAAACTACTTTTTAATTCCTATTTTTTTTAATTACAATTATATATTAAAACAACCAATATATTAGAACAAGAATATCAAATAGACTAAAATTTTATTATTCTTATTTAATAACAGACAACCATATCCACTTTCATCAAATGGGTTACAAAATCATCATTCGTTTGTACGGAGGACCACCGCCCTGTGAAACAATGTCATTTTATCACCATTACCTCCTCTCATGGATAGTTATAATGTAATATTGAATTTCTATATATTATATTTATGATATTATTTACTTATAGGATTATTATATCACATATAACTTCATACTTTATATTTTATGGCAATACGATAATGTTGCTACTATGTACGGTGGACTACCACATCATAAAGTGATGTGATTAATTCATACATTACATGGAAGGTAATAAGAATGATTTTAATTAACATATTTGTTATATGTTATTAAAAAATGATACAATAATTTTAATATTGTATTTATGATCCCTTAATTAAATTCATCAAGAAGGTCATAAGAAATTCATATATGATATGATATATGTAATAATGGTTCTGTAAAATAAGTGTAATGAAATTAAAAATATTTTATAGTAGGATGGTACATGAATGAAGGAAGTAGAGTCTTAAAGAAATTTATTTATAGTCTCCCTTTTATTTCTGGGAGACATGTGAAAATTCACCAATCGTTTCTTTAGTGTGGTGTATATACTTTCCCTTAGACTTGTTATATATTGAATATACTTATTTTCATGATATTTAATGTTTCATTTGATGTTATTATTTATTCTCTCTCACAATTTAAAGACTTACTAAAGAGGTAACTGATATTTATATTGCTATAAGATTTAATGTGATGCAATCCATATTCACTACATATTTCATTGATGTGGTGTATGCACTACCCATGAATGTAATTTCTTATGATTCTCTTGTAAATTAAGGGGATTTAATTTCCATTTTATGATCACTCCTTCATGGGGATTATGTTCCAAATTTTACAAAACTGGGAATGGTTTTATGTTACAATATCATCATTTATCTGGATTTTTTATCTTTAGAACTCTAAGGTTGAAATCTTATGAAAAAAATAATATACATTTTCATGATTTTATTTATCCTATGGTTATTCATGATATATTCATGAAATAGTACGAATTTCAAATATTTGATACTAAAAATAATTCTGAAAATGTTTTTATGAAAATGAGACCTTATTTAACTCTTTGGTCCAAAATCTGTTTCCTTCCAAAACTATTCTTTATAAAAAAATCAATGATATTTTACTAATCACCTCAAATTTATGAAATTAATTTTTAACCATTTTGAATTTTTAAAAAGTGGATTAAAAAATAAACATTATGTCAGATTCCAAAAAAGGATAATTCTAATTTTACAAAAAATGTGTAATGAATCCTTGTTTTAAACAGGCACGGTATGAAAAGAATTTCCTACCTTTATGTACAACCAATGATATAAATCTTCCCTTATATGTTTTTTAAATGTTGGGGTTGAAGCCTCAATTTATTATTAAAACAAAGACCTCTTTAGATTGGGTAGAGGGTGACCCATTACATAGCCTGAAGGCCCAAGGCCAAGTGGCCTGCATACAGGGCTAGAAAGCCCATTTTTTGGCCCAAAGGACCCCTCAGTGAACGGTACTACTACAGTACCCACGCAGATACAGTACCTGCTACAGTACCTCCACCACTATAGTACCATACTACAGTCCCTCCACCGCTACAGTGCTGCCGCTGCTACAGTCCGCCGCAGCTACAATACTGCTACAGTGCTGCTACAGTACTCGAGAATTCTCTTCTTCCCGGATTTGATCCTGGGTCTTTTGGATGCCAAGCAGGATCCTGAACCACTAGGGTACAGGCTCATTGGCAATCTTCCCTTATATGTTTTCATACTTATTTTCAAAGATAATATTTCCCATTATATTTTCGATGTTTTATATTTAAATAAAATATTTCAAAAAAAATTATTTTTAAAATGTTTTTTTTTAATTTTTTTATAGGTGTAAATTTAATTCTCATCAAGAAATTATTAAAATATTTTTAAATATTCCTTTACAAAGAAAATGATTTCCAAAATATTTTTTGATTTTTCACATTTAAAAAGTGATTTCCAAATAAAATTATTTTCATCAATAAATGTTTCAAGAGATCCTTGAAAATCATTCTCTATATAAAATGATATCCTTCTATGTAGCTTATTATTTAATGGGTATATGAACCAGGTATAACATTATTATGTTTTACCATAATGGTTTATCATTAGAAGATACTTATGAAACCCTTTTATCTTCCATGGGTTATTTCATGATAAAATTATTATAAAACACCATTTTTTCATAGGTTATTCTATGATGAAATGATGAAATGATTATGAATCTTGTCAATTTTATATAGGTTATGACAGGATGAAATGTAATGATATTTTGGAACATAGGGGTATGATTTTAATTATGTGATGGCTGGGACCTTTATCACCCTCCAATGCATTATGTAAATGTGGATAACTCATGATTAAATATCTTATGTATGAACCTAATTACATGTTCACAATGTTCTGTGTGAACTTGATTATATGTTCACTATTATATGTGTGAGCCTGATTATATATTTACAATGTTATGGGTGAACCTGAATACATGTTCACAATGTTATCTGTGAACCAGATTACATACTCATAATATTATGCATCAAATTGATTACATGTTCACCATGTCATGCTTGAACCTGGTTACATATTCACAATCATATGTATGAAACTGATTACATGTTCACAATATTATGCATTAACTTGATAAAATTTAATCAATTTCATGTGTAAACATGATTACTTGTTCATTTTTTTATGCTTATACCTGCTTTTCATGTCCATAATGTTATGTGTGGACCTGATTGCATTACCATAAGTTTTTACAAGGGATTCATTTCAAGAACATAACCTAATGAGTGAACATGTCTCTATTTTTACATGTTCAAAATGTTATAATAAAATGTTTATGCACAAATATATGTCTTATGCCATTGTTATTTTCACATTGATCAAGTAATTTCATTCCATTATGATTCATGTCTTATAAATTTCCATGATTTATGCTATGACACATGTTTCTGATATATGATATTTAAGTTGTGGTTTTCAAATATTACTCTCATGATCTCATTACCAAATTCTGATGTAATATGTATATATCCTTTTTTAACTATTTCTGAGCATCTATGTTCCCCCTTTCTTATGTTTCCTCTCCCTAGGTAATAAATAACGGTTTTAATTAGGGTATGTCTATGAATTGTTCTAAATGGGATGATGTTTTTTAGATACATTGATGATGTATCACCGAATCAGATAATTGAGTTCTTAGTCTCAAAATTCACTATACTATTATGGTCCTTAGGCATGTTTTGGTATAATTATTGAATATTCTTAAAAGAAGATTTAATAGCTATGTATGATAAGACTATGATACTATATTAATATTCATTAACACAAAGAAAATATTCAATTTATATTTTCTAACTTGACATTTGAAATAAATACCCCTCATGAAATGGTAGTATGACCCATATGTAAGTAATTTCGATTAGAATTTCATGTTCATCATTCTATCTATATATGATCATAATTTAATTTGGAATGTCAAATGTTACATTTATTCCTCATAAATTTATATATGATCTATATAAATAAATATAATACATTCCCAAAATCACATCAATTTAAACTATATAGAGATAAACAAGATTTCATAATGAAAATTACCACAAATATCTAATATAGAGGAGTTATAGACTATAGATGAAATCATCATACCATCACGTTTCTTAACAGATAAATCAATATTTAACCATTGATTTGGTGATTTGATACTCTTATTAAACACCTTATAAATACAAGAGTCGGTATAACCTAAATCAAATAATGCAATTTCAGTTCTAAATTGGATAATAAGTATACCTTTCACTACTTTATTCTCATGAACCACTTCGGTGGTTTTGATTACATTAACCTTTCATTGAAACTTTAGCGTAGGTGTTGAAAACTAATTATCATCAACAACCATTGGATATTTTCACTGTTTGGTGTAATTATTATTTTCCTTGCAATTATATAAATATAGTTTGGGTGGATGATTTGGTTGAGATTTCTCTCTATTAATTTCATTATATGGCTTCTTAACAATATATCAGTATTTCTATGGTTGATGGACTTCTCTTATAAATTTTATAAATTTTACCTTCCCTTGTAAATAATTTCCCCAAATATTATTTTAATATTTTTTTCTATAATGGAATGTTAATTTTCTTTCCCCTATAGATTTTACAATTTTAATCACAATAAAAATCCTGTTTTCTTTTCTTATCCTCGAATCCATGAGAAAAATGAATTTTTTTTATCCCAATTTCTACCTTGGGAGTACATTAGACTAGATTTATATGTTTATCAAAGTCTGTTATAGCCAATTCCTTTCTGATACTTGGTTTGATTCCACTATTGACTTGATCAATCTTTCATTCATGGTTAATGATTAAACTACGTGAATACCTTTCAGGTTTAATTAGAATTTCTACATTGGTAACAATGGATTCATTACCCTTATTTTTTTCCATTACATCCCCCTATTTAGGTGATAATATTTAAATGAAAATACTAATTAAAAAATAAATTATTAAAATATTCATATACAATAGAGTCAATCTATTCCTCTTGACACATATTCTTTATAAGATTCCACCATTAATCAAATTAATCTCCCAAATGATACACAACCAAAACATGCTTCTCATATAATGAACATTACATAAAGGATAATATATTTTCTATATCATTGATCTATTACCGAGTAAAAAGTAGATTATAGGACCTATTAAATGATTGTGGAATTTTTCACATAAAATACTCAATGGTCATATCTTCTTTTGGACACTTTTAATTTCATGGTGACTAATGTTACCTTTCATATCTTGAGTGATTTGTGTGGGCATAGCCATAGGATTTTTCATCCCAAATCCCATTCCATTTGGTTTCTACTGCGGATAGTTATTGTATTTGATATCACATTCTTCATTAAAATAATTCTTATAATTCCATATGTCGACTAAAATGAATAATATTTGGGTTAGTATCAAGCATTAATAATAAATTTGTGTAATCATATGATTATGGAAAATATTCCTCATATTTCTGAAATTATTTCACATTATCATCAAACTAAGAAACATTATCTAGTTTATTTATATATAACTTTGTTTTATCATAGGTTTTCCCAGGATCTATTATCTCATTTCTCATAACCAAATCTATACGCATAACTAAACCCTAACTTAATACCAACTGAGGAGGCCTAATCATCACTTCAATAAATATTATATCATCTTAGATAAATATTCATTATATATCATAATAATACATAATTATGAAAAGTAAAGATTTATTTTATTTATATAATAGTTACATAATCACATTATTTTTTAAAATTTATAGAATATCAAGCCCAAAGCTCTTCTTTGGTACTATCATTCTTTGACATTTCCAAAATTAAAACCATTATTCATAATCTTAGGAAATAGAAACATAATAAAGGTTTATATCTGAAGTTTTGTAAGGATAAACAGGGGAGATATCAATCAAAGATCATAAATGAATATAAGATATGTTTTATGGTATGATAACATGATCATAACATATGAGATTATACCCAAAAAATCATATACCATAAAACATTAGTCATGTCATAATGATTTTTCAAAAAAAACATGAGTCATAATAGTTTGGAATCATAAATAATTAATAATAATCCTTTATAACATATCAAAACAATAATACATAAGTATTATTCGTATGAATAAGAATATAAAACCATTTCTTTGTTGAAGGATTACTTCCAAGACTGTCATAGTGCATAGAGTCTCGTAGTGGATTGCATCAAATCTAAATTCTTGTAAATATAGTAATCATATGTGAATACTAATAACCATGGAATTTACCACATAGTAGGCTTGGAATAACTATTCATGTACATTCATTATCATTGACTAGCTACCTATGTACCCTATTAGTCTTGGACAAACCAAATTTTTACCCTCTTGGGGGCCTGGGACAACCTCCTTTGTATCCTTTGACTTGGAAAAAACAGTTGTGTAACCTATTGAGCTCATGATATATAAAACATTACCCAATACATGGAAGTTAATAACGGACCAACACATCACATAATAAACCATTCATATATATATATATATACATATATCCCACGAGAATATAAGATCATTCATCATTCCATCATACTTTAATTCACCCATGAGAGAGAAAATGGGTTTCCTGAAACATCACTAACAGGTATTCAACATATGTAATTCAAAGAAAGGGAGTTGATGGAATCCTAAGATAGTATCCAAGATAAATCATAAAAATCCAAAAATAAATTTGATGTGTAAAAAAATAAAACTCATTAGAAACATGATTTTATAACAATATATAGTATCCTTTTCTTTTGGTAACTTTTAAAAACTAAAAATTCCCAAAAAAATGGGTATATGATTTTATTTATAGAAATATTTAAACATGTAATGTAAAATTCATGGAGAATAAATTACATGATGGTGTGGAAATATTTTATTGTTGTAGACATTTAAAAACATTATTTATATCATTTTATAAATGAAGTCAACAATAACTTGTTTGGAAAAATTTATATATATTCCATTTTAACACCTTGTAAAAAAGGTAAAAAATAGTTTAAAATTATCTTAGTAAATAATTTAACTATAAATAAGAATATTATTTACACATTTTAATTTAAATAGATAAAAAATAAAAAAAAAGATCATGATCGAAAAGAATAAATATGGTTTTGTTTTCATAAAAATATTATTTTGATCATGTCGTGTACCAAATAATGGAAAATAGAAAGTATAATATGATAAAAAAATAAATAACTAGATTAGAATGAAAGATATGTTATTTAACTGGGTGATAACATAGAATTTATTATAATTTCATTTATAACATAAATAATCCCAAAAATGATTCTTTAAGATAAACCCTTACCTCAAGTCCCATCTTTATTTGTACACAATCTAACATCATGTATAATAAATTCAGACATATAATATATCTATAAAATAACCATATTCATACTTATATTATTATATATCATTACCTTATAATTTACAATTTCCCATTTATTAATAATTATTCATTCCTCAATATATATATTTTTTTATTATCAAAATCCACTTTTGGGTTGAGTGGTAACCTCAAAAACATCAAGGATACAAGAAAAACTAAACAAGTGAAAAACAATTCGAAGAAAACCCCCATAAAAACCAATTCATAAAAAAATTCAAAACATAAACATCAAAAGATAGAGGTATGAGATGGTCAATAAGGACTCCTCGAGTGAAGTGTTTATCATCCCTGCATAGAATCATACTGTCAACTCAACTAGTGCACACCATTATCCTCAAAATATAATTCTCCAAAAGAACCATTGATCAGTATAAACCATAAGAGCATAAAATAAAACCAATGTTCATCAGCAGTGACCTAATGAGTATACCAAGGGAAAAAAGAGAACTTTTTACCTTTTCTAGTTGTTATTCTTCTGGTGATAAATGGATTAGAACACTTTATATAGATGATAGTAGGGACGTACACCCATGTGATGTTCTAATTTTTCAGTGAATGGTAATAAATAAAGGTAATAAAACATTGTTCATAAATAATGGTAATTATATAATAAATATCATATATATTCAATAAATAAACATATATAATCCTCTATGATAGAAGGTGATAAAAAATAAAAAATATATCTTCATTGATGTGTTAGTCTGCATTTATGCATGAGCGAAGTTTACATTTTACATTAGATAGAAATGATATATAAAATGGATATAACATTAAAAAATATCATAAATATACTCATTTATTTATATTAATATGTTTATAAAATATTTGGTGGTTGTTTAAGAATAAACATAATCCAAAAATTCCAGAAAAAACATATACCCCTCCCTTGGATATTATCATTTGGAAACACCTTAAGAGATACATTAAGGGGTATTTTTGGAAGACAAATGCCTTTATAAGGTGGTTATAGATTTTGGAAATGTATTTTAGAAGATATTGGTTTGAGAAAAGGTTCTCAAGTGGTGTGGATTTGTGATAAAATTATGTTCCCTTTATATGTGAAAGGAGTGATACACTTGTAAATATTAAAAACATTAAAAACATAATAAATTCCATTCATATTTAAAGTGAATCCCATTTAGGACAATTGGAAATATATTATTATTTTAGGTCAATATACACTCAACAAAATTATATTCAAAAAAAATTTAATTATATTTTAAGGATTATCTCTTAGTTTAACCCATTGTTCACCCTTTTAACTCTTACCATTGTGAAAATATTTTTACAATTGTAGAAGTTCATTGTGGTTATAAATTAATTTAAACTTGTTGCAAAATATTTATTATGAATATTCAAAATTTAGAATCTATTTTATGATATTAAATTTCTATATTTGATTGAAATTAAATATAATATATGAACATAAAACACATGAAACCCATTTTAAGAAAATTTTTCTTTAAGAATAAATATGGTTTTATTCACATTCCTTGATTAGTAACAACATATATATGAATATTAACTTATAATATTGAATATATTATCTCCAAATTTCATTAAAACCAAACATAATTAGTTATTAATTTAATTTATTAACATAAAAATATGTTTCATATGTAAAATATCTAGTCTACAAAAAAGATATCTCTTTTTACCTTCAAATGAATTTACCTTCATTTATAAAATTTTATAACACATTTATGAATTATTATTAAATTTTATACATGATTAAAAAGAATTTTACACAATTTTAATATTTTAAATAATATAAATTATCTTTTAGAAACACATATCATAATGAAATATTTGTAAATAATACATTTTTGTTTAAAAATTTACTAAAATAGTACTTCTTATAAATTATTAATTGATTTTTCGAATTGTGTTTAATTTAATTTTCAGGTAATATGTTTCATTTATTATTGTAATAAATAATTAATCACTTAATTTCAAGGTATTTTGCATAAAAATATATCAAAATCATTGAATATATTAAAGATGAATATTTTCCAAAATCATAGGATGTTACAATGATTATGTGAGTTGGGATGGAGGCCATTTTATTTTTATAGTTACCATTCATAATGTACTAAAAAATGTTTGATGTAATTTTATATAACTCCATATTATATATATTTTACCTTTTATGTATTATTATACACTATATAATATTTTACTACATTCTATTTTGTACTGCAGGGGATGATTTGGATATCTTTTTATGTCTATTGGTTTTTGGTGTATCTGTTATATAGACAGGTCAAGAATAATTTTTGATAGAATTTGGAAATAACATATGGCCCTATTTTATAGTCAATTGTATCCCCATGACTTATTTAATCCTGTTACAGTTGTTTTAAGCCTCTAACATATAGTGACTCATGCCTCAGGTTATGTAGTAACCCTTTCCTAGAAGTCATTCAGGTGATCCGGGTCAGATAATTATACAAAAAACACATAGATATAAAACCCAAATCATGTAATAAGTCTTTTTTATAAAATAAAAATGAAGCATAACCAGTTGAAAAATGAGATCATTATCTAAATCCATGAAACATTTAATGGGAATGTATAATAAATAAACATAATCCTTAGTAAAAAAACATAATATAGTTGAAAATGTATAATCTTTTAAAATAAACACATATTTCAAGA
This sequence comes from Viscum album, assembly GCA_963277665.1. Taxonomy (NCBI): domain Eukaryota; kingdom Viridiplantae; phylum Streptophyta; class Magnoliopsida; order Santalales; family Viscaceae; genus Viscum; species Viscum album. The sequence continues at coordinate 1,012,614,984 of OY728140.1, forward strand.
TTAACCACCAATACATTAATATCATAATGGAATAGGTAAAATAACTATGTAAAATAACATAATGGACTCTTCTTACAACCCTTTTCCCATAACATAACATCTCATAAGATATAAATCTTTACGTGATGAATTAAAAAGAAATATCAAACCCTATAATCACATAATGATAAACCACACATATATAGGACACATTAATATGATCACATTCATAAATTTAAAAAAATCATATACAAATCTTTAGAAAGAAATGTATTTCATAAATAATTCCACAAATCATAAATAAATAATCCAAACAATTAAATTTAATGACATCATTAAAACATATCCTAATGAGTCTTGACAAAAATTAAAGGATATTGATATAGATGAAAAATACATTAATAATAACATAACAATTTTTTCAGAATATTATACTATATATTCATTATATTTTGGATATGTTTTATTTTAAAATAATATAATTTATAAATCTATGTATTCAAAAAAATTATAAATTAAATAAAAAATAATTTGAATAACTATAAACATTTATGATGAAATTTGTAATATAAAAAAATGGTAATGGAAGGTAACCATGAGGAAAATTTTAATTAAGGGAGATATAATATTACATACACACATTTATAAAAAGAATTCATTGGTAAATATAAATTAAAGGATTGGGAAATATACAAAAAAAATATGAAAAATATGTATATGGATGAAAAATATTTGTCTCTGAAAATGAGATTTGAGATCTATTTCACTTACATTAATCATTTCTGGTTAATTATAAACCAACGGGGGGGAATAATATGAAGAAATATAAACCCAAAATAACTAGAGGATAATATATTTTATGGGTTTATAGAGATTAAAAATATAAATTTTAAAAAAATTAAATATGTATATATATAATACAAATTTTAAAGGGATATAGGAAATGAAACCCTTACCTTTACTTCTAACATGAAAGAAAGTTTATTAACCTCTTTTATAAAATAAATAACAATTTTAACCACTTGTTTAGGAATAATTTTTTTATATTTTCATGTCCACAATATTATATTATAATCGTTTATTTTACATATATTTTTTAGTTATTAATTACATTTATTGTCAGGTTTCAAAAAATTTGACTGTTTTATTTTAATTTCATAATGGAAATTTCAATCCAATTTCTCAGATAATAGTTAGTTCATTCTAAGATTATTAAAGATAGTGAAATCATTTTTTAGAATTAATTATATATTACTCTATACATTTAATGTAACATAGGTGTATGGTTTTTGAAAATGGAAATCATTATGTGCATGTTTTAAGTAATTTATTGATATAAATGTGTAACTTTATAATGACCATTCATATTTATGTAACTCTTTTAGAAGCATATTAATAACATAAATTAATATTTAATATAACATACTATTGATATTGATGTATTGAAAATTATTCATGTTTATTGTGAATATAGAATATAAACCAACATGAAGGTGGACAATGAATGATTACCACAGGGTCAAAAATCATTTTCACCAATCATCTTCTACGACACTCATCCCACATTGGTTCAGTTTCATTAGTTTATCTTATCCTAAAATAGTGGGTTTGGTATTCTGATAATCTCATGGTCGATGGAGTATGTAATGGTTGATAAAAATAATTCTTTTTATCAACCCAAATAATCTTCATTCTTTAGCTTCATGTTACTATTGTGATTGATGAAGCTTCATGTGGTAGGTGGAGGGATCATTCGATGTATTGTATAGGTATGGTTGATTTAAGGTTATGTAATGGTATCTTGTGAGTTGATAGTTATGAGGTGTGGTTAATTGGTTTGTATCATATCGATATACTTATGGTTTTATAAAAATTAGTTGGTCGATTGATCAATTATGGGGTGTGTGGTAGGTTTATCAATTATGCTTTGGGACTTCTGCTGGTTGTGGGGGGTGAGGTATAGTTGGTTGATCAATTTAAACTATGATGTGAGGTAACGTTATTACATATGGGAGTTTAGTTACATGTTGTAATTATGTTATCTTGTATGTTTCCCATATTTTATATTTTAATTCTTGGGATTATAGTCGTTTAGATAGAGTTGGATAGATGATCATGCCTCCTATATCCAATAAGACTATGGAAGGAACTGAAAATTTATATTTCAAGATATGAGGAGATTAAAATTTTAGGAATTATTAATTTTGGTAGCTTGACTATTTTTACAGATTTTACTTAAAGGGCACTGTAGGCATGGTAAATTAATCGACCACAAGTTGGGTTATCTACGCACTTCATTTCAAAATAGAAATAATTGAAAAGTGATTGAATAAAAATCATCATGAAATTAATTTAATTAAATTTACAAGAATTTAATTTCATTAAAAATATTTGAGGTTTTTTTATTTTATTAATGATAATATATAATTAAAATCCATAATTAATAGAGGTTTTGGAAAACGCAATAAGATTTAGTTCATCATTTAAAATCAAATTTAATATTTAAATTGATGTTTCACTATTCAAAATTCATTATTTTAAATCAACTTCAATTTAATTATCTTAAACTCATATTTCTAGATTAGAAATATGTATATTATATAATGATTAACCAAATAATTTTCATGATGAAATAATTTTTATTAAACCCCACAAATTATGCCCAATTTGAATTCCTTCCCTAGAAACACATGATTGAGCAAAAATATGATTTTAAATTTTATTTTAAAACGGATTGAGGGGATATTTACAGTGAATTTAAAAGACATTTTTTAATAAAATATAATTTTATGAATCCACCACTCTTTTTTTAAATCCTTGGAAATACAATGAATTCAGTTATTTGAACAAATATTCCCAACCTCAACTCAAGCACATGATTTAAGGAAAAATAAATTCATAAATTCATTCATTTTTTTAATTATCATGCCACCTATAAGAAAAAATATCATTATTTTCCTTAAATAATATTCCAATTCTAGTTCTAAGATTGAAGGTTATATATTTAAAGGAATTATAGTTTTAATAAGAAACACTTTCATTAATTCGTTTCCCAAATATTTCATAAACCAAAGATACAATTTCTATCTCACTAATACCATTAAAATTAAATTATTATAATTCAATTTCCACCTTCTTTATTTGAGTGGATTGTTCATATAACCTAAAAATCATTTTCACAATTAGGATGTTTTAAAAAGAATGTCACACGTGTAACTGTACAACTGGGTGTTAACTATAATAAGTAAATATTGTATATTTATGAGGCCATAATAAAATGAAAATTTTAATATTTTATGGAACAAAAACTCTAATTTTATTATTTGAATATTTATTTTGAACTTACTATGTCAAAATAATACTAGAACCAATTTTTGTAATTTTCCATTACAAATAAGCTTTTATGAACAATTATAAATTTAGTATTTCAATAATCATAATTTAATTAATAGTAACATGTTGTAAAATGTATAATTAACCATGTATTTATTATAAATTTGATAGATACAAATACAAGATCATTTAAAGGTAAAAGGAATACTTTTCAGATAACTATTTTGAAATGCAGAATGCTTTTGATTTTAATTAATTAAGATAATATCTAGTGATGATTGATTTAAATGAAATTTATATTATTTATATATTTATATATCTGAGTTTAAATTAAAGAAATTATTATTAATATTTACATAGTTAATTTAATATCATCTGATGAGTGGAAATGTGTTTTCTAAAGAAACTTATTTTTATCATGTTTTGTGGGTTTATTTATAACTTAATTTCATCCACTAATAGGAAGGGAATTTGATAATGAAAATTCATATTTGTAATCATTATTTTTAAAAAATATGAGGTCACTTAAATTTTTTTATTATAAAATGTAAAAATGATAAAAATGGTTTCCATTAATTAGGTTAAAACGAGCTTACAAATGGTTAATCTAAAAAGATAATTATCAAAATAACGTAAAAACTTGTATAAATCCTATTCGTTGAGTTTATTTATACCATACCATTATCAACTTAAAATATGATTTAATTTTTTCCATTTAACAAGAAATTCACTTCTAAATTTTTTAATATTTTGAAAAATTAAAACTCTTCCACCCATCTCAATTACTAAAGGGAACCTCCTCCCCCTGAAGTATTCACACATATTGAATGATTTAGCTTAATAAAACCCAACTGAAATCTCTAAAAGACATACACTACTAGAAAATGTTTTCAACCCCCTAGATATATACCCATGGTTTTATAAACCCTAGGTATATCAATATTAGTGTTTTTTTATACCCATAATTTTGAATGAACTTTGGTTATAGAATATCTATACCAATGGATTTTACACAACCATTGGTATAGAGGGGATAATAATTTTTCCCCACCCAAGCTCAGCCGCCTCAGTTTTCGGGCTTCACCCCCCATGCAGCTCTCTTCCCCCCCCCCCCACGTTTCTCTCACCCAACCCCACTTCTCATCCTCTGGTCGACAAACACCCCCTTCTCCTCCTCCTGTGGTCAACACGCATCCCCCCACATCCTCTTCCACTGGTCGAGCATCCCCTCCTACATCTTTAATCCACTATTAAGTCTATATTTCCAACACCCATCATAAATCCCCCTAGGTTGATCTTCCCTTTCTACTAGGTCGAGAATCCCCTCTGGTCGAGCATCCCACCAAGGTCGAGGATCCCCTTTGGTCGAGCATCCCATTCGACATTTTTCTTATTCAGGTATTCTTTGATAGGGAGTACCTAATATTATTCTAGTATAGTTAATTAATTCATTGTTATGTTTTAGTTTATTATTAAATATTTATCATTTAATATTGTTTCATTTATCTTTGATATATGATGGATTTTGGTCTTCTCAAATCATAAAAATAGTTATGAATGATGTCAGGTGAGAATGAGGTCTGTAATTCGATATTCAACTATGTCATGGAGACCCTATATTCAATAGAGATGAGCTTGTTTCTGGATCATGGTTTATTTCACCGCATAAGTATTCTCTCATCATGGAGAAAAGATGAAGATGAATGAAAAAACATGAAATAAAGTTTTTAGCTTATGATGATTCTCTCCTATGGAGCGAATCGAATCAATAGGATCATGAGTTTTTCATGGAGAATGATCCTATATATTATTGTCCAAACCATATGGAATTTGTGGTCAATTTTGTTCTTTTTCACTATGATACACCTCCTACATTGTATAATTTGTATCTATATAGGATATATCTAGATACATGATCTTATCTATTGGATAAACATGAAAATATTATTTGGAGTTTAAGAGGGGATAATGAAAATCGGAACTTTCTTATATTTAATAAGTTTACAATTTTTAAAATTTAGAGAAAATAAGAGACTAGAAGTTTAGATACAGGATAAAAATATAAATAGATAAGGGTGATACAGTCTTGTATTAACATATCACTCTCCTTGAAACAATATCATATATAATTTTAAAGGAGATAATAGAGTATCATGTGGGGATATAAATATTATAACTTGAGTGGATAAATATTAGGAGGAAGAATGAGAGAATTAAAAATACAAATATAGGTGATATAATATAATACATTCAGATATAATCAAGTAATTTTTTCTATAAATTGAGGAGAAATGAAGCTATGTAGTGGACATTCAATTGGGACATCTAGAATATTTTCTACGGATTTTTTTCAGGGAAATTTTTACTACTATGGTATTTATTATTTTAATTTAGTTTTTTACATTTCCTTGTGAAGAACATAAGGGGGGAAATATTTTTGTACCACTAAATATATTTATGGAAAATTTAATTTCGTGTAGTATGATTGTCTTATAATTTTTTTTATGGATTATTTATTTATTTATTTTATTCATACATCTTATCCTCTTCTTCATGTCATGTCCATCGAGGGTGGACTGAGGTTTTCCATTGAATACATAAAAAAATAACCTTATGTGTATTCAATGAAAATTAGGTGGGCTAGGGATTCTATGTTTAAAAATGGTATTGTGTTACCTATCTATATTATTAACTATATTACGTGAGATTAAAAAAATATAACAATTAAAATAGAGGGATTGTTTCCTAGGAGGGGTGTCACTAAGATATATTTTCAAAAACATTTTATTGGAATTAATCAATCAATACTTCACTAATGAATGAACATTAATTTAAAAATCATGGTATTCTTTCCCATGATGATTGTTTTCAAACTAATACCATTATCAATCTCATTATTTCTTAACCAATATATATTTTTTTAATTCATCCTATTTGATTCTACGTTGATAATTATACATACCGACACATTATAGTAGTTATTGTTTGGTTTGAGTTCTTATTTTTATAAACTATTTTTATTATGGTAATTAATTATTCCCCTTGTAATAGCCATGTTTTTAGAGTTTTTTCTGGAGATGGTTTCTCAATTGCTTTAGAATATTTATGAATTAATTATTGCATTCACTTTTTTATTTGTTTCACTTTGTCTATTTTTATATGATTTTGTGATTGTATCATTGATTCAAAACACTCAAATCATGGAAATGAAGACGAATAGATATTTTACTATGACCCTATTATAGAGAGGATCATACAAAATTATAGGAAGGTCAAGGAAGATACCATGGAAGGAAAAAAAGGGAATATGATAAAACCATGTGATGAAAAAAAAGATATATCGAGATAAAAACTCTAACCAATTTCATTTAAGATTCACTGATGGGGTTTTATCCAAACTATCATGTACCCCTAATCACTATGAAAAACATTGAGATAAAGTTGGCGATAGTAAAAATGATATGAAATGTGATACAATTCACCAAACCACCTCACAAATACCTGAACTGTCACCTAAGTAGTTTTCTACAACATATTCATACAATCCAGTTCAATAATGATTCAATTTATTTTCTAAGTATGCACTTATTTTTAATATAATTTTTTGAAAAATATGGTGAATGTTTCAAAAGTCTACAATAATACTTTATCACTAAATGGGAGGACATGGTATGTAATTTATTGTCTAGATTATTCCCTCCAAAAAACTCTATATATATTGATACTAATATATTAAATTCCAATAAATTTAATGTAGAATATCATTATGTTTCATGGGATATGTTTAAATACATTGGTCAAAAGTGTCCCCATCAGGGTATAAAGATCTATTTTCTAATAAAAGAAATCAATAAGGGTAATTTTTCAATATTATAGAATGAAAGTTTATGTTCATTAATGAAAAAATAATTGTAATATATTTTCACAGTATTAGATGATGTGGTGAGAAATATCATCCAATTTTAAGGTGAATATGTAAAAAATTTAGGAGTCCAGATGGTTGAAAACAATGGAGAGATTTTTTAAAAACAAGATTCCTTGAAAAATAATATGGATTTGATGATAACCATGAACAAAATCCAAGTTATTTATTTAAAATATAATATTTATGTGGATTTTAATCATCAAAACAATTTCATGGGTTGGGTACCTCAACAACAACAAAGTTAAGGGTACCGAAAAATTCCATCATGGATCTAAAAACATATTCTATCTCTCTAAATCCCAATAACATCATTGTTGATTCCATTTTTATAATTTCATATTTTTTCATTTATCTTTGATCTATGACTGATTTTGGTTTTCAAAAAACATAAAAATATTTATCATTATTATGTTTATAGATAAAAATCATTGGAAGATCACATGCTACTCATTTCATCTTAGACTATAAAAAGTATAATCTTATATATTATAGAGATGACTGTATTGAGTAACTGATTTGAATTATATTTGAAATTATATGACGTTCACATCTTACCAATCATTTTAAGGATTTTTCCAGTTTTGAAACTACAGCATGAAAAAATATTTTTTCCCTATTCATTGTTAGAGTTTAGTTATGTATTTTGATTGTAAGAGGTACTATATATGGTCACTTCATAACAAGACGCTATTTTAACATCGTACATATGTATATGATTATAGGAGGAATTCATGACTAAATAATTAATCATTTAAAAATAAATCCATTGGATTGATGACTATGAAAATTAATACATTAAGATTTTAAAGGATCTAAATAGGGATTTTATCTTTAATTCTAGATTGTTCTATGATGATAACATTATCATGGTATATTTAAATTATAATGACACATACAACTCTATCATCGATGTGGAATCTTCTGTAGAGGATTATGGTTTACCATTTTGATCATAGATTTATAAGATAGAGGTCATAATTTTATCCCTGATACAGAAAGGGTTGAAATTGGTGATAAAAAATAAGGTACTTGCAATACAAATGTGAATTAGATTTAACTGTTAATTTTTTAGGTTATAATAGTATTATTTTTATATTATATATCCCTTTTTTAATTTTTTTATGCTTTGATATATTATATTTGATAATAAATTATGTCCTCTAATAAAAATTTATTATCATGTGGGATAGAAATTGAGTTTTATGCCATCTTTAATTCACTACCTCTTCATGTCGTTGTTTGGTTTTTTATAATAAATTTTTTTTAGAACATTCCTCTTTGATTTTATTTTTCTAATATATTTGATATTAATTACTCTTCCCAAAGGATTATATAAGAATAATGATATTAATGGTTCACTATTGAAATTAAAATATTTTTTAGACCAAAATAATTATTAATTAGGTGTACTATTAAATGTTACATGTAATACCAATTGAGTATAAGTGTGAAAAAGTTATTATTTTTGAAAAACGTAATATTTTAAGAGTTTATTTTAAAAAATGAAATTATCACCACAATTTACATGTATTGTGTATTTTTTGAAAATAATTAATTGAGAAAGATTATATTAACATAATGAGAATATGATTGATGCTAAAAAAATTAAAATAATAAGAAAAAAAATATCCTTAAGTAACATTATCAATCTAACTGTTAAATACAATTTCCCTATCTTACACTTTTGAATCTACTGCTAAAAATAAATATTGTTCATCTCTTATAGAATATGATACTTCTCTTATTCGTTGTTTTTCTAGCTACTAGTATGGTCTTATTAATTTTATAATAAATTTTATTGTAATGAATATTTTAATTATAGTTTACATTTTTTTAGAAGAGAACGTTTCCCCTTAATATAGAATATATAGAATCTGGATGTATCATATCGATCAGATTTCACCCAAGTTTCAAAATAATTTGGATAATTTTTTAGATTTTGCATTTAACAATGATTTAGATGAATGTTGTACATAGTTTCCATGATATAAATGTGTTTCAATACCATCGTTAAGATGGTAAGAAGTTATCTAGAATTTAATAAAATTTCTATTTCAAACAAACTATTATATTTGGTATCACCATGGAGAGATGAGTCAATCATCTTCTGTACATGAATTAAATGAACGAAGTGACATGGAGACATTAATATTTGATCAGTTTCCATTTGTGGATCATTCTGAGAGAGATAGTATACCAGTGCAAGAAGGAAATGATATCAGTACACATGAGGAATATATTGAAGATGATGTTGAGAGAGTGAAAAGTTTATTAGACGATGCTAGAACTGTAGTATATCATCAATGAACTAAAATGACTAGAAGGAATTTTTAATGTGCTTATCACATGGGAAAAGCATTTATGGAATATCCAATATGATCACTGAGTATATTATTACATTTTTGGAAGGTCTTGCTTTTTGATGGTGAAGATATTCCCTGAAATAATTATAATAAATGGAAATTAATTACAAAACATGGATTTTCTACTAAAAAAGTCCAATATTGTCTGAAATATTGCAGTTAATTTTTGGAAGAAACAACCGGCCATAATGATTTTAATGAAAACAGTACATCCCTATGGAAAAAAATGCATATGGAACACCATCTTGTGTGCCACATAAGGTCATGAGTCACTTTTTATTGATTCAAAAGCATTAAAATACATTCATGTCTATTAAAATCTCATCCAATATGTGATGGAATGATGCTTCGGGAATTAAATTTAATAATGAGTTGGTTCATCCTACAGATGGATTAGCATGAACTAAATATTATGCACAACATAATGATTTTATATATGAGGAGTTAAATGTTAGTTTGGGTCTATCCTATGATGGTTTTGATCTGTTTGGTCATATTCTTACTACTCACAACATGTGGCAATTATTAGTCATATTTATAATATTTCTACATGAATGTGTATGAAAAAAACCATTCACTTTATTGAGTACACTGATATTTGGACCTTTTGATCCTAGAAATTATATAGATTTCAACTTCCATCCTTTATTAAGAGAGTTGAAACAAAATTTTGATTTGGGTGTCCGAACATTTGATGCTTCTTCAAAGAATACTTTTCAGATGTGTGTTTCCATTCTATAAACTATAAATGATTTATCTGCATATGAAATGATGAATGGGTGGAAAAATAAAGGGAAAACTATCATGTCTCATTTGTATAAATAATATAGGATCGAGAAGACATAAATATCGTCATAGTTTCAGTTTTATAGGTGTCAATGATTCTTACTATTGGATGATCAATATAGAAAGAATTTTCAGAGGTTTGATAACATTGTTGACACCAAAAAAACCACCTCAACGTATTTAATGAAGTGATGAGCTTAATGAATTTGATGATTTAAATTTTTCATTAGGGAAATGTCAGTTGAAATCTTGATAGAGGAAAATTTCTAACACTGAAGCCACATACAATTGGAAAAAGAGTTGTTTTTTGGAGTTTCCATATTGGTCTACCAATTTTTTACGTCATTATATAGAAGTAATTTGTATTGGAAAAATATATATGTTAAATGTTGCATAAATTTCATTTGAATATCAATGGAAAGACCAATGATGACTTCTGATCTTGTCAGTAACTGTTGGATTTCAGTATTTGACAAGAAATGCATCATGTGTGTTTCAGTGCAAACTATTGGAACGTTTCATGGGCTTCTTATATGAATACACTAGAAGATAAATATCAATTTCTATTATTATTATTGAATATAATGGTTATTAATGGAAATTCTAGAAAAATATCGAAATGATTTAGTAGAAGATATTCGAAATTAAAATCCCTAGAAGATCATGACTATCAAATCCATTTTCATGAATTAATTCCAATAGAATTTTAGAATTTTCAATTCAATAATATCAGGGTGAAAATGATCCTGATGTTCCATTTTTTAGATAAATTTATTATAAAAGGTTATCCAATTGATTCTTAATAAAAAAATTACCAATAGGATCCATTAATTTTATGTTAGTTGGAATAAAAATTTCCTCTATCCTTTTTCATCTGCATATTTCATTTTACTGTTAATCTTCCAACTATGATAGTTTTTAGGGGACTGATATCTTTTTAGTGGATGTATCCCACTAAATGAAATATGTTCATAATGACATCGTATGTCCAAAAAAAGATTTATATTGAAGCTTCTGTTATGGGGGTTGATTTGGACCATGAATATATAGATTTTTTTATAATGTATTTGTCTGATGTGAGAACAATACATAATCTACCAATGAGAAATGAAGATACAATGTATGAGTAAATTCATCCCTCGTTTCCATCTCTTCCAAAAATATGAGAAATTTTTGGGTCATATACATTGGTTACATTGAGCTTTGAAGATGAGGATATGAAAAAGTTCACAATCTTAATTAATTGTGGTTTTTAGACAACAATATCATGTAAATAAGTTAGATATATATATGTTATCTCATACTATATCATTTCACAAATAATTTAGACATTTATTATCATTTTATATTAGGAACAAAAACAAATTAAATATATAGTTCATCAATCATTGAATTTGATAATAAGAGAGGATTTTCATTACCAAGGGTTTCTATATTTGTTGAAATCAAATGTTTGACCATTACATTATACAGATTAAAATATAGATATCCATTTAAATATATTTTTTATATCTTTTTTGGGTATTGAGTTTACATGTTGACTCTATTTCTCATGAATTATTGGCATTGGATTTTGGTCCCAATTCTTTGCTTTGTTACTGAAAATATTTACTAATCTATGGATGTAAATTTGTTACAACTAATAGAGCAGTGAAAATTAGAACACAACATGATGAAATTCTGGTAACATCAATGATGGATTGTTATGCCAGTGCATCAGATAGTCAACCTCGATATGCAGATGTGTCTGATTATGGACTGTTTAAGAAAATATTATTATTGGATTATTAATCTCAAGGTCATGTCACTATGAGGAAATGTAAATGGATTGATTAAATGATATGATAGGGCAAATTTATTGATGATTATGGATTTAGAGATATTTCCATGAGTCGGTTCTAACATAATGATTAACCAAACATTTTGGAATCAATGGAAAAACAATTGTTTTATGTGAATGATATATTGAGACCTGAACACAGTGTCATTAATTAAATATTTATAAAACATATTTTTCATCATGCCGGGGATAAAATTTCCTCCATTTATGCCCCAATCGGTGTTGACCAAAATATTACATTTGATGACACAAATTATCCCACTATGAGAGTTGATGTTAAACCTAAGGTAGTGGAAGGTAACATATAGAGGAAACCATATATGTTTAGTGTTATTTCATTATACCCTAACATGAGTTTCTCAAGTTATTATTAATGTAATTACAATAATTTTGTTTTTCTCTAGAATGATTTGTCTACTTTAGTATTGTTTGGTTTTATTTCATTTAATTATATTTATTTCAATTCGAAAACTATGTTTAAAATGGGTATTTAAAATATGTATAGCTTGGTTTAAAATTATCATCATTGAAAGATGTTAGGAAATTAATTGTCTTCTTGGACTTTTATGTTGTACACATGATTTGTAAATACTATTTATAAAAAATTTACAGTTCATTATTATATAGATTATGATGAATATTACAGAAGCACACAAGAAGATATTATTTAATGTTGATCCTAATAAATGCATGTGTGGGTTGCATTAAATGAGTATAATAATTCTAGTAATTATCTTATTCATTAAATATAACTTTTTCATATTTTTATTTCGTTTTTAAGGGAAATATATATCTAGAGATTCCTCCTACCGGAATGGGTCTGAGTAGGGATCATTCTATACCTAGAAAGAGCACTCGTCTTACCACTACCCACACTGACCCATCAGTGGACATCCCATTTACCACCTATGTTCATCCTTCTCTTGAGACTTTTGGGATGTTCCCACCCAGGCCCCCATCATCATCTCATTTATACTCTTCTTCTCATTCCATATCTACGCAGACTCAACCAATGTTCCCACCTTTACCATATCAATATCCATTCATGTATCTTAAAAACTACAACCTGTATTCTAACATGTCTGCACCGCCTTCTTTTCCTAACATCCATCCTACATATATTGTGTCTATTCCTTCAGTTTCTACTATAGTACATGAAGATCTTCCAGAAAATGTAGTGGAACAAATACTTTTTTTGGAGGTTGTTGACCGAGCAGAGTCCATGGATGCCTCACAGCCTTTTCAAGAGCACAAATCAGGTTATTTTATTATATATGTTTCAAATTATGACATTAATTTTTTTCCTATTGTATCATCACTTAACACTTCTTTTCCACCTCCTATAATATTTAGTGGGATCTTATATTAGGCGACGTGGGCACACTCATATATAGGAATCCTAGAATCAGGAAACTTGGATTATGGTGGATTAGAATCCTAAAAATAAAATGGTAGGTAAAATTCTAGGAAGTGTTGATGTTTTAGGGGCACCTTACATAAATACCATGATATAGTTTGGTGGAACTGATCTCATGGATAATATCAGCTATGACATCAAAGATAAGGTATGGGTGCAAATATGTGTAAGTAAATTTTAAAAATTAATATCTATATTAGTATTTTATTTATATAAATTAACATATTCATTACTGAGTTGGTTTAAATTTCCTAAATATGAGAATGACAAATTGGGTAGGTTGAGTGATCTTGGAGAGTTATAGCATTCATAGAATCCTGAGTTATATATTAGTTGGGGGAGAAGATCGGGTACTGATTTAGAGGGTGTACCCACATACCCTGACTGTCCATGATGTCAATATAGAAAACTTATCACACATCAAAAGAATCAACAATTTATGGTACTAACAATATTAAATGTTTTGTATACAAAATTTAACTCTTATTACCTATATTGATTTTTTTATGAAGATTCATAGAAAAACATAAAGAATAAAGGATGGAATGGCATATCTGAACACATTTTGGCACACTACAAATCAAGGACATTAGAAGCACCAAGTACTTTCATCTGAATTAAAATAATGTCCTCATTTATATTGTTACTTAGTTAACTTTGCATTGATAATTAGTCAAACCCATGATCACACACCTCAGTACCTAGGAGAAATGACATCAGCAAAGAACCACATCAAAATGTAATTCATAAATGTTATTTATTGGAAATGTTGATGGATTTCCATTCGCTAATTTATTTCATTAATAAAATTTCCAAATAAATTCATCATTTTGTCCCCTTGGTTAGTCCATGTTTCCTATAAATGACATATTATACTAGAAGGAGAAGGATTTCCAATTTTTTTAAAAAAATTATAAAAATTCACTAAAACATACTTTAGAAAACTAGCAATCATTTATGAGTTTCATTTACCATAATTTTTGTAGTTTTGTGATAAATCTTACTTGAATCCAAATTTATACATTCCCCATATATGGTTGTAATATATATTCTGATATTTCTCATTTTCATCAAGATTTATTATGCATCAAAGGACCTGTACCTCATGCCTATTTTTTCTTGAGCAAAAAAAATATAGAAGTGCAATAAATACCCATACTCAAGATAATATATAATGTTTTATTATTTATATTTCAAATATTTATATGAAATTCATAATTTAATATGTTTATAATTTTAACATTCTACCTTGGAGGCCCTGAATGAGAAGAAAGATGACAACTTTGGGCCACATGATCATTTGAGTCAGGTGTTAACTGTTGAACTCCCAGGGAGAGTCTGATGTATACGAGGAAAAAACATATACCTCTCAAGATATTGGTCCTTATCAGGATCCTATCATGCCTCTCAGGAATTTGAGCCAGAAATAGCACATTAAAATGCAACTAATTCAATGAAAATAGATTTATAACAGAATAAAACATGTATGTTAATGACCAATCATTTCATTGATGCTATGTCAGTTTTGATTTGGTGACTACCATCAGAGGCTTCTTCTATGTTTCATTCATGTATGGAGTTAATGTGCTCTTTAAATTACGCATTGGTTGATTCCCATGAGCTTCTTAGTGGCGATAAATGTGGTGGTGATAGAGACACTAGTGGTGAAGATATTGACGATGTTTTTGGTGGTGATGAGACTACTCATAATGATGCTGGTGGTGGTGTTGGTGATGATGTTATTGATGATGTTCTTGATTGTGATGATGATGGGAATGAGGATGTAGATGGGGATGAAGGTTATGGGGGATATTAATTCCCGCCATTTATGATGTAGTTGATAGACTTGTAAAAGTAATTTAAGAACATAAACTAACTGTTTGTATGATTTAGGATATAAATATATGTTTTACTTCTTTTATAGGTGTTTTGTGGTTTTTTTGGTGTTGGAGATGTTTTTTCTTTTTTTTACAGGTGGTCTGCTTGTATGATGTGAATTTCTTCAGGAAATGAAATATATTTTGTGTTATGTTTTCATCATGGTTTTTTGATGGGATTTTCTAACGTAATTTTACTTATTCATAATTTAATGAATTCACCTTTCATAAGAACTTGAATTTCATTCCTTGATTATCTGCTCCACAATCATTTCACTAAAAGGTCTACTTTTAAGAATATGTCTATCCATGTATTCTAGAATAACAATATATATTTCCTTAAGAATATATATACATTGCCTCTACTTCAACCTACATCTTTCTTGCAATAATATCTTTTAATTCCATATATTTTCATTCCTATATATTTTTCAAATCACAGAGGTTTGATTTTGAGAAATCCCATGAGAAGGGGGTAGTGCATTCTCATGTTTTTTTTATTCCATATTATATGTTAGTTTTAGTTTATCTATTACATATTATTTCACATCACGATATTTTATTCCATTCTAGGTTCCATGATCTTTACAAAGTCTACACCGGAACTCATTTGGATTCTACAAAAGAGAGATGGAGACAAATATCCCAAGTTAAATTGATGAGTATGAACCGAGTTACTAGATTCAATGAAGATTTCTGCATTTTAGTACATCTTTTTTTTATCATTTTACCTTTTTGATACTTCTTTTCCATGCCCTGAATGTAGAACATTACTGCGGGTGGCTGGGAAAGTGAATCAATGAGGGGACCCTTTTATGTCTATTATTTCCCTTCATGTAATTTTTCATGAATGGTTTTTACCTATTTATCTAAAGTACTTGTTTACGTTTTTTTTACATCATTCCATTAAATAAGAGGATCCTATCATTTTTCCTTTTTGATGTTACTTATCTATTTACTGGCATGTATTAATATTGATGTTTTCTCTCTGAAAATTTTTTCTATATAGTTACATATTTTTTAATTAATACAATACATAATGTAACAATATGTGATGATTTTAAATGGTTGGTTTCCATAAAAATGATTTTTTTAGGAGGTGGGAATGTTTGGTTTCCATACCACCATGAAACATATCATTAAGTAACTATAACCCAGATACAACTTTGATTTAAGGATCCTTACACATATAGATATCACTTCCCATGTATCTTGTCATAGTAATTAGGGAAGGAATCATTATTTTCTGATCCTTTCCAATCCTATACAGCTAGTGATAGCAGAGAAAAATCGAATAGTTTTGATCATACATAAAACAATGGTTTCGTTTAAAGCATGATCACTTGTGGATGATATTTGTATGTATACATTTATTCTACCACTGTACTATGTAAATAATCACTAAAACATGGATATGAACTTACTAATCAGGACGAATCAAACTAGAAACACTTTTCTCTTCACTTTTATTTTCTTGTCCAGTCTTCCCACCTATAACTTCACATCCCATTTTATGTGACTGCTGAAGTTTTACCAACGTAATCTACATTTATTTAACTTCTATTTGTACTCTACTTAGGCACACACATCTAGGACTTAATACCTCTATATATAGGGGAGATGAAGAACTAGTAAGATAATGATAGTAAAAAAACTCAATCAATATATGCAAGAACTATGTAGTTAGTGGAACTCTCACCCTCACAACATGAAAAAACCTACCAGAATTTATATTTTTAAAAAAAATATAGAAAAATAATTGATTCATGGCCCACTAATGGGGTTTTATATTCTTCCTAGTTCAATGGTTTTTGGAAATTCATGTTTGAAACATGAGTAATCTAAATAATAGGTGAAGACTATCAATTATAAAATTCATTCAACTCATTCATTTGTTTTTGTTTGGGTCATAGCTTCTCATACATCTTACTTTGGTCCTATGGATATTCCACACTTTACATTCCCTTGATATCAATAACAACTACAATATTATGGCCTCTTCCTTCAATATCATGTCTCACACTATATACACTATCTCCATAAATGATCGACTTACCTTTTCTAGCATATAGTGTTGTACTCTCACCTTGTTCCTTATACAGCTATGTTTTCATCACCTTAATTTTCTACATCACTATCTTCAATTTTTTTTTATTTTTTTGCTATATATGAAACCCAACTCTCCACTTTCACATGATGGTTCTTCACATGAATGGAATTAAAACATCTATGTATGTTGGTTTCCTTCCTCTCCTTTTTAAACTTGGATAGCATCGTTATGATTAACTAGAGCACTTGACGATCTATAACTGTTGAATTTACTTCAAACATTTATATTTTGAGTTCCTCTATCACTATTTCCACCTCCTCCATTCTCTCACTATATTTATCTCAATGAAATAACCACATTATAGGATCCAAGGTGAAAGAGAG
The DNA here is from genome assembly GCA_963277665.1 of Viscum album. Classification (NCBI taxonomy): domain Eukaryota; kingdom Viridiplantae; phylum Streptophyta; class Magnoliopsida; order Santalales; family Viscaceae; genus Viscum; species Viscum album. The sequence goes on from OY728140.1 coordinate 1,012,632,937, forward strand.
ATAAAAAATAGATTTTTTATTAGTGATACTAGATTCTACGTACCAAAATTATAGAAAATATGGGTGAAGAAAAAGTTATAAAAGATGGGAAGAAGTACCTTGGCATCACTAATTCCTAGATCAATGGCATAAACATCCCAAATTGTTTCATGAAACATATTTTTATGTCTAATAATAATTATTCTTGTTTCACACAATCTGTGATGTGAAATTTTACATTATTTCCATTTATGTTTTTAAAAATGTGATACAAAAATACTCTTACATGCCTATAAAAATGTGAAATAAAAATAAATAAACCTGCACATTTTATAGAGTGTTACTGTTATTATTTACAATGTTGTCTTATTCACAAACAGTAAATATCTAAAATAGAAAAACTATCAAAAATATGTAAAATCATACATCAAATTCTGATCGAGAATTATTGTTCATAGATATAAAAGTATCTATTGTTTTTGATGTGTTAACTTTTGATGGAATCATAATATAAGTCAAAACATTAAGTATCCATAAGGAAATAAGATATGGAGAAGTATTTATATGTGTCATGTATGTTTCCAACCCATGTGATCCTTGGGTTATCTATGTGAAACTTGAGATTTTTTCTCATAGGAGATCAAGAGTCATCTATGACCCATCTCTACCTTGATGCCAATAATTACATCATTTTAATGCATCTGGATGATATTTACCTTGATTGTATTCATTTTATATTTTGGTTTTGATTTAATCATTAATTAATTATGATACCTTTTTAATTATACAGGAACCTATGTGCATCGAGGAAAACTGGTAAGATTATGAAAAATGTAAAATTTTATAAGGTAATTGGTCCCTATTATTCATTTTATTTAATATGTTTTATCATTGAAATATGTTTTATCTGATTTAAAAAGCATATTCTAGAAATTCATGTTTCTTAAAATCAATGCCAAGGTTGAAGATCCATGATTTATGTTTGGTTTAACTTATGTTGGGTATCTTAGTGCATGGTTCCATTTGAATTTGATTAAATGGTGAATAAATTTTTTTATGCATGAAAAAGTTAATTCTAATATTTTTTATTTATTTATATACCTTATTTATATTTCGTTTTGTACACATTTGTTTGTCTAATTTTTATAAAACATTAAATTTCACTCTTGTTCTTTTATAGCGTATCATATTTCTATCTGATTTTGAAGAAAATTGGGTAGTCAACTGGTGCTGATTATAATGCTACACTTCAAGAAATTAATTGTATGATTGAACACAAACTTCATTCAAATAATGGAGCATTAAATATGTCATTTTTTGTTGTCTTATGTTATCTTTTATGATTACCTTTTCCCATTTGTGATACTTTTGGACTGTTATGTGCTTTATTGATAGACCACAAAACTATACTTATGTAAGGTAGGCCAATAAATTCCTTCACCATAACTCTTATAATTTATTACATAACACAAAAATATATTATTTCATTTGAGAGACATAATTGGACAGTAGATTCATCATATAGATTTACATTTTTATTTTTATCAATGTTTTTCAAGGTTTATATCAGCTAGATATTCAATAATAATCATAGCTTCATCATTTAAAATTATATTGTGTCACATTAAAAAAACCCAACACAAATTATTAGTTTCAATTATTAAGATCTTATTTTAGTGCTTTAACATCCCATTTATATATAGTAGGATGATGATATATTAGTTTATAGACCTCACTAGGAGGAATCTCGACCCATGAATTTATCGTAGATCTTCACCCAATTTCAGAGATAATAGACTCACACATTGATTGTAAGTTATTCCTACTGAGTTTAATGGGACTTCTCATAGATTGGTTATACATTACAAGTTCTAGTGGCATAGGCCTCCTAGGTTTTCTTGAAATTCAAATCCCTACTGAGTTGAATGAGACAACTCATAGATTGATTTTACTTTATGAGTTATGTTGGAAGATGAATCCTAGGTTTTCTAACAATTTGAATCACCCAATAAAAAAATAATTGACTTGTTTCAATAAATCAGAATTTTTATATGGTTCATAAACCCAAAGATCATTTGTTTGTTCTAGCTTCAGTCATTTAAATAAAAACTCTAGACTTTTATATACACTGATTACTCATACTCACAATTTGTTCAATCTACCCATTTCATTGTTTAAAATTATATTTATAGAAGAGTTTTATCTATTGACATTACGAATACTATGTGTTTATAATATATTGTACCTTTAGTAGGGTACCATGTCTATATACAGAAATATATAGAGGATCGTGGATATCAGAAGGCACTCCCAAAACATGATTTGTGATTTATTTCATTCATCTTTAATGAAAAGTGATATGTCAGTAGGGATATTCATGTTAGGATCATGACCTTATGAATCATCATCAATGGGGGACTTATAGTGTGATCCCTAGTGATTTATAGTGTATTCAATGAGACACAATATAATATTGGGGGGAAACTATGTTTTATCAAGGTAGAATCATCAGATGTAGTTAACTCACAATAGTGGGTTGGGTCTCTCCCTCTGAGGAAGTATCATTTTAATACCTAAAAATGAGGACTAATAATATTTTCTAGTATTTTGGATAGACTTAAATGTCAAATAAATTACATGAATTATGATCCCCGAATGTTGGATTGGGTGTCCCTCCTCGATATAGATATGTAAGAGACACAAGTCATTTAAAAAAACCTAGGGGTAGATAAAACATTAACCCATTTCTAACACTACCACCACCATTATCTAGTATATATAAAGAATATCATTTTAGAGACTAATGATTGGGTGAGATGAATATGGTAGAGGGAATGAATCATGAAATTATTTTTCTAATTCAAGTTATAATTTTATTCATACATACATATACACACATACTCATTGAGGTTATTATGATCTATTAATTTATTATATAATTTATTGTAAAGGGGTTTATGAATCATGTATATTCCCAATCCTGATCTATTTAGAAAACAATTCCTACTATTTTCATTACCCATTCAGTCATATTTGGATGAAGTGTAAGATTACTCTTGGAAAACTATTTTTTTCAAGTAATCTCATCATGATAGAGATTAATCCCTATGAAATCATCCTTAATATGGAATGTTTATCTATAGCCTAGGATCAGGTATATTTACATCATGGTAGGGTGATATTCCATCATGTATATTGGTTATGATTTACATTAACTACTAGGAATGTACCTCTGGTATTATGAGAATGGGAAACAAAATGTAAGTTATATCTCATTAGGAATATAAAACAATACTACTTTGTTCATGAAACTCTTACACTGGAAATTTCATATGGATAGGTTTATGGATTCTTTTATTAATGAAATTATCAATTTTTCTAGAATGGATGATGATAAATATTGAGAATTTTATGATTTTCTTGAATATACTTCATGAGAACCCGTTGTATGGAAAACCATTGATGTTATTGTTCTTGATTTGGTATGTTCATTTATTACGGAATGTATTCTCAATGGTAATGGGTATCAGTTAACCTTGTGAAGATAGAGTCCATGATAGATTGTTGTCCACCTAATATGGTGTTTGATTTTCATAATTCCTTAAGTTTATTAGGATATTAATATAGTTTTACTTTTTAGTTATCCAATAATTAAATTCCCATGAATACCATTACCCAAAAACGATATAAATTAATCAATACTTACCATGGTAAACGAGCCTTCAAGGTGTTTAAGAACTGGTAGAAGTTTTATAATTTCTACATGAAGGAGATGAGTATGGGGTGTTCTTTGATTCTTATAGGTATAATGGTAGATTTTGGTTTGTTACTAGTTTTTATTCTAGTTTGTATTGTTCTTAGAGGTGAAGAATTGAATGAAGAAGGAAGTTCTGTAGCTACTGTGCTTCTAGGAGAAGCATTTATCCCCACAGTTCATTGAACTGTGGGTATATTATATGTGTGGGTAGCTGTTGCACTTCTGGGAGAAACATCTATACCCATAGTTCATTGAACCTTGGGTAAATTATATGTGTTTTAAAAATCCATACCAATGTTATTTAAATATTTAGAACTGATATATACCCATTGTTTACAAAATACATGGGTATTTTGAAATTTTCTTAGGATATACCAACGTTTTTGTTTAAATTGTGGTATAGGGTTGTACCACTGCCTCGGTAGCCCATGGTTTCATGGCCTATACCCACAGATTGAAATCATAATTATAGGTGATATTTCTAGTAGTGATACTTACTCAAAATATAGATATCTTTTTCATTGCAAAACACTACCCCTAGGGTCCTTTAGAGGAAATCAAAAGGATAGCCTTTAAAGAAGTCACTGCCACAAAACTAGGTTTCTGCAGTGACACCCTTTATCAATGCTTTTTTAGAAGCGCTGATAAAGGTGGGCTTTATCAACACTTTTTCTAGGCACTGATAAAGTTTATATTTCAAAAAAATCATAAAAAATATTATATTGATATATAAGAATATTTATATTGATATAAATATAATATATATTTTTTAAATATGTTCCAGATTAGGATAAATGGAAATAAAAAATTAATGTATAATATATTTTGGAAAAGAGGTTTATATAATATTTTTTAAAATATTTTTAATTAATAATTTTCTAATTATCATGGAAAAATAATCATATATTACCATTTTGAAGAAAAAAAATTAATAAAAATAATAAAAGATCTAAAAGAAGTTGAAAATGTAACTCAAACATCAAACAACCATAACTTTTGATCTGGGTGTCCATTTTAGCACTAAAACATATAAAATCAAAGCATGTGATGAGATCTACACACTTGTTACCAATGGGAACATTCTGTCACATTTTTCAAGGCCAAAAAAGGCCCTGAAGGCCTCCAAAACTGTGTTTTTAGTCTGAATATCCAAAAAAATTAACATTCAAATATTACTTTTGATATAGATGTCCTCTATGCCTATAAAACATATCATATAAAATATTATTTTGTTTTCTTCTATTTGATTGGTTGTGTAGTTCAAACAGACTTCTGGATTAGAAGTAATAGTCATTTTAACATTCTATGGCTTTTCAAATAAACATATATATGTATTTATTCATAAATATTTATGTGTGTGTGTTTTATATATTTATGTGTGTATTTATTTACTTATTTATAGATACACATAAGAAAAAAAAATTTATAAATGTATTTAAAACTAATCTTATAAATATATATTATTATACAAATAATTATACGGTTAAAAGATTATAACTATATATATATATATATTAATATACAGATGTATATATATATATTAATATGACTAAATATATATATATTAATCTAACTATATATATATATATTAATATAAATATATATGTTTTAATATCTATATATATATATATATTAATATAAAGATACATATGTTAATATATATATATATATATTAATATACGGATATATATATATATATTAATAAAACTATATATACAAAAAAAAAATATGTTCATATATATATATATTAATATACGTGTAAATATAACTAAATATATATATAAATAATAGATATATTATAAATTAATAGAAAATCAATATGGTGGAGTGGTAAAGACTTAGGTGTGCAGGAAGCAAGTCTCGAGTTCGAATACTTGGGGAGGTAGGTCGCGGGAACAGGTGCGGAGAAGAACCTAGCTCTATTAAAGTGGGGTGAGAGCACTGTTAAAGATGGTGGGGCTAGGTGGATCTGGCTGGGGAGTGTGTGGGATAGCATGAGGGGTGGGGTTCTTTTAAAAGGGGGATTCAAGCACTCTTGAATCACCCCATAATTGCAAAAATATTATTATTTTTTAATATTTTCTTAACATTTATCAGTGCTTTTAAAAAGTGCTGATAAAAGGGTCCTTTATCAGCACTTTTCTAAGCACTGATAAAAGGGACCCCCTATCTTCACCTCAATTGACAGCGCTTTTTTAGCACTGTTAATGCTCTTCTCTAGCACTGAAAATTGTTATATTTGTAGTGGTGAGTGGTAATCATCTTAATGAAACACTTTTGTTTTTCTTCTTCCATTACCATCATTAAATATTTAACAACCATTAAAATATAATAACACTATTATCTTCTATATAATGATATGTTATTATGTTGGTGGTATAATATTCACCCATCTCATTCCTCATAAAATGGGAAAAAATGATCGCTCATTTGTATGGAGGACTATCGACATGTGAACAATGTAATTTGGTTTCCATCACCACCATACATAGATAGAAATAATGATGGAACTAATTAATATATATGAATCTTATGAAATATTTTTTATTCTAAAAATTTAATATATCATATAATTCTTTAACCTTCCACTAATTAATAAATGATAACATCACTAATGTGTATGTGTGGACTGCCACCTCGAAGAAGAGATGTAATTCATTTTTTATGTCTAGTTTTAATTGATGATTAAAAATACATATATATTGACACTACTAGAAACCAAGGATATCCTAATAGTTTAAAACCAATGGGATAGGATGGGAATCCATTGTAATTGGTTATACCAACAGTTTCCCAAACCATTGGGTGATAAGGCGTGGTGATATACCTATACCAACGGTTATTCTTTAGTTGTTGGTATAGTACAATAAAAAATACAATATCCCTACAGTTTTAAGAAACAATTCGAATAGACAATTACCAATGGTTTTCAACTATTGGTAAATATTAAATCTAGAAGTTATACCAACTGTTTTTAAATCATTTTTATATGGTTTTACCAACATTTTTCTTATTTCCATTGGAATATTTAATGTTTTAAATCTATATCAATAATTTTTTAACCCTTGGTATAGTTTTTTACCAATTGTTTTAGTTAAACCATTAGTATATATGATTTTTATCACATTTATACCAAAATTTGTGAATTTTTGGTATGTATTACTCCAGAACAACACAACACCCTGCCTCCCCTCTTTCCCCCCATCTGAAATTATTGTACAAAGACAATATATATAACTAACATAAGAAAATTCAACAAAGATAGTATAAAATTATTATACAGCACCAAAAAAAATTCAAAAAAACACTCATACCGATAATAAAATGTACAGAATTAAAAAAATCACTCATAGAGACAATATACAGAATCACCCTGAAAGAATAACACCTAAAATAACCTACCAACATCTGTAAAACAATACTAAATAGTGATTAATACTCACCTAAAAACTGATACAACACCTTATAAAGCACCACTATATATGCACCTAAAAATACAGACAATATAAAATAAAATTATTGGTCGGTATGACCTATGGTTCAAATTATTAAGGTATATTGGGTTAGGGTATGTCTTGTTGAGATATATCAGCTACCTTATAACATGGAGATAATTAGGGGTGGTTGTGTGGATAACTAAGGGATATGATATGATCTATTACTACTTTTTTCATTATTTATGATCTAACCCAGATGCACAGTAGTGATAAGATCCACTCTGAGTGATAAGTTTGTTGTATGTCACATTTTATGAGAAATAGTATATCCAATATAAAATCTAGTGTGGTGTAATGTGGTAATTAATGGTCAATTTAGTGTTATGTTTTTTGGATCACTAGAATGGTAAATAATATATTAATTAATATATAATTTCATTGATGTTATTGTGATATAGGAATATATATTGAAGATTTGGAGAAGAGGGGATCAAGAAAAACATGTTGAGAAATGAAAAGGGATGTCTTGACATATAGAGATTTAAATGAAACTTCCTAGAAAGGTATATAAAATTGTTTGAATAAGATTAAATTTAAAATAAGATGTATACATTACATTATGAAAGGGAAGGTCAAAAACCACACTATAAGCACATTGTTAATGATTTTATTGGATTCGTAGTTTGAAAAATGATAATTCACTCATAAAGTTAAATAAAATATTTTTAGGAGTAATTTGAAAAATCAAAGGTACATTTGACCCAGTTTGAAGAGTTATTCACATTGAAAGAGATATGGCCACACAATCTGTGACACCCTCTATTGAAGGTATATTTCATTTCAACATGAATATTTTTTATATGTTATGAAATGTTTGATGTATATTAGAGGTGTTTAGAAGGATGGAAATGGAAAAGGAGTAACTTGTGGAAGATTTTGTACCATAAAAATCCATAGAACATCCACTATTTGGTAGGTGGGGTTATTGGGAAATATCAATTCTGTTCGTGATAAACCACCTTGTTAGTATAAACAGTCATATCACTATCCCCACTCCCACTGCACACCCCCCCCCACCCCTTGCACATCCACTCCATACAGCCAAATCTCTACACTTCCCATCCCCCTCCCACTGCACATCCCCCCTCCCAATGCACAACCCCCTTGTAACACTACCCCCCCCCCACAGCCAATCCCCATACACATCCCCCCTATAGCCACCCCCCCCCCTCCGACTACACAACCCTCCTATAACCAACACCCTCCCAGTAGAAATAATATTCGATTTTACTGCAAGTCACCAACTCATCACAAAAGGAAAAGCTAATAGAGACTCTAAAATAGGACACACAATTATGGAGGACCAATGGGACTGAAATCAAAATTAGGGAAGGGTTCGGTTGGGGAAATAAGATATCACACTCTATATGAAACAACGACTTCTCAAAAAAATTAATACTAGCTATGGTGGTATCTCCACTTTATTTAGAAACCTTATAAAACAAAAACACTCATAATAATTTTCAACAACTCCAAAAATTCCAATGAAATCATTCAAAACCCACATTAACTAAAAGTATCACAAATACTCAACTCATAGTAGTCAAACTCGAAAAATAAATTATGAGATAAAGACCCATGGTATATCTCCCTATAATTTAATAACTCACTATCATGGTTGATTAATATTATAGGACATCACTAAAATATCACTATAAGTGATGAACCAAGATTCTAATAAAAAGGGTCTCAATGGAACACCTAAAACGAAAACATCTACTAAATCCTAAAAAATAGTTCTCAAATAACCAAAAAGTCATAAATATTAATAATGGAATGAATGCCTCAATTAGCCATATAGAAATCCCAAAATAAGTATTGTTGAGTCACCCATTGACATTCTTCTAACTAGGAACAAAACGTTCAGGAGGTATAAAATGAAATAAACACCATCAAAATAGATGACAATACCTTGAAAAAAGGTGATGTGATTAAAACTATATAGTATTTATGATACCCAATTCATGAATAATGTGACCTACCTAATCATACTTATATTCAGTCACATCAAAACAGAAAACATCAAATGAAAGTAATATTCGTCAAAAATAAAATGGATAAATTTATCCCTTATCACCATCACCATCACTATCAGTGCTATCATAATCATCCTCGTCCTTTTACTCATACCTACCCATATCCTCATCCTCAGCCTCATCCTCGGCCTTATCCCAAACTTTGTTCTCTACCTAATTCTCTGCCTCTTCCTCAGCCTCAGCCTTATTCTTGACCTCTGACTCGGTATCAACCTCATCCTCAGCCTCTTCTCGTCATCATCAACTCTAGGAATAAGATTATATCGACCACCACTAGAACATCCACCTAGTGCACTGTATATTTAATGCATCGATGACATATATTCATCACAATATGTGTTTTCTTCTAGTGTATGTGTTGGACAGAAAAATTTCATCAGGTTCATAAATTTAGTGTTTTCACTAACAGTCTGTTATTCCACCTGTGTGTCCCATTTTTCTGCCTGCATTTCCCATGCCTTTACCTATTCGAACTTGGTGGCACTATAACAATTACATAAAGAGGTCTAATACCTCATCAAGACTATAATCTTCACAGGTCGGCAGTGTACTATTCTAGGGTGCTCGTCTCCCAACACCTAATTTAAGTGATCATTTAGCCCAAAATTGTCAGTTTCCTCAGCATCACGGGCCTCTAAAGCAGCCTATAACAAATATAAATAGACTGTTAAGTTAAAAAAAATATATGATAAAATTTTAAATCAAAAAATTCAGACATAGAATCTTCTTGTGTGTCAGTTTTTTTACCACACTTCAATATTTTTTCCTTCAACTTGAGAAAAACATTTTTGCTTGAGGTATATGTCCTTCAATATTCAATACTTGCCTCTATAATGTCATTTAATTTTGGAAAACATAATAAAAATAATGATAACAATAATTAATTTAAAAAAATTAAATGAAAACATTAAAAATAAAATTAATTATAGAGGGAAAAATAGAAAGTGCAAGTCCTAAAGAATAATTGTAAACAACTATCGTACCTGCTTCCTCTCATGATCTGACATCATAGTATGTCCCAATCTTAAGAGCTTTTTTATAGAATTAATTTTTTTTCTATATGATTCCTAAATAAAATTCAATAATAAAAAATGTATTATTAATTCAAAACATTATAATTTTCATTTGAATACTTCAACTGTGATTAATACCTTAAAATTGATAGTCGTCTAATGAGTACTCATTTGTCGATACTATTCTATAAGAAAATTATCTGTTATAGCTACCGCCTATAACTCTATTCCAACACTAGAACACCATCCAATATAACACTCATGATTATAGGCTCTTCAAATCTTACCTAACTCCTTTAGAAATGTTCATCATGCACAATCACTATCAGGGAAATTAAACCGAAGCTAACACCAAAATATTAATTCACATAAATACAAAAATAATATATTACATTAAATAAAACATATTTTTTACCCATATATGCTCCCAAAAATTATCCTTGAATTCTTTTGTAAATTGTCTCCATGAGAGTGGGTTGACATGAATGATGTCAGTGTATTTGGAAGGCGTCGCCAAAAAACTCTGACATTTTTGCTCTGTTTTTTCAATCATTTGATTGTATTCATTGTAGTCCACCATTAACTGTAAGAGGCGGTTCCACACTTCACACATGTGTGTATTTTCCCATCCCCACCTCTAATCATTAGATTTATCTTCTATTTAATAAAATAATATTAGATCAATACATGTTATAATGAATATAAAGAATGGTCTAAAAAATTGTTAGGGTTCTATAAATATACATGCGACAGTCTGATTAATGGGAACCACTAGATCCATAGAAACTGAAGTAATTCCCTCTATAGGTCGAGTGGGTCCTAGTGTAAGCTCTGTAGGTATTTAATATTATGGATTCGGAGTTGAATAATATGGAATATAGTAGCTTGGAGAGAAGGAAGTAGAAGTAAAAGAAGATGGAATATATGTCTCACCAAATGTATGATATGGATGAGGAATGGGAATTGTCATCGAATTTGGTAAAGACAGGTGACGAGGTTTAGCTGTAAAGGGTGGGGAAATAATGGGAGGCATAAATATCACATTTTTTCCTAATGAAAGACTGAGATCGGAATGTGGGATAGATAATACGTCAGTGGGAGGGGAATGGTCTAATAGTTTATGTCGACTAGATCACCTAGCTCTCGTACCACCCTCCCTCGTACCATAGGCCTGAGTACTGGGACCACTACTAGGTTGCTCATAAAATATTTATTTCATAAGTGGTGGATCCTAAAAATTTTTTTAAAACAAAATAAATCACATGACATTATATGTAATTTAAATATATATATTTGGAATAAAATACACACATCATGAACTAGTGGAGGAACTCCCACCTCAATCATGCGACGATGGTTGTTCATCATCCTTTTTCATCACATCTCTTCAATTGGTTTCATTTCCTGCATTTGAAAACAAATATGAATGTAATTAGAAAATGATAACTGCGGTGTAACTCAAAGAAAAAAATTTGTGGTAGGGGATAGGGGGATCTGTGGGTTCAGGGGACAATCATCCATGGTAAATAAAGAATTGAAATTTTAAGGGGGGTCCTAGAGTTATACTAATTTTATACGTAGTCAATAAACCATTTAAATGTTCACCATGTTATAAATGTTGGTTTCATTTTTTTGAATATAGTTCAATTCCAAATTAGAATATGTAACTAAATTAAAACTATAACCAATGAACATTTAAAATTCACATTATGTTGAAGTCAGATACAACCTAGTTGTAATCAATATTAAATCATTTCAATAGTACCAACCATAATAACCCAAGTCGATATAAACCAAAATAATTTAGAATATGGATGGATGATTCTATATATTTCCCACAACAACTTTGAGTTCACAATCAACTCTATTAATTGAGCCATTGGAGTCATCATAAGTAATAAATGGAAGTTATTGTTTTCATTTTTTTAATGATACTATTGATTTAAATTCACCTTGGATGATAAACATGATGCTAGTATACTAATTGGTTTTGTATTTTCTATTAATTCAGAATCATTTCTCCTCACATAGGATCACATTACATGTACCTATTTATTTCATCATATATATCCTAAATAATTAAATTGCATATGTAAATTGTGATATATTCTTTTTGTGCGTTATTTATTATGTTATTCTATTTGACACTATGTATTATATGATTATATATATATATACATATATATATATGTGTGTATGTGTGTGGTTTTAAATAATATTATTTTAGATAAGGATTGGTTGAGTAATAGGTATTTATTAGGAGTTTATGCCTAGTTTTGTGGATATCCTCTTCAACTGAACATTTTTTGTAACCTCTTGTTTCTGAATGTGATCTATTTTCATAAGTATAATTTTTTTGATATTGGATTTTTCTATATATTTGTCTTGGATATCATAAAATGAAGCCTCATAGTGAACCAATGTAGTGTGTTAGGGGATTATAACAAAATGATTTCATATTGGATTTTTTTGAAAAAGAAAGTTGGGCTTGTAAGGGGAGACGCAGCACAAGGGCTTCTCTCCCGTCGTCGCCTCCTAGTTTTTCCCTGGTCAAGCTCTACTATTCCAACCTTTGTCTGTTGTTCGCAGCGGCGGCTTCCTTGGCTCAATCGGTGCGACGCTGCGTTTGTTTCAACCATCCTTATCTCGAACCCTCTATCTGGTTTGGGCTTCATGGCGGTGTAGTCATCCTGTGACTGATTCCCAGATTCTACGGGTTGAGGGAGACTCTCCATTCTGAGATGTAGGCACTTGGTGGTTGGGCGTGGCCTCCGGGGGTCATCTGGTTGGTGGAGATGGGATTTGGGACAAGATCTGGTTTTTTTCTAGGTTCTTTTACAGTTTTCTGTTTACAATTTCTCTCCTATATTTCATCTTGCTTCTGGTTTCTACTCTGTGATGCATTTTTGGATCGATCTGGTGGCTTGGAACCGGCTTTGATGCTCTGGTGGAGGCAGGATGCTCTCCTATTTTCAATCGCATGTTGCGGATTTGCGTAGGGCTTTGTGTTGTTTTTTTGGTGATCTGGGTTTGGATAAAAGGCTGGGTTTTTTATTTAGGTGATTCTTGTTTGAGGTTCCTCAATTTGGTTTTGGTAGTTTTTTTGGCCTGCTCGGGTGTCTCCTGCGAGCTTGAACGGTGGTAATGTTGACAGACACTTCTGGTGATGCATATCGGTGGAACTCTTTGTCGATATGATTGATGCATGTGTTGTGTCTGCCGTGGTAGGTTGTGGATTGATGTGTTTGGTCAGACGTGATGGGTTCAATGCTTGAGGCGTGATGCGGGGTTTGCGGCTCGAGACGTGGTTGGCAGTATGTTGGAATTTTGAAGGTGGTTTTGATTTTGAAATTGTAATGTGGTGTTTCATGTGTGTTGTTTGGGTACCAGTAACCCTTAAACCGAACTTTAGAAAATGAAAAAAAATAGTTCATGTTACCACCTATTTTATAGGATGATGTTGGTAAGAATTATCTTGTATATTCTCTAACAAATCAAGCATTAGAATCAATATTGTTGGGTATCTATTTTCATGTGAATTTTAAACGTGGAAAACCTTGTAGGGGTGAGATGGAAATGGTTAATTACACTCATGAAACCAAACTGTAACATCCCCCAAACATTTAGGTCATCAAATTCCCCTAGGATATAAAGGAATATAATGACAGATAAGGGTCATGAAGATTAAATAACTACATTTATTCTTCCATATTCAAGTAGATCATTTGGTGATTTCTTCTGATCAGACCTAGATTCTTATTTTTGGAAAAATAAAATGAATTGGGATGATGGATTCTTGGTTAGTGGATGATATTAATATAAGATCAATGGTTCTTTGAGTCCCTCAATGGGACATAGATCTACTATGTTGTATAACAATGCATTTATTTTCCATCAAACCAATTTTCAATTATCAACTAATTCATTGTCACATTGGGAAAACCACACACTCAGTTCAATAAAACATTTCAATTTCTATAGAAAAAACATTTTAAAACATGCCGAGTTCAACACCTCAGATTGAATAAATTTATTATTTAAAACATATTTTTCACTCCATGAAATATGAAATCATATCAAAATCTATCACATGGAATAAAATCTATTTCCAAATTTCTCAGTGGTATTTAATAAATTCTTACAAACAAAAAATATCCAATATAAAAATAATAATTATAAATAGAAACATATAAATTCTTTAAAATAATTATATGGATATTACATATATACATAAATTCAATAAAAAATAATTTACAATGAAATAACAACCATTTAATTCAATACAAAATAATTTATTTGAAACACATGCCATAAAGAAATGTAAATTGACTTAAAACATTTCAAAACATTTCACCTTCAAGGATAAGCACCGAAAGGATAGACTTGAATAAATATTTAAATGAAAACTAATGAAAAAATACAAAATAAATTGATGAAAATTATATAAAAAACATACCAATATAAAGTAGAAGTGGTCTCTAATTTAGGAGAAAATGCGGACATATCTACTTCTAGAAGAAAGAGTCTTAAGGCTTGGGAAAAATATGGATAGAGGCTCGTGTCTATGGAAAAATGTGGATATATCTCACATCTATAATTTGGAGGCTCATGAGGGGTTATTTAGGGCTTTTATCCCAATATTTATAAAAACTATTCGGATAGAGGAGATATCGCAATATATTTAAAAACCCATGGGGATACCCTTGCACAATCCCCACAGTTTCATAAAACTATTGGGAAATTCCACTCTTAACACACCTATCCCAATGGTTGTATATAACCATTGGTAAAATAATCTATGAATAGACTTATACCTACGGTTCTATAGAACCGTTGGTATAGGGAAATTATCCGATTTTTTTGAAAATGTTGGGATATTGGAATTAGTATTATTCTGGTTTCCAGTTTTGTGAGTATATATAGATATGATAATTATATCATGAATATCATTAAGTATATTATACAACTATAACCTATGATAAAGAACCAAAACTTTCATGGTGAAACAGGCATGAAAAATATAAATAGTTATGATCTGAAATAATTGTATTATTGAATGATTGTTAATGAATGGGTGATAATATATTATAGCAGGATCATATATGATATTTTAAAAAATAATAATTTTAAATTACAAATTAATAGATATTTTAAAACCATTATATATTTGGCTAAATATTTATTAAAAAACATGATGTGTGATATATGGGATTTTATCTCAATATTTTATCCACTAAAACATATTTGGTATTATTCACCTATTTTATTTCATGTGGTATATATAAAAATCCATTGGTTTATATAAAATGAAAATGTATTTATTAATGTTAATTAATTTTTAAATTCATGTATTCACTTTCTAGAAGTAACAATTAATAAGTTTTCAAATATGTAATAATTTAGTATACAATCACATTTTGGGAATTTTTAAATTTTCATTGAAGGTGTATTTTAATCTATCCATCAGAAACATAACCTATTTTATTATCCTCTATATATTGACTAATTTTCAATGTTTTCTACCAACTTTAATTATATGTGGAACATTAATCATGTAATAAAATGTTTAAAATAAAATCCAATATTATTTTACTTTTTGATTAGGAATATTTTTTTTCATGTCCATTTTTTTAAAAATTGGTTTGTATATGTTATTTTAGTTAATAAAATTATTTATTAAGTAAATTTTATGTTATAATTTATTTCTGTAATATTTTAAAGGAATATTTCTAATGCATTCAAAAAGTATCATTTTCAACTTTCCATACAAGAAGCTAAAAGTTATGTTTGTTTTTAACATAAATAGTGTTAACATATTCTCTCACATCAATAATTTTTTCTTTAATTTTTAATATTTCTATAAGTTTTTATTTTTATTACAATGAAAATACATTAATGAATTATTTTTTTAAAATTCATCATTTCTATTTTCTTATATTCTCATAAATACATTATTTTATTATAATACATTTATTTATGATGAACTACTGGTCATCATTTATTTTTTGGTCATTAAATTTATCTTAAAACATATACTTTATTGTAATCATAATTCCTCAAACATTACATTTATCTTACATATATCTATTATTTGTATCATGGCTATGGTTATTTCTTAAGCTATATACCATTTTTAAATATTGTTTAATTTTTATAAATGTTATTTTATTAACTGGGGAAATATTAATATTTCATATTTTTTTAATAAATATGGATATTTACTAATAAGGTATGTTGCTTATGAATTAAAGTTATTATTCAATATATGAGGAATATAGTAGGGATGTAGAATTATGAGAGTCCTATATAATTACATATCCCCCTCATGCATGAATGGACCTCATGGGATAACCCAATTGCCTATCATTATTAAATGGGATCTTGGTGTGTAGCTACCCATATTTAAAAATTTCACCGAGCAAGTCCTTGATCAAGACATCTATAATAATGAATTTACTTAATTTTAAATTTATTTATTATTAATGTAGAGCCTCTGACCACTTTAATTATCTCTCCCTCTCTCCATTGGTCTCTCCTTAGTGGTAATCTAGAGGGGGAGGATTTCATGGGCCACGTAAGTGCCTTCCCCCTCCCCAACCTCTTTTATCTATGCCTCCTTCCTTACCATCCCTCTTCTCTATACTCTCCTTGAGTCTAGGAAATCTCTCCCTGGTTTTAATATCTCACCAATTCTCTTTGGATTGGGTCATTTCCATTGGTGTTTTTCTTCTTTGTGGAAATTCATCAGGGTTGTTTTTATAGTCCCACCATGATTGTTTGCTACTAGAATCCCTGGATGCTCAAACCTACTCTGGCCTCACATTCCCCTACATCTTTCCATTTTGGATCAGGAGTGAGGGAGACAATGTGGTTTTTTGGATATTTGGTTCAACAGTTGATGGTTTTTTAAGGTACACTCATGTCTCCTTACTCTCTTTTTGGTTCATGGTTTTGGTGTTGTCATCATCTGGAGCCCTCAGCCACTCAGATTCATGATCTGGTATAAATTCCCCCTACTCCTCTCATAGTAGGATCTAGAGTGGTAGTCACATCCTAATTTTGGAATGTGGGATTTGGTGGCCGATGATCCTTTTTGTGCTATTGGAATAGGATTTTCCTATGAAAATTACCAGGTTCTCATCCTATTTGATGTTAATGAGATGTGCTTTGTTTTATAGAATTGGTTTGGTATTACCACCTTAATGTGGGGAAGTCTTTTTTTATTGTGATGTGCTATTTATTTGTTCAATGATCTTTGGTGAAGGTTTCTTCTTGTGTCTCATTTATTGGTATTTTTCATATTTTGTTATGTTGGTGGTCTTCAGTGTTGTTTTGGACGGTGTTGTGTTGATGGTGTTGATTCTTTATTGCGGGGATATCTCTATAAAATGGTAGTTTTATAATATGGTGGTTGATGGAAATAGGACTTATATTTTTTGGTGTTTCACAGTGGTGACAATGGAATAAAACAATCATTTTCTCTAGCAACTAGCTTGGTTTTAGGATAGCAATGATGATGGTGGTGAATGTATACAAATGATGATCGTGGGTCTCACAATGATGGAGGTGAACATGTCTTGACTTTGGATGATGCAGGTATTCATGGCTGATGATCTCCTTATATATTTTTTGATTTTTTGAATTTCAAATATCATTTTGGTTGAATAAATATCCCACACATGCTTTTTGGTTACCACTCAACCATAATGTAGTTATTTTGAAAATAAAAAAAAATATTTAATCACATATTGTAAACCATGATATTATTAAATTATTATTATCCATGTATTCATTTAATTCTCATGTTATTTATTAAATTACATCTATTTTTAGTTATTAACCTTTCAAAAATGATTATGTCTTAATTACACATAAAAGCTTCCATTATCTGAAAACGTTACTCAGAATCTGAGATCACCCATATTTTGTTTTAATTTCCCTATAAAATGTAGTTGGGATTTATGAATGAGTTCAATGGATGAAAAATACTATCTTTTACTATGTTTTATATTTTATTTCCATTGTAAAATTGAAATCATGTATTATATGGTTCTTCAATAATACTATACTGGTGGATCCTTAGTGATGTGATCCCTTATATCTCATAAAAATGTAAATAATAATACAATGAACAAGGGTTACTGGGGTTGGGGTTGTAATAGATGGTATTATATAAATTTCAGTAGGAATCTTGGAACCTATATATAATAAAAAAATATACAATTGAACATGTCCTTGTGAAATACTGTGAGGATATTTCTACTTATCGTATAATATAATAAATTTTTTATATAGTTCAGATTGTATGTTGTCTCAATAAAATAGTTTCTATCTAGATACTACTAGTGGATGTGGTTTTTGGAACACATTTATCTAGGGGTAATAACCTCGAAAAGAGTTGGTCATGTATGTCTCATATTTAATTCCAGTGCATAAGGAATGGCCCCTTCTTTCACACCTCATATGACACTCCCATGTGATATGCATGAGATAATTAATTTTTTTAACCATAATGGAAGATTTGAAAATATTTATATGATTTAAGGATATCCCAAAAGAATCTACATTTTTTATTTTGAGATCAGTTATGCATGAATTTACAATTTGTGTTATGAATAACACAAATTATATACTATGATTTAAAATTAATATTTGATGAGTTATGTTATTTTATATTATTGTTTATAATTGGTTCCTAGTATAAATAACTGTATCAATAAAACTTACTAACATATAGATTTACCTATTGAGGTTTCCAATACTACTAGTGTTGGAGCTGAGTATATCAGGGCCAAATTAGGGGATCTAGCCTAATTTATGACTAATAAACATGAATATATCGGGAAAATAATATTTCAAAACATGATACAACTATATTGGATCATATTTTGTGACATAAGACTCCATACATTAGCGAAACTACTAATCCATTAGGAGATGATCATTGGATTCAGTCCCTTTAAAAGATATATATGTATTTCAGATGTGATGAAAGGGAAAAGGTTATAATAGAATGTTATTTTGTTAACTATGATATAGAACAATGGATTTTTTTAGGACAGAATGGTAGGGTGGAAGATTAAATAGAGCACATAAAATGGATTTATATTAATGTAATATTATTTGAAAAATATTTCCTTCATAATAAATGAAATGAAATGATGATAAAGTTCCTCATCTTAAAAAAATGGAATAATTGGGTGTTTTAGAGTATATTTCTACCTTTATAAGTTTATATAGCATTTATACATATTATTATTGTAATATAGAAAAGTAATATTGACAACCAATTTTAAGGTATTATTCCAAGCCTCCAAAGGAAATGAGTTTCTTATGATTTTTCATCATAAAAATAAATAGTATTATGTTCTATAAAAATAGGGTTGTAATTTCCTTAATCATGTATCATCAGGTGAAATCATTGGAAGAAGAAGTCAAATGAGCACCAAGAAAAATAAAATGCACTAAATAAGATAAAGGGAATGAATAAATTTCAATTATTTGAAAATTGTGGAATGAATCATTTAAAATTTCTTGAAGGGAATGGGAGTTTGTTACAATTGTAGAGATAAGGGCCATCTAGCTAGTGAATGAAATGGAAATAAAGAACCCACTTTTACCTAGTTTTTCAACAATAGATAAATAGGGAATTATTGACACCAATATTTCTAATATCAATTGATATAACCACAAAAGAGGTTTGGAGAGAAGGATAATCATATATGGTCACTAAAAATATAGTTGATGTTTATAAATATTTATGTAAGGTCCTTAAATTATAGAATCAAATTTATCTAATTATTTATTTGATTTTCGATCTTGCCAATCTTTTATATCTATCATGTTTTCTACAAAAATTAAATATTTCTCTTGTACATTAAGAAAGAAGTTTTTAGTTAAGACACTATGTAACATTCTTACCACAGCTAGAATGTGTCAATGAATTCCCATTATAATACATAGGTATACCCAATATAATGATTGTATTATTATACTTATAATTTATTTTTATGTAATCAATGGTATGGAATATATTTCAAAATATAAATAAAAAATTAATTTACTAGAGAAGGAAATTATGATTCATGATGAAGATATGAAATTCCTTATATTTATAGGAAAAACTTCATCTTTTGGGTCACATATAGATCCACACCCATTAGATATTCTGAATGAGATTAATGGGAAATAGTAATATATGTAATATAAAAATGAGAAAGGTAATTTTCAAATTGAATATGTTCATATTATATAGAACGATTATGATTTTTTTCTTGAGTAATTATCTATAAATATAATAGAGCATGAAGTTTAGTTTTCCATTGATTTAATCCCTGATGAGATGCCTATATCAACGACTACCTATAGAATGAAAAATGTGGAAATATTAAAACTGGATAAACAAATGAATGATTTTTTTAATAAGGGTTTTATATTTCCTTATGTTTCACATCATTGAACCAATGTACTTTTTACAAAGATTAAATATTGATCTATGAGTTTGTTCATTGCTTATAGGTAAATTAATGTTATTACTATAAAGACAATGTGTCCACTTCCTTTTATTTAATAATTATTTTATTAACTTCATGGATCTCAGTGTTTTTCAAAATTTAAATTCTTTTAGGGTGTCATAAATTATGAGTAATGATGGAAGATATTATAATGATGTCATTTTTTATGTGGAATGGACATTAAAAGTCATTAGTAATGACATATCTATTGACTGCCACACCCTATTATTTGTAGTTATAATGTATAGAGTAATCAAGTAATATCATGATAATCGTTTTTTGGAATTTATTAATGATATCTTGGTGAACACTAAAATCTATGGGGACCATAAGAATCATTTTTGGATCATTCTAGAGACTTTGAGATGATAAATGTTATATGGTAAATTTAGGATGTCTGAATTATGCAATCAACAAGGTTATTTTATTTTTAATATTGTCTATAAGGATGAAATCTCGGTTTATCCTTCAATGATAGAGGTAGTAAAAGAATGTCCTACACCAAAAAAAAACTAAGGTATACATTTTCTTTGTTTTGGAATGTTACTATCAGTGATTTGTTCAAAATATTTCTCAATGGGATATCCCATTAACCATGATTACATATAAATGGATTAAGTTCATATAGATAAAGGAATGAGAATAATGTTTTGAATAATTCAAGAGGATATTTTTCAATGCGTCGATATTGACTCAACCATTAGGGAAGGTTGCATTTGTGATTTATAGTGATTTGTCTAAAAGGGGGCTTGGTTGTTCCCTTATACATAACTATAATGTTATTTCGTATACATCAAGGTAGTTAAAAACTTTTGAATAAAAATATAAAATCCATGATGTTGTTTTTTCATCCATAATAGTTTATTTTAAGATATAGATACATCATATCTATAAAGAAATATGTGACATATTAATTGATCATTAAACTCTCAAATACATCTATTAATAGAAATATTTAATATGTATAAATAGTGATGTCTCAATCTACTCAAGGATTTTGATTTATCAATACACTACAACCTAGGGAAGGAAAATTAGGTATTAGATTCATGGAGTTGGAAAGTCCATAGATTCATGACCAAAACGAATATGGATAGGGATCCTATATTAAAGTAAGTAATAAAGATGAATATGAAAATTATTAGGGTTGGAGAAACATCACTCCATTTAAAAATTATTAGTAAAACATCATTAGTGAAAAAAATTTAAAAACATCGAAATGATGAAAATTTTAAAAGGAAAATTAAAGTCATGAATGATAGGAAATTGACAAGATTCATTTCTGAAGACAGTGTTATGTTATTTGGAATTAGTATATGTGTTCTACTTAAATGTGATATGAAAATAAAATTATTATATTATTATCCTAGATTTAGTTTCTATATACAATTTCATAGTATGAACATGTATAGGGATTTAAAGGATCATTTTTTTGGGATAATATGATCTAGAAAATTTCTGATTACATGTCAAAATGCTTTTTTTTTCAATAGATGAAGGTTGAGAGAGAGAATCAAAGAGGAGTCATGAATCCATTACCTATTCCTATATGAAAATGGGATGACATGACTATGAATTTTATTAATTTACCTCTATAGAATTTGAGAAATATTGATTTATATAGATTATTATTGAACATCCTTCCAAATATTTAAGTTTACTCACTATAAGAGAAGATATAAACCTTTATCATTTTTCACAATTAAATATTAATGAATTTTTAAGACTAACTGTTGCACCTATTTCAATTATATATGATCATGGTCCATTATTTTTATATAAATTCTAGAAATTATTCATAACCCCCTTGATATTGAATTTCATTTGATAGCCACCTATCATACTTAAACTAATGGAGAGTACAAAAGGAATATTCAATACTTATAAGGAAGGTTGAGGTTATTCTCATAGTATATTCAATGTATATGTGATCATTACTTATCATTAGTGGAATTATACTATAGAAATATCTTTCATTCATTTATTCAAATAGTTTTGTATCATGCATTATATAGAAAGAGATGTCATACTCAAACATGTTGGGATGAGGTCGATTAATAGAATAATGTTTTCCCAAAATTTATTGAGGTGAAAAAAACAAGGTAAATATTACTCAAACCCATATTAAATAAACCTAATGTCAGGAGAAGATTTATAATGACTACTGAAGGAAAATTTCAGAATTTAAAGTGGGAGATTATGTTTTCTTGAATGAATCTTTTTGAAAGAGTGTTATAACATTCTATATGAAAGGAAAACTGATAATTGGATATATATAAGACCTTTTGAAATTCTTGAAATAATTGGTGTTCTATCATACAATTTGTAATATCCACAAAACCATTATAAGGTACATGATGGGTTTTTATACCATTTTTAGGGAAGTATATTCTAGAAAAAACAGATGAACTCACCTATATATAAATAGATTTGTAACCTCACATATCTCACTAAGAAGATCCTACCTAGATTCATTACACATTAGTATAATTTTTTGGAAATTGAATAACTCGACAGATAAATGTACTTTGGAGAAATTATAAAATAGAGTAAGAAACATGAAAACATAAGAATGTTATGATGAACAGCCCTCATTTTTTTAGAAAGTTATGTCGATGAATGTATCACCCGAGCATCATTTAGAGTATGTGAATATTTAAATTTCTTAAAAATATAGTAAAATTCACATTTTAATATTTCATGATGTAAAAATTATAATTTTATTGGATGAATATCAATTTTTAACTTACTCTTTCAAAAAAATAAAGGAATACATTTTTGAAATTTTTTCTTAGAAATAAGCTTTTAGAAAAAATTAAAAATATATTTTTTTACTAATAATTCATTTATTTAAAATAATATGTTATAATTTAATAAATAATTATTTAACAATTAAATTTTTTTTATAAATTAATAATATTTCAATTGGTGGTAAAAAGATATATTTTTTGAAAACATTTTTATGTTAAAACTGTTTTTCGATTTTAATTTGTTGGGACTAAATTTTTTAGAATTTTTTTCAATTTATGAAATCAAATTGTGTTGATTTTTTTCCAATTTTTCATTAAGAAAAATCATTTCACGATGTTATTTTTTTTTGATTGGACAATTGTGTACTAATCTTAGTGTATCAGGCACAAATTTTTTATGAAAATGCATTGGATTTGGTATTTGTTATGAAGAATTTTTCTAGAAGAGTAGGGTTTCCAACTCACATTTGGTATGGAAATAAGTTTTCAATAAAAGTGTGAAGTTTTTACAAATATTATATTAAAATATATATGTTAAGAATCATGTTATATGATTCATTGATGAGCCTAACATTCTCAAAGTCATTATGAATTCATGATACAAGAAGAAGTTTGTAGAATGAGAAAGAATACGAAGTCAATGTATTCTAATCTCTATTCATTGGAGTAATCATCCCCAGATGAAGCTTTCTTAAAATGACATAGAAGTTTTATGTTTCTTGAGTAAAACATTTTATTGATTTAATGATTTCTTTTATCCATCAGATTATATGATTCATCATATGGTCCAATCCTCTAAATGAACTATTCCAAAGGATCAATCATCAGTTACAGAATATCTTAAAGATAGGATTTTATATTGACACAGGTCCACCAGACATTATGTTCCATTGATCCATTAGAGTAATTATAATATTTTTCTATCTGAAAAAGTGTTGACACTAAAAAACACATCATATATATAGATTTATTAGTGGTAGAATCAAGTTTGTTGGATTTTTTGGGATTTAGGATACAGATGGAATCAGAGATCGGTTAACCTAATGTTTATCAAAAATGTAGTCAGCCATTTTCATAATGTTGTATTGTTCTTCATTTGGGTTAATATTAGAATAAATCATAATTTTTCTCATATTGGGTCAAGAGAATAAAAATTATGGTTTACTATTAAGTGTATAAAAAGTCATTAGATAGCCTTTTACACTAATACATCATTAAAAATCATTGACTGGTTCAATATATGCATGATGACACTGATAAGTCATTAGAAATTAGACTTCATCATATTCAAGATTACCAATCTGAGGAATTGTTGTAAAATTGAATAATGGAAGAAATTTTTTGAAGATATTTTCTAAAGTGTTTGTAAAGGGGGACCTTGTATATTTAAAAGTTGCAATGATGCTTATGAATATTAAAAGAACACTAATTAATTTGAATCAATGTCTATGGTAGAATAGTTTCAATGTTTTATGCCATTCAATTGGTATAGTGAATAATATTGATAATCCTTCAGTTCATATGTGTTATTAAGGTGGTTAATAAAATTTTAGGGATTATATGTTTCATTATAATGGGAAACTATATTGAAATAAAAAGGTACATCAGACTAAATATTCGTTAGGTAGTTCAATGCAGTATGATGTTTGGATAGATTTGATAAGTTTCAAGAATAATAAAGAAGATTTGAGATGCCATAAATTACTCAATTATAAAGTTCAAATAATATTCAAATATGAGTTTCTATAAAATTGGTTAAAAAAGGAAAGTTATTGAGGTTTCCTGCCCATTCCTCTCATAGAACGCCTATAAATTGAGGGATGTATAATGTCATATTTTTAAAGAATCACATACAATGTGTGGAGTGGGAGAGAGATAGATCTGGAAAAATAATTTATAATGATGTTTCTAGATGTAGTATCAATGAGGAAGTTTTTTGGATAGGAGATATAGAAGTAATATATAATTGGATCGGACTGAGATATCAGACTGAAGGTTCTGGGGAAAGAATAAATGTTTCAAAATTGTTTAGGAGTATTATTTTTCATCAATTTTTCTAGCTAAAAATCTGAAAAATGAATTGATCTGATCCATCATAATAATTTTTTGTATGAATACCAAAAATGAAGTTGCTACATACTACTATATAGGTTAGTTAATATTATTCCTTATTGAATATTATTGAAGTTGAATTTTTTTTTGGATCATAATAAATTATTTTGAACCAAATAGTTAAGGTTTCTTAATATGTTACACAAAATTATTTTACATCGTTATTTCTAGTCAAAGATCATGCACTTTTTTATTGATCAATGTTCTACACAAGTGTATGGGTATTTTCAACTTATTTTATCCCCCTAAAAGGATTTTTATAGTGGATTGTGTGGTGTTGGATTATTTTTAAAACATAATAGTGACTAGATAATCATATTGCATATTGAACCTTGTAAATACTTGTGTTATTGTGGATGTGTGAATGTTTTTCTAGAAAGGATATAATTATTTAATAGGAGGTGAATGTTGTTACGCAATAATGTTTTCATAAAAGAAAATTTTATCACTGGTTCACCCCCTCCCATATGTGTGATACATTGATCCTAGTTGGCCTTTTCATGTGGTATCAGATGGAAGGTTACCTTAATTTTATGTTTTATAATGTTTTTAAAGAGAATAAAGAACAGAGAATCTTTGTTTTTTGAATGATTATGTGATTCATGTATTTTATGGAATGAACTATCATAACTAGAAATATAGAATGTTTCCATATCATATTTTACACTGGTATGCTATTTTCGAAGCCGCTATAAATGTATTTTTTCCTTTTGGTGAGAATATATCACTTACATATTTTCATATGAATAATTTAGAGGATGATGAAAGGGAAAATATTTTTTTTTCTCATCACTCTCTGAAATTGAGTTTCTAAAAGTGAAGAGAGTTTTTATTGAAAATGGTATATAATGAAATTTGAAAAAATATTATGGAAATATAATGATGAACAATGCCAAATTAAAATATGGATGGTGAATTATAAAGAGCTAAAAATGGTTGAGTGTCAATTTGTTAGTGACTTCTTTACAAGGGTTAATGATATTGTTTTCACCACTATATATCTTGGTGAGAAGCAAGAAGATTCAACAATTTTTTAAAATATCTTTAGAATTAATTCAAATATGTTTTATTCTAATGTTGCATCTTTTGGATATTGAGATCTTGAAACTCTATCTCTGTATGGCCTTCATACTACTCACATTACATATTAAATGGGAAGTGAAAAATATTTGGATGGAAGAAACAAAAGTTGATCAGGAAATATCCATCAAGTCCTCCAAGAAGGGTAAGTTGAGAAATATTCTTAAAGATAAATAATTTGGTGATATTGAATCCAAAAATTATTTTATTAATAATATTTATGAATTTATTTTAGAATTTTTCTAAAAAAATGTGAAATGACGTACTGGAAATTTAAAAGGGAATATACCCCTAAAATATAGTGAATTTGAATCTGTTAGAAACATTTTTATAAATTTTCCTCAAAAAAATGTAGAGGTTACTAATCAATATTATAGAATGATAAGAAGATCTTGGAAGAAACATGGTAATAAAAAAAATCTTATTCCAAGGTAAAAGATGAAATAGTTGTCCATATCCAAAATTAGTGCCTTTTTCTCTAATGATAATGAAGAGTAAAAAAGTGAAGTTGAGGATGAAAGGTTTACTAAACTTTTTGGAGAAAATAATTTCCTTTCAATGTTTAATGATAAAGAGTTTTTAATTTGAATTTATGAAGATAAAGAAACTATTTTATAGTTTATTCTAAAGATAGAACTGAACGAAGGACTGAGAAATATTAATATATATAAAATACAGATCAAGAAGATAAATAAGCAATTTCTAGTAATTATTAATAATGAATGTATTCATAAAGTGATATTTTGGTTACTTAAAGAATTTTATTGAATGAAGAAAGGATTTTGACAGGGAAAAGAATTGGAATGAACATCTTAAATTAAATCTGATAGAAAAAGAGGAAGATTTAGAACTTTTTCAACAAATGTTTTCTAAGACATAGCAAAGAGGTACATGTTTGAAAAACTCTATCTAGGAATTTAGTAAATGTTCTAGAAAGGTAAAACTTGAGAAGTATCTAAAATAGAAAACGTCAAATGTTGGAACAAAATTTTAAACAAAATTAATAATAATAAAGATCAATAAATAATGTATGTGTACAAAACCAGAAATTTTGGGAGTTCAAAAGTTTCTAGAAATTCTAGTTATGAAAAACAAAATTCTACCACTTCTGGTTCTGATAAAGGTAAGAAGAAAAATAAAATGAAGAAGAACAGTCTGAGGGATAATAGAAATTATTTGTGTTAAAAATGTTCAAATGTAAACGATAAGAACATTTTAGAAAAACATGCTCAAAATTCCAGGAAATATGAATGTTATAAAAGTAAATATTCATTATATAGTTTTTGATAGTATTTTGGATTATTTGGAAATATGAAAAATTTGTTTTGGTTTAACAAAAAACATTGTAATTACACAATGCGTTACAGAAATAGAAAATTGAGGGGGAGTCATACATACCAACGAAATAATTATAAGAATGTTTTTTTGAAAGTTTAAATTTGGAGACAACCCTTGAAAACTATTTTTAAAAAATGTGAACAAAACAGACATCTATAAAAAGGGTTTCTTTTTTGTTAATAAAAATCAATTTATAACAATTCTTGTAAGCTGTATGTAAAGAAATATAAGGGAAAGATAATAAATTATTTTTGAAATTGATCTTAACTATAAAAAATGAGAATGCCAATTGATTTTGTATAGTGAGTGTTCTCCATGTATCATAAGATACATTAATGTTTTTATAATAGGAAATATTTCAATTAAGTAACATTAAATTTTCATAAGGATGACTGTATTCTAATAAAAAAAATTAATTGGAAATTATTGGGGAAGAAATGTTGAAATCTACGAAATATTTTTTGTTTGATGGGTTAAAAAAATATGATGAGTGTTTCCCAACATTATAATGAAGGTGAGAAAATTTTTTTAGAAAAAATTATTATATTTTGATAAGAGTGGATGTATGAAAAGTGGTTATA
Source organism: Viscum album (assembly GCA_963277665.1). Lineage (NCBI taxonomy): Eukaryota > Viridiplantae > Streptophyta > Magnoliopsida > Santalales > Viscaceae > Viscum > Viscum album. The sequence continues at coordinate 1,012,661,594 of OY728140.1, forward strand.
AATTTAGAACACACCAAAGGAATCTTGTTTAATGTTTTTTCAATTCATTGTTTGATTTACTTATGAATTATAGTGGGAAATTAGTTGCACTACAAATGGTTGGGACATGTCTGTTAAAGAAACATAAGAAAGTTATCATAGAGAAAAAATTCCCGAGAAATTTTATTGATATGTCAAGAAAAATAAATTGGTATTGCACAATTTATCAAATAGGAAATATAAAAAAATCTCTGCATAAGAAAGTTAATTTTCATTCTTCTTGACCCCTATAACATAATCATTCTAATATTTTTTTTCCAATGAGAAAAAAATAAACTTTTAGAGATAAGTAATTCACTAATTTCATTTCTGATTTTACTTTCAATACTTATGTTATGTGTTTGAAACTTAAGTTAGATGAAATAAATATATTCAAATGTTTCAAGAGAAGCATCGACAGGGAATGTGTGTAACTTCCCGACCCGTAAGCCACTAAACCAGTTCTTTGAGCCTATTCACCACATGGCCTCAAACGCTCCTCCCCATATGCCAGAGGCTTCCGAATAGAGTCAAGGGCCCAGGGTGTGGTAGTGGGGAGACTATGCCCTCATACTAAAGTAACAAATCAGCGGAAATAACTATGTATCATACACAGTTCCAAGTAAATAGAGTATGGAAGCAATAAACAACTGAAATAGAATGATATGTCATATTAAAATGTTGTAAAATCCCAAACATATATGTAATACAATACAACATTGTTCACAAACTCACCCAACCCAATAGATACAAGTACAAAAGAAAAAAAGGTAAAATTACATTTCTCTACAACAAACTCTGATCAAACCCACATACCTGCTCTCTAGACACTATAGAACCGCACTAGCCTGATCAGAAGAACTATTCAATCAGCTCTGCTCGATCATGCGACACTGGTCCGCATCCCTATCCACTACGCAGCTCGTTATCAACCTAAAATGAAGACATAGGGTCTACACATACACTGAGGATCATGTGTAGTGGTGAGAAATAAACTTCGCAGGACACCCCGATAAGAATCCTATACATTTACTACTAAAAGTATAAGTGAAAGCAACATGCTCTACCTCGCTAGAACATAACAAAATAAAGTAAACCAAATGTGAAACCATAGTCAAACCCAGGGTATGTAATCCCTATCAACTAGGAATGTTCCATCATTGATGTCCATATCTATATATATATATACACGTATAGTCTCATATGTCTACATATATACATAAATATGAATATTCATGAGTATGTGAATAAAATATCAAAAAAAAACATCAGTAGTCAACCATTGGGTCTATAATCCCAGTCGCATGGATATCCTGTGCAAGGCATTGAGATGGGCATTGTTCCACTCATGTCGTGTATCATTAAGTCAATCTCTAGGTCCATAATCCAAGCGACATGTAACTGCATCTACCAATTCTATAATAATATCTCTGAGAAAGCTACGTCACCATAAGGGGATAGTCATCTTACACCATAGTTCACTCACACACACCTCCAATAACTGAATAAGGATATTGTATGCCAATGGTCAATCCTATATAGAAGGATACAGTATAATAATGATCAATCCTATGAGGAAGGATACCATATACATATTTTCAATCCTGTTAATTAAGATTATAGTAAAAATTTCCAAACATCTGTTGAGACACAAAGAAACACCCTTGGAGTCCCATAACATATCTGGAAGAATGTAATCATTTCAATCTTATAACATCTTTCTTATGATCCCATCCAAGTAATTATTACAAGGGATTCCAAATATCACTCAAGTTGTAAGAGTCATTAACCCACTGGTCATATCCATGGCATCACTCAACTAGTTCCAAGAATCACTCAGGGTACATATTTTTATCACCCATTGAACCTATCCAAGGAATCCTTCAAAAATATCCATGGATCAACTATGGTATAAATATATCCAGCCAATGAGCCCGTCCATGGAATCCCTCAATTGGATCCATGATTCGTTCAAGGTTTAATTACATGAAACAAGACCCTATGCCCATCAAACGCATTCATACAATGGGAATCCATGTATCGCTTAGGATACATAAGTAAATAGTCCAATGAGCCCATCCAAGAAATTCCTACAATGGAAATCCATGAATCACTAAGGGAATACATGTCAACACATAAGGATCAACAATTGTTTAACAAAAAATACCTCTGGATATCCTAGTAAAATATATATATCCCAATATATATTTATATTCAGGATCAAAAAACACATACCGGATAATTTCTTTGGGTAACTCTAAAATATCCAAAATAACAAGGCTCAAAATCTGAATCCTAGAAGATCATGTCCAGGAATCCCAACAAACAAGAAAGATGCATCACATTAGGCTCAACACCCACCAACTAAGAAGAACCTCTTTTGAACACTATTGCATTAGCAAAACCAAGTCAGATATAAAAAAAATGAGTGAGGGTGATCTAACACCCAACCCAACACTACACCCACAACACCATGGAATTACAAGTTTCTAATGGGTTCTAGGTGACACACGAACACCATATCTACCCAACCCATATGTAACAGCTCAGGGTTGGTCAAACCACAGGTTCCCACTAGGTCACTCAAGTCAAACACAAAGAGGCATCCTACTCGGGATCTTCTAGGTACACCTGAGTGAAGGTATCCTAAGAAGGATACTTAGTGAAAACAAAGGGAGGAATCACACATGGGATCCTTGAACAAATAACAATAGAGGTATCCTATAATGGGGACCCTCTCCAATGAAAATGGGAGACATATCCTACAAGGGACTCCCTAGATCCACAAATAAACAAAGGTCTCCCTTAGGGGATCTATGGAAGCATCTAGCTCATGACCTCATAGTCTAGAAGGGAATATCTCACAAGGGGAATGTCCTAAAAATCATATGTCCTGGGAGATAGCACATAACTCATTTAAAATCATTGGTATCAACTTTTTTCATATGACCACCCAACCTATCATCAACGCAAAGTCTCACTCTCAAGTGACAACTGACTCGACATCTAGAGGAAGAACCTCTCTATTTCGATATAAACCCCCAAAACACCATTTATATGACCTTTAAATGTCAATAAGATTTCAACATTGCGATCTACATGGAAAAAATATTATAATGGACTACTCACATGCACAATTCTTATTTCTAGGGCACAAAATACCACAAAACTCTAGGCCAGAAAAGTTACATGGAATGTACTCTAGATTAAATGGTGTGTACTCTTATACCTTCCCTTGGATGTGTAATTATACAAGGATAGAACAACATAAGGTCTGCCTATGTATAAGTACATGACATGTGGTGTCTAAAAACCAAAAAACCATGTTCTTTTTCACACGAATTGACACACAGACATGTGCCACCACATAAAATGTACTCAAATTTCATGGATTGTATTTAATAAAAAATATTCTTCCACAAACAGAAAGAACACATGGTCTATTCTATTGGAATGCACACTGTGTAACCTAGGTTTCCGGGTGAGAAAACACTCGGATCGCCTGAAACCCCTATCTTCACCCCCCCAAACTTAAGATCTATCTTTAAGAGGCCACAAGAAATCAAAAAAAGAATTCACAATCATAAAAAAAAATTTAATGTTGATCTATTGAGAAAATGTAAATAAGCCCACCATAGAGAGGAAACTGCTGAAGATTTGTTTGATTTCACCATCCATGGATGTTGTACGCTGACTTTGCGCATTGAGGGATAAAAAATATTACCAACCACACCATCCCTCTCCCTTTCCCTATTCTCCCTTATTTCATGGAAAAGCAGGAGTCGTACAAGAGGTGTCTCTAAGGGAAAAAAAGGAAGAGAAAATGAGATAAAAAATAAAAGCAATGAAAAAGAATAAAAAGGGCCCGGTTTTTCCATAATGCTCAAATCAAGTTTAGGCCCTCCCTAGGATAAAATCTCCATTCTAGACTCAACAGAGGATACATAATCTCAATCTTATGCTCTATTTAAAAGTTATCATGGAACAAACCTTCAAGAATAATTTAAAATATAATTTCATAATATTAAATTTTAAATATTCCCCTAAAATTTTAATAGCTCAGATTTTAACCAAACTCCACTAACTAGTGTAAAAACCATATTCGGGGACCAAAATTGTGGTCAAAAAAAATTATCTAAGGTCAATAAGTAGTGGAAAACGACAATTCTACCCCTCATGAGCTTCCAACGACAAAAATTCAAATTTTTTTCTCAAAACTGCATTCTAAAAAAATAAAGGTCTTTACAAACTCACATCCATAAAACTTCTCATCCCTAGTAAGCTCGGTGAAAGAACCAGCAGTCATGCTCCCAACCCAAGAATTTTCACAAACTAGCTATATAAACTATCCAAAGACCATCTTCAAATCATTTATAGTTGTCATCTACATGAAATACATTTAACTATGACTGATCTTGTACTCCCCAGCACATGAATACCCCTATCATCATCTTAAACGAAAAATCTAAGCTTGGAAGATCACGGAAAACACCGAAGTTTTTTCAAAACAAGGAAATACACCCTAAAATATCCAATGGTGCACTCTCCACTATATGGAATCCGTTATACAGCTCCTATAGTGCGTCCACAACAGGTTCCCTCCTCAACAGGGAACAACATTAAAAAAGAAAAAGGTGCTTCGCATAGGGCCGAAGATATCTCAGTATAATCATGATAAATAGAGATAGTGCATGATCATCTCTTACAGAAGTACACTAAGGTTTTACCAAAGGCATGTATAGATTCCTCCAAGTCATGCTCACCATCCTATGAAAACTTGACCAAGACTCATTCATGGTCCAACCATCTCACAGTACCAGATTCATTCCACGATATCGCCCCTACCACGAAAGGACATTAAAGTAGAACTTTTAGAATCCAAGCCCACGAAATGTCTTGAAACATCGGACCTCAACCTGAACCCATCCACACAACCATTTAGACTCAAATGATACCACTCTCAACCAATGTGTATCATAAACACTCGAACCGTACACATTGTGTTTTTCCAGTTAAGATAATCTACCAATGATTTGACTACATTAGAAACATCAAAAACAATGGTAAACCATGACAATAACCCAAATAATACATCTCATCGAATCCAATCACAAAAAACAAGCACAAAAAGTACTTCATTAAAAGTCAATGACATCAACATGCCTAACGCAAAACTCGAACACCTACCATTTCTCAATCAAAAAACGATCATAAAACCAAGCTCACTATCAAAAAAGGCATCATAAAATATGGACCAAACTTACAAGAAGGCTGCCCAAGAACAGAAAAGATGTCAACCTATAATGGTTTGAGTCAAAACCAAGGGTCTCAAGGTCTTCCACCTATCCCTATAGAAAAATCCTCACAACAGGGTCACAATGTTGAACCAAAAAGCCCAAAAGATCCAAACCTCTGAAAAGTAGGTAAGATCACAACGACCAACGAGGGGAAAAGATGAAAAACACGGCCTATGAGATCCCTAATACTCTCTGGGCATCCTAAGAAGTAACTTCTCCTTTGTGGTCACAAACAATGAGGAAGAGAAACCGAACTGACACGCATCAGGTCTCTATATACTGAAATACCCCAAAGAGGTCCAGTTCACAAGAAAATCATCGGTATCTATCCACATCATACTCAATTATCCAACTAGATAACCACAAAATTGAGATAAAACACCCAAAAGGGGTTAAATGGAAAGGAATCACGTGCCATATTGATCTACTAGGGTCACTGCCCCTCCTAGGCACATTGATTGATTCATGTGCCTCAAAACTAAATCACCCCAACGTAGATACCCATAACCTGACATCAAAGTAAAAATTATGTGTAATAATGCCCAAAGATATCGGTAATCTGTCAAAACACACACTATATGTCTCATATGCTGTGAATCTTACGCGCTTAGTATGATGCATGAGATCCCTCTTTCCTTTAATATCCAAGGGTCCAAATCTATATCTGGCCCCGTACTGATGGACAAGATCCAGAGATCCATAGTAAATCAAATAACCCACACACAACATGTTCTTTTATCATGTTAAAAATAATATACAACTGTAACCCCACATAATCATAACAACAATCCCAAACACTTGGAAAAAGGAACTTTCTACTAGAAAAATTGTTCTCAATTCCCCAGTCTGATATCCATCATAGGTTCTGACACATTCATAATACTCGTATCTACCATATACCATATATTAAATACTGGGAAAAGAAACTCCTCTTATACCACATTGTAATGTCTCTACCCTGAAACTGCTAAACTGGGGCTCTGAGCTGGTTCACCACAAGGCCTCAAGCGCGCCTCCCTGTATGCTAGAGGATTCTGACAAGTAGTGAGGGCCTAGGGTGTGATAGTGTAGAGACTATTCCCTCATAATAGAGTATAAAAATAGTGAAAATAAACAATGTATCATACATTGAAGAAAGTAAATAGAGTGTGGAAGAAATAAACAACAAAAATAGAACAAGTTGCAGTAGTAAAATTCTATAAAATCCCAAAAAACTATGCAATACAATACAACACTAGTCACTCACTAGGCCTACCAAATAAATACTAGAACAAAAGAAACTAAATGTAAAAGTGTAGGGATATACTAATAATTCTTAGCCAACACATATACCTGATCTCCAGACACTATCGAATTCCACCCACCTGATCAGTAGAACCACTCGCGCAGCTCTGCTTGATCATGCAACACTGGGCCTAAACCCTATCCCCCATGAATCTAATGCTCAACCTGAAAAGTATACATATGGTCTACACGTACACTGATATTCACATGAAGGGGTTAGAAATAATCTTCATATTCCACCCCAATAAGAAAACTATAACTTTACTTCTAAAAGTGTTTGAAAAAGAAACATTCTCGGCCTAGATAGAACACACAAAAATAATGAAAAGAAAATGTGGAACCGCAGCTGAACCCAGGGTCTATAATCCATATCAACTGGGCATGTTTCACCATAGATTTCCATAAATATATATATACATAAACAAGAATAGTCACATACATGTAAATATATACAAAAATATGAATATTCATGAGTATGTAAATCAAATACCAAGAAACCACATCAATAGTAAATCCATGGGTCTATAATCCTGATATTCTGGATATCCTATGCAAGGAACTAATCTGTACATTGTTCCACTTAAGTTGTGTATCATTTATATCGAACTTTGAGTCCATAATCCCTTCAATATATACCTTCTTTCTCCAATGCCATAATAATGTCTCTATGTATCCTATGTCACTATAGGGGGATGATCTTCCTACACCTCAGATAACTCCGACTCACCGCCAATCACAGAACAAGGATACCATATACCAATGTCCAATACTATAAATATGGATACAATATACCGATGGTAAATCCCATATGGAAGGATACCTATTACCGATGTTCAATACTATGAGAAAATATTCTATGAAAAACATCTGAACACAGGGTGAGATTCCATGCTACACCATTGGAGTCCCATAACGGATATGGATGAATGTAATCATTCGGAACATATGACATCCAGCATATAATATCTTTCAAGGCATTCCTACATGGGAATCCAAATATCACTCAACTAATATGAGTCATCAAACCACTGAACCTGACTAAGGCATCCCTCAATTGAATCCAATAATCACCAAGGGTACATATGTCTATCACCCATTGAGCCCATCCAAGGCATCCCACAACTGGATCAATGTATCACCCAGGTTATAAGCATATCTAACCAATGGGACCATCTATAGAATCCCTCAATTGGATCCATGATTCACTCAAGGATTAATTATAATCAATGGCCCACTAATCTCGTCGATGGAATTCATACAACGAAAACCCATATATCACTCAGGGTACTTAAATAAAGTGCCCAACTAGCCCATCAAAGTAATTCCTACAAACGGGAATCCATGTATCACTCATGGAATACAATTAAACACATAAGGATCAAGAGTTTTATACCAGGAAACACTTTTGGATGTCCCAACAACATATATATATCACAATATATATATACATTCAGGCTCAGTAACCAAATCCCATGTAATACCTCTACGTACCTATAAATTATCAAAAATAGCATGGCTTAGAAGCCAGATACAAGAAGAGAACATCCAGGCATCCCAGAAAACAAGAAATACGCCTCGTGTCAGGATCAAGAGCCACCAACCAGGAAGTGATTCTCGTAAACACTATTGCATCAGCAAAACCAAGTCATATATAAACAAACGAGTGAAGGTGTCCCAAACACTCAACCCAACACGGTATCCATAGCCACATAGGCTTACATGTTTTGAATGGTTTCTATGTGACACCCGATCTCCATCTCTACCCAAACCCAATGTAACATCTCAAGGTCAGTCAAACCACGAACACCTGCTAGGTCCCTCAAGTCAAAGACAAAGAGACATCCTACTAGGGATCCTCTGGGTAAACACAAGTGAAGGAATCCTACCCAGGATCCTTAGATAAAATAAAGGGATGAATTCCTCATGGTATCCTTGGATTAATAACAATATAGGAATCCTATAATAGGGATCCTCTCATAAAAATAGAGAGAGGTCCGTCAAGGAAATCCCTATGTTATCACATAAGCAAAGGCACCCCTTAGGGGATTCATAGAAGAATCTTTTCTCACGGCCTCATAGTCCAGAATGGCACATTTCACAAGGTTAATGTCCTAAAAATCATAGGTCATGGGAGATATCTCACAGCTCATATCAAATAATAGGTCTCAACAAGGTTGGTCGGAACTCCCAACCTATCATCCACGACAAGTATCACTCTTAGGTGATAAATAAACTCAATAACTAGAGGAAGAACCTCTACACTTATAAATAAACCCCCAAAACACAATTTAAATGAACTCTAAATGTCAATAGGATTCCACCATTGTGATATACATAGAAAAATGATAATAATAGACTACTTATACACCAAATTATGACTTCTAGGGCACAAAATATCCAAAACTCTAGACTAGAAGAAGTACAGGGCATGTACTTTAGATTACATGGTGTGTACTCTTATACATTCCCCTAGTAGTGTACATAAACATGGCCAAAACAACAGAGGTTCTTCTTATTTAAAAGTGCACGGTGTGTACTTCAATGTACACGGTGTATACATTATAAAAACTAAAAACCCATATTCTTTTTCACACGGCCGGATACATGGCCCTATATCACAACATGGTGTGTACTCATAGTACATAGTGCATAATTATGAAAACAGATTCTTCCCTAAATGGGAAGAACACATAGTGTTTTCCCCTCAAACACACACTATTTAACCTGGGTTTTCCAATGGGAAAACCCTTAGATCACCCAAAACCCCCATTTTCTCTATGAAAAAAACGCATCCGACCTTAAGAGGACAGAAGAAAGAATAAACAGGATTTAAAATCATAAAAAACATGTTTAAATGGTGTCTATGGGAAAAAATAAATGGGACTACCTTCGAGTGGAAACCGTTGAAGCTTCATTTGATTTCACTATCCATGGATGTTGTATGCCAACTCTGTGTGTTGAGGGATTCACAATGGTACCAACCTATCCTTCAATATCCCTCATTCTATACATTTTCATATTCTCCCTTAGGTCATGAAATGTTTTGATCCACATAAGAAGTATGAGCAAGGAGGAATAAGGAATAAAAAAAGGAAAAAAGGATAAAGAAAAAATAGAAAAGGGGGCCCACCCGGCCCTAGTGCCCCACTTGGGTTTATGTGTTACCTAGGCTAAACACCCCATTTTGGACTCCATGACTGAGATGGAATCTCAATATAATACTTCATTTTAATATTATCTCTGAATGAACCTATTGAAATTATTTCATACATAATTTTATAATATTAAATATTAAATATTCTACTAAAATTTATACATCACAAATTTCCTGCAAACTACTGTCCTATGGTAAAATCCCTATTCAGAGACCTAAAATGTCATCAAAAAATTATTTGAGGTAAAATGGTATGGTAAAATATTATTTTACCCCTCATGAGCATCTGATAGTAAAAATTCAAATTTCTACTCAAAAATGCATTCCAGAAAAACACAAGTCCTTATAATGTGGGTATTATTTAGTGGACTTGAGAACTAATAATTGTGTTGAGTACAAAAAAAAAGGTGCTCATAATTTATCAATAAATATGTTGAATTTGGAATGTTATTTGTTTACCATACACACTACAACAATAGAGTGTATCCAAAATAAATAATATAAGTTTATTTTAGATGGGGTGTAAAATGTTATGTGGACAAGGCCTTTGTCAGTACCTTTATAAGAAATCAATGAGTAAAACTACTTATATTATGAATTGATGTTTATATATGAAAATTTATGATAAGAAACCCTATGAAATCTTTTATGCTAAAAAACCATCTTTGAAACACTGAAGTTGTTGTGAGACCATGTATTATAATGAACAAAGGAAGAAACAATTTAATGTTTGATCAGAGAGGTGTATATGGAATCATTCTTGGATATTCTCCTTAATAAAGAGGATACAGATGTTTTAACAAAGAAATAGGTAGAACTCTTGATTATTTAATGTAAAATTTCTTTAATAATATGAGAAACACAAAATACATACTCATATAGATGGGGAAGATGAATATGATGAAATAATTTCTGTTAAGAAACATTAAAATGATTCAAAAATTTGTGATATCAGATAGGTGGAAGAACTAGATTCAGATATTTCCATTTATGAGCCAAAATTTTCTAAATCTCATCATAGGATGAGGAAATTAGTAGAACATTAAAACATTATTGGTGATCAATATCCTAAGTTTCAACCAAGAAGAACATAAAATGTTGTTACATATACTTATTTGTATAAAAATGTTTATAAACAACATATTAATGAAGCTTCTCAGCATTGAAAATGTATTGAAGCTATGAATTAATAGTTGGATCATATTGGAGAAGAATGATACTTCAAAAATCATACCTAAACCAAATAAAAAAAAATATTTGTAAAAATTGGGTGTTCTGGAATAAATTGAATTAATAAGGTAATGTGATAAGAAATAAAGCTATATTTTTTTTAAAACATTATTCCTAAATTGATGGCATTGATTTTGATTAATATTTTTCTCCACTGGGAAGTTTTTACATAATTATAATCTTACTTCTAATTGTTTGACAATGAAGATATATATATTTTATTATATATGTGAATTCATTATTATGGCATAGAGAACTTGATGAATATGTTTATACTGAACAACAATGGGGATTTGTGATTAGGAAGGAGGAATGTTAAGTGATAATGTTGAATAAAGACTTGTATGTTCTAAACCAAGCACCAAGGTAATAGTACTATATATTTGATACCTACTTAATGAAATTTAAATTCAATAAAAGAAGAGATTATAGATATTTTTACATCTAATAAATTAATGATATTTCCCTCATAGTTATTGTGAATGTTGATGGTATTATCTTTTCTAGGAATTATGATAGAACTTTTGATAGTTTGTCTAAATAAATGAATAAATTTTTTGAAATATCAATTATTTTTAAAATGAAATTCATTCTTGGGATACAAATTTTAATAAAGAAGAATTAGATATTACATTTTCTTGGAGAAAATTTAATGTAAGATCATATAAATTTTTGAATGGAAATTTTGAAACTTGTTTCCACACCAATATATATGGGAACCAAGTTGACAAATGATGGATAAGGTAAGGAAGTTGAATTTTAAGAGTTTCAGAAGATAATTAGAAATTTTTTGTATCTCAATTCATTAATACCCAACATTGTTTATGTTGTTACCTTATGTGCTATATTCTAATATGGTCCAAAATAATCACATCTATTGGCTCAAAAAATCTCAGATATAACAAAAGGATAATATATTTTAGAATCATGTAAGATATCTACGAAATAATTAGATTGTTTTGTTATAATAATGTTTATAGGGTAGGATGTATTGATTATAGAATACCCACATATATTTTTTTCTTTTTAGTGTAATTTTTTGTATGTTGGAATACTAAGAAACATATTCCAGTAACTCTTATCATGGTTGAAATTAATTATGTTATAGTCACTCTGGCCTCCACACAACATATGTGGGTGAAGACACAGTGGAAAAATATACTTGCTTATGTGAAGTTACCTCTACTCTTAGATTTTGATAATCAGAGTATTATAAATCTTACAAGAAAACCATTATCGAAATCACTTTCAAGACACATTGATATAAAATTTCAATTCATCCAAGAGCATATCTAGAAGAATTAAATCAAGTAAAATTATATTTCTACATCAGACCAAGTTACTAAAATTTTCACAAAAACTTTTTCAAATGAGTAATTTTTCAAATTGAGGTTGCACATGGGTGTCCAACCTCCTTCTCTCCAAGGTTGATATATGTGTTTTTATACCTTATCTCATCTAGTCTTTTGATATTGTTGTCAAGGGGGAAAAATAATGCTTCATAAATTTATCCTCTGATATGTGCTAATATTTTTAAGGAACCATATATATTTGGGAGTTGTGGTTATTCTCTTAACTCACCATTTTTATGTGTAAAATATCTTAAGTGTCTATTGATTTTCTTATAAGAAACATGTGACAAGAAATATGAAGTTGTTTTTTAGTGAGGGTGAAAGTTTAAAAGGTCTAGAAGTTTCCTAGAGATGTTTTATATGAAAATAATAATTAGACACTAAAATAGTTTTATATTAAATGATTATATATTAATATTCATTTGTTTCAAATACAATAAATACCAATTTTAGTGCATTTTATAAATTGAACTTCGTTTCCCATCTCATGTGCAATTCATGTTTAATGTTAAAATTTAGACCCAAAAAGTCATAATTTTGGAATAAATTATTTTAAATATTTTAATTTAAAATTTTTGGATATTATAGATCATTTTTTTTGAAAAATATTTCCTTTAATGTTTAATGGATGAATCACAAGGTAAGATTGAAATTTTTTGCCATGAATGCAGAAATTTTGGGACAAAGCCTAATGAGTCTTAGGCCCATCAAACATAAGTGGGGAAAAAAATTAAGTCCCAATGAAGATAGAAATTAAAATTTAGAAAGATAATTTTTTTTATCATTTCATTCTACTATTCATAGGGATAATTCTGAAGTCTTAATGGATATCCAAGGATCCCATATTGAGGATTAAATTATGTGCCAGATTTGAAGTCTTATAAAATTGGCCCACCATTTCGGGTATAACAACCAAATGGATGATCTAATTGTCACAAAATATTTAAAGATACTATGTGACACATGTAATAATATTTGTATCTTCAAATTTAATAAAATATTGTTCCATATTCAGTGTGAAATTTGAATGAAAAAAGTGGGATGAATCTTGGAGAATTTCTAAGTCAACAATGAAATACTCCAATTTCCCTTTTTTTCTCACCATCATTTTGACTCCCCTAATTAATGGGGAAGTAATTGAATTTTGGGGGATCAAATATAGGATCTGAATATTTATATTTAATTATATTTTTGTGATATAATTGGAATTTATTTTTTCTATTTCATTTTTATTGTTACGCTGCCATTTTTTATTTATGAATTTTTTCCCATGTAAGTCATTCAAATCAGTAATATTTCTTCATTAAATTTCTTCTTATTCACTTATTATTTTATTCGTAATATAATTTTTATAAATTTTGAATATATATTGAGTCCACTCACATCATAATTTGTGGAATTATTCAAACAACGGTGGAGTGATCATTTTTCTTTTATTGTTTTTCTTCTACAATTTTCCCTCATATGCCTACATCCTCCCACCATTGATAGAATATAATCAATGGAGGGATAAACCTCTAATTGTTTAATCTAAGAGAGTATAAAGGGCATGTATTGTATGTTATTTAAAATTTTCATAATTTTTAATCAATTATTTTTTTGATATTTTCATTCAATCTTTTTCTTTCTTTTTTCCCTCAATGATATCTTTGGCCACACTATTCATGTGCTAAAGAGATCCTTTGCCTAGGAGTGATCATTAAAATGATATTTCCCTTGTATAGGTGATTATAATTTCTACGTGAAGGATTTAAACCAATTAGTGGTGAGTTTATATTGATGTTTTAATTAATTCTTCCCAAGATAATGAAATGGAAATAATTTAAAAATAAATTATTCCCATCCACACCTAGAGATAAAAAAGGATCAACTCATTCTCTTAAATTGAAATTACTAATGTTTTTAAAAACATTTAATTATAAAATAAATTCAAACACAATTTGGACACTTCATAGCCAAATAACACAAATTTATATCCAAATGTATCCCATATAATGTATGTTTCTTAGGTTACTTGTTATGTATCTAAGGATTTGATAACCCAAAATATTATACAAGAGACCGCTTACACCATAAAACCTAGGTAAATTTTGGAGCAACCAAATTTTTGACTATTTATGGGGACCCATGTATGAAACCTTATAAACTCATTCTATTATACCTCATTTATCTTTTATCATCCCATTTCTCTTATATTTTCCCCTTTCTTTTTCCCTCTTTTCATGGTGCATGTCTTCCTATTCCCATGGCCATTCAAATCATTTTGTTATGGTGGATAGTCCTGGGGTTGGGGACTCAAGTACACATAGGGTTCTCTTTCCATGAGATCCTAATATTGAATGTACTCATTATTAAAAAAATTATCAAAATCCTATGGAGGGTGTTCAAGGAAACCAACTCATAAACTGGGGCGGGAACCCAAATGGTAATCCAAATTAGGTAATCCCAAACTTAGGGAATGCAATCGATCAAACAATGAATGACCACCTAAAACCTACTTAATAAAAACTCCCCTATTTACATAGTCATGATAACCTAGGAGAATCTCAATATATCTTTAAAACTCATTTCTTAAACCACCATCCAACCTTTCATGTAATGGATACGGAAATTACATGACTTAATGTCAAAGAGTTCAATGATATTGTTGAAATCATGTTCCCACCACATCAACTTGAGTCATCTAAGACAAAGATAATTCCATTCACAATAAAGGATAGAGTAAATAATTGGTTAAATAATATGATACCAGGACCCATTCACCCTTTTGACCACCTAGTTTGAGTAAAAAAAATACTTCCCCCATCACAAAAAAATTAATATAAAAAGGGAATCCAAATTTATCGAAATAAATTCGGGAACACATTCTATGAATCATGGAAAAGGTTAAAATACAAAAACAACTTGGTACCTCACCATGTATTTTCAATTTGAAAACATGGTATAATTTTCTATGAAGGGTTGGGTATAGGAAACAAATAGTTCATTGACATGATTATTAATGTAAGATTCAAAAATAAATCCCCAAAATATGCAAACAAGTATCTTGAAAATATTTATAAACAAGATCAACCATGGGAAACATAACCTTATTATAGGAGGCCACCCAAGTCAGGTGGAATGAAAAATCATAGAGAAGAGGAAAACCATAGACAAAAAATTTCAACACTCACAAGGAAGGTCAAGTATATCGATCTTAGGTATGTCCATGAAATCCAAACTGTTGAGCCAGTTAGTACAGTTTCTGACAAACATGACCAACAGATCGATAATTTCCCAATCATTCCTTATATCAAGGATTTTATTTTTAGGAGGTCCACTAGAATAAGATAATGCAAAGAACATTCAAAATCAATATTACTGAAACACTTTCAATACAATTTTTAATGACGATCCAGGATTTCACTGGAAGGAAAATCGACAAACAACCGAAAAACAATGTCCAAACTAATACCCAAAAAAAATCAAACCTATAATCACTTCCATCCAAAACCAGTACAATACCAACATCCTCCTTTTAGTATCAAAAACCAATTCAACAAAAAATCCAATAACTAATTTATCCTAGTAGTATAAACAAACTACCCCAATCCCCATTCCAATCTGTCCCACTCCCAATCCTTGAATAGTTATGTAACAAAATGAAGATAATGAACTCAGAAATCTCATCACTTAAAAAAATATTTTCAAATAATAAAAACTGGGAAGTCATCCATGCATACTCAGTTTTTACCACCCCATAATTTAAGGGTATAATCAAGCTACACATGACCCTATCATTAAAAAATAGAAGCAATGACTATATTAATAATTGGTAGATTCATTGAAAACCCTGAACAAAAAATTCTAGAACCATTATAAACTCCAATATCACATGAAAATGTTGAATAACCACCGTTTGATTATGGAAAAACCAATAATAATGTGAATGATCCACAACATCACAAAACATTCAAACAATATGCTCTATTACCTCAACATATGAGAGGAAAATCTAAACCAAAACATTATGAAACATTGAGGAAAATATTCTGACATATTAAGATGAAAATTACACATATTGATGAAATCCAAACATTTACAACCTACTCAATGTAACATAAGGACTCCTGATTGACATCCAAAAGACCCAGGATCAAATCCGGGAAGGAACTAATTTCCGGGTACTGTAGTAGGGCAATGTAGCAGTACTGTAGCGGTAGAGGAACTATAGCGGCAGCGACACTATATCAGTGGAGGCACTGTATAAGGAACTGTAGCAGTGGTCGTACTGTATCAGGTATTGTAGCAGCCCGGGTTCTGTAGTGGTACTATTGACCGAGGAGCTCTTTGGGCCAAAAAATGGGCTTTCAAGCCTTGAATTCAGGGCACTTGGCCTTGGGCCTTCAATCTTTGTAATGGGTCTCCCTCTACCCAGTCTAAAGAGGTCATTTCTTAAAATAATAATATGAGGCTTCGGCCCCAAACATAAAAAAATAGAAAATTTTCAAATAAAAACCGAGCCCTTTGGGAACATAATGTGTGTTCCACCATTAAAGGGAACATTACTCTTAAGTTAAAGGCTCTTTGATGTTTATACATCAAAGTTGAGTTGGGAGAAATTAAATGTTTCAAATCCCATTGTGATATAGAAGTCAGTATGATCCTCATTCTATATTCTATGTATTAACAAATATGGATTAAAGATCTCCAAACAACTTCTGCCACACTCCAACTTGTATATCGTAGTGTTCAAGTTCTTAAGGGTATCTAAAAAGTGGTTTTGGAGAAAGTGTGAAATTTCACTTAACCTTATAACTTTATTTTTTTATAAAATCACCAAATATTTGGTCCTATGGAGTAAACCCCAATCATTATTTGTCATCTCTTCTTAGAAGAAATAAACTTATTCATCTGAGTTAGGAATGGGAACATAAAAATAACCTTTGGAAACATGAGCCTCAATCTAATCATCTACAATGAAAGCACTTAAATTTGGGAATATGAAGAGATCCATGAGTTTATTGGAGAGGAACTTTTGATTGCGAAATAGAGGAACATAGTGGAATCATTAAAGGATTTCTATGTCAAGATAAGATTGATTTCCTTTGTTCATATGGGTGAAATTTAACACCTTGTATTGAAACTCTTCTTGATAACTCATTTTTTTTATTTTTAAGGGTCACAAATCAATGATAAAATCGGTGAAATAAATAAAATCAAGTTCGTAGAAAATCATGAAATTGATCTAGACAATGCAGATAATGAAAAATATGTTCAAAATGAACCAATTCTTTCAAGAAATCTAAAAAAACACTGAATTTGAAGCAAATTCACATCATTTTTTTAACATGTTATCCAATCGGATCTTAAATTTAAGGACCCACCTTCATCACTCATGTATTAATTGTTATGGTACAATTGAAACTTTCCTATTTTCATTTATTCCATTCCTGAATCCAATTAATAGAGGATTCTTATAGAGTTCCTAGGAAAGCATAAGAAAGAAATTGGATAGACCCTTTATGATATACCTGAGATTTTACCACTTGTTGGAAATCATGTGATTGTTCTAGAATATGACTCTAAATAATGTCATCAACCTCAGTGGAGACTCAATCCCAATCTTATGGATGTGGTAATTAAAGAACTTATTAATTTGTTGAAAGAATTTATCATCTACCCCATTGCTAAGAGTGAGTGGGTAAGGCCAGTTCATGTTGTTCTAAAGAAGGTATGAATCACTATGATTAACAATGAAGATTGTGATATTCTCCCCCCAGGGTTCATAAGTGTATGGAGATTGTGCACTGACTATAGGAAGTCAAACTCATGCACTAAGAAAGACCATTTCCTATTTCCCTTCGTTGATCAAGTCCTTGAGAGAGTGGCGGGTCATCGGTTTTACTACTTCATAGATAGATTTTCAAGGTATAATAAAATTGATTCGTCCTCATAAAATCAAATAAAAACAACCTTTACCTATCCATTTGGTACTTTTTCCTTAAATCTCATGCCCTTTGGGTTACATAATGCACATGCAACCTTCTAGCAGTGCATGATGGGAATCATCTCCGACATGCTGGGGGATTGTTTAGAGGTAATTCAAATATGAATTTTATATATTTGGGGGTACATTTGAGGGATGCCTAATATTTTTTTGAAAACGTTAATTCTAGATTTTAGGACAATAATCTCATAAAAAACTAAAAAAAATCTCATTTTACGGTAAAAGAAGAAAATTTTCTAGGACATATAGTCTTTGGAAGAGGTATTGAAGTTGATAAAGCTATGTTTGATATAATTCTTCATCTTCCCACTCTGAAGAAGATCATGGATGTAATGTCCTTCTTAGGACATGATGGTTTCTATTGAATGTTCTTTATGAATTTCAACTCCATTTCCTGACCACTTTGTGCTCTACTTGTAAAAGATGTTACATTTTTAATGGACAGAAAGCTTTGAGGAATCATTCTCAATACACAAGTAATCTATTATATCTTTACCAATCATGAAATAACATAATTAAAAACTCATGTTAATACTCATGTGTGATGTCAGTGACTTCGTTGTAGGAGTTCTATTTGGACAACATTATGATAAAACTCCATGTGTAATTTCTTATGTAAGTAAATTGTTAAATGATGCCCAGATAAACTACAACACTATTGAAAAAGTTTTACTAATTTTTTCCTTTTTCTTACAAAAATTATGTTTTTATCTATTATGATCCCCCATCACTATCTTCATAGATCATTCAACTACAAAATACATTTTCCAAAAAGAATAGGCCAAAGGTAGATTGATTAGGTGAGTCTTTATTTTTTAAGTGTTTTATATAACCATCACGGATAAAATGGGTGTTGAAAATATTGTTGTTCATCATTTATATATGATGGAGATAAAATACAACTCGTATCACATTTTTTTGTGTAATGCTTTCCCCAATGATCACTTGTATTCTATGATTTATTGACCATCATATGATGACATAGCAAACCATTTGGTTATGGGGGACATTCAAAAATTCCTCAGGACCCAAGGTAAGAGGAAAATCATTTCTGATATCAAACACTACGTGTTTGATGATCCATACCTCTTCATGTTCTATCCTAATAAAGTCATGAGAAGATTCATTCATGAATCTGAGCTAGATGCCATTCTTAAATTATTTCATGAAGAGGAATATAGAGGCCACTTTTCCATAAAGATAAAAACTATAAGGCCCTCCAAAGTGGATTCTTTTGGCACAATATCAGGAAAGAATCCTACAAATTCTTCAAATGTTGTCTTCATTGTCATCAATTTAGATACATAACTAAATGAAATCAAATGCACCTCATACCCATTCTGGTGGTTGAAATCATTGACTGTTGGGGAATTGATTTCAGGGGACACTTCCCAATCTATATGGATATCTCTACATCCTCCTAGGTATTGATTATATCTTTAAATAGGTTGAGGTTATTCTCACCAACCCAAATGACCATCATGTTATGTTCTGATTCCTGAAAGAAAACATATTTTCAAGATTAGGAATTCATAGGGCTTCATTAATGTGACAATCGGGTCCGAGTGACAACAAAAACACCTAGCCATAACATGGTCGCCAGGTCTTGGCCGACCAGGTACCATCAGTTTCCCCCTGACACGTGGTCCCCACCGAAGGGTCCACCCACATGTTTAAATGGTCATCTGACTAATGAAAGTTCCTAGAAGCCAACACATGTCCTTTTCAGTGTGCTTTGTCCTCACTCACACACACCCTGAGAAACTGCCCAGAAGGTCACCCATCCTGACCACTACTCCAAGCCAAACATGTTTAACTATGGATTTATAATCAAGAAAGCTCCCAAAAATGAACGTTCACCATGTTGACATGACTCATATCTTCTAGTCATTTCACCCTTTATCATTTTGGGGTGTTACAATCACCCCCCCCCCCTAGAGCACAACGTCCTCGTTGTGGGCCCTACATCTAAACCCATGAAGTTCACCACACTTAAGGTTGGGTACTACCAAGGATACCAAATGTGACAACTGGGCCCCAGTGACAGCACAAACACCCTGCCTTAACATGGTCATCGGGTCCTAGCCCCCCAGGTACAACCAGTTGCCCTGCAGACACATGGTCCCCACCATGGGGACCACCCACATGGACGAAATGGTCATTGGACTAATGACAGTCCCCACAGGACAACACATGCCCTTTCTAGTGTGCTTTGTCCTCACTCACGCACACCTTGGGAAACTTCCCAAAAGGTCACCCATCATGACCACTACTCCATGCCAAGAATTATTAACTATAGAGTTCTAATCAGGTATGCTACCGAAAAGGAAGGTGCACCTTATTGTCATGATTCATATCATTTAGTCATTTAAACCTTTATCATAATGGGGTGTTACAATTAGTGACCGTGGAACCAATTTTATTAACCGTTCATTCTCAGCACTAAAGTCTAACTATTGGATTCTTCACAAATTATCCAATTCATATCATCCCCAAACCAATGGTCAAACGGAGTAGGAAAATAGTGAAATTACAAAAATTCTATCAAAATAATCAATCCTTTAAGGAAATATTGGTCTGAAAAACTCTTGGATTCCCTATGGGAATATGATAATATGGTCAAAAACATCCTTGTATTGTCACCGTATATGTTGGTATATGAAAAATATTTCAATTATCCTATTGAAATTTAATATAAGACCTTTTCAAAAATCAAAAACAAAATGTACTTTGACATTTCAATGGCTGAAAAAAATATTTAATTATACATTATCGAACATGAGGAACATGGTATGGAGGCTTATGAAAAATCAAGGATAAATAAAGCTAAAGTTCAACCCTACCAATCTTTGAATCTCAACGTCAAACACATTGACCCACGATTTCTTTCTCTTGTATAGCCCCAAACATCACTTACACCTAGGAAAGTTAAGGTCATGATGGTCAAGAAAAAACAAAATGCATCATATATACCCCCATGGGGCAGTAGAAATTTAGGACCTTAAAAGTGGTTAGATGTTCAAATTTTATGGTCATAGGTTAAACCCATTTCTTGAATCATCTGATAAAAAAGAAACATAGGAAGATTAAACTGATAAAACCTATATACCAGACAAAAATTATTTTATTTAGGGTTTAAGTTGAGATAACGACATTAAACAAAGCACTTTTTGGGATGAAACCTATGTTTTACCGGTACGTTGACTCATTGATTGGAATTTATAAATAAACATGTATTTGTTTTTTGAATCCTTTATTGTTTTTTGTTACGGGAACCCCATTAGGGTTCCCAATGTGATATAATGATTCTGGTGTGTGAGATTTGGCAGCTAATGTCATGACCTGTCCCTTGGGGCTCATGTCATGACTACCTAAAGCCTGACTTCCATAGCCCAGGGGCTGGTGACTATCACAAGAAAGGGGTATCCCTTAAACGGGAAGGCATCACCTTTTTGACCTGTACAGACACACAGTCCAAGAACTCAACAAGAAGTAACTACAAAGACTAGATCACGATAAGATGCAACCAAAAAGTATACTGCTATAGTAAAATAGTGAAGAAAGTAAAAAGGGGATGGAATACAAGCCCAACTATAAAAGTAATTGTATGACTGCAAGTACAATACAACTGAATGAAAAATGAAAATAGTTATTGGGTCATCCTCTAAGGTTCCTACCTGTAGGGTAGGTACAGATAACCTCCTCATCACTCTACGTCCATCAGTCTCCTCTGCATCACGTCTTGTCGAATGGTCCACCTCTGAGCATCGTCCAGTCCTAGCTCCCTCAGGCTCGATCAATGTTGTACGTCGTTTGCATTAGACACGACAAGGTGTGGGTGAAGCCCGTGTAGGATTGAGTATAACGATATTCATTAGGGAACCCAAGAACCCCATAGGTCTCTTAGAGTTCCACAAAGGAAAATCCACAAAGAAATACATCAACTCTACTTAGGTATATGCCCATACATATACCTAAGTTATCAAGATATACTCATCTCATACATGAGGGAAGGACACCACATAGTTAACACCATGAAGGTAGAAGTACCAAAAAAGTAACAACACAAAGATTACACCACGAAGGTAACTCCTCAAAGGTAGAATTACCAGACAGGTAACACCACAAAGATAGAAGTACCACAAAGGTATCATCACGAAGATAGAAGTACCACACAGGTAAGACCTCAAAGATAGAAGTCCCACAAAGGTAACACCACGAAGATATAAGTACCACACATTTAACACCATGAAGATAGAAGTACCACACAAGTAACACCATGAAGATGATACCACGAAGGTAGAATTACCACACAGGTAACACCACAAAGATGATACCGTGAAGGTAGAAGTACCACACAGGTAAAACCATGAATATAGAAGTACCACACAAGTAACACCACAAAGATAGAAGTACCACACAGGTAACACCACGTAGATGGAAGTACCACACGGGTATTACCACAATGATTGAAGTACCACATAGGTAAAAGACATAGCTCCAAATCTGGTATAACTTAAGTACATAGGTACATATGTTTAGTCATAACTAGATCATCTTATTATATTAAGAAACACTGTTGCTAACCCACACAGGATCAATAGGTAACTAACCCTCATTGACCCACCCAGAATGGACAGGTAAATAACCACCACTGACCCACAGAGGATCAATAGGTTACTAACCCTCACTGACCCACATAGGATTGATTGGTAACTAATCCCCACAGACCCACAAAAAATTGATAGGTAACTAACCCCCGCTGGCCTCCATAGGATCTAAACAACACTAGATCAGTATGCACTAAACCCCACGGGATCGTTGAGCACTAAACCACACTAAATCTGACCCACACAGGATTGGTATGCACTGACCCACACAATATCACAATACACTAACCCACATAGGATCTATAGATGCAGAACTATATTGGGCCGATGTTGTTTCTTCACATTGCATCCTGATACAGGTTTCCTTGCACCCGGTGTGCTTGAGTTCTGTAGAATCTACCCCTTTAGATATCAATAGTACCTAGACCACCACTATTCTCCCCAATGGAGTAACCCAAATTACCGCCAGGTCGTATGGGTTCCAATGTGACAGACGGCACGTCATTCGGACGTTTGTTCTGTGAGTTAAAAGTGTTTTAGCTCTGAGGGCCCAGTTGGATTCGGGATTGATTCAACCAGGACATACTCAATTTTTATCCAAAACACAAGTTATTATAAAAAAATAACCGTCTCTATCTAAGGAATCCATTGTCACTGACGGTTCTTCAAACGGACACTCGGTTCTCAAGATATGGCCAAAAGGGGTATCTCGGTCCAGATGGGCCTGCTTAGGCGGGGTCGTGGTGGGACTGGCCCGGTAGGGTGGGGCCAGGGTGGGCCTGGTCCACTAGGCCACGGACTGGCCCAGTTGGCAAAGGGGCAGCATGGTCTACTGAGTGCGGCCTGCTGCGGAGCGTCCTGCTGGGTGCGACCCAATACGGGGTGGCCGGTTGGGCGTGGCCCGCTAGGTGTGGCCCGCTTGGCTATGTTCGGTCCACCCGGCTAGGTACGGTCAACCCTAGCCACCACCCGAGGGAAGCCCGCCCCCCAACCCGGAATTCCAGAATGGTCCTACAGACTGTTCAGCCTGTTGGCATACTGGACCAACAAGAGTGGGTCCTACAAGGTGCGTCATAGTCGACCAGATTCACGGTCGGTTCTCCTCCCAGTGGCGCAACGACACCACTATCCTCTCACGGTGAACTAGGCTTGGACCTCTCTCTAGGTGCACTTCCTACTCAAGCTACAGCTGGATGGGTGCCGACCGCCCTTCGATACACTACCTGCTCAAACCGCGATCGGCTGGGTGTTAGCCACCCTCCGGTGCACCGCCGCGGCTCGACAATCATGGCCTCCTCCACTACCAGTGGCGTAGATGTGAGTCACCCTTCTTCCACATGTCATTATTGCTTCATTCCAAGCTTGAAAAATTAGACTTCAACATATTCACGATCCTCAGGTCAAGATCTCTACATCCATATGTCACACTCAACGTGACATTGTGTTTTCAGCACTCTTAATTATTTGGCGTCAAAGAATGAATGAAGAACATGAGAAGAACGAATGAAGATGGTCAAGGTATAAGTGTGGAATGATGGCCATGTTTGTTTGTCCATTGTATTTTTGAATAAATAATATGAAGAATCAACATATAGATTTAATCATACTTCAAATTAAAACCCCTAACTCGATCGTCCAATGGAGGTGTCGTGAGGAGGAAGATGATAATGGCGATGTCGGTGTTCCTTGGTCCAACAAGATGCTTCCAATTCGGGCTCGAGCAATGTCCACATCATAGGTTCATTTTTCATTGGAGGATGTCCTTACATGTTCTCCCATACTCACCCCTTTTCCAATGATCGCAACCAAAAGGGTGAGGAGCCAAATTCAATTGAGTTATGATTATTAATTCAATTAAAGTTCTCACATTAATTAAATTAAGGTTAGCGCACTAATTGGGGGAATTCCAAGGGTTAACTCACATTAAAGGGGAGTTGGGTTGGTCCCCTCCACCAAGTATTCAAAATGGAGGTTTCAGGAAAATAAAAAAAAACTTTTTTTATTTTATTTTAATTCATTTAACTCTCCCATGAAAATATAGAAAACTAACTTCCACCCTTGACCTAATGCGGTTGAGGTGAAGGTCTCCCTAAGCAAATATCAGCAATAGAAGTTCAACTGTGTCCTCAGATTTGAATTCCGAGCACTGGTTCAAAAGTAACAAAATGTTGCGCAGGCGTTTAATAAATGTACCCGAAAAAAATATTGGAAAAATGTTAACATTCACCCTTGACCTGCATCGGTCAAAGTTAGTCTTTGCCTAACTGAAACACACCCTAAAGAACCCAACAGTATTCTTGAATTTCCAATCCAAGATACCTTTTAAAAGTTATGGATTTTATAATAAAATAATTGTCACTTAATTATTTTATTTATGGCCAAAAACTAACTTTAATGGTGGCCCGTGCTGGCCAATGTTAGTATCTATCTAAAGAGAGCATACCCTCAAAACTTCATTGGTAGTCTCGGATTTTTAATCTGAGTTATCGTTCGTGAGTTAAAATAATTTTAAAAATAAAATAATTTTATTTAATTATTTTATTTATGGTTATGCCATTTTCAGGTTTTCTCATAGGAGGACCGTGCTGACTAAACATAAGTCACGCCGAGGGTAAACCCGCCATCCTAAGTGCAACGGTGCCCTTGGATTTATGATCCAAGTAACCATTTTATAGTTATTCCACTTCTACATGAAAACTACTTATGGGTGCTAATTAAAACTTAACAAGACTAGGACGGATCATTCTGGGCACTCTAGGCCTCCGAATCGCGCGCTATCATATTTCTCGTTCTTGAAATAATTATATATAATTAAAAAAATTATAAGTAATTTTTTGGACATTAAATTTGACCAACCACAGTTCTTTACATCCCCAAAAGAAACAACATCGACTAAGGAAACAAATGGTGGTATTGAGCGTGGATTTGAGACTCTCTCCCCCATGTGCTTTCATAGAGGTTCCCCTGCTGCTAGTGATTGTGCACCAGAGGTATCGACCACCCACGAATGACCCACTCTTGTTGATCCTTAATCTCTAATGGAACCTCCATAAACGTCGCCCCATCGTCTAAGTCTAGCTCGCCACAGTCGATGACTTGATAAGGGTCATACACCTATCTCCTCAGATGGGATACATGGAAGACGTCGTGCACCCACTCCAACCGTGGTGGTAGTTCCATGTGGTATGCCATCATGCTAGTCCTCTGAAGTATCCGAAATGGTCTGATAATCCTCGATGATAACTTTATACCTTGGAAAAATCTCTATAGTACCCATCGAGGGTAGACTTGCATGTAAACGTGGTCACCCTGGAACTCTAATGGACTCCATCTTTTATCGGCATAAGACACTTGTTGGGTACTGAATACTCAAAACACCCATCACCACAAGGATAGGGATGGCTGACTCAAGCGTGATCGGTTGCACCCTCCTTTGCATGAGTTTGTCCTGTGCTGCCTGGGTTTCCTTTTTAACCAACCAGGGAAAATACCATTCAAATGTTGTAGGTAAACCACAACCATTTTTCCTAATACTATCAATCTGAGTATGTATTGTGGATGTCCAGTCCATACCCATACTAATGTCATAAGGCCTCGATGATTCCACCAAGAGGTTCCAACCAAAACTCTCACCTCAAGGGGTCAGATCACACCGTCGGCGTATGTGTGATTATCGAGTCTCCTCCCAAATGTATCTCTAGATATGAGGGTCAGGTCAATGGGATAACCGGAAACTCTATGTCTTGGACAAGATTCTTGGATGTAGGGAATAATTGGTACATATTTCTATTAATACTAATCCTAGTAGTAGACACAGTCCGTTCATTAAATCATTCCTAGAGCCCCTGGGTCACACTCCTTGACAATATTAAGCTACTCCCTTCCCATGTACCTAACACTTCTTCTTCCTGAAACTTATTTACACACCCAAGTCTCTGAGACAGGTGCTAGTTTCCTGCTTTCCCACCACTCACATTCAATGGTTGTATCTGCTCAGCCAAAAAACATTGAACTGCAACGGTTCTCTATGGCACCCTATCATATGTAGGAATTCATAGAGTAATAGTTCTTTCTTGGACATACTTTAACACATCGTGCTTAGATGTCTGATCCCTGAAGCACTGATCGTATCATATTCATAAAGTCTTAGTAATGATCGTTACGCCTCAATGAATACTCAGCTACTGACATGTCATCCTACCGAAGTTGTAGAAGCTATAGAGAACTCTCAGCCACCTCCTTATGCCAGTCCTCAACCGCCTGTGAGTCAGGCTTGCCTCGAAACCTGAGGGGTATCTGATGCTGAAACTCATGTAAGGAAAAAATCCTAAATTTGTCCTCTACCGGTACCGCTAGTTGTAACTGCTTCCCAACGAGTAGTGATATAGTTGACACACTACCCAAAGGTACTATCTCGGGAAATGATCCATGTAACGAAGCCTCATCACTATGCAGACCATCCTCATGGTCACTCACTGGAGAAGACTAGAATCTAAGATCACCATCTGCTCAACCAGTGTCTCAACTAGAAGGAAAACTCTAGACACAGCCTCATGCCAATCCACAATAGCCAGGGAATCTGTCTCACCTCGAAACCTCAGAGGCCTCTTCCACATTAACTCATGTGAGGAGCTCAGTCGGTGTGAATACTCTTCTAGTGGTTCTAGTGGTAACAACATCACAACGGGTAGTGGTGATGCTGTTACACCCCCATAAGGTGATAACACCATAAGAGGGAATTGCAATGAGGCCTCATCTCTTAGGGGCCATTGTTGTGTACTATCTCAAGAAACCTAGATGGATATATAAGAAGAGGCATCCTGATAAGGAACAAGTGTGCCACAGTGATTATGTTATACTTGATGAGCTAACTCCAAATAATTCAATAGAAAAACTTTTCAAAAACACTGGTAATTAGTGTTTTCATGCACTGAGTCAGAAATCCAAATTCAGGTTCCTGGTGTATAGATACACCGGCTGCTGCAACAACACTGGATTCCCCAAACTGAAAACCACACTCATAACACTTAACACTATTGCCATAATGAAAATATTAGAGTCCTATTTCTTTGGTAGAACTGAAATCCTCTGATAACACGTTGTCAGGACCCATCCCTCGGGGCCCGTGTTGTGACTACCCCAAGCCTGCCTTCCATAGCAAGGGGATGGTGACTAGCACTGAAAATTCATTTCCCTTAAACGGGAAGGAATTTACTTTATATCTTGTATAGACACACAGTCCAAGAACACAATAAGAAGAAACCATACATACTAGAACGCAATAAGATGCAACCGCAAAGTAAACTATTGTAGTAAAAGAGTGTTGAAAGTATAAATGTGGTCGTAATACAAGCCCAACTCTAAAAGAACAAGTACGAATGGAATTATAATACAACTGAAATAAAATGGAAAAGAGCTACTTGGTTTTCCTCTGAGAAACCTACCTATATCGTAGGTATAGATTGCCTCCTCAGTACTCCACATTTTTCAGTAACCTCTGTGTCACGTCACGTACAATGCTCCACCTTCGAGAATCGTCCAACCCTAGCTCCCTCAGCCTTGATCAACATTGTATGTAATCTATATAATACATGAAAAGGTGCGAGTGAAGCTAGTGTAGAGGCGAGTATTACGATAATCAGTAGGGACCAGAAGATCTTTGTTGGTCTCTTAGAGTTCCACAAAGGAAAATCCACAAAGAAAGACATCAACTATACTTACGAATATGCCCATATATATACCTAAGTTATCATAATATACACATATCATACATAAGGAAAGGACACCACATAGGTAACACCACAAAGGATTATGTACTGCATAGGTAACACCATGAGGATAACACCATGAGGGTAACTCCTCGAAGGTAGACGTACCACACAGGTAACACCATAAAGATAGAAGTACCAAAGAGGCAACACCACAAATACTATACTACAAAGGTAGATGTTCCACATAGGTAACACCACGAAGATAGAAGTACCACACAAGTAACACTACAAAGATATAAGTACCACATAGGTAACATCGCGAAGATAGAAGTACCAAATAGGTAAAACTAGGAAGGTAGAAGTACCACATAGGTAACACCACAAAGATGATACCATGAAGATAGAATTACCAAATAAGTAACACAACAAAGATAGAAGTACCACACATGTAACACCACGAAGATATAAGTATCACACAGGTAACACTGCAAAGATAAAAGTACCACATAGGTATCCCCACGAAGATTAGTGTACCACACTGGTAAAAGACTCAAATCACAATCATGTATAACTTAAGTATAGAGGTATAGATGTTTAGTCTTAACTAGATCATCTTATTCAGTTAAGAAGCACTACTGATGACCCACACAGGATTGATAGGTAACTAACCCCCAATGACCCACACAGTATCTGACCCACACAGGATCAGTATGTGCTGACCCACATAGGATCGATGAGCGCTGACCCACACAGGATCTGACCCACACAGAATTGGTATGCACTGACCCACATAGGATTGTTGAATGTTGTTTGAAACAGGATCTAACCTACATAGGATCTATAGATGTTGACCCACATAAGATCGATGTTCTTTCTTAATGTTGTAGCCTGCCACAGTTTTCCTCACACATGCTATGCTCGAGTTCCGTAGAATATACCCCTTGAGATATTGGTCATACCTCAACTATCAATAATCTCCACAAAGGAGTAACCCAAAAGGCTACCATGGCGTAAGGGTTCAAACGTGACAGACGACAGATCATACGGACGCCCGGTCTGTGGGTTACTAGCGTTTTAGCTCTGAGGGCTTGGTTGGATTCAGGTTTGATCCATCGCAGCCGTACTACAACATTATCCAAAATTCAAGTGGATTATACCAAAATTTCTGTCTCGATCCAAGGAAACCAGTTCTGTAGATGGTTCATCAAATGGATGCCCAATTCTCAAGATATGGCCAAAAATATGTATGTGGTTCTAGATGGGCTTGGGTCTCATCAGACCCGATCGGACCGACCCAGCCATACCCAACTTTGGCCGATCTAACTCACCTATTTTGGGTCAACTCGGGTCTAGACCAGCCCACTTAGAGTCGGGCCGGCCTACTATGGCACGACCGGCTAGGCGCAGCCCGCGGTGGTACGGCCCGCTCAACTGGGTGTGGTTTACCCGGCTGGGTGCGGTCCACCCTAGTCACCACCTATGGGATTTCCCCCCCCCCCAGATTTCTGAATGGTCCAACAGACCATTTGTCCTACTTGCATGAAGAAATCGCTGGATTCGGTCCTGCTTAGTGCATCACGGCAGACTGGATTCCTGACTGGTTATCCTCTTAGGGGTACGAGGCCACCACTGTCCTCCCGCCATTGGTAGGGTGTTGACCGCTCTATAGGTGCGCCTCTTGCTCATGTCGCGGTTGGCCAATTATCGACCACCCTCCGGTGCACCATCACAGCTCGACTGCCGCGACCTCCTCCTCTACTGGCAACACGGACGTGTGCTTCCCTTCTTCCACACGTCATCGCAGCTTCATTCCAAACCCAAAAAAGTTAACCTCTGCATATTAACGATCATTGGGTAGAAATCTCTGTGTTCATATGTTGCGCTCAACAAAACATTGTGTTTTCTATGAGCATAATTATTTTTCATCAAAGAACGCACAAAGAATGGGTAAAGAATGAATAAAAAGGGTCATGGTATAAGGGTGCAATGATGGCCATGTTTGTTTGTCCATCATCATTGTGAATCATGAATATGAAGAATCAATAAATAGATTAAATAATACTTCAAATTAAAGCCCCTACCTCGATCGTCTGTTGGACGTGTTGTGAGGAGGAATATGATGATGGTGACATCGGCGTTCGTTGCTCTCGTAAGACTCTCCCGACCAGGGTTTCAGCTTCGTCCATGTCGGAGGTTTGTCCTTTATTGCAGGATGTCCTTCTGTGTTCTCCCATGCTCTCCCCTTTGCTAACAATCCTAATAAAAAGGTCGAGGAGCCAACTTTAATTGAGTTAAGATTATTAATTCAATTAAAGTTGTCACATTAACTAAATTAAAGTTGGCACATTAATTGGAAAATTCTATGGGTTAACTCACATTAAAGGGGAGTTTTTGGTGGTCCCCACCACCATTTTTTCAAAATGGAGGCTACAAGAAAATAAAATAAAATTTTTTGTTTTATTTTATATTTATTTTTTTTAACTCTCCTATGAAAATTGGGAAACCAAACTTCCACCCTCGACCTACTGAAGATGATTTGAAATTCTCCATAAAAAAATATCAGTGATGCGAGTTCAACGGTGTCCTCAGATTTCAATTCTGAGTACCAGTTCAAAAGTTACAAAATGCCGCTTGGGCATTTACTGAACGTACCCGAAAAAAGGTTCGGAAAAATATTAATAGTCTTTCTCCACCTTCAACGGTCGAGGTTAGTCTCTTCCTAAGTGAAACACACCCCAAAAAGGCTAATGGTACTCTTGGATTTCACATTTGAGTTACCATTTAATTGTTATGGATTTTACTATAAAATAATTGTCACTTAAATATTTTATTTACATTCAAAAACTAACTTTCACTGGTTGACCATGCAGGACAATTTTAGTATCTTCCTAAAGAGAGCATACCCTTATGAGTTTAGTGGTGGTCTCAGATTTTTAATCTGAGTTACCGTTTGTGAGTTATAAGCATTTGAAAAATAAAATAATTTTATTTAATAATTTTATTTATGTTTATTCTATTTTTTGGTTTTCTCACTAGAGGCATGTGATCACTAAACATAAGTTGCTCCTAAGGTTAACATGCTATCCTGAGCGCAACGATGCCCTCATAATTCTGATCTGAGTAACCATTAATGATTTTTTCGACTTTTTCAGAAAAACTGCTTATGCATGCTAATTAAAGCTTAACAATACTTTGATGGATCATTCCGGGCATTCTGGGCCTTAGAATCATGCACCGTCTGATTTCACGGTCTCAAATTAATACCATATATTTAAATACAATTATTCATAATTTTTGGGACATTACAACTGAATCACATTAACATTTCCAAATGAAACACATTCTTTCTATAATTTAAACTTGCCTTCAACCATCCCTAAGGAGTCCACTTGTGAAATGAGTCCTTTGATCAACTAATTTTTGTTGTGTTACCAAAATTAATCTAGGTGATTTTGTTCCATGAATTAAATAAAAATCACAATCTCCAACTATTTCTTCCAAAATTTGAACTCTTTATTCTCTTCTTTTTCAATACTGAGGGTAGTGTCATTCTATATTGGGGTTCTGAAATTATGAGAGTTTATGAAAACATAATAATCAATTCCTCATCCATGGACGTGTTAATGTACATTAGGAATCATGACTACTGAATAAGAAATGATTTTTAATTCAAATATTATGATTTTACTGCATGATTATGGTCATGAGAATTGTTTTTTGGAATGTTTGGTTGTCTGATGTGATTTTTCATTGAAAAAATTCACATACTTTTAATAAAAATGTCACAATGAATGTATTTTTGATTTTGTGTGTAAGGTTGATTCCTTGGGTCCCTTTAATCCTAGCAAAGGGTTTGGGTTCAATTTTAGATTATTTTGAGTATCCAATAAATTAAGAAAAGAAATACCATATATAGAAATTTTTTTCCAAATGTGTGGTGTTTGGAACTTGGGGATCATGACTCCATAGTGGTACTTCAATGAGTTTGAACTTATATCTCAATTTTAGTTCATGGAATTGTAAAAATGTGTGTCTTTCGGCACTTGGCGGTCATGAATCCATAGTTTTCTTTCCCATAGTTGGTCATTTCATCTCTATTATGGTTCAAAAAAACAAAAAACAAAATAAAAAATGGTCAATCATCGTAATTTTTAAGATGAATCCCACCTAGGCCTTCCAAATTTTCCCCTTGAAAAAGAAAATGGGCCCCATACCATTTAAGATATGAATGACACCAGAACACCCTGAGAGGGGAGGGGTGAATTAGGGTGTGGTATTTTTCTTTTAATGTGAAGGATCTTGTTCCCATGATGGTAGGAACCTGTTAAAACTATATAATGATAATGAGTAGTAAACAAAAAACATTTGAAAAGAGTTTACACGTCAATTTTACTTGGTTCCCCACTAAGGGATGGTCTAAGGAACATACACCAATACTGTGTCGGCCATAACATTATACACTAAACATCACTAGTTAAGGAGTAAAAGATTTTAGACACAGTCACTATATTCCAAGCACACTACCTCTACAATATTTTAGTGATAGCTCACTACGTCCCTCAGAAAACTTCTGATGACTCCTCCTAGCTCATTTTATTAGGGGATATCCACACATAGTTTATGTGATTTTATTCCCATTAATTTTCATTAAATCACATATCCTCAACTATAGATAGATGCTCTATTGATGACCTTCTTTTACCCATAGATGTAATACACTTTTCTGTGAACTTTTAGCTCGTTATTTATTCCTCCATGAATTGGATGCTTCATCCACGAACTAAACAACACCACATAGAATTTATTCTTTATGGACCACCACTTCCTCTCTAGACTAGTTCAACTTTCAAATACCTTTTCTCCTACCTCAACCCTCTCCTTCTCCCATGAACCAACTTTCTTTGTGGACCGTCCCTGCTTCATGGACTGTTTATCCGTCCATGAAGCACAACTTCTTTTATGATCTATCTCTTATTTATAGAACCAAATATTCATATGTTGATCAATCTTCTTTTTTGGGATATAGATTCATAGAGAATCTCTTCCCTGAAGTATCTTCACATACCACTTTTTCTTTCTCAAACTTCTTCTCATTCATGGGGTTCTCTTCCCATAAACCACTATGTACGTCACAAAATTCCTATTCAAATTCTAATCAAAATATCTCTATGTAATGAATATATTATTGATCCTTATATAGGAAAATAGATCTGAAACTCTTTATAATCCATCTTAATAAAACATTCTATGTTGTATAGCCATCACCATGTGATTCTCCTTTTGTGAAACCTTATTCCCTATGCAGTACGTATATTGCTACTCTTCCTTAGAGGAGGCCAATATTTTCTATGAATGGATTTTTTCCTCCTAGTCAAAAAATATGTGCCTACTGTGAACTATTTTCCTCCCATTAACCCCAAGTATCCCTCAAACCATTTCCTCAAACTGGTCTATGTACAGTGCTTCTTTGTCCATATAGAATCATGATACGGAACTCTGACCTTTTCCATATTCATCTCCATTTTGTGTACCTACCTTAACTATCCTCGAACTATGTTTTGTGGTCTTCTGACCATGCTTTTCAAACTCCATTACATAATAACATCCTTTTCCAAAATCATACACTCTAGATTTTGAGGCTCAAAAATTTATAAAACACTACGTTACAACACCACCTTCAATGTTATTGTTATATTGAACTATAATATCCCTTTAAATGAAAACTCAAAGATATTACATGTGAGTATTGTCAACAAACAAAATCCATACTCAATTTATATCCTATAAAAACCTTGGTTTCAATTATCTACCTCTTTGGGTTTGTTGGAAATCTTCAGAAAAATTCAATGAAGCCCCAGCTAGAATAAAAAAATGATATGCATGAAAAACCCCATAAAACACACTAAGTCTACATGAGAAAATATCAGAGTAGAAAACAATTGCGGAAGCACGAATCGGGTTCATGAATTTTGGAATGTGTAGAGATTACAAAACGAAGCTCTCCATTATCCGTTCTATGTTATCCATTATCCATTCTCCATTCTCCATTAATTGAATCGTTTAATTTTTCCATTATATCTTCCCGATTAGATATAAAACCATAGAACAAGTATTTATATATTTTACAACATAAAACACACTACCCCTATATTTTATCTCTCCCCCAAACCTTCATTAATCCCACAATTAGATTAAAATAGTTAACAAAAGGGGCGAGAGGACCAAACGTAAGCTTCTCCTTCATTGGGAGGTGGTTTAACATCAAGATTCAACCAATGATTCCTAAACACATGTGCCAATAATGGCTTTGTAATTATGTCTTCAACTTGATAATCAATTCAAACATGATCCATTTTAATCATTCCTTATTAAACTTTTTCCATGATAAATTTATATATTATTTGAATGTGTTTCATAAGATATTGCTATATATTATTCTTTGTAAGATCAATTTCAATCTAGTTATCATACTGAATGACCATCAGTTGTCTCACCCCATCACAAATATCCGAAAGATGTTTCTTCATCCCCAATAGTTGAGTACAAGCCTTTGTAGTGGAGATATACTCAGCATTAACAGTTATAAGATATTTGATTTCTTGTTTCTTACTCAACAAGCCAAAAAATTTCATGACAATAAAGAATGTAAAACCAATTTTGGACTTTCTATACTCCACATCTCTAACCCAGACAACTTCAAAAAATTTCAAAAGTTCATTATATTACCCTATTGAAAAATATAAGACATAATGGTGGGTAACTTGAATGTACCTCATGATTATTTTCATTTCATCTATTTTTTCTTCCATTGGTTTTCTTTGAAAACATGATGTCAATCATGTTGAAATGAAAATATTTAAAATTTCAATGTTATGAAAATAAGCATCCAATGATTATACTATACATTGTATGATCTAGAAAAGTCGTATCCTAATGCTTTCCTTGTTTTGTCCCAACTACAATCAGAGTCAACATTTATTTGGAGTCATACATATTGAATTTATTCAGAAACTCTTTGGCATACATTTTATATGAAATAAATTTTTTTTCTTTCCTATGAGTCACTGGCATCCCAATGAAGTATGTGATTCCACTAATCATAGCATTTCAAATTCAGATTTTATTTTATTGGAAAATTATTCCACTGATCTCTTCCTTCTTCGACAAAATATAATATTTTCTATCTAAAACATTACTAAAAATTTATATTTCTTACAATTATTCCTAGATATCTTGTGATACAGTCCTCCTATTTTAAATTTAATCTTCTTTATATAAGAATCATGTCAAGAGTACCATGCATGTGGTGCCCATTTCAACCCATATAGAGTGCTCTTTAATCTGTAAACCTTCATTTCATCATTTCCACGAAGAAAACCTACTAGTAATTCAATGTAGACATATTCTAAAAGAACACCATTAAAGAATGATATTTCAACATATATTTGATACACTTTGTTTCCTATATGAATTTTCATGGAAATAAACATTTGGATTTACTCTATTCTGGATATTGGAGAAAAAGTTCTGTCGACATCAACACCTTCAGTCTATGAATATCCTTTACACACTAATCGCAACTTATTTCTGATCACATTAAAATTATAATAAAATTTATTATTCAAACTATAATTCATACCACTAACATTGTGACCTTCAAGTATCTTAACAAGATCTGATGTCCATTTCTTTTCAATCCGGTCTAAGTCTCTATACACGACTTTCACTCATGATTCATCCATAGATGCTTCCTCAAATGCGGTTGGTACCATAATTGATAATAAGATATATTGTTCATTATTCCTCATTTTACTCAACCATGTGGGTGTTTTCAAATATCTAATGATGTTAGTTTTATCAATTTAATTTCCTTGACTTATCATGTGTGGTTTATTAGAATTTTCTTCACCCATGGTTTCCTCTTCTAATTCTTCTTCTGAATTAACATCATTTTGTGACCTCTAAATGTTTTTAACTCTTTTCTATACATCTAAATTTGAATCTATTCTATTTCTACTATCTTATACATCTTCAATCACATCCACAAAATATTTTCTCAAGGTATTTGTGGTCTTATATTCAATGATCATTAGATCATTTCATTCCACAATTCTTTTGATACGGTTATTGAATATGAAGGTTTTTCTATTTATTTAATATTATAGGAATATTCCACACCGGTAGAATCACCATATATCCCTTTATTTCCTTCTTTGTTTTGAATGAATAATTTACATCCAATGACATGAAAATACCTAAAAGGGAGATTCCAACCATGACCAAACTCATATGGTGTTTTGGTTTCTTCTATATAAACACCTATTTTATTATGAGTACACACTACAACTTGAACAACCTCTTTCATGTATTGGTGATATATATGACTCTCAATAAGAATAGTTCTGGCCATATTTTTCACATATTAATTCTTGTGCAAAATAACTCCATTTTTTTGTGGGGTTATCACATCATCTACCTCATGTTGTATTCCATGTTTCTATAAGCAATTTTTAAACTAAATGGATTCATATTCCCCTACATTATTAGACTATAAAACATTTATCATCCATCCAGTATCATTCACTTCTATTCATTGATACATTTTTAGGAAGTCAACCATTTGTTGTTTCATGTGAATAATCATCACAGAAGCCATTTTACTGTAATCATCAATAAAAAGAACAAATTAACTTTCTCCATATGCTCTAGAAACTTTTATCCAAAAGTATAAATCTATATGGATGAGATCAAGAATATTTTATGCCCTACTCTTATTTGGCCAATATGAAATGTCGACCAAATTCCCTCATACTAAATAATCACAAGTCATTTCCTATTCATGCTTCAGATTAGGGATATCCATGACTATATTCGTCATATATATCATTTCCATGTCTTTTTTATTGATGTAAACCAATTTCGTGTGCCAAAAGTTGTTTTCTTCTTCAAATTTCTGTAGAAAATGTTCTATTTACCATCAAACTAATATAAGTTGTCATATTTTCTACATCCTTTCATAATGTAATTCCATATCTTTCCTCTGATAGAGCACCCAGTTTGATTCAATGTCACCATCAATCTTGAGTCACATATTTCACTCACACTTAAGAGATTGTGATATAGCCCACCCACAATGAGAAAATTACTTTTCCTCACCTATATATTATCCAGTTAATTACCTTCAATTCCTTTCATCTTTAGAGCATCATCTTTGTCAAACCTTACTATTCCATCAACCCTTTTATTAACATATTTTAACTGTTCTGCAATTCCCATCATATGGTATGAGAGTCCTCTATTAAGAATACAAGTGGTACTGTACTTTGTAGCATTCAGATCAAATTCTACAGGATTTGATTTCTCATATTTCTTCTTTTCCTCCAATGAATTATTTGATTGAGTTGAAGGAAAAGATAGTATTTCCAATCCCTCTTACAACTGTATTGGTTAATCATACAAATATTGTTCTTACAAAAGTGAAACCTAATTGAAAGAGAAGAACTATCTGTTTAGAGAGTATTGAGTTGTCTCTGAGTTCTATTGGTATCATTTCCAACATTCTTATGCCTGCAATGAATAGATTTATAGACAAAGTTAGAGAATTGAAATAAATTTCTATAATAGTTGTTTCTTTTATGAGATGTATAATAAGATTTCATTCTCCTTTCTTGACTTCCTAACTCTTCCCCATTCAAATATCTTCTGAAATCTTAAATGTAAGACATGATGTGACATAGATACCCTCAAAATTGAAATTTTATAAGAGGAATCATTTTCTCACTTCAATTATTCACCATGTTTCATTATGAAAATAGTTTGACTATTGATATGTTTTTAATTGGGGTAGTTTTTATTTATAATTTCAATTTAACTTGATTATTTTATTGACAGGTTATTAGGTTTCATTTTGATATTTCCAACTATAAGATTTCCTTTATTTAGGCCTATTTTATTTCCAAAATTTTATGTTTCATCATCACATCCAATATCAATTTTTTCCATGAATGTGTATGATTGATAATTTGAAGGGTCCTCATATTTTCAAAACCACCCTTATATCTCTTCAATATATGATAATATGAGAATATTACAAACAATATTTTCTTCTTTGTTTCTATTGTGTTTCATTCACTTTTAATATTAGTCCTAAGAGTAATCATTTCTTCTTCAAGTCCCTCATCATTATTGGAATTATACTTCATTCTTGATGTATGGTCACCGATGACCTTTTATTTTTTCTTCAATAATATGATTAAGTTCTACTATATCTTATGATATTTTATGGGATGTTGAATTCTCTTTTACTACTTCTTCTAGTCAATTTATTTCATCTTCTAGTCGATCAAATATATTATGATGACTCTTCCAAAGATACTCTCCACTTTTTTCTGCAATATCATTGACTCTCAAGCTCACAAAGAGCATATTCCTATTTCATCTTGTGATCAGTATCAGAAATACACTATTTATATTGAGATTTAACTTTTTGGTGGATATGAATTTTCAACTATAGCCATCATAGATTCTTGGGTTACATATTTAAACTCTAGATCTTCTTCCTCAGAAAAATCATTGTCATCATCTTCTACCTTATAGGCAAAACTGTTTCTTTATAATTTATTTCTATATTTTAAGTCTCCCATTTTTGAAAATATTTTCTTATGATTCTGTGAGTTTCCTGGTTCACATTCATCATCTCGAAACTTCCTTGAACACTGATATTCAATGTGCCTAACTCTACCACAATGATAACATGTCCAAGGTAGCATTCTTCAAATCTACCTTTTACTATCTTGGATTTTTTGGAAAATAGAGAAAGTATTTCATCTTCCTCATTAAATTCATTAAGACTATCTCTATAAATATAATCTTTTTAATTCATTTCAAATCCATCTCCTTACTGACATGACTTGTTGAATCCTCTAGTTTGACTCTCATTTAAAATGCTACTAGACTGGTTTGTATATCATCCAAAGAATGTTTTGAAAAATACTTTTCCTCAAGGGATAAAAAAATTTGATTGTAAAGAGGTGGATTACTTCTATAGATTTTATTTACAATTTCAATATCCTTTATCTCTTCTCCGAGACCTCAAATTGATCCTACAACTTTAGTAATTCTATTTAATAAATGTATCTGCATTTTCATTAGGATGCATCTTTAGATCATCAAACCTATTGTGAGACACTTTAAGTTTCACCTCCTTACAATTTTAATCAACTTCATATATATTTTCTAGATTTTCCCACATAGATTTATCTATGTTTTATCTCCTCACCATTAAGTATATTTGATCAGAAAGAGATGAAGTGAGGGCATTTTACTATTTACAATCTATATCAAGCATTTTCATGTCTGTATTAATCATTGAAAACCATATTAGATAAGTGACCTGTATTCCATATGCATTGTTAAAAATGAATTAAATTCAAAGAGATATTATATGGGACCTCATTCTTTTATTCCAAATATGAACGTTACATCCATCAAAATTGGGAACTCTCCAAACATTAACAGTATTCTACAAGATAGAAAAGAAGGAAAGATTTAACACAAGTAAAATGTATGCTTTGATGCCACTTGAATGGCCCTAGAAAGACCTTGAGAGGGTAGGGTTGAATAAAGGTGTCAAATTTTTATTCTAATATGATGGATATTTTTTCCAAATTGGTATAAACCTATTAAACATGTCTAATGAGAACAAGTAGTAAACAAAAAATCTCATGCAAAGAGGTAAGACAACAATTGTACATGGTTCAACACTAAGGCCTAGTCCAAGGAGAATATGCCTATAGTGTTTTTAACATACCTAAATACACTAATATTCACTATTTGTGGAGTACAAGAGTTTATACATAGTCACTCTATTCCAAGAACACTGCCTTTACAATGTTTTATGGGTAGCTCACTATATCCCTTGAAACACTACTCACAAATCCCCTTAGCTCACTACCTTGGGAGAGATCCATGCACAGATTATGGAATTATATGTCCCATTAATTTCATTGAAGCATGAATCCTCATATATAAGGATATTTTTTAATTAATTTCATCTTTTAACCATAAATATAATCAAATTTTATGTGCACTATTAGTTCATGAATTTTTCCTCCACAAACTAGCCTTCTTCCTCCATAAACTATACTACATTGCATACCGTGTGTGGTTCATGGACAAACTCTTCCTCTACAGAGTGCCTCCTATTTCACGAACATTCTATCCTACTGCAGAACTCTTCATCTCTCATAAACCAACATCTTTTGTAGATATTCCCTACATCGTAGACTATTTCTCATTCTGTGAACCATTAATTCTTCTATGAACATTCACTTCTTCAATGGATCAAATCTTCCAATATAGAGCCTTTTTTCTTTGAGGGATAATGATTCATGAAAATCATCTCAAATAAACTATATTTGTGGAACACTTTTTACTTTACGGAATCCTCCTCACAATCTTCTTCACCTTCACAGAGTTTTCTAACAACGATATACTCTTGACTTCACTAAATTTCTCTCAAGAATCAAATAAAACTATTTCAAAGTAAAGAAGATATTAGTGTTTATTATATAGGAAAATATATCTAAAAATATTTCTAATTCATTTAACATAAACATTCATTGTAGTACAACATTCACTCTGTACTTCACCTTCCACAAACCCTTTTAGTATGTGTACTATGCTTTTTAGTCTACATAGTTACACTATACGGACATCCTACCTTTTTTTATTGATTCTACATACCTCCCTTCGAGTTTTTTGGAGTGTGTTTCATGATCTATAAACTAGGATTTGCATACACATATTCGTAAAACCATCCTTGACCAAAATGATAAACTCCCAATTTTGAGGCCCAAAAATTTGGAAAGCGCTAGAAAATGATGAAACCTTCAATAATATTGATAGTTAGACCTATAAAATCCATTTCTTTTCAAACCTAGTGATTTTTAATTTGAGGATTGTCAAAAAACACAAATGATAATAGATTTATAGGAAAAAACATCTTTGCTTCAAAAAAGATACACAACACATTATCATACATAACTAAAATTAGATGAAATGTGGATATGAATTTGAATAAAGGTATGGGTATGGTCTTGGGATATTATTGTGAACCTAACTTTTTTTAAATGACTTTTAAAGGTTCCAGGATTGTTTGTAATGATTTATTTTTGTGATAATTTTCTGTTAAATGTTTTTTAAAAGGGAATTCAATTTCATATTTTGGGATACTTTTTACTCGAGACTAGAAAACTGTAGTTTGATGGTGTGATTAGCCACTCAAAGAGGCCATTATTCATTGATTATATTTTAATATTCATATGTTTCAAACTCCATAAACACGAATTTTGGTTTATTTTATAAATTGATCTTCATTTATCATCACATGTACAATTCATTTTTCATGTGAAAATTTGGGCCCAATAAATCTTATTCTTTTTGAATACATTATCTTTAATGCGAAATTTTTATGGAAAAAAGAGGGATGAATCTGGGATAATTTCATCTTCAATATTGAAATACTCTGATTTGCCTTTTTCATTCACCCTCCTTTTGACTCCCCTAATTAATGTTAATGGAATTGAATGTTTAGGGCTCGACCTTAGGATCTTAATATACATATTTAAGGATCTAGTGGTAAAGGAATTTGGATCCATGTTTTTTTATGTCAATTG
This sequence comes from Viscum album, assembly GCA_963277665.1. Classification (NCBI taxonomy): domain Eukaryota; kingdom Viridiplantae; phylum Streptophyta; class Magnoliopsida; order Santalales; family Viscaceae; genus Viscum; species Viscum album. The sequence continues at coordinate 1,012,703,915 of OY728140.1, forward strand.
TATTGTTATGCTTCCATTTTTTACTCACATGTTTTTTTCACAAGTAATTCATTTGAATCAAAAATGTTTCTTAATAAAATTTCTTATTATTCTCTAACTATTTTTTTCTTTATATCATGGTGATATTGTTGAATTACAGAGTGAGGCCATTCACAACATATTTTTTTATATTTATCACAAAATGATGGACTGATCATTTTCCTTTCAACAATTTTCTTCTACAATTTCAACCATATAATTATACTTCCCTCTTCCACTGATAGAATAGAATAAATGGGGGGGGGGAAACCCTCTTTTGGGTTGAACCAAGGGAGTATTAAGGGGTGAATTGGATGTTGTTTATCATTTTAATAATTCATAATTAATTATTTTATTGATATTTTCATTAAATGGTTTTATTTCTTCCTCATACTTATTGATTTTTATCACCATTATTTCTGTGTGATAATAATATCATTTACCTTTTGGGGCTCATGAATATGATCCTCTACGTGTATAGGAGGTTATATTTTGTATTTTAATGTGCTAAACCAATATGTGATGTGGTTATATTAATTTCATTGAATGAATTCTTCTCGATTTAATGAAATTTAAATAATTTGAAAAAAATCATCTAATCCACTTTAAGATATATCCTTGGACTAACTCATTTTATTAAATTGAATTCACATAAGTTTGTAAAACAATTTAATTATCAAATCAATTCAAACACACATTGGCAACTTCATTGCCAAATCACCCACATTAACAGCCAAATTGAACCCATAAAATTTATATATATTAGGATAATTATTAGGTCTCTATAGATTCTATAATCCAATATGTTCTACAGGAAACTACCTACACCATTAAACTTTTGTAAATTTGGGTGCAACAAACTACATTTGGACAACCTGATTTTTTGTATAGTGATTCTTTTTTTCCTATAATGATTTCACTCATGTTGGCATAGAAATTTTGATTACTGATCCATAGATTGAGGATACAAAGTTCTATTATTTATGAGCCTTGGTAGACAAAAATATCTAAAGGGGAGATTTTTCGGACCAAGTTGTCTTGAAGTTGTTTTATAGTTAATGAAAGAAGTTTGTACTAGTTCTTTTTTATTTTTTTCATTTAAAAACTAAATTTACTTTTTTAGGTTTGATGACTGGATGTTGGTTTACTTAACTTAAGGGATAAAACACAATGTTATTAAGAAAATATATAATCTTGGGTTTTTGTTGTTAATATTTTTTTGGAATAAGTGGGCATAAAACTCACATTGGTTCTAGAAAAAAAATTCAATCAGAGTGAGAAGTTTTTAGAAATTATAAATGTCATTCAATATGATAAAAAATTAATTCAGACAGTTATTTTGAAATTTTAATATTCTCAAATTCGTGATGAATTCATGATACATGAATAATTTGGAAAAGGATAATGGTTATGAAGTCAAACTATTTTTGTCTCAATTAATCAGTGTATGAATCACTATACGCATATATTTTTTGAAAGGCTGGGAAGTTTGAAGTTACTATAGTTAAGAGTTTTGTTGACCTACTGACTAGTCTATCTATTGGACTGGTCAATTAAATAGACTATTTGATCCACTGAATGAACTACTTCAAAGGATAAATCACCAATTATAGAAATCCTAGAAGAAAGGAGTTACTCATAACACTAATCCATAAGACATAGTGTGTCGCTAATCCATATGAGGAATTATGACACTGAGCCATTATACACAATTTTGATAACAAAAAATGCATCAGATAAAGAGATCTGTCAGATGCATAGTCCTTTTTTGTATTTTTTGGGATGATGATCCTAATGGGGTCTAAGATCGATCAATCGGATGATGATAAAAAAATTTAGTCAACCATTTTTGTTAGGTTTTATCATTCATCAATTAGTTAAAGATTAAAAAAAGTAATTATTTGTTTTCACTTGGTTCATGTGAAAAAGAAGTTATATTTTACTATCAAGTGGGTCAAGATTCATCAGAGAATATTTGACACTGTTAAATTGGACGGAAGGAGTGACTGATTCAATATATTCATGATAACTCCAATTAGTCACTGAATATAGGACTTCATCAGATGTCAGAATACTAGTCTAATAAATTATTGTACAAATGTGGAAAAGGGTAAATGTTTTGATTAATTTTTACAAACAATTTTACAAATGGTGAGATTGTATCTTTATAAGTTTCAATAATGTATATGTAAAGAAACCTCAGTCTAATAAATCTGCAATAATTTCTATGGAAGAATGTTTAAATATTTTATGTCTGTTAGTCGATATAATGAATTAGAATGATAAATATTCAATTATTATGGGTTCTCAAGTGGGTCATTAAAATCTAAGTGATCCTAAGAAAATTTATATGAATAGAAAAGTATATTTGACTGAAGAATCGTTATGATATTCATAGTATGATAAAGTTTTTATAATATTCAATAAGTTTTGAGAATAATCTAAAATTCTTCTGATGTAATGAAATATTCATAGATGAATTTGAAATTATCGACAAATTATAATATATGTGAATTTGGTTGAGGGGGAAAGTGAGTGTGATCTCTTAACCATTATTCTCCTAGAACAACTATAAATATGTGGATGTACATTGTAGTTCTTGAAGATCAACCACTATTAACATGCAGACAGAGGGAAAGAGAACAAAATGTTTTGTGGAAAAGAAATTTTCTAGATAGAGTTTTCAAAAGGGAGCTTTCCAAAAAAGAGAATAATAAGGAAGAGGTTATCAGATCAGACCAAGAAATCAAACTAAAGAACTAGGGAAAGAAGAAGTGGTTTTATATTGTTTCATGATTATTATTTCTTATAGATTTTACAGACTAAAGAAATGCATAGAGGAATTTTAATGAGCCATCAGATTTTGTTTTTGTACAATGTCTAGAAATATTGTTTCTACCAGATGTTTGGTAAAAAAGTGAATATTTTTATTTTATATAGATTATAAAAGTAGATGTTGTTTACGTTACATAGTAAGTTGTTTTTAACAAACTAGTAATGGTTTCATAACATGTTGCGTGAACTAGTTTTAAATCATTTGTTCTAGAATAAGAACATGCATTGTTGTATTGATCAATGAGATACACAAAATTATGTGTATTTTCTACATGTTATGTCCATACAAAATGACTTTTTTCTTGTGGATTATGTGGTATTGGATTATTTCCAAACGATTTCAAGGACTAGTTATTCTTATTGAGTAGTGAAACAAGAAAATACATATGGTACTATGGATGTTTGAATGTTTTTTTCCTAAAATTGATAATTCTCCAATAGAAGGAGAATTATGTCAAAATAGAAATATAGAATGAAATAAAAAATTATCACTCATTCACACCATCCCCCTCACAGGGGTACCTTGATCATTGTTGGGCCTTTTAATAATTATTTAAAATAATATTTAATAATTAATTATTTAAATGAAATTTATATATCTAAATAAATGAATTAAAATTTATATAATGATTAATACATGTTAAAAAGTTAATAAAAGATCATATTATTCTTGAAAAGTACATTTTCAAGAAAAATCATTTTTCGTCGCATTTTATAGGAATATTTTTAAATTAAATTTTATAAATTATAGAAATGGAATTTTATTAGATAGTTTGTATATTTATAATTTTTATGTAAAATTATTTTAAATGAGTTAAATTTTATTTCTAGTCATCATTAATAGTATAAAGAATAAAAATTAGATATCATGGTTAAGGTTAAAATGGATTTATCCGAGGTTAATCTAAAATGATAAGGGTCAAAATGAACTAAAAACTTCTCTAAATCCTATTTGATGAGTTTATTTTTACCATAACCTTAACAAAATATAATATGTTAAATTTTGGGATTATTGTTTCAATAATGTAGCTTAATAATATTTTGAAACATTAAAAAATTACACGCATGCCACCCACCTCACGTATAAAAGGGAACATCCCCTCCTAAATAATATGCACTTATTAAGTAATTTAGATTGATAATAGCATTAAAAATATATCCCCAAAATCCATATCTTAATGGTATAGGTCAAAACTCCCAAAATACCCACACTGGGGTTTCTAAGAGCATATCAAAAGGAGTTCTTTCAAAGAAGAGGTTATCATCTTATCCGAACACATTCATTTTTCTTTTTCTTCTACCACCTCCACTTATATACAAGATAATAAAATTTTATAAAATCAATATCTACCATATAATGATATTTTATTTTTTATGGAATTGTATTTATCCATCTCTTTCTCCCTAAAATGGGAAACAAAACAATCGCTCGTGTGTACAACGCACTACCGCCTCCCAAACTGATGTAATTTGTTCTCTATAACTGACTCACATGGATAGTAATAATGATTTAAATAATGAAATTGTATGATAATTATGACATAATTATTTTTCATAAAATTTAATATATCATATTCTTCCTAAACCTTTCAGCAATTAAAAATTGATAACATTGCTTGTGCATATGTGTGGATCGCCGCCTCTACAAAGAGATGTGATTCATTTTTCATGTGCAGCTTTCACCAATTTTTCTAAATATGTATATAATTAATATATATATATATATATATATTATTTACAAAATTAAAATAATTATTTAAATGATTAAACTATAAAATATGCAGAAGAACTAAAACTCCCCTGATGAAACAAGCGTGATAAAGTTAAATAGCAAACACATGTAACGATGATAATAATAAAATATTGTTAATTAATGGGTGATGGGATGTTATTAGGGGATAATATATGATATTTTGAATCCAAATATTATCATTTTATGAATTAATAAAAATTTTAAAACCATTTTATATGAGTTTAAATCATATTCAGCTATGTGGATGTGTGAGGTAAGGGATTTTATCTCAATTTCCACTCCATTGAGATATATTTATTATTATACACCTATTTTATTTTATGTGGGGTAGAAAATAACCCTTTAATGTATATAACATGAATAAATATTTATTCAAGGTAATTAAAGTTTCTATTAAAGTTTACACTTTCAACAGGTTATAATTTATAGGTTTCCAAATATGTAAGATTTGTTATATAATCTGAATTTTTTTGGATTGTGTATATTTTCACTAAAAAATATTATAATTTATACTTCCTAAAATTAATATATTTTATTTTAATATATATATTTAACAAGGTTAAATTTTTTATACATTTTCCTCTCTTTGTAACATTAATCCAAAAAAATAAATGTTTAAATAAAAATCCAATATTATTTATCTTTTTGATCGGGTAGATTTTTCATTCATGTCCATATTTTTATAAATTTTTTTCCAAAAGCCCATCTAATTTAATAAGTTCATTTATTATGGAAATTTTATAACATAATTCAATTTTAAATATTTATAATATTTTAAAAATTGTTAAATTTTATCTCTATTTATAAAAAAATCCAAAATAATTTTCCATTTAAAAGTATACAAACTAAGTGGATTCTCTATATTCCATAACATTTTTATAGTATTTGGATTCTTTTATAATTTCTCAATACCATTATAAATAAATTTCTTTTTAAAAATTATTTTAAATTATTCACTTCCATTTTATTATATTCTTTTAATGATAATTTTTAAAAAAATATATATATATCTAATAGACTGTCATATTTTATTTTGTTTTCATTAATTTTTCTTAAAGAAGTCGAATTATTATCATCATCTTTCGTCGAAAAATAAATTTCTGCACTATATACATATAATATATATCAGGGATTATATATATTACCTAAAAGCTATCCAATTTTTACATTTGGTTTTTTCTATGAATGTTATTTTATATACTGGGGAAATCTTGATGTTTTGTATTATTTACACAATATGGATATTTCTTGTAAAGGTAGATTGCTTGTTAATTATATTGATAATTCAATATAAAAAGAATATAGTAGACATGAATTTAGATTTGGGGACCCTAATTACATAAACTCATGTTCTATTGACATGTCTCACGAGACAACCTAGTTGGCTAGGCTAATTTAATGGTTTCTGGGGGTATACTTACCCATATTTGAAAATAGATTGGCATAAGGCCTTGATCAAGACATCAATCATTATGAATTTCATTAATTAATAATTAAATTATTATTATCCAAAAGATTCTTATATTTATATTATGAGTGGATTATTTTTCTTTTGATGTTATTTATTAAACAACATGTGTTTTCAGTGATTTACCAAGAAATATTTATTATTCCTTATTTTATCAAGAAATAATCAATTATATACAACCCTTAAAATGTTTTAGAGAACACCCATATTTTTTACCTTCCACGAAGAAATAAATAAGTAATCTATAAAAGAGCTTCAAATATATATAATATTTAATTTTACAATGTTTTATATTTTTTCCCAATGTAAAATTGGAATCATGTATGTATATGGTTCTTCAAGACTACTAAAATGATTTATCCTTGGTGATGTGATATCTTGTATCTTTTTACAACATATGAATGTAGAATATCAATATTGGTTATTAGATATTAATTTTTTATTATTTTTGAAAAGCATTTTGAAAAACACTTATTGAATATAAATGAATGGATGTTACTCTCTGACTTAGTTTTTAATGACTCATTGATTCATTATGGGTTCCAAATTGCCCATTTTAATCTAGTTTTTATGTTCTTATATCATTTCCTTTTGAGTTACATATCAGAGTTTTTTATTTTCCAAATTGACAAGTTAGCTTGAATTATGAAAAAAATTATAGTTTACTCATGTTATAAATTCAATCCCACAAATATATTTTCACTCACACTCCTTATCCTAGTTTTAAAACCAACCATCCAAGAGAAGGATAGGAAAAACTACTCAGTAATCACATAAATATCAAAACTTATTAACCAAATTATTGCTTCAAATCTAGAATAATATATTTACTAAGCTGGAAAAAAATTATCTCAAGTCTTTAAACACTGAAAAAATGTTTAAAAACAGAGTCCAAAATATTTTATATACATATTTTGAAAATGGATTTTGAATATTGTTATTTATTTTATTTCAATCCATAAACTCTAAGATATATGAAAAATATAAAAATGTATTTACATCCTAAGATACTTCATACCCTACACACACATATCTAAAAAACAATTAGAATTATCTCTAACATTTATTTATCAAGGAAAAATGATTTAAAATAAAAGTAATATAGTCTCGTGTGAAGGAAAGAGACAATCGGGTGGTCCTTTATTAAATATAATTTTTCTTGAGTTTATAATCCTCTATAATATCTTTAAAAAAATATACATGTTATTCCTTTTCCTATTGTAAATTCACGTTTAATTGGTTCTTTTAATCATCTCACTTGATCTCAACTTCACCGTGTAAGAAATTGTTAGTTAACACATAAGGTCTAAAACAATTGAAGATTAGTTTACTAGGCATGAGCTCCATTATTGAAGAATACATTAATAATTTATCTCATACATCAAACACTATTTTTTTATTGATCTTAATGTCGAAAATTTTGGTCTTATCCTTACATAGTAGTGAATTCTCATAAAATTCCCTAAAAATGTATTCTAGTTCTTTCATCTGTAGTTTTGTTTCCAGCATTTCCAAATTCTTGTTTTATATTCTTCATGGCCCAATAATCCTTATGAAACTACTCAATAAAAAGTAAAAGTTCTTTCTATAAACAATTTTATAAATGTATACAACTAAAGGGGTTTTTTGGGTAGTTATCTTAGCTTATACTGTGTCCTAAAACTTCTTACTTCAATATTTTATGGTGGGTTGTATTGTTTTCTCTAAAATATTCTTAATATCTCTATTGGAAACCTATATTTATCCATTTTTCTATTTGTGGTATCCAGTTGAGGTCTTCTAATGCACTTCATACCTCTTCAATATAGATTACATATTATTATTAATGAATGGTTTTAATTATTAAAGGGTTATTACTCAGGTTATTCCTGACCAACAAAAAAGTATTTATTTTATAAATTTATTGACAACCGTAGAATCATTAGTTCTAGATGATTTTTTCTGAATCCAATTAAAAACATATTTGATTACAAATAAGACTTTGGAGAAACCACATTGTATTGAAAATTAACACATAAAATCTTACCCATGGGCATTAAATATTTTATAGAAAGTAACATGTTTTAGGGAATTTGATATATTTTATAAATTACACAAGTAAATTTTTGGTTTGGGAATTCTTATTAAAATTTATGTGAATATTTAAAATTTTGCATTAAAAATTATCTATCGATTAAAAAATTAATATTATTTATATGAGGTCCAAAATTTAGTCCATATATAAGTGTATGATACAATATAATCATATATATAATCTCTACATCAAGTATTTATCTCTTAAAAACTTGTTCATTACAAATATTATATAAATATTTATATTCCCATACAGAATATTTTGACTTAGATTTTAGTTTATAATTTTAATACTTCTTAATGATGGGGTTTCCTCTAATGTGACTAGATAATTGACCAAATCAATGTATGGGTGAACTTTGGTAAATTTATATAGTTTGTTACCAAGGATGCAATCATCTAGGTATGTTTGAAATGGTGGTTATACCTTGAAATTGTAAGTCAATTGAATCATGTGGATTGCAAAAAATTCACAGTTCATTTTATCATTGATCTCTATGTTAGATTATTATAAAATAAAAATACATATTATTATACTAGTATTTTTATAACATCTCATGGTAAAATACATGAGTGTTGTATGATCATAACTGGTTGTTATGTTACTTCAATAGAAGTAAGACTAAAATATTTCTATCCCAAAAATAGTTAAAAAATTTCTTTTGTTTTCAATTTTTTGGGCTATTTCCTAGTTCTGAGAGTTTTTTGGTATCACTTTTTCTTTCCAATCAACTTTTTGGGTTAACACAACCCCTTACAACTTTTTTTAAAGAATCACATGGTATCATAATGGGGAAATTCCAGTCTAGTGGATAGACTATGGGAGTTGTGATCAAGATTTCTTAGAGAATATAAAAATATACCCCATATGCATCATTATACACAAATTTATTCTCATTCATGAGTATATTAGTTAGGGGCCATTATATTGTACAAAAATAATTTATAAATCTTCTAAAAACCAATCATATCCTAAAAACAATTGAATCTATCTTATAGTGGTTGGATAAGGTAGTATAAAAATCATATCAATTTTGGCCTTATGAACATCAATAACATCATTTTAAATTATGTTTCCAAACTAACTTCCTTTTTAAATATAAAATGGAATTTTTTTAAGATTAAAATGATGTGTTTTTTTATCGAATTTTTGCTAAAAAAAATTATATAATCTCAATAAAATTTTCCAAATAAATTTCAGGAACAATAATAATTCTCTTGGAATACCTCCAAACAATTATCAATAAAATATTAATAGATTCATTCTTTGCACCATTGACTGTACTTTTGTAATTACAAATATTGAAGGGAATAATTTGGTAAGAAACATCAGTAAAGAGACATCTGAATATGGTATTTCCTAGTCTTCTAGATTTATTATAACTTAAAGACTGGTAAAAAACCCATCAATAAAAGTACAGTGACCCTTCCCTACCAACCTCTCTATCTTTAATATACAAACAGAATAGGTAAGTAGAGTTTTCTTATTATATAGAATAATTTTTGATATTTAATTCAACCTATCCAAATATTCCATATTATTATGGGCACTAACTCATTGTTCCTAATTTATAAAATTTTTTATCCAGTTTTCATTGGGATAATTTAGATAGGACTTACTTATTAGGAGTCCCAAATTAGTTAAATTATTCTATATTATAAAATTCATTCTGAATCATTTTTAGCAACTTATATATGGTTTTGGTTGAGCATCGATTAATGTTTTCAAAATAGTTTGGATACACTTTATTGAAAATTATTTTGAATATTGGTGGTGGGTCTAATCCCAAGAATGTCTCGTAGTGTACACCCTATCACCCTAATTTTTTATTTTATAATTTCCAAAATTTGGTTCTCTTGATTTATTTTTATATTATTTTAAATTATGAATATTAGTTTCAATTTTTTTATCAAAATAGTATTTTATGTTATATTAAAAAGAAAATTCTATTCAATTATAGTGGATTTTTAGTGATGCTTTCATCTTAGTGTTGTCTATGCTTGCATTCTGGACATGTAAATCCAAATTGAGTAAATTATCAAAAATATATTTCAATAAATTATAAAAATTATTATGCACAACAAACAACCTAGATTTGGTTCATTGGATATATCATATTCATCATTGAAATTAGGTGTAACAGATAAGCCTGAGTCAACAAACAATGTCTCCCAAGTTGGCCCACGACACTTCTCAAGGCACATTTCTAATCATCGAGGTCTAGAAACAATTTCCAGGGTATCATTGAAAAAAATACGAACAATTTCACACTTAATAGTTATATGATATAATAAAAATAAATATAGTATCATAGTAGATATCAAAGATACAGTATATGTCAAAAACAAAAAAACCATAAAAGTTAACATCCAACAACTGGATAACAAGGTCTATGAGAAAAACATAAAGACCATAAATATAGAAAATGAATAAACTCATCGGTCCTTCTCTTCATGAATACATTTCACCACCATCCCAACCCATCGTAAGATAACTTGATACATGAAGTCATTATTTCCATGAAGATCTCACATATAAATGTATCCTACAAAACCAAGCATACGAAATCCTAAAAGAAAAAAGTAATGTCCAAGTACTAAATTTCCATAGGATACCATAAAAATCTATATAATTTCTATTCATATATGACTATTAGTTCTTCTATAAAAAATATTGAAAAAATCAAAACAAAATAATTTCCCATATAATATCACCATTCAGTTTTCTTTTAAAAACATGATGTATTGAAAAAAAACAAGGAAACATTACATAAACATTTTCCACGAGGAAAAAGTTGTTATAATAAATTTTTTAAATAATAAATATCCATAATATGTGTGAAATGTTTCATATTAATAAAATATAATTTAATGTATCTTCCAATTACCAAAGGGAGAAACACAACACAGTGGTTCACACATCAAAGATGAACAAGACCACTATCTGGAATAAGTGAATCATAATGTATGAGAACCTTGATACCAATTAAAGGATACCCAATATCAATCCATTGAATAATTGGAACCTCCCATTGTGATATGTAACTCAACTATGTACTGGATATAAATAGCATTCCCCCATACCGCAAGTTATTCTCAATGACCTAATACTTTTCCATTCCAATCATGAAATAAAATTCATGTTCATAAATTATTTCTAAAAAAAAATTGTTTCATTTCATGGCTATGTTTTCAAAAAAAATATTTCCTTTAGTGATACCACACTACTTCCATTATTTAAGTACCATTTCCTTATCAAAATCAACTATTAAGAAATTTATCAATCACATCATGTGTATCAGAATGTTTTTAACCAAAAAATTTTTTAGAAAACAATTACCTAGAACTGAAATATTTTTTACCCACAAATAGATTTCAAGTAATCACATTAAAATAGAAAAAAATGAAACATAAGGATATAATTAATTCCATGTGAAAAATCATATGATGGTGACACGAACCTCAATAATGATGAAACCCTTTTTTTCTTTCAAAACTGGTCCTGCGAAATGAAGAGATACAAATATCATGAGAATTTATCTATAAATAAAATCATTAATTGTCCATAAATAACCATATACAAGAAAATAAAATCCAAATTGGGTTCTGAAGAATCAATGGGAAGATAGATCAATGATATATTTATGAAAAATATGATGAATCGAGAGGGAAAACATCCATTCCTTGATGAGATCGACCCAAAATGATCAAGGGTCACCAAAAAATAAATGGGGTTATATAGAGAATATTTTTTTGGATGGATTGAGATAATGATGGATCATGAAGTGATTATAGTTATAAATGAAAAATGGAATTGAGTTAATATTTCATTTTAAGAATTTCTGATTGGGTTTCACGATTGGGCTACACGGTCAGACAAACCATGTGGTAGACACTACCCATTGGAAAACCAAATAATACAGTTTCTTAGGAAGAGTCTCAAGGTTTGAAAAACCATGATTTATCTATGAGATAACCTATATACCAAATCCAATACATTCACATGGTTTACCTAGTACTCAAACAGTTAGAAAACCGGTGCTCAAACTTTATAAATTGACATTGGAACTCACAAATCCATATTTAATGGTTTCTCAAGAAATAGAACTAATCATATTCCAAAACCATGTTTCAGGCCTATTTTCCCAAAAATTATAAACATTCAAACACCTTCTTCTAAAATCCTATAGAACTTCACAAGACATAAAAAAACTAAAAACTAAGCATAATTATGACCTGAAGGGTGTCACCATTCACCCCAGCAAAAACTACTTATGTCCCACAAATGTATTAGGATAATAAAAATGTAAAGTTATAATGTAACTATTGTATCATCAAGGCCTCATGTTCCCATGTATCATGTTTTTTCCATCCACATTGTCATATCACTCAAATAAATTGGATCCTCATTTCACATAGAACCTTATCATGTCAGTCCATTATCTGAACAGATTATTCAATAACTGAAGTTATAAGTTCAATCTCAAAATCCTCCAACTCAATCACTAAAGATGACTCCATTTGATACTTATTTAGTAGCAAAAAATAGAAAAAATCATGGATACAATTAAAATGAGTACATAATTAAAATTAATAATCCTTCTTTTTGAGTTTCTCTATAATCTCAATTTGGTTGATATAATAAGGTTTTAATATACCCTTATATCACAAAGACCTATTTACCATGTGAGATGAAGCTCCAATAGAAACATGATCACCAAACTCAAAATCGAATGAATGCATATGGGGTTCTTTATTGAATTTCTTGTTACATTGATTTACCACTAACCAATTTATGATTAATAAAATGATATCACCACCCCTTAGATAGTGCTCAATTTAACAAAGAAATTATCTCCAACCACTTCCCATAAAAGAGGAGATCAATAAGACCTCAGATACAATGCCTTAATTTGTTCTATCCCGATCCAATAATAATATATATATTTATAAGAAAACTCAATTAAGGGAAGATATTTCCCCAAAAATCCACTAAATTCAAGCACTCATGCCTAAAGAATGTCTTTCATAATCTAGATGGATCACTCAGACTTCCCAACAATTTATGAATGAAGATTCATGCTCAACTTCAACTAAGAACCCATCATTTCAACAACCCACCCTAAAATAGGGATTTGATATGACGGTACCTATCATAAATTATAATCGATGTCAAACTATGAATGCTAATAATTAACTTCTCATAAAAGAGACCAAGTTGTTCTACCATCACCTACTCCTTGATAGGTAGATAACAAACTGATTTTATGAGTTAATCAATAATAATCCATATTTTTTCCTTACCATTATGTGTATAAGGTATCCAAATAATATATATTATGGTTATCTCATCCTATTTTCACACTGGGATGGGTAATTTTTTTAGTAAACTTGTAGGCCTAGGATGTTCCGCTATAATTCTCAGATATATAAGTCACCAAGACACCAGTTATGCAATCAATCATCCCATTCCTAGCCACCAGTCATGACATATCAGGTAATCATATATATTGGAAGATCTAAGTTGTATATACCAATTTAACAGATGTTTATCATTCATAAATTCATGTATTAAGACCAACATAATAAAAATCCTACCTCAAAAGCATAATACACTATCAGGATACCAATACCACTAACCCCGGGTCTATCCACAATAAATATCCCTTCTAAATTTATGAAAACTTTTATCCTCAGCATATAAAAGTAAAACATGATCAACCAAAAATAATCCATCCTAATAAAAAATATATGAATGCATTTATTCCATATATCCTATCATTCAAGTAAATCTTAGAAAAAAATCTCATCAAGAACTTCTCTTCACTAATTCCTTCAATGTCTAAGTCTGATCATTTATGCTCAAATATTATGAAAGCATACTCCATTTTATAGGGGTATAATAAATATCATAACAAAAATTTCTAAAGTTAATCCTCCAAAATACTTTGCCTCATATTAATATCACTCTTGGTGAAGATATACTTAGGACTCGTATGGTCTGAATACACTGTTAATGGCTCATCAAGGTTTTGGTGGAGCTAATTAGTATGAGTGTGAATCATTGTTTGTAGCTCAAGATCATGAATGGGATATTTATTATCATGAGGGAATAATAAAAAGATCCATATGCTACAACTTTTCTACCCTAAAATAGAACAAAACCCAAACCCATAACTAATGCATCACAACAAACATCATAACCAATACCCATCTATAGAAGAATCAATATTGGAGCTAAAATCAATCTGAATGTAAACTCTATAAAATATCTAAAGTATAGATCTCTTCAAAAAATTCATGCCCTTATGGGTCAACTTTATTATAGTTTATTAAAGTTTGAATGTGTCCAGATTATATTACCTATAATAACTATTCATCCCAAGAAATGTTGGATCTCAAACTCATTTTTGGGATTCTTCCATGACACTGCCACTAAATTATTCTTTAGATCCACTAAGAGACACTTCTTAGAAATAAAAAGGCCCATAGATTTCACCACATAAATCTAGAACTAACTTTTGGATAGTTTTTAGTACAAGTTATTATCTTTCACGATTCCAAAGATGATATTAAAAATCTTGTCATGATATTATTCCAATATTAAATTAAAAAGTAACACATTAACAAAAATAACAATGAAATAATTCAAAAACATGTGGAATAATGGATTCATTAAGTAACTAAACATAATAAGAGAACTAATAATGCCAAATGGCATGATCAGATACTCATAATTCACAAACCATATCCCAAACACTATCTTAGAAATATCTTCTTCTCATTGCCTCAGATGATGTTACTCTAATCTGAGATAAATAATTGAAAATCATTGTGATCCCTTGTTATGATAAAAAATTTCATCAATCCTATTAATTGGGTATTTATTAACAACTATCAACTTGATGAGTTTGTCACAATCAACAAAAAGGTAGAGAATCTCATCAACCTTATCTGAAAAGAGAACCGGTGATACCCATGTTAAAATTATACGAAAAATAAATACCTTATCATTGAGATCCTTTAGATAAACCATTAATTCATTCAGTTAAATTGGTTCTATATTGTATGGTGGTAAATAAATGGGCGTAATCCAATGTAGAAATTCCATAGAAAATTTTAATTCTTTCTAGGGAGGTAACCCCAAGTAATCATCTTGAAAAATATTTAGATACCCACACACCAATATAGAAAGAGGTACACTAATATGTGGCTTAATAGAATCAAGACAACTTTCAAAAAACATTCATGATAACATCATAAAAATATAGGAAATGTGATTTCTATCCAAGATATATATTCTCACTCACTCTAAAAAACATGAGTGACTCCATGGAAAGAAAAAAACTATACGTAATTATGATATCAATAAATCTGGGATTTATTGTTATACATACAATCTATTTCAAATATGATATTAAATATGTCAAGATCAAGGGTGAAAAATGGTATATGCTTTTATAGTCAGTCATCGGGACAAGATATTTGGAACATCTAAAACCCTGCTTGAACTTCTTACCTAAAAGAGTGGAAGGAGTCATTATAAAAGGAATAATTTAGAGAGAAAACCCATCACATCAATATGATTGGAAGAGATAATTGAATGAATTCCACCAGTATCAAATAAGGACATAAACATAGATGATCTAATAAACACTATAAATATAATGGGTTTCAGTCATGCCTTTGAATCCTCATGTGAACACCAAACAATATAATTATATACAACATAATCCTATCATTTCTATAAAATTTAATCATTTTCCTTGGCACATGCATGATATTCATCCTATTTTTCTACATCAGATATAAATTGAGATCCTTTGATGAATGTTAATCCATCTCTACTACCCTACGATGCTCTATCAAAAAAATTTAAAGATGACTGAATTTACCACTTGTGTTACACACCATTGGTCATACCATAAAATCAGGTTTGAGGTGCTCATTTCCCTAGTATTTGTAATAAATTTCCTGACTCTTTGTTAATGCTAGTCTTACATTCCTACCACCACCTCTGCACTACTCTCCATACTTCCTCTTTTTTCCAACAAATGATCTTTGTATGCCTCACAATTTTACTAGTGCCCCAAAAAGTCTTCGATTCCTATTTATATATTCTATAACCAATGTTTAATTTTATAAATCCTCTATGAAGGTGGTTAGGCATATAAGAATCATCATAGAACGAATATTATTCCTCAAGCCTATTTTGAACCTCCTTAACATGTGATAGTGATTGGAAATAATCAATGGAGACATGTGAACTATAAATACCTAGGATTATAATATATATATTAGATCATTTTTTATAAATATTCATTATATTACACTAAATTATGCTTGAGTATAATAATAGTTTAGTTTCTTAGGAAACATCAAACACAAACTTATTAATTATTAAATGATCTTAAATCAATCATGAACTATAATCTCACGTCATAAAAGTTTGGAACCCTCATAAATTTAGAGATAAATTTCATATGCCATTTTTATCTTTAAATACCATCAACATAATGGACCAAGACTCATCAAATGTTTCCCAATGTGCATTATAATGCACCTATTTCCCATAGTGGATCAAGAAATTCATGTTTCCCATTGTGGATCATGAGACAATTATTTCACATTGTGTATTTGGATGTATCTATTTCCTATAGTGGATCAAGTATATTGACTTATTTCCCATCATTATTTGATGAGATATAAAGCTCTACCTAGTGAATTAGTGGGTGATATAGGTCATTCCTATATTATAATGAAAATCATACATATGTGTCTATAAAATCATAAAAAATTGATCATATCAAAACTTGTGAAATGAAATGTGATTCATAAACATTTCATCATATCATGACCTATAGAAAAGAGAAAATATTCATAATATTTTCATTATTTCCTAATTTTATGACCCATAGAGAAATTACCAAGTTTTTTAACAATTTTATCATGGTATAACATGTGGAATATAAATTATTTTCATAAAATCATTTCATTATAAACATAAACCATTGAGAGAATGAATAAGAATGATATATGTGTTTCATAACTCCAGTAATGTATAAGTTTCATAAAAGGATATCATCTTAGATTGAGAATTATTTGGAATGATAAATCAATTGGAATACTTATTAGGAAATATATATTTTCATTAAAATTAATCTTTTATAAATTTAAAAAAAAATCTTCGAACAAAACTTTGAAAATAGATAATGGAAGCTTTAAAATCATATAAATCATTTTATGAGGAGAATAAATTTTTCACATTGAAAATTAATTTTTAAAACATAAAATTTATTGAAAATAAATTTCTTTAAATATAACATTGATAAAATCTAAAGTAATCCTAAAATAAAATAAAATTCATGATTGAAGGATATTCCATCCATGTTTCACATGTCAAAAAAAATAATCATTTCACATTATCTATAATATCCAAAAATATAATGTTTGAAAAATAAAATAAAGATTCATTTCAAAAAACATGGAAAAAGTAAAACATTGTTAAATTTTATTTAATAAATAATTTAAAATTAGTTAAAAATATTTTTTACTGCATTTTTCAAAAACATGGCTTTGGAAGAAAAATTGTTTTTGATAAAAAATTCATTTTTTTATAAAAACAGAACTTTTGAACTCCTAAGTACATGAATAGAGTAAAATAAAGGGAGAATTTTTTTTCATAAAATAAAAATGATAATAAGATTTATGAGTTTCTTTAGAAGTGGATTATAATATTTTATTATTGTAGACATAGATATAAAAAACATTGGTAAATCATGAGATAGTAACATAACATCTTAACCACTTTAGTAACATTGAAACTCAATCCTCAAGAAGATATATCATTAAAATTTACATAAAATATCATTAGGATAAATAAATTCATTATAATAAATTTTAATTGGGATTTATATAATCCTTATAAAATAATATTGGTGAATATCGTAGCCGTATGTCTCCAATAAAAAAATGTGAAGAATATCCCTTACTAATTTGGTAATTTTTGAACTGTAAAACAAATGAAATGGATATACTCAAATGGATATGTAAATACACATTATTTTAAGGATAATAATCCAAAAAAAATCATGGTTATTTGATACACTACAAAAAATAAATAGGTGGTGAACATGGGATGTATCACAAAGAAGTAAAAAAGGGAGGCGGAGATCCCTTATCATAAGTATCGACTTCCTTTGTACATGTTAAAACATTATTTATAATAAATTATATTTTATTATAAATCAATATATGAACCATAAAAATATATATCATACCATATATGATTTGGTTATATTCTTTTATTACCCATTTTTTAATAATTTCTTGTTAAAGTCGCGTTTATGGTTATAGTCGCTTGTTTTTCGCATATGTTTTGATTTTTTTATTTTGTGTCCTATTACATTGATCATGGTTCCATAATCTCTAGAATAATAAATATTATATAATTATATTTTTTATACATAAATTATTCTTTAAATACCAATCATTTAAATGGTTCTGAGAAATGAATTATGTTATGATCATAAAGACGGTGGGTCGTACGTATGCATGAGTAAAGTTTCTATTTTTGAATGCTCGTTGTGGAAAATAAATAATTAATATTTTATAATTAATCATTTAAAATTATATCATAAATACCAAATTATTTCATTAAATATACTTATAAATATTATACATGTTTTGTGGTGATGAAAATCGAGAGTCTTATAACTTTGTGAAGGTCATACTCCACATGTATTTGAATGACGTTATCATATTTCCAAGAGTGAAAATGTGTGAAAAAATGATGAATTATATTTCAATAATTATAAAAATTTAATTTATATAATATTTATTTCATTTATTTTATATATATTTATCCTTATTGTTTTCCGTGTCAAGCTTTAGTGAAAAACAAAACACATCGCTTTCAGGATTCGGTAGTCCACCATACACATGAGCGACGTTATCATATCCCCCTATAGAATTGAAAGTAAAAAAGGTATATATATATATATATATTGTAGGATCGAAATAATGATATAGATCCTCAATATACAAGAGGGGGTGAATTGTATACTTTAAAAATTCCTTTGGAACCTTTTATGTTAGTTACGATTAACTATATTTCCCTTAAACAAAGGAAATAGCTAAGTTTAACAAAGTTAAACTAAGTAATTTCACAACACCTCTAACACTAAATGAAAACTTGGAATAAGGAATGAAGTTATAAACTTCAAGTCCATTTTACTTTCTCAAAATTGGAAAGATATTCCGAAAGTAGGTTCCTGAAATATGAATCTGGAAATTGAAACTTAACTAAAGATTAAAATATGAGATTATACCTTAAAGCGTATAAAATCTAAATGAATTAGAATACAATTAAGGAAGTTTAATAAAGTTATACTTTCCTTACAATACAATATGAATCATAAACAAACAAGTAGTAAAACTACAAGTTAAAAGATATAAGTCTTTTAACCCAAAGATAAGGGTATCCAACAACCTTGGATAAAGGTCTCTTGATTTATACTTTAAAGAAAATCTATCTTACTCACACCATGGTAAGCCCTCGATACGAAGATCGGAATCTCTGTCTTGCTATCCCCGCAAGCCCTCAACTTCAAGGTAGTTGGCAACCTCTGTCTTCCTCGGCAAGGAAGCCCTCGAACTTCAAGGTAGTCAGGACCTCTGTCTTCCTATCCCCGGAAGTCCTCAAATGTAATCACCAACATTCAGAGACGCACGAAGCTTTGAGAGTTAATAATAGCCTCTCTCTCTCTATAGAAATCACTTCAACAGCATGTGTGCACAATATCGAAGAAGTTATCTTTTATATCTTTCAAATGAGCTCCTATTTATAGGCAAGGTCGTCCTCCTTTCCAACGGTCATATTTTCCTTAAAATTCGGAGGGACCTATACACGTGTAACTTAACCAACGGTTAGTTTATAACAGAATAGACGACATCGTTTTATAACAAAACAAGTGAAACAGAATGTACGACATCGTTTTATGTCTAACTGAAAAGTTCGGAGTGAATGTTTGGAGTGTAAATAAAAATTCAATGATTAGACAAATTATAAAAGTGTAAGCAAAATGAAAGTTCGGAGTCTAGCCAAAAATAATTTTTAGAGTCTAAATAAATTCAAAGTGTATAAAACAAATATGATCAGATTCTGTTTAATAGGTGAATTATGAATGAGAATTTGGAATGAGAATTCGTCAACAGAATTCATTATGAGAATTCGTCATCAGAATTTGTAATGAGAATACGTCATCAGAATTCGTAATGAGAATTCGTCATCAGAATTCGTAATGAGAATTCGTCATCAGAATTCGTAATGAAAATTCCTCATCAAAATTCGTAATGAGAATTCTTCATCAGAATTCATAATGAGAATTCGTCATCAGAATTCATAATGAGAATTCATCATCATAAATCGTAATGAGAATTCGTCATTAGAATTTTTAATGAGAATTTGTCATCAGAATTCGTAATGAGAACTCATATCCGGAATTCGGAGTAGAACTTTATTACAGTTCTCATCCAGAATTCGGAACATAAAACAGAATGCTTCATATCAAAGTTTAAAATGATTCCAGGAATATAGAAATGTATCTGAATCTTATACTTAAGAAATATATGGATGAAAATATGATAAGGATAATTTTTCTTACAAAAGTGATCTTCCTTATAAAATCAACTTTCCTTATAAAATAAATTTTCCTTATAAAAGAGATTTTACTTAAAGATAAGGTTTTTTTGATTTTCAAAACAATAAGGAATGGAAAAGTCATAAGGAAAACCTTATTGACTCAACAATATCCCCCTTTTTGGAAAGCCCAAACACCCTTATGAAAAAGAAAGTCTAAGAAGAAAGAAAATATTATGGCTTATCTCCCTTTGCTTATGGATGTTGATGAATACGACAAACTCCCCCTTAGGCTTTGAAACTCTAAGGATCGTATTCTAGATTTCCAGAATGATATTTCATTAAGAATAAGAATGTCTTCTTTAATGAAAAACTCTCCCTTAGATAAAATCCATTAGAGTTATTTTTCTTTCTCACCCTTTGTTCTGATTCTTTTTCCTTTTCCACTTTTATTAGGGTTCTTTTCCTTCTCCCCCTTTGTGATTTTCAAAAAGAATTCGAGGGAATGGAAAATATAACAAAGTACCTGAAATATTAGTAACAACAATAAAAGGAACGAGCACGAAAAAATTTCATTATGTTTTAATGTTCAACAACAAGGAAGTTAAGATACAACAAAAGATCGGATTTTTCTATTTTGGATCTTTTTCCTTCGCCATGAGACCCTTGAGAATAGACTTTATCTTCTTCAAGTCATTATGATCTTCCTCTGCTTGCTTCTCTAACACATCAATTCTTGAATTTGAGCTTCAATCTTTTCTTCCTGGGATTGAATCTTTTCTTCCTGAGCCTTCAAGATTTGTTCTTTCTTTGACAACTTTTCTTCAAACTCAATCTGATGATCCCTTTCATACATCCAATTTTGAGAAACAGAATTCAGCTTCCCATTCAGATCTCTGACTTCTTGAATCCGAAAATTCATTTCATCTGTCAACTTTTCTTCAAAGGACGAAGTAAGTTCATTTATCTTCCTATCTTCTATCTCAAAATCATCCTTAACATTATCTTGGAATTCATTAAAGACCCTCGTCTCATAAACAGTCTTTCTCGACCAACTAGTCATCCTCTTGCATGAACTTTTGTGGGCTTCGTAGCCAACAAAAAAAGTTTAGAACTGAGCCTCAATCTCAACACATTTGTCCATATCCATGAATATGGAGTCTGTTTTCTAATTCAAAGCATGTTGGAGCATTTGGCATCTTGAATCAATACTTGAAAAATTCCGAATAGTACCGACCAACTTTTTTAATGAATGAACAAAAAAATCATGCCCCAACGAAGATGACTCTGAATCCGAGACATTGTGCTTGGAGAATTTTCTTCTTCAAAATTCTCACCCTTCTTCTTAGAATAATCACAAACTTCCCTTATCTTTACATCCACTGAGCTCGGGGTATCAATAACATGTTGCTTTCCCTTGTCTTTTTTCGGAATGGATTGCTATTCTGGAGTCTTCTATTCACTATCAGAAACTTGAACAACATTTCCTTCATCATCAGCAACTTCTTGAGCGCCATACTCTATGTTCTCCATTTGAGAAACATCATGTAGAAGTTGTTCTTCCTCTGCATGATAGGTTACTTCTTGTTCTCCTTCCTCCTCATCCTTCCCTGGAGTGACTAACTTCGATGATTCGGCTTCTGATGTTCGGAGCAAAAAATATTCCGAAGGTGTCCCCTTATAATCGTCTACTTGTTTCAAACATCTCCGGTATCACCACTACCTTCAGCAACTACTTATTCCTCTTCCACTTGCTCAATATGCTCAATTTCATCAACAGGCATAGAAACTGCCTCTTCCGGAGTGACCATGTTTCTTCCTGGAGTCTCAGGTAGAGATTCCAAAGAAAAAGATCTCAGAACGGGAATGTTTCTGGAGGCCATCTTAGTAAACTTTAATAATGTCTGAACTACCGCAGCTTCAGACATCTTCTTCTTAAGATTCTTTTCTTTCACTTGTTTTTCTAGCTCATCTTCTATCCTTTCCTTCAAGGCCTTAGCCTCCGCAGGATCCAAGCCAAACTGAGGCTCCCCTTGCACTCTTTTTTCTTTGATTTCCATCCAATTAGCAACTACCTCATCAGGGTAAGCTTTCTTCTTCTTCGGTTTTGGAGGTGCGGAATGAACTTCCTTAGATTTTGGATTCTCTACTTCATCTTCAACTTCTTTCAACTTTCTCTTCCTCACTGGCATAGAGGATTCAGGTTCACCAACTTTCGGAACCACTTCTTCTTGAACAAGTAAATCAGTAAACTAACCAGTCTTCTTGTCGAAGGCTACATCCATCCTTTTGAGGGTACCATCACTCACCAACATAATCATGAAAACTCTTGTCTTAGACATGCAAGTCTCCTTGAAAGACTCAAGGCACCGAACTATTAGCTTCGAGATAATTGCTGGAAACATTATAATCTAAGCTCTCAGATTCCCTTTCTTATCATTCTCAATGGTAATAAGAATGTGTTTCATCAGATTAAACTTCCTCATATTTTTCATAAAATCTCGGATATAGATCTCTTTTTTATTCAAACTGTCCTTGTCACCCTTTCTCGGTACGATAAGGCCTTGTAGCCATAGTTATAGAATCCGAAAATTCATAGACAGAGTAGAAATCTCTGGAGCCTTTTCATTCGCCAGTCCGAGAGTTCCCAATGCCTTTTCCTTGTCAATGATTCCCTTTGAATCCGACAAAACATGAGAGATGAAGTCGGCTTCTCCTTCATTGTTCAGCCCTACCAAGCTGGCTGCCTTGGCATATGAAAGCTTATAAGTCTTGCCATAAGAAATAAATGACAAATTCTCCCTACCATCTTCCTCAAGGAAGGAAACTGTCTCATAGAACTCTATAAGCAAATCTAAATAAACATCATCTTGATTTCCAGGCTTGGACACAACATCATCTTCCCATTCGTTAAGCTTTATATTCTTGGATATAAGAGAATCATACTTGTTGAAGAAATCAGAATGAACTAACATTTCTCTATATACTAACCACTTGGAAATTGGTTTAGAAGAAGACATGTCTTGAGAAGCTACTTCCATAGACATTCGGATCTGAAGACTTTTGAGAAGTTCATAACGGAGTTTACTGAAGATTGGAACGCCCTTAAAACAGAGAGGCAGAGCTCTGGGATGCTGGAGCTTGAAAAACCGATGTGGGATGACTATTTGGGTCCCCTTTATATAGGCAATGAATATATGGTTCATCTTCCTCGGTTGATCGAACAGTTGTAACAAGATGAGATCATATCTGACGGTTGAAATCCAATTCTCAAGAAAACATGAATCCGATCTTTTGAGGTTTTTATTAAAACAAGGATTTAAGAAAACTAAAATCCGAAAACAAAATATAAGAAAATACCAGCATGTAAAGTATGATTACGAAAACTTGAGTAAGGAAATCATACCTTTCAGATTGGCTTATGAGAATTATTCGTAATGGGTAATATTCTTTTCGAAATCGAAAATCTCATTAAGAAAGTCTTGGTACGAAAATATCGTTACGGAAACACCAGTACGAAATTTTCCATTCCAGAAGTTTTAAATACAAAAAATTTCCATTCCATAAGTGTTTTATATGAAAATATCCATTCTGGAAAATTTCTATTCTGGAAATTCTATTCCAGAAATTTAGTTCCAAAAAGTTTGAAAAACTAACTTTGAAAAGAAAAAAAAATAGTTACTCTAACAATCAAATGTACTCCCCCTATGAAAAGGAATTTATTATTGTAAGGTGACTTTTTCAATAGAAATTTAATTAAAAAAGATTAACTTATGGTTATCAATCCTAAATTCTGTTTAATGTATTCAAATCTATCAAAAGGAAAAGATTTTGTGAAAATATCAGCATGTTGATCATTCATTCCGATAAACCAATGAATAATATATCCTTTCAGTGTGTTATCCCTAAGAAAGTGATTCCTAATATCTATGTGTTTTTCACGAATGTGATGTACATGGTTCTTACTTAGGGAAATGGCACTTGTGTTATCACAGAAAATTTGAGTTTTAGAAAAACTCAAGCCATAGTCTGTGAGTGTGTGTTGCATTTACAAAACTTGAGCACAACAACTTTTAGCTACTACATATTCAGCTTCAGCAGCGGAAAGTGCTACAGAATGTTGCTTCTTGCAAGACCAGGAAACTAATGAATCTCCTAACAAATGACATGTTCTGAATTTACTCTTTCTATACATTCTACACCCACTAATGTCAGCATTAGAAAAGATTTTTAGAACAAAATCATTTCTAGAAGTATAAAATAATCCTAGATCCATGGTTCCCTTATGGTAGTGAAAAAATCTTTTTACTGCCTTTAAGTGAGATTCCATAGGATTGGATTGATATCTTGCACATAAGCATACAGAAAACATTAAGTCTGGTCGACTAGCTATTATGTAAAGTAAACTTCCGATCATACCTCTAAAATATGTTTGATTTACTGGTTTCCCTGCTTCATCAAAATCTAAAGAGTTTGAGGTACCAATGGGAGTACATATACTCTTAGTGTTGTCATAACCATACGTTTTGAGAAGATCTATAATATACTTATGTTGAGATATGTAGGTTCCTTCTGGTTTTTGAGAAATTTGAAAACCAAGGAAAAAAGTTAACTCACCCATCATACTCATTTCAAACTCAGATTTCATTAGACATGAAAAAGAGTCGGTTAAAGATTGCTGAGTTGAACTTATTATAATGTCATCAACCTAAATTTGAACAATCAAGACATTTTTCTTATCTTTCTTTATAAAAAGGGTTGGATCTTCATTTCCCTAAACATAGTTATTTTGAAGCAAAAATCCTGTGAGTCTATCATACCATGCTCATGGGGATTGTTTAAGACCATATAGAGCTTTTGTAAGTCTAAAAACATGATCAGGATGTTTTGTATCTTCAAATCCAGGAGGTTGTTCAATAAAAACATCCTCTTGAACATAACCGTTAAGAAAAGAACATTTAACGTCCATTTGAAAAAGTTTGAAATTAATGAAAGCTACAAAGGCAAGTAGAATACATATAGATTCATGTCTAGCTACTGGATCATAGGTTTCTTCATAGTCTATTCCCTCTTGCTGATTATAACCTTTATCAACAAGTCTAGCTTTATTTCTTACTATGACTCCATTTTCATCAAATTTATTTCTGAAAACCCATTTAACTCCAATAATAGAAGTTTACTTAGGTATTTCAACCATAGTTCAGAATTTATTCCTTTCTAATTAATTTAGTTCATCTTGAATGGTTTTGATCCAATCATCATCACCTAAAGATTCATCAGTGCTTTTTGGTTCTAATTGGGAAATAAATGGTAGATGTTCTACTTTATTTCTTATGAAACTTCTAGAACATACTGGTTGATTTACATCACTAATGATACTATCACTGGGATGATTCTTAAGAAACATCTAATTTGGGTTTTGAAAAGCCTGTTCATCAACATAGGATAGAATGTCTTCTGGGGTAAATGTTTCAGAAGTATCTTCTTGAACATTTTCCTTATCATAAGGATCTTCTATCAAAGGTTGATAATCAGTTTTTCAAAACACATCCAAGGATGTAGATTGGGATGTTTTAAAAATAAAAGTATTAGACTCATCAAATTTTACATGCACTATTTCTTCAACAGTACAAGTATTTTTATTAAAAACTCTATAAGATTTTGAATTTGTGAAATAACCTAAGAAAATTCCTTCATCAGATTTTGGTGCGAATTTATGTAGGTTATCTTTAGTATTCAAAATGAATACTTTGCAACCAAAGACCTTGAAGTAGGATAGTCTTGGTTTTCTACCAGTCCATAAATCATAAGGTGTTTTATTAGGAAAAGGTCTAATCAAAACTCGATTTATAGTATAGCAATCAGTACTTATAGCTTCAGCCCAGAAATGTCTAGCTATAGAATATTCACTCAACATGGTTCTAGTTATCTCTTGAAGAATTCTATTTCTTCTCTCAACTACACCATTTTGCTGAGGAGTTCTTGGTGCTGAAAAATTGTGAGTAATGCCTTTTCTACTACAAAAAGTTTCAAAATCAGAATTTTGAAATTCTCCTCCATGATCACTATGAATAGTTTTCAATGGAAGATTTTTCTCATTTTTAACTTGTGATCTAAAACTTTCGAAATAAGAAAAATCTTCAGACGTCTTTTCTAAAAAATAAACCCAAGTAAATCTAGTGTAATCATCAACTAGAACAAACACATAGTATTTTCTTCCAATACTTCCAGTTTGTGTTTGATCAAAAAGATCCATGTGCACTAACTGTAATATATCAGTTGATGAGACTTCAACGATTAATCTAAAACTTCATTTATGTTTCTTTCCATATTGACAGGGATCACAAACTTTTGAAGAACAAAATCTAAGCTCCGGTAGATCCTTAACTAGTTTCTTCTTAGAGAGTTTACATAAGTTTCTAAGGTTATAGTGACCTAGTCTTCTATGCCAAAGCCAGGAATGATCTTTCATTTCACTTAGTCAAGGTAAATCTTGGCTCCTAAGGTCTTCCAAATTTAAGGTGTAAACATTATCTTTCCTAATGACTGAGAGAATAAATTCTTCCTTGGAATTTTGAACTAAGCACTTATCATTCCTAAAATTCACAAGTATTCCTTCATCACATAACTAACTTATGCTAATGAGGTTGTGCTTAAGACCCTTAACAAAAATAACATTTGAAATCAAGGATTTTCCTAGAAGAACAATAATAACAATACCAACAATCTCTCCCTTAGCATTGTCTCTGAATGTTACCTTTCCTCTTTTGGTTTTGACAATATTTTCAAAATAGATTTTGTTACCAGTCATGTGTCGGGAACATCCACTATCCATGTACCATGTGTTGCTACTGGTACTCTCTTAATTTTCTTGAAATCAAGAAAAGAATTAGACTTTCGGAATCCAAACTTGTTTGGATCTGAGATTTCCAGATAACAAAATTTTAGGTACCCACACCTTCTTAGAAAAGTAAGATTTGTGAAATCCTAAAGACTGGGTTTTTTTTAAGGAAAAATTCTTTTCCCAGTGACCACCACATTGACACTTGGTACAAAATGGGGCACTTTCAGGAACAAAATAATTGTTACTGAAAATTGGTTTTGCATGGGTATAACTAAATCATGGTTTGTTTCTTAATGGTCGTATTTGGGAATACATTTTATCAAAATTTTCCTTACCATGGGTAATGTTTGATAAACACTTCTTTAAGGAAAAGATTTCAGACTTGAGTTTGATAACCAAGTTTTTATATTAAAAATCATTAGATTTAGAACTAGAGCTAGGCTCGAAAACACTTTTTTAGAAATTACTTTTTCTAACTCTTTAGAATGTTTGTTTTTCTCAGAACTTAATTCCTCAATATTTTTTGAAATACTTTCAAAATCACAATTTTTTCTATCAAGATCCTCATAAAGATATGATATTTCTTTCATAAGGATAGAATTCATAGAGTTTTCCTTTTCAAGTTTCTTATTGAGTTTAGAGTTTTCAATCTCATGAAGTTCAGTAAACCTAGAGACTTCTTTATAGGTAGGTAAAGTATTTTCTTCATCAGTAGAGGATTATTCATCAGAAGAATTATAATACTTACTATCATTAGAATTTAGAGAAACATGGGTCAATGATTCAGAACTTCGTACCTTAGCCATAAAGCAATGATTGTAAATAGGTAATCTGACTATAAGACCAAGATTCTTTTGTCCTGAAGATTCATAATCAGAAGATTCATCTGAAGAGTAACCACCACTGGCACTCCAGGTATCACTAGCTTTTCGAACATTCTTAGCTTTGGATTTATAATACTTTTTTCTGTTCCTGTCTTAATGCCTTTCTTTCCATTCTTTCTTTTTGAGCAAAGGGCAATCTGGTCTAATATATCCAGCACTCTTGCATTCATAACATGTGACTTCTTCATCTTTCCTATCTTTCCTGTCCTTTTTCTTATACATGGATTGGAAATATCTCTGACCAGCCATCTTGTTCATCCATTGAGAAAGATTTTCTAATTCATTTTCAGATACATCACTCTCACTAGATTCGGATTGAACAACCATCATCTTAGACTTGGATCTGGTTACTCTTTCAAGATTCTTAGCTTTCATATGATTTGATGTTGTTGTAAAAGCAACAGTACCATTCCCATTCTTCTTTTTGATTTTATCAGCACCTCTCTTCATTCTAGTTTAATGTTGGAGAAGAGTTCCAAATAACTCATCAAGAGAAATTTGAGTGACCTTCCTGTTCTCATCTATAGCAGTTCTTTTGGATTCCCACTCATTGGGAATAATATCAATTATCTTATCCACAAGTGCTTCATCATCTAAACCTTTTACTCCCATAGACTGTAAGTTGTTGACTATAGTCATGAACCTCTGTTGAACTTTACAAATTTATTCACCATAAGGAAAATTGAATCCATTATATTCAGCTCTAGGAAAAGCTCTCCTAGCTTCAATCACTTTAGAAGTTCCAAAGTGTATAACCTCTAACTTCTTCCAGATACAGTTAGATGCTTCACAAGAAAAAATTTAGCTATATATATTTCTATTTATTGAACAGAGTAAGGTATTGCGTACCTTATAATTGAGTTGATACTCTTTCTTTTCCTAGTTAGTAAAAGTTCTATCTTCCTTATCAGGAATTTTATAATCTCCAGTAAGCATAAAAAAATTTTCCACTCTAGTATTGATAACAAAAGTCTTCATTCGATCTCTCCAGTATTCATAATCATTACCATCAAAGATTGGTGGTCTTGTAGGATTTATATTATCAATGAAACCATCATTGACTATTTCCATACTAGAACAACCTTTTCCACACAAACTTGTTAGTATAAAAAGTTTTTAATAACAAAGTCCGAAATGAAAAAGTTCGGAATGAGAAAGGTAGGAATGATGAAGTGAGCAAGAAAAACATATACGTGAGTACAATTATTTCATAGACCTCCTCTGATACCAATTTTAGGATCTAAATAATGATGTAGATGCTCAATATACAAGAGGGGGGTGAATTGTATACTTTAAAAATTCCTTTGGAACCTTTAAAGTTAGTTACGAATAACTATGTTTCCCTTAAACAAAGGAAAGAGATAAGTTTAACAAAGTTAAACTAAGTAAATTCAACACCTCTAACACCAAATGAAATCTTGGAATAAGGAATGAAGTTATAAACTTCAAGTCCTTTGTACTTGCTTCAAACTGGAAAGAGATTCCGAAAGTAGGTTCCGGAAATATGAATCCAGAAATTGAAACTTAACTAAAGATTACAATATGAGATTATACCTTAAAGCCTATATAATCTAAATGAATAAGAATATAAGTAAGGAAGTGTAAGAAAGTTATACACTCCTTACAATACAATATGCAGTGGAAACAAACAAGTAGTAAAACTACAAGTAACAAGATATAAGTCTTTTAACCCAAAGAGAAGGGTATCCAACATCCTTGGATAAAGGTCCCTTGATTTATACTTTCATGCAAGTCTTTATTACCCACACTAGGGTAAGCCCTCAATACGAAGATTGAAATCTCTATCTTGCTATCCCCGTAAGCCCTCAACATCAAGGTAGTTGGCAACCTCTTTCTTCATCAGAAAGGAAGCCCTCAAACTTCAATGCAGTCGACACCTCTGTCTTCCTATCCCAGGAAGTCCTCGAATGTAATCCCCAACATTCGGATTCGCACGAATCTTTGAGAGTTAATAAGAGCCTCTCTCTCTAGAAATCACTTCAACAGCATGTGTGCACAATGTCGAAGAAGTTATCTTTTAGCGCTTTCAAATGAGCTCTTATTTATAGGCAAGGTCGGCCTCCTTTCCAACGGTCATATTTTCCATAAAAGTTGGATGGACCTGTACACGTGTAACTTAACCAACGGTTAGTTTATAACATAATAGATGACATCGTTTTATAACAAAACAAGTGAAACAGAATGTACGACATCATTTTAAGTCTAACTGAAAAGTTCGGAGTGAAGGCTCAGAGTGTAAATAAAAAGTAAAAGATTAGACAAATTATAAAAGTGTTTGAAAAATGAAAGTTCGGAGTCTAACCAAAAATAATTTTCGGAGTCTAAATATATTCGGAGTGTATAAAACAAAGATGATCAGATTCTATTTAATAGGTGATTTCGGAATGAGAATTCGGAATGAGAATTCATCAACAGAATTCGTAATAAGAATTCGTCATTAGAATTCATAATGAGAATTCGTCATCAGAATCCGTAATGAGAATTCGTTATCAGAATTCGTAATGAAAATTCATCATCAGAATTTGTAATGAGAATTCGTTATCAGAATTCGTAATGAGAATTCATCATCAGAATTCATAATGAGAATGTGTCATCAGAATTCATAATGAGAATTCGTCATCAGAATTTGTAATGAGAATTCTTCATCAGAATTCGTAATGAGAATTCATCATCAGAATTTGTAATGAGAATTCGTATCCGGTATTCGGAATAGAACTTTATTACAGTTCTCATCCAGAATTCAGAACCTAAAACAGAATGCTTCATATCAAAGTTTCAAAAGATTCCGAGAATATAGAAATGAATCTGAATCTTATACTTAAGAAATATATGGATGAAAATGTGATAAGGATAATTTTTCTTACAAAAGCATTCTTCCATATAAAAGTGACTTTCCTTATAAAAGCAATTTTTCTTATAAAAGCGATTTTCCTTAAAGATAATGTGTTTGTGATTTTCAAAACAAGAAGGAATGGAAAAGTGATAAGGAAATCCTTATTGACTCAACATATATAATTACATAAATGGTGTAATTATGTTATAAATAACATATATATACTCTATATCTATCATCATACCCAACTATTAGAGTTGGTAATGGAAAAAATGAATGACATTGGTTTAAGAGTTGGTAGCCCATCGTACAGACGAATGATGATTTCGTAACACATTTGATGGAAGTGGATATGGTTTTAGATATTGAGATTAAAATAATAAAATATAATTATATTAAATATAATATATTTATTATATCATCATGTTATAATAATAATTCATTGAGTTGGATGAAAAAATAAAACAAAAAATCTCAATGATGAATATTACCTCTTCTTCGAGTATCCACCTTAGGGTTCCACCAAAATCCTTCCTTGGTTATATTTAATTAAACAATAAAAATCATAGGATGATATGATGGAATTTGGGAAGTGATTTTGGTAGGAATTCTCAGATCCAAAACGTTTTGATGGTGTGAATTGAAGAGGTGATTGGGTGGCATTTTTAGGTTTAGTGAGTGGAAAACTTGTATTGTTTTAAAGAATGAATTTCACCAAAATGTTTCACCTATAACAAGGATATGATAACGGAAAATTATCAATAATGGAACATATAAGTTCTAAATATTTCCATGAAATGGTTTATGTAAAATTGTGTGTTATTTTTTACCATTATCTTTTTAGTTTAACCCATCGGTAAAACCAGTTTTACCTTAACCGTGGTAAATAATTTTTAATTTTTTTACTATTAATTTTGGAAAAAACTTATGATGAACTTATTAAAAAATATTAGTTATTATGATTAAAAATATCGAATCTTTTTCTCAAAATTTCATTCACATATGTGGAATGTTTCAATTCAAAATTAATCCCACTAATGTGATTAGAAATATGGTTTTTAAAGAGAAAGTTCTCAAAATTTTACAATCATTTTATATCAAAAGTCAATATGGAACTGATTTCAATGAACTAAATTGAATCATTTGTTTTATAATTGAACACATTTTAATTTAAAACCAATTTAAGATATAATTTAACTCTATAAATAAATTAAACAAAAAGGTGATTTTCATTTTTAATTCATTATTATTCATTATTCATCAAAAATATAAGACATTTCAAAAAAAAATAAAAAAAATCACCATAATATATTTTTGACATGATGAATTAAAAAAATATTTGTATTCTATCAAAATTATCTTCTGAAATTACGAAAACAGAATTTTTTTATTTTTTTTTAAAGGAAAAAATTGTGAAAAATTAAATTTTGAAACATATACATATTTTAACAAAAATTAAGTGATTTTATCAATATGTTATATTTATATATAACCATAATGCATAATATATAAAAAATTCATATTACTATTCATCTTTTTAAGCTTAATGGCTTGGTTATAACTCTCATTTTTGAATAATAATATTAATAGTATACCGTGGTTTTTATAAAAAACTATGTCGTGTGTAATATTTGAAAATAATGTATTGCATGTAGTGAAAGATTAACAAGGTTTTTTTGTAACCTAATTTTATCTTTTTTTATATAATTTAAGAAAATGTTTAAATTTAATTTATTCAAAAAATTCACAAAAACATATGGTGTTACCTTCCACCCAACTTAAAATGAATTTTTCCCTCAAAATATTTCAATCTAATACAAAAAAATAAGGATACTTATTCCTCATCATATCTTCAGCTTCCTAGGTAGCATCCTCGAAATGGTTGTTTCACCACAAAAAATTGACCACTTTAGTGGTCTTGTGAATACAACCTTTTCATTATGATCCAAAATATACACTAGTTGTTCCTCTTAAGAAATATATTTATCTAATTATATGACTTCTGAGTTAAGTTCGCATGAAGGGTCTGGTATGAAATTCTTTTGGAGAGATTCATGGAACACATCCTAGACTTGAGATAGGTTTAGTGGAATCACCATCCAATAGGATACCAACCTAAAATGATCATGAATTTCAAAGGGACTAATATAAATTGGCATTTTTTCCCTTTATTCCTAAATATAATAATCTTATTCCATGTAGAAATTATTAGAAACACAAGTATAACCTTTCTGGTGAGTTTTATCATCCTTAATGTTTTTCTAAAAATATTTAACCTTCTATTTAATTTCATCATATATCTTAGGTCCCAATATCTTTCTTTATCTAACTTCATTCTGGAATTATGGAGTTCTATACTTTTTTCCATAGAGGGATTCATAAGGATCTATAAAAATTCTTGAGTGAAAGTAATTGTTGTAATAAAACTCAACTATAAGAAGGTTTTGATCCCCAAAATATTTGAAATACAAATAAAAAGATCTCAACATATCATATAGAGACTGAATTTTTCTCTAATATTGACCATCTATCCAAGGATGACACATGGTGAAAAAAAATAAACTTCTTATCAAGATATTGCTGAATAATTCTACAAAACATTTGAGGTAAACATTGGATCCTGATTAGACATAATGTAATGTAGTACACCATGAAACCTTTCCACTCTATTAATGTATATCCTGAAAATGTATATAGAAAGAAGTCTTCTATAATAGTTATGAAGTGTGCTTACTTGGTAAGGTTGTTGACTATAATGCATATAACATTATTCCATTGAAATTTATTGGGGAGTCTAATGAAAGAATCTATTGTGATGTTTTCCAATTAAAATTCTTGTATGGGTAATGGGTGTGAAATCCCCTTAGAATTTTTTTATTTCGTCATTAACATTCGCAAATACCTAGAATAAATATACAAAAACTATGATATCTTTCTTCATTCCATCCCACTAGAAATAATATTTCAAAAATTGATACGTATTTCTACTTCTCAGATGAAAAAATAATGAAGAACTACGAGCATCCTATAATAAAATCTTCTTAAAATATGTTATGGATAGAATTTATACCTGATTACCAACCCATATCATTCTATCATGATCAAGGTTAAGCTTATGTACATTTCTATCCTTCTATTGTAGCTCTACATCTTCCTTCTACACCTCTTTAATCTTCACATGGATGGATTGTTGAATATTCAATTAATCAAGATAATATTTTTATACTTCCTTATTGATTTCTAGATATATCCTTCGAAAATATAAAAATATTGGATATTTTTTAATCCCCATCATGTATTGTATTTCATTATCCATTTTAATTAATGTATTTCTACCTTGATCGCTTTCTTAGGGTGGTAATGTATAGAGTAGTTATAATAATTAATCAACATTATCCATATTATTTGAAAAATATTAAACTACTTATATATGGATATATACTTTAAAATTTTATTGTTAGTATATATATCACACTTTTCTCACTAAAAATGATTCCTATATATCATTAATGTAAAATTTACCAGAACTGACTCCAAATAATGAGTTGGGTAATTTTTATCATTAATATTCAATTGTTGTTAGGCATAATATATTACCATTTCATTATATATAATAACACATCCCAGTCCCTTATTTGATGCATCACAATATATTAATGACCCATATCCCCATATAGTAATGTAAGAATAGGTGTGCTGACTAATCTTCTCTTAAGTTCCCTAAATTTTCCTCACATTCATCAATCTAGATGAAATTTTCCCCCTAACGAGTTAAATTAGTCGGTGGATTAGATAGTTATGAGAAATTATACACAACCCATAGATAATATCCAACTAAACTAAGAAATATATTGATCTCAATAACTATTATTTTTCTGGTCTTTTATTTAATAGAATTTATCATTGATGAATACACCAATATACCCTCTATTGATATTATATGACCCAAAAATAAAACCTTTATCATCCAAAATTCACACATTTTAAATTTTTCATATATTATCTCTTTTATAAGCATGTTAGTACATGTTTCAGGTTATCATAATGATATTACTTTCACATTGAGTATATAAAAATATTATCTAAAAATACTACAAATTGTTGATTAAGGTAATCTCTGTAAGAGGAATTAGATAGAATGAATGGAATCACAACATATTCATAGATTACATACATTGTATGGAATGTTTCCTTGGGTATATCTTCATTTTGACCCTCAATTGATTATATATATATTGAAGGATGATCATTGAAATGTATTAATCACTACACAGTTGCTCAAACTAGTCATCAATATAGGGAAGAGGATACTGTTCTTGATTATGATCATGTTCAGTTCCTGAAAATAAATTTTGAGTCACATCGATCCTCTAATATTTAAAAAAAGACCAGGTGCACCCCAAAGTGACACACCTGGCCGACATAATTATTTATCAATGTTTTACAAGATATTATTCTACAATTCATGAAACACAATCATTTTAATTCTATAGGGAGAATTTGAAAATAGTTTAGACCATGGTACGAGTTTTATTTTAACTCAACTTCCCATTTTTGTGGAAGGCATTGAATCTCTTCTCGAAATACATCAAAAAATAACCACATTATAGGCATGTCATTAATGTCATGTTTTTTAATAACCATGTGAGAAAAACACCCCTTATAAAAGATAATTAAAACATATACAATGGATGTGGTACATTGATTGATGATCATATGTAGGTTTGAAATATAAAATTTTACTTCCCTTACTTGAAAATTTATGTGTTATATAGGTAGATAATTATAATACATTCTCAAGATAATACGAATTTAAACCTAAGGAGGAATGAAATGATTTGTAGAAGAATATTTCCACCAACATTAACTAGAGATAAATCATATAGTTGATATGTGATCATCATATAATTAAGGATTTTCACTGATAATTCTATATCTAATTGTTTTTGTGGAACCCTAATACCATTATAAAATTCATTAAATATAAAATAATTGTATAATTCAGAGTGAAATAATACATTGGATGTTTTAGAGTGGATGTTAATTGTACCTTTCACCATGTAATTATTTTAATCCTTATAAAAAATAGTGATCACATGATATTTACCTTTGTCTCTATGATTAAAAGATTTCTTACACTGATCATCATCATTAAACTTTAGATTTTGTAATTTTATAGCATAATTCTTGTACTCCTCACATTTAAAATAGAGGAGTATAGGTGGTGCACAATTTGTAGCTTTATCTCTATTCATATCATTTGATTACTTATTCCATTCACTTCAAAAATAAATTTCCAAATAAAAATTCTATCCACACTTAATACATTCACTAGTCCCCGTATGAAAATTTCCTCCATGATTTCTCACACATATTGATCATAAAAAAAGATCATTTTATTCTCTCCTTGCTTCTTAATGTTTTTTTTTGAATTACACTTTTCTCTTCTTTTCAAACACATGAAATTGATACGTAACTCCAACCTCCACTTCCAAATTTATAGAATATCAAAAAATCTTTTCATAACTATTGAAATATCTTATAGATAACTCCATTTGGTATTGTAGTTTTAATACATTAAAAATAAATCAACATTACATTATGGTTGTATGATAATACCAGAAGCATAAATTGAAAAAATGTGTAATAGATTCTTCATAAGTACCGAAAGATTCATTATCATATTTCTTTAGCTCAGGAAACATTTTCTCCATTTTTATGAAGAATGTGTGGAAAATACATCTTGAAAAATAAGTTATTGAACTTCTCATAATCCAAGGATTAAAATTCATTAGGTTGCCTCATATCCTCATTAGGAGTCTACTATTGATATGATTTACCTTTCAAACATTTCCAAACGTAATTAATTTTTCATGTTCTAAACAACATAAGATATAAAATATCTTTACATTGGTTTTGATCAACTTTTCAAAAACATGTGGAATAGAAGACCCCCTAAAATAAAGTGGGTTTTTCGACATTAAAGGCTCAATATAATGGTCTTCCCTATTTTATTCATTTTTAATTCCATCATGTGCAATGCCTGAGAATGTTGTGTGAGAATATCAATTTTATTTTTAACCCACCTCCCATAACCTTTTAATTATTAGGAGGATAATCATTGCATTATCTATCTCAATCAGTGTTAATAGAGTTCCATTATATTCCAATCATTGACTAAAATTCAAAATGAATAGTGTAATAAACTATAATCATGATAGGGAACCACATAATCATAAAAAATCACCTATATATGTTTAAATCATAAAACCGTCTTTAATCTATGACACCTTATGTTTATCCTAGGTTATTCATGGTCATTATCTATTTAAATCCTTCATCGTAGATCATAAAGTGTTTTTTAATTTCCAAATCATATCCTTTAACACTATGTGACCTTTTTGTCAGGTATATTCTGATCTTTTTATTTAGTTTAAGTTTATAAATTTGAAAATATTTCAAACCCTAAATTTGTAGGATACCTATAATTGTTATGTAATGGATTTGTTTTATTTTCTTATTTTCATTGGTCTTTTTCTATAGTTCACATTCCAATTCCACTATGTGTAGTAGTGTTTCATAATGTATAATGTTAGCCGAACTCATCTCATGAGTTGAATTCATAGCGTGATTTTTTACACATCATCTAAGGGTTACATGTCATGTTATTTTGAATCTAGTTTTTATTTAAAAAGGAGACATGTTTTTTGAAATTTCTCAAATTTAATTTTATTCCCAATATTTAAATGATTACGCACTGTGTAATTCCAAAAGTAACAATTTAAAGGGAGTTGTGAAAGTTTTTGAGGGCTCATTTGATTTGACATCCTTCTATACTTGACCAAATATCTTACACTTGGTGATTTTGGGTTTCTAACATCTGTATTGATCGATTCAATCAGATCTTGGTCAGCGGGAATAATCTCTTTATCTCTCTGGGTAATAATTCCTCTTGGTTTTTTTCTCATTGGTCGTTGCAACAACATTTTTTATAATGATTGGTAATGGGTTTTTATCAATCAATCATTTTAAATATTTGGGAATGCCTTGTCTTTCAAAGAGAATGAATTTTGTTTCCAATTCCTATTATCATAAGGGATAGGATTCTTATACTATTGAGGTCAGTGGATCCACTGAATAATTATAATTTCTTGAATTACTTATTTTTTATTGATTTACTTGATATTTGAAATGTAAATTCATTTATTTAATCTGAAATGAGAATGGGTTCATGTTTTAAATGGTTTTTATGATGAAAACAAATTTTCCTTGATTTGAAATGGAAAATAAATTTTCAAACCCTAATGAATATTGTCTTGTATTTGATATTTGTTTTATAAAAATGCGAGCATGGTTTTTAAAACCGAAATTTTTAAACATTGTATAGTGGGAACCTTGGGTATGTCAGGATAGGGACATTGGTAGCCTTAGTTTTTTTCCACCATAAAAAGGTAACCTCTTATATGTTAATGGTCTATGGTAGGCCTTGATGTTAGTTCAAATCCAAATTGGTGTCATGTTTGTACTTGTGAATGTCAAGTACATATTTTCCTATAGGATGGAGTGTTGGTGGTAGGTTCATTGTTTTTTGTATTTGTTTATTACATGATGGTTTATTTCAAAGATATTTTCTCACACATATATTTACTTTTTAGTAACATTAAATTCTTTGTTTTAGTATTAGAATGATATGGCAGCAATTTTTGAAAAACTCAAGGATAGATTGAAAATGGATTTCAAATTGATTTGTCTATAAAATTATTTTTCAAGAATATACTTATTAATTTGTTATACCGTCCCTCCCCAAATTCCACTCAAAGGTTCTCTATGATATTTGGACAAAAAACCTCAAGTGTACCTCCCTGAATATTAGAGGCTTACAACTAGTTATGAGGGCCTTTAGGAGTGTGTATGTGATATTTTCCCCCATTGATTATATTTGGACACATCAATAGACATATATAAATAAATGATATAAGAAATAGATGAGGAAACAATAGTTGGAAATAGAAATAATAATAATTAAATATTTTGGCTAAAGGAACAATATTCATAATATGAGAAACTATAATATAAAAATGGTGATGATGTCATAGTATGTACAATAAAAAAATGTGTACAATGGGAAGGGAATATAGGAATATACCACATAATAACAAATATGAAAAAATATGTAAAATCTTCTATGGTTAGCATCATATTAATAGGCTCATTCATATACTCTCAACTTCATTTTGGTAATGTAAATCAAGCATTTGAAGCTAAAATTTTCCCTTTTTTAATAAATCCAACCATAAACTATACTTGGGTGCCAAGGTAAACCCAAGACGAGTGTGAGATATAATCTCATTAGGTCATCACCCATGGGGTATAGGAAATTCCATTTCATGTAATATTAAATAAATAGTGTTCCATAGTTTTTAAATGGAAAATAAAATATAAATTAATAACTGCATTAGACTGGGCTCTACATCGAGCCCCATCTAATTTACCTACTTTGGTCCAAGACAGTGTATCTGAACTATGGGATCCTCTAATGGTAAAGTATGTGAGATAATTTTAGAGAAGGTGGACAGTCCCCATGATTGAGATTGGGCTGAGAGGACACATCCCAACACTTCAAAATTCAAAGGGTATTTTCTCATTTCGAAATCATTCATTAACCCATTTCTTTATTTAAATTTAAAAATAAATTTATAAAATAGTGGGAGATACCCTAAGCCCATCCATGAAAATAAAGAAAGAAATCCCAAGTATCATTTGAGGGGACCATCATATGACCAATGATAAGGGATCTTTCTATAGTGACCCAATGATGAAGTCCCACATGTCACTCTAAGAATGGTGTGAAAATGTCAAGTACTAACAGAACTCCAAATTTTTACCTTGAATCACTTATAGGGGCCTAATTATATCTCATGGAATGGTAAAACCAATCATTCCATTGAAACTTTCTTGGGGTTTCCCAATGGGTAACATGTGTCACACATCTTTAGGAATAAATAGACCATGCAGAACTAGCCTATCTCAGGCATAATTGATGTCTTTATTGGCATCTTTACAAAGCATTAACAAATCTTAATAATGGCATGAGAGTCTATACCATATGTCCTTAATTAAGAACCCATGTATCACCCTCAACATTATAGAAAATAGAATTTAAATAATAAATTAAATTACAATTGGCTAGTTGTTCAATGAATTTCAATAGAAGAAACCATTTATATCATAATGGTAGTATATAATCACTTGACCAATTTGGTTAGTTTAACTAACACATTTATGGAAAAGGGTTTAAGTAATTAACTCATGGTTCATCAACCTAATCAACTTAATTTAAATTCGATGGTATTTATTATGAGGTAAAAACCCCTATGTGTGATCAAAAAGCCAAGGAAAAAAGAAATTTTAATCGTTAAAGGCTACGCACACCCATTTTGATGGCATAACTCAATGATATCAACCTAAGGGGTTGATTTTCCACTCACTCAGGTTGCCAGTCAAATGGAAGGGCATTCATTTTGATTTGACATAACAATTAAAGGTTATTTTGGAATTGTATGGCTCATAGCACAATGGTTCAAATTATATAATGTTACAAAATATATGTAAATAGAATATACCACCTACCATAACCTCTTATAACGTCCCTCATCCAGTCTCGACATTTGATTCTATCTTGGATGGATGAAATAAAAGAAACCATCAAAATCCTTGAAAACAGGGAAAATGATATTTAATTGATATTGAATAAAAGATCCAATGAATAACTTGAAATATATTATATAGTATTATATATCATACCACTATATTTTGGTACATTATTATGTTATAGAAACATAATCTGAATTGAGGAGTTATCCCAAAAACCTATGAATGGAGGAGGAGGATCTCATATGTGGGAGGAGTGACTAGTGATTGAAGAATATATGGAGAAGGAAAAAAATATGCTTAAATAATTTACGAGGGAAAAATAGAAATTTCTGCCTAAAAAAACCTTGTGCGGTTTGGCTACAGGGTTTGTCAAACCATGCACAAACTCTACGCCAGTTACTACTTCAAAGGTAAAAACTGCATGGTTTGGAACATCATTTATCGAATTGTGTGAAAACTATAAGAAACCAATCTGTCAAAAAATATAGGATTCTCACATGGATATTCTCCCTTGGTTTTACTGTATCATACAGAATTGTGTGGTCCCTAGTTCCCCACAACCAGCAGTAGAACATTTTTGGGAAACCAAGCAGGCCAGGTGGAAAGGTTTCTCCTAACTGTGCAGCCTAGTTTTTTCACATTTAGTGATCCGACCTCCAAATGAGTCCTATACATACCCAAGATATCTTTGACTTCATTAGTAATCATAAAAAGGTTTTTTAAAGAATTTAAATCAAAAATAAAATGGTTCATACTTTCATAAAAAAGTAAGACGTCGCAACCTCCCATCCTTAAGACAACTTATCCCCACGTTACACTTTTGAGGGTAGTGTAACATCATTTCAGAAGATTTTCATCCACTGGGTATGCACATCATCTTCCCTCTCCCATGACTTATTCTATATGCATCCATGTTTCTATAGCACTTAGAACAGAGAAACTCACCTACTTCGAAGTAATTTTATGATACGATTGTATATACATAGTGAATGATACTCAAAATCTATATCCTAAATCTCAAATTAATGATAAGGGGTTAGATGATACGATATAGGATGATATATATATATAATATTTTACACATTTCAAGGTACCTTTGAGGTAACAGTGACCAATTAGCTACAAACATGTCTCTCTGCACTATCTTGAAAGGCTCGACATATTGAAGATCATAACATTCCCTATCTACAAATTTTTTTGGGACCCAATAAAGGAGATACACATACAATGAATTGATGTCCCACCTAATAATCTAGAGCTATATAGTGATGGTCCTTATGTTATTTCTTCCCATATTAAACTGTATCTATATGCATCTAAATCATCTTTACTTTCACTAAAGTCTCCTGAAAGAGATTAGGAACCAGTAGAGATTCCTCACTTGCCTCTAGCCAGCATAGAGGTGAATGGAATGGCCTAATATAAATAGACTCACATTGATCCATCTGAATCATTTCCATAAAGTTTTTGTTGTTGGAAAACTTAACTAGATAAATATTCCTTTCCCACAAACCACCAAAATTAATGATAAATGTCAGAAGCATAACCTCTTACACCTATTTCAACCACTTGAACTGCCCATTGGTATGAGGATGATATGTTATGATCAAGATAACTTTTTAACACAATGCTTCTTACAACCCTTTCCCCAACCATAAAGTAAAAAACTTAATCTCATTCAGATATTATGGAACGGGGTACAATAGGAAGTCTCACTCTCTTCTATATGTAAGGCCTTCCTGACTCATCAATAGAGAAGGTCTCATGGATTGGTAAAATTATCTTGAACTTGTTAACCCGATAAAATATCACCCATTATACATCACTACCTTAAGGTAATCTTGAGAAGTTCATAATAAAATCTACGGTTATGTCATTCCATTTCCACTTAGGAATTGATAGATGCTATAAAAGTCTAGTAGGTTTCTTGTGTTCTACCTTCACTTCTAGATAGGTGGAGCACTGAGTGATGAAACATGTTGTCTCACTCATTATACCAAGCCACTAATACTAACAGAATATGTCTGAGTACATATTTGTGAGCCTAAGATGATCATATAATACTAATACATGACATCCCCTCATTATCTATTCCCATATATCTAAACACACACAAACACACCCATAAAAATGAAAGATCTCACTTCCATTAACAACCAAACCAGGATGTGGGTTCTTAACTATGAAACTATACCAAAAAAGGCCCTCATAATCAAACTACTAACTCATCCAAAACCACTCCATAAGGGAGAATGTCATGACTAGAGATGCTAAAATTGGTTTCCCTTACATATTCTGAACCTCCGAGTGCATCTTAGTCAATAGGGTCATCATCATCCACTCACTACTAGCCTCCTTGATAGCTTGTGACTAAGTCTTCTTACTCAAGGAATAATCTATAACATTCCCCATTCTAATTGTATTAGAAATAAAAAAATTTAATGATTATAGGTATTCCACCAACATGTGGTGCCTCATATTTAAGTCTCATTATGTGAATATGTATTTTAGATTCTCAGGGTCCTTTTAAATGATGAACCGTTCACCTAACAAGTAGGTCTCCCAATAGTGTATAGAATAAACCATGAATGATATATCAAGATCTTGTGTCGGATAGTTCCACTCATGAGGTTTCAACTGGTAGCATCCATATTCCATGACTGGGTCACCTTGTATCAAAACTACACCCTGTCTGAAACCTGAAGCATCTTAATAGAATGTATATATTTTTCAAAACTCTGGAGGAATCGAGATTCATACTGAAGTAATTAACTCATTTAACTGTTGAAAATATGTCTTACAAGCATCAATATTGTCAAATTTCCATCCATTCTTTATCATTACCATGAGCGGAACTTCCAGACATCAGAATTCCTAGATTAATTTCCTATAATAGCCATCCAGCCCTAGGAATCTATGCTTATAAAACATGTTATTGGGATTATATGAAGATACTA
Organism: Viscum album; assembly: GCA_963277665.1. Taxonomy (NCBI): domain Eukaryota; kingdom Viridiplantae; phylum Streptophyta; class Magnoliopsida; order Santalales; family Viscaceae; genus Viscum; species Viscum album. The sequence goes on from OY728140.1 coordinate 1,012,747,895, forward strand.
TGGTTCTCATATTCTATTAGTCAACCTATACACTTAACCCAGATGTGATATGACCTAATAAGTGAACCTTGATGATCCAGTTGTAAAATTTACTGAGCTCCTCATATAGTCGGGGATCACCTTATGTAATGACCATAATCTCAAGATGGTTGGATTGGTCGTGTGTGGGGAATGAATAAACTAAGATTTCACCCTCAAGAACCACCACTAAGGAATCAATATATGGGTGGATAACGTGATTCATCATATACATGAAGATTACTGGAACATTCATAAGACCAAATGACATAACAATATACTCGTACAAACATTACCTACACCAAAATGATGTACATGGTATGTGAGATAAAATCACATGAACCTGACAACAGCCTGACCTACAGTAAATATTATAGAAAATAGTTTCTCCTTAGGTCTAGTTGGTGATGTCTTCTATACTGGTAAATGGATATTGGTTCTTCATAGTAATCTGATTCATTCATTAATAATCAATGCACAATCGAAGGGTACCATCCATATTCAAGGAGAAAAGGATAGGTGAACCCCATAGATATGTGATGGGTCTGATAAAATACTAATTTTAAATATATTTAATCTACTTACTATGTTCCACTATCAATTTAGGTTTCATTTTCTATAGTGGAATGAAAACTGGTGCCGCACCTGGAATAAGATCGATGGTGAACACAACCTCTCTCTCAGGAGGTAATCTGGATAAGTCATTATGGAATACCTCCCTAAAATGATCCATGACTAGAGAAAATTCTCTATTCTAAATCTCCTGATTTCTCGCAATGATACTTCTCATCTAGGCTATCGCACCACCTAACCCAGAATGCTTTAGACCAGTTCAACTTGTTTTGGAAATCCCATTCTCACATATAGATGTGGGTACAACCCTCAGGTGATGTGAAAGATACTCAATGGTGGTAGAAATCCACCTAGGATAAATAATTCATAATAAACTCCATTCCAAGAATGATGTTGAATCCATTCAACTCAATAATGAAGAAAATATGCATAAAATGGTACCCAACCATTTCATGGGGGGATCCTTGCACTACTGTATACTCTTTTCTCACACTCCTAGTGGTGTGTCATTTGTTATAAAGTTACTAGAGTATTATATCCCTAGGCCCATACATCCTATAGTTTCAACATATAGAAAATAATTTTTCTAACCATTACAAAATTAGGTTGATACAAGATTAGTGGCTACCAGAATAGTAAATCTAACTATAGAATTCCCTAAACTTTGATCCTATGGAATAGGTTGGACAACATCAATAAGTCTTGAACCATACCCCTGAGATACTACCCGAGTAACCTGAGCATGTCCACTCAACTGACGAAGAAACTATGAATCATGATTACCTCATACATGTCCACCATCTCATCCTAAAAGACCTGTAAAAGAAAATATTTTTTCATGAAAGGGAGTCACTGATCATGTACCTAGAGTTGGTTCTAGCACGGAACCTCATTCTATTATCACTGGGGGAAAGGATTAAAAAAACTGGATATGGATCAACCTTCTATAATCCTGGAAGTCGATCGTGTTCCTCCTGAACAAGGAATTTTTATGACATGTCAGGTTGTACTACTGACATACCACAAAGTTATCATTTTGTACCATGTGGCTAGTACTACCCCCGCATATACCCTCAAATCATCATTTACTACCACTTGATAAGACACTACTCTTCTTAGAAGTTGAACTCTCATGTTTCACATCACCCGGTGCCATCAGGTTATGCTGGTGATAAGATCATGGTTCACTATTTTTGAAATTTTGGTTATCTATAAGACATTAACCTATTGGAATATGGCATATTAATGCCCATCCACAAATTTCCTTATAATTTTCATCTCGTCACTGGTCAAGATTGGTGAAAACTGCTGGAATTTGGTGAAGTTCAATGAGTATTCCATCATAGCCATGTCACCTTGATGACGGTGCTTGATTTCTCAAATGTGATATGTTCTCAAGGTCTAAGGGAAATAGTATTCTAAGAATACTATCATTAATTCTTCCCACACTATACCCTAATGTTGACTATCCTAAGTCGGAATGTCCCAAAACAAATTGGTGGAATCAAATATCATGTTGGTCACTATCTTGACCCTCCTATCTTAATGTGTCATGATATTCTCAATGATTGAAATCATATCTTCTAACCAATACTCATCTGCCTATGTCCAACCAACCCCAAGAATGTGGGATGATGATTCTATTTGAATTTCCATGTCAACTTTTTTATAGAAGGGGTAGGTTGAGGAGCACCTTGCACTAATTGAATAATGAAAAAAAACTATCATAAAACTAGACATTGTTAGCCGATGAAGGATATGAATGAGGTTCATCAGGTGGTACTATATGAGGTATCATGTGTGTACTAGGTCCCACCACCTCAGTGGTATGTTAAACAACAGTTTTTTGTCATAGAACAGATGGTTTTCATGGTGGAATAGCTTTACAAATTCCATGTGAAAGCCTATGATAAATCCTCTAACAAATATGGAAATTGGTAAGGAAGGACTCCACAATGTTATCCTACGAAAGAAACACACCCCTCTTCCTACTCCTAGAGTCAGGTATGCATTACAAGAATGGTATGTATATGGAATGAAGAAAACACAACCTACATTCCACTACTACGGTTAGGTTAGGATAAGGTATCACATTTCAACAAATAAGGTGGCCATTTTAATTTAAAAGTTGTATTCATTTTTATTTTTTTGTTATTCGCATAATTATCTAGTTAATTTCATTACCGATTAAAATTTATCAGGTCTCGTACATCGTATAAATTGAATTTTGTGTGTTAACTACCTGTATCATAACCTTTACACTAGAAAAGATGGTATAACAGATCATAGGTAGTGTTTTGATTGAATGATCATCCAGTGTCACTCACCAGTTAAAACAACTACTAGGTAATTTTAGTTAAAATTAACTAATTATTCCATGAGGTAAAATAATAGAACACTTTAAGGTTAAACTAACAAGGTACAAATAGAAATCACATGAAAAACATCCAATTCATGTCGAAAATAGATATAGCTTGTCATAATGCCTGAAAATTTAGTTCTAGATTTCATAGTATAATGCATGAACATTATATTCCCTCATATCATTAGAATTAGAAAATTAATACCATAAAAAATAATAACAGTTCAATGAATTTTCGTAACCCAGTGGTGAAATCTATGAAACTGTAACAACATAATAAATTATCATATTTACCCATCATAGGTAATATGGAATTCCCCTTTATATGGGGTAGCTACTCTAAGGTATAGGTTCAGTAAAAAATTCCAATGTCTGAGTATCCAATCTGAACACAAATAGTAAAACAAAAATAATTAAGGCTTGGATACCATTTTGTGGTATCACACCATGAATTCAACTAAAATGTGCTCTGAGGCTGTTGTCTACAAGACCTCATGTGAGCCACCCAGAATGCCATAGGTTTCCAACTACTAGTGAGGGACTTTCGGAGTGTCTTTGGAGAAAATATTCCTCCATTAATCAGAGGAGAGAACAAAAATATAAATATATATTTTTTTGTTTTTGTTTTTGTGATATAATAAATATTAGAGGAAATAATAGACAACAGTGGAATTATAATTATTAAATATTCATACTAAAGGAAAAATATGTGTAAGCTGAGTAATGATAATATAAAAAATGATAATGATGTTGTGTCTTGTACTATTAAAAATTGAATATAAGGGGTAGGAAATACTAGCATATACCACATGCTAAAAAATATTCAAAAATAGAAAAACTATTACGAATAGCGTTTTGAGCATATTCTTGGTCCTCTACTACCAACTCTATCCTGAGAATGTAAATCTGGCATCAGAAGCATCATTCTTCCCTTTTTCAATAGTAGAAAATATATAGACTAAATAGGTTCCATGTGTAGATAAATAACTGAGTTAGGTACAATCTCATTATTTCAACACCCATGGGGTTTAGTTCAATCCATTTAATGCAATAAAAAATAAACAGTGTTTCATAGCTATAAAATGAAAAACTGAATATAAATAAATAAATACACTGGACTGGGGTCTACTTGAGGACTCACATAATTTACCTTCTTCAACATAAGATGGTGTGTCTGAAGTAAGGGATTGTTAAATGGTAAAATGGGACAGATAACATCAGAGAAGGTGGATAGTCCCCAATCTTGTAATTAGGATCGAAAGACATATCCCTACATTTTGAAATCCAAAGGATAATTTTTCATTTTGAAATCATTAATTTAAATTTTTCATTAATTATATTTGAACAACACATTATAAAATATAGTGGGACAACCTGATCCCATTAATGAAAATTTGGAAATACTTTCCATCTATCGATCGAGGGGCCTATAATATGACAAAGGTTAAGGGGTATGTCTATGGTGATCCAAGTATGAAGTCACACCTTTCACTCCAAGCATAGTGTGAAAATGTCATGTACAAACAGACCTATGTGTCTATACATAGTATCATACATAGGGTCTGGATTCTCTCTCTTGGCATGGAGAAAATAATCATGTCATTTAGAATTTCTAAGGGGTATCCCATAGTGAACGGTGTCCCTCATCTGGAGGAAAAAACAAATAACACATGTCTATCCCATCTCATGCATAGCTCATGATTCAGCATGCTTGTTTACAATCCATTAACAAAATCTAACAATGGCATGAGATTATGTCCAAGTTTTCCTTAAGTTATAACCCCTTTTATAACCCTCAAATCTAAGGAAAAATAATTCAGACAAGAACTTACATCATTGTTGGCTATTTGGCCAAGTCATCTCAATTGAACAAACCATTTATGTCCCAAGGATGGTATATAAGCACTTGACCAATTTTGTTGGTTAAACCAAATCATTTATGTAAAAGGGTGTTCATAATTAATTCAAGTTTCATCACTGTAATCAATTTA